>JALMGA010000002.1:90181300-90781300 GCA_023333525.1 Aspidoscelis tigris stejnegeri
CCACATCTTCTCCTCCTGAGACTTCTTTTTTCAGGTATCAAATTTGGCACCCTTCTGGCACTGTTTGGAGGGATTTGGTTCACTTTTTGCGGACCAAATCCAAAACACATGGGGACGAAACTTGCCGATTCTGCTTTCGGAACCATACCAAAGCTGCATGGGGACACGGCCTAAGATCTCTTCAAACCCCTCTCCCCACTATCAGTATCAAAGACAGGAGAGTGGGGAGCACAGCTGTGCAGACAGCAGCCCCAGCATTACAAGCAGTGCTACAACTTGTGCTGTTCTGTTAATGTGGCGAGGGGGAGTCATTATGGTTGTAGTATTTCCTCACCTCCTGTGTGGATTGTGTTCAAATGTTGTTTTCTGGTGAACTGACCCTGCATCAGCACATATTTTTTAAAAGCACATCAAAAACTACTCAGAGGTTGCAGCATGCGGATGCTAGTGTCCTTATCTCACTTCCAAAGCACATTAAAGAACAGGAAATCCAACTGTGGAAGAGCATTTTGCTCATCTTGAATGCAAACTAGCATGCAGACACTACAGCCTCCAGGGTGCTTTTGATCGACTTTCCTTTCTTTTTCTTTTTTACTGTGTGCAGATGCAGCCCAAGTGGTTTATGTTTTTGTTTTCAGAGGCAGATTCTTCGGCTAGTTGTAACAGCAGCATGGAGGGTAATTAGCTGCTTTCTCACTCACAGAAAACAACCTAAGATATAGGCTGTTGTTGCTGGTGCAACTACCTACCTGAAAATATTCAAATCCTTTTTGCTTAAGAAAAGAAGACCAAGTAGCGGTTCTGAGCACATTCTTCATGGACTATATCACTGTAATAATACAGTTATACAAAAAGATACAAAATGATTAGAACAAAATGATATCAGCTTTATCATTTCATCCTTGGGCTGTTGATAGTTGTTATTCTTGCTATTATTATTATATACAGAAACACCACAATATAACATAACACTAAACTGTTGGCTTCAATATTTCATAATGCATTGGGATTTTCCCAAGATCCTATGATGATGTTGTTGTGCCTTTCTTCCATCTGAAGTATCACAGGTGGCTTTCTACACCAGCCTACGATTTATTGGTTTCAGGCTGGTACTAGAAAAAAGTGTCCCACAGTATATGAAACTGAACCCTTTAGTTTAGATCTGACATTGACTGAGCAACAGGACAATATGCAGAGATTCAGAAGGTTGCATTTATTAGCTTGAAAGTACTATATATATTCTGTCAATTGGTGTCCTACTATGTGGACATCACTAGTGGTTTATTTTAGACCCAACATTAAACTCACAACCAACACCACACAACATCTGGTATTCCAGATACAGCTGCACCATTGTAATGTATAATATCAGCATTTTGGTATTCAGTATCATTATCCTTAGCATCCTAGTACCCTTTTTTATTGTCATTAAACTATAACTCTGTCAGCTATATTAACCGCAGCTCTTTTGAAGCTATTCAGCATCAGCCCAAAATTCAGGTCAGGAAGAGTGGCATAGCTGTGGTTTCAGCTTGATGAAGAAAGAACTCCTAGGCTGCATCCCCAAAAGACTTATTTACTTCTCTACTGTCACTCTACTGTCACTCTATTGAAGTGGACTTTGAAAGTGCCATGCAAATCAGGAATAAGCGTCCGCATGAGGCTCAGGAAAATGTGTGTTTTTAATGCATCTTCCGTCCCCATAGGATCCCTGTTTTCTTTGTGCACATCTTTTTCTCCCCGCCCCTGCTCTTGTTCATAGGGTGCCAGCGGGAATGGGGAGGGACTGTGCTTGGCGCGGCCACAACCAGGAAGACAATCCCTGACAAGTGCAAAGGAGAAACAGCGATCGGCTCTCTCTTTGTCTCCCAGATCTCCCCCCCCCCCGAAATGGCTTCTCGTGCTGGAAAACATTCACTCTCACCACTTTCCCTGTTATTGCTTTCAAAAATCCACCCTGTCCAGCGCACGATCGCTCATTCACTCATCACTTTCCCTGTTATCGCTTTAAAATCCACCCCTAGCAATAATCCACCCATTTCACACCTCACAGCGATTGCAACAATGTTGCAATTCTGCGTGATTCTGGCTCTTTAGTTCTGAGCTTTACAAAGTGAAGCTGCTTGTGTTTCTGCTCTGTGTGCAGGTGGCAATCCCCGCCCCTTTTGCCACGGAGCGTCCTCAAGGTAAATGTAGCGAGGAAAACCCGCGACTTACAGAAAGAGCGCTGGAAGAGTTGTTTAAAGTGCGTGTATTTTGTCGCGCGATTTCCACGTTTTGTAGCGCTGGAACCTCGTTAAAAACCCTGGCTTGGGGACGCTCAGAGGCAAAAGGAGAGTCTTGGCAGACTTTTTATTCCTTGGGGACAGCCCCCTAGTGAGCACCAAAGGTGAACTGAAAGCAGGAGGGATGTGTGATCCTGAAAACCTAGTTGCAACCCACAGGGGCCCAATGTTAAACAAAAAGTCTCTCCATTTTGCAATAGTCAGTTTTGCACTTGCTATTTCCCTAGACCCACAGAAATCAGAAAAGCTACTTTCAGCAGCATTTTTCTTGTCCCTCCCTCACCCACTGTGAAGATGATTTTTTGAAAGCCAAAAGAAGACAAAATATATTCTAGGCTATCACCACTGATGACAATGCTTGGCAAGGAGCCTAGAGGCTGTGCAAAGATGGTCAATTCCTGAGGGGCTGATATCCAAAAGCTTAGCTTAACAAAAAGAGCTTGCGTAACTCACCAGAATTGTTTTGGTCTATTGCAGATAAATAGAGGATACACTATAATGGAGCAAATGAATGAGTGGTGCCCCTCATATAAAATACAGTAACTGTGAGGACCCACAGGCCCATAGTTTGCGTACACAACGTGATAAGTGTAGTGCTTTGCAGATAGATTACCTTTCAAAGGATTTTTATTTCCATTTTATTTTGGTGTGGCTGAAAATTACATTCACTAACCATGTGCATGTTAACCTAGGTGTTAGGTCCAGTGTACAAGGCTGGACTTATTTCTGAATAAAATCACATAGGTTTCTGCTGCAACAATGCAGTCTTATAAAATATCTGATGTACATTTTTGTACTTTTTAACATTTGCTGATTCCAGTCTGTGACAGTACAAATAAAATTCAATTCAATTCATAAATATCTGCTAGTCTTTTCCATTTTTATTCAGTTTGGTGGCCCTTATATTTATTTGAGTGGGGAAAATATTGCAGCATAGGCTTTCTGAAATTACAAGATATAAAGCCTTCAAAGGACTTATTAGGCTGTGATCACTCAAATGTTTAGGGTTGTCTTTCAGGTGAATTTGAGACATGAAGGACAGACTGCAATAAAAAAATACTCCTTATCCTGTTTCCATGCCTGTATTTGTGCAGTCCTTTCAGAGACAGGCGGGAACAACTCTCAGGTTGATTGAATTGGGTTGAGATTGGCCAATGGAAAGAGCTGCTATTGATATCTGACCAATTAGGCAGGAAAATTCCTAGAGGGTGCAGCTAATGATTTGGTGTGCTCATGAGGAAAATCCCTCCTCTCCATTCTTTGTGCCAAGAATAGCAGTCATCTAACAGGCTATCCAGTTTTACAGGCTTCTAAAAATCGTCAAAATACTGTCATTAAACTATAAAATGTAAAGGTTTCAAAATGTAAAGGTTTTTTTCTTTAGTAGAGGCAACAAATTAAAGCACCCCCAGTTTCTGAGGCCTCCTCCACCCCAGCTGTGCTAAGTATGCCTGCCTCAGAAACTGGAAAAATTCCAATGAAGCATTTTACTTGCTTCCTGCCCTTCCTCTTTTCAATTTGCTGTAATAACTACTGTTGGTTCTTCTGAGAATGGGAGTTAAGGAGTAGGGATGTGCATGAATATTCGTAACATTCAAAATTTGGCTGAATTCAGCTGAATTTGGACATTCGAACTCAAATAGAATGTTACGATATTTGTAGGCTAATATGTGAACAAATGCAAATGTCTCCGGACATTCGTACGAATAGTTCGGACATTTGTTAAGCTGGGGAAATGTATCGGATATGTATTTATTCATATCAGATATGTATCCTTTCGTATCAGATACGTATCTATTCATATCAGGTACATTTTTGTTTGTATTAGATACATATCTATTTATATAAGATGCATATTCATTTCTATCCGATATGTATCAAATTTGACGACATTTGAATGCGATCTATTCGTACAAATATGGATTTTCGAACGTTTGATTTCTTTTGAATCGAATGCCAAAAAACATCCCTATTAAGGAGGGAACTCTATAAGGAAAGAGTATAGCCCAGTAAGTGACCAATCAGTAGGTAGAACCCCTTGGTAGGTTGCCTGTTGAATATGAGCATGTGCCTGCACTTGGGTAAGCTTGGAGCTGTACATTCAGGTAAACGTGTTTAGAAGGGTTTTTTTTGTGTGCACCTAAGAATTATGTGTTTGTTCTTAGTAAGGCAGTTTTAAAAACCTCAATATGATCATACCATCCTTGCTTATGTAATGGGGAGGGAAACACTGATGATTGTTGTAAAGTTTGTCCTGGATTATCCCAGCTTTCTAAACAGAGTATAGAAAGCTACACTTCCAGTATTTCATTTCTCATATATCTGTCAAGTGATCAATCTAAATTTTGGTCTAGTTCACTTATAGATTTGCATGTGAGTTTTATACAAGAAATTCCATGGCAGACTCCTCATGTATGCATTTCTGTGCACATCTGTATTTAATATATTATTGCAAGTCATTTCCACTCACGTTATTGCACCTGGATTTCTGTACAAGTGGGGCATTGCACATGATGACCTATACTCCAGGTTTATAATGTGATATAAAGTAATGTGATTTGATTTGACTTTTACTATTATAAAAATTTCTGAGCCCAGCTTTCTCTATAAAAGTATGTTTTTCTCCAGTGAATAAAGTTGCTGTGGGTCAAATCAACATGGTTCGTTTGTGTCTGCAAAGAAGCTTAGAAAAAGAGGCTTCAAAATCTCCCCATATGGTCTGAAGTAGCTTCCTATTCAAGTTCTGAAGGACACAGGTCTATTCATTGTGTCTACCTTTTCTTCAGCCAACCCTTTGCTTTTACATGAAAGGTAAATGTTTTTTTAAAAAAATATATTTATAATAAAATAAGCTCAAATACTAACTCTACACATCAAAAGCAGAAGTCTCTATACTGCAGAGAACAATAACATTAGCCTGTTTTGATATACTGTTTTTTAAACAAAATATTTACATTGTTTGTTTGCAGCTTTATGGTCATCAATTATTTTTAGTTTTTAGCTAATTAAAACATTCTAGTAGCAACAACAACAACAATATCTCCTAAGGAAGGTGTCACTATTTCATTTCTGGTATCGTTTCAAATCCCTTTGTTGTAGTATTTCTTTGTAGCCATTTTGTCAGCTAAGTGTATCTGGTATGTCAGCAACCTTTGCCAAAGTATCTCCGCAATTTTTCAATCGTAGCTATCTGCGCCTTTAGATGTTACATACTTAGCTTTTGTGTGCTGCTTCTTTTAAAACACGCTGCACAATTACTGTTTTATTTCCCAGTACATCTAGATATCTGACAACATCATTTCTCTTTTCTACCAACTTTTACCTTTTTAAACCTCCAGATCTGTGAGTATTTCAAAAGCCATTTGGCCTTTTTCAAAGAACTGGCTTGAATCTCTTCTTTCTCCAGTCATTTTGGAACTTCAAAGGATTCTGCCTCCCCCTGAGCTTTAGGAAATACAGTTTTATTACTGCCCAGACTCCGTGGCCTCATACAACTTTCCTGTCCAGGAATCTCACTTAAAAAATGAAATAAAAAAAATAAATAACCATGCAGTTTATGCTATTCTGAATGAATACAGGAACACAAGAAATGTCCTGCTGCACTATACTCATGAACTCCCTCACCACTTACTAGTATACTGGATGACAAAAGGATCCAGGGATGGGACTTTTGCATATCAGTGTGGAAAAGTGCAGGCCCTGCCCCCTTCTAATGCACTCAGGTGCTTTCTGCACTAACTTGTTAATCCAGATCTAGGAGATGCTAAGAACACACCGTCTGCATGGGGATAGTGTAGATCTGGATCAGAACTGTGCTAAGGGCTTGCTAATCTGGATTAGTGGTAGACCAGGGGTGATTTTGCACTTCCCGTTCACTGGATAGGACTGTAATCACCCAACATCAACTAGCATTCACACTTGTGAGCATTAGGTAACTACTGTCCATGACCTGCACAACTGGTCACTCATCTGTGACCAATCCCGGGACCAGTGCTCTTCAAGGTGCTGCCATTTTGTTTGTGGTGCCTTCCATGACTGTGTGTGTATCAGCGCAGTTGCTATGATGACGCTGACACTCTGCACACATGCAGTCTCATCTATGGTCATCTGAGGGGCCAGTGCACTTGTGTGGCACTTCAACTGACCCCAGAGCACTGGAAAAGGTGTGGATGCTTGCCACTGGACACACCAGAGGCCTTTTCGCACAGGCCTTTTCCGAACGCGTGGAAGACAGCTTCGGACGAGGCATTCGCATTGCCCCAGCGGGGCTTGCGCCGCCTCGCGTCCGGAGCTGTCTTCCACGCGTTCCAGATGCTGAGCACTTTAAAGTGCTCTGCATCCGTTCCGACGCGGACGAGCCGCCCCGGCGCGTTCCGGGAGAGAAGCGTTCACGCATGCTTCTCTCCCTGACAGCCGTCGGCACGCCCCCAGGGCCCGACTTGCCGGGCCGGCGATCACGCCAGCGCGGCGAAGCCGGTAGACGGGACCCACCGAATTGGGGTTCCCCTTTCCCATCTGCCAGGGTCAGTGACCCTGGCAGATGGGACAGGGGAACCCCGATTCGGTGGGTCCCGTCTGTCATCCCGACGGCTGCTGGGACATGGCTCCTTCCCGGGTCCGGCAGCCCCAATGGGGCTGCCGAAGCCGGGAGCCACCAGCATCGGCTTCCTGTACCCCTTTCCGGGGTGGCAGGACGCCGATCCCGGGCTGGCTGGGGCCGAGGAACCCCTTTGGCGGTCGGAACGCATCGCTCCGGCCCCCCAAGGGTCCCCCCCGCCCCCATCGCGGCCGTCCACATTTAGTACATGATTAGGGAACTTCTAGGAAGGCAGGGGGCACCTGGAGGTTGTAAGAGCCTCTTCAAGGTGTAGATGCTCTTTCTCAGAAGTTCCCTAATCATGCACTATGGGTTGTAGTGCGCATAGACCCAGATAAATGTGGTCTACATCCACGCTAGCACTCTTTAGCACACATTTACTGTTCTAAAGCCCGCTCAGTGCAGATACCTCTGCCTGTGGTTAATCTAGATCTAGCTAATACAAATTTAGCTAAAATGGATCTTGTTAATACAGATTGAGAACATAAGAACACAAGAGGACCCTTGCTGGATCAGGCCACAGCCCATCTAGTCCAGCATCCTGTCTCACACAGTGGCCCACCAATTGCCCATGCATCTCAAGCAGATTAACTGAGGTAAGTGCAGAAAGGGCCTCTGTCTGCATTGCATGGAGTAATACACTAGAATAGGCCTATCCCTGTCTACTAGGACATTTGAAGTAAATGATCTGCTACTCGAAGGCTGTCAGTATATGGAACTATGAAAGACATGCAAAAAGCATGCCCAATGGTCCACTATGCCACAGGAGGCCCTTTCTGTCAGAACACACAGATACATGATCAGAAGTCAGTGTGCTGCCAATTTGTTCCTGGTCTTTCAGTGGTTGGTCCCAACCTTCAGAACTGGTTAAACATGGAGGTGGAACGGGCTGTCTGAATGCAAATAGTCCATGGAACAGGCTACCACTAGTCTGCTCTAATGTGGGCTGGACTCAGTGGCACCCATTGCATGGGAAGAAACAGCTTACATAGTATGAAATTGGCCATCTAGTCCAGCAGTTAAACAATAGACCAAGAAGCAGAGAAGATTTTAAAGCTACAAGAAGAATACAGTCAAGCTAACCAGACAAAAATGGACAATACAAAACACATACATCAAATCAAGCAGTTCTTATGATGAAATGCAAGGAGCTCCTTCAATATTAAAAGATTGGAAGTAATTGCTGTTCAAGGGTGGTGTGTATTTCTGGTCTTTCAATGGATGATCAGTCCAAAGGTCCACAGAGGGCTGGAGATATAAGATATAAAGGACTGTGCAAGCAAAGGAATAAGACAATGTGGTATAAGAGTTGGCATAAAAATATGTGGTTATGAAATCTTGGTTGATTAGTTGAGAAGGATTATACATAAATAATTATTTGCATACTGTATATTCTGGCGTATAAGACTACTTTTTAACCCAGGAAAATCTCAAAAGTTGAGGGTTGTCTTATACGCCAGGTGTTGTCTTCTTATACGGCGAGTATATCCCAAACTCTATATTTTAACTGGAAAAGTTGGGGGTTGTCTTATACGCCCAGTCGTCTTATATGCCGGAATATACAGTATGTAGAAGCTAATAGGAAGCCAAATGGTGAAACTTTTAAGAAAGCACTGAGGTAATTAAGACTATAAATATTTACAGTGCTATTGAACACATTAAAAATCATTAATTGCTTTCTAGGTGGAAATGCATCTACTAAACATAATTGGTAACATTTTCAAAAAAACAAAAAAAAGTTATGCAGTAGTATACAGGGATGATAAATTGATCACTAGCATTAGGAAGGCTGAACAGGTAAGTGAAAGGAATACAACATTGTGGCTAAGTTAGCTAAAGTCTGGAAACATCTTACTGAGTGTGTACAAAGATTTATATCAATAAATTAAAGAAGATATCTAAGTGGAAGAAGTGGAAGAATTAAGGGAAGATTTTAGAAGAAAGCTGAGGGCTATTTGCACTAGAGCCAGTAGTGCATGATCAGTGAACTTCTGGTGAAGAGCCTCTGTACTTCAAGGATGTGATCTACACCTTAACCAACATTAACTAAAAGCTTACCTGGAGCATCCGGGCAGCAGCCATCCATACCTGTTCTGGTGCTCCGGGGTTGCCTGAGGGGCTCCGTGAGCGTGGTGGCAATTCAGACAATCATAGACGAAACTGTGTGTGCACAGAGCATCAGCACTGTCATGGCAATGGTGCTGATGCATGTGCAATCGTGGAGAGCACCACAGCCAAAATGGTGATACCCAGAAGAGGACAAGCCCTGCAATCAAATCAAGTAAGTATTCGATTGCCGGTGGGAGGGGGGGAGCTAAAGTTGACTAGTGTTCCAAGTGGAAGCACTAGTCAACATTGGTTAATTGCACTCCTTTCCTGTTAGTGAATGGGAAGGGAAGTGCAAAAACACCCCTGGTTGGCTTCATAAACAATGACAAATGGTAGCTTATGATCAAGTTCTTTGTTTGGAGTATATTGAATGTTTTATGTATTTAAAAAATAATAAAAATTATTCACCCACAGAAAAAGGAAATCTGGACATTCAAATGTATGAAATTCGATTGAAATGAAAAAGCCTCCTGTTTGTGAATACAAAATGTTCAATCAAATATTCTTATTTCACTGTGTTTGGACGCCTAAAGGGCTTTTTCAATGGGAAAAAAAGTTATGGAAACTTTCCAGAAATGTTCATATGTGAATGTTAAAGTCCAAATGTTCTAACAAATCTACGATGATATGAATTTTCAGATGTTTGATTTGTTAGCAAAAAAAACATGATTTTTTCCCCGTGCACATTCCAAGTCATTTACTTATTCTTCTATATTATTCTGCTATAGCAGAATAAGCAAGCGCCACATGGGTGTGCTCTTCTATATTGAATTGTGCCATTTGAAAATACATGCTTATGGAGCCAGTTTGGTCTTGCATTTAGAGTGTTGTAGTCACCAGGTTTGATTCCGCACTCCTCCATGAAGCCAGCTGGTTGACCTTGGGCTAGTCACAGCTCTCTTTCTTTGCTCTCACAGCCCCACCTACCTCACAGGGTGTCGGTTGTGGGGGGTAGAACAGAAAGCTTTGTCACCTGCTTTGAATCACCTTAGGTGGGTGATAAAAGTGGGGCTTAAAAGCCACCTCTTATTCTTCTTGTAACTTTAAGTGCAGATGTTCTCAGACACAGCCTGGGTCATCATGGGCCACAAAAATGCACGTTACCCCCTGAGAAGGTCTTGCATCAGCACACTGGGAAAAAGCACACACACCTGTGGCCAGCAGCAATTGCCTGGCCACACCTACGAACACCTGTGCTTAATGCTATCTGCCGCCACTGCTCATGGGGTCACCACCTCTGTAAGCTGTGACGTCAGTGCCTGATTCAGCCTATCTTGACAGCCATATTTGTTGCTCAGCCAACACATTGCACCTATATAACCAGTAGAAACAGGACGGGTAGCACAGCTTTCTTTTATGGATGTACTGCATTGTTACACAATCACCTCATAATGTCAAAATTGCCATAGTAACGACTCATTTCTTATTGACTAGGTGAATAAAAATTCACCAAGCACGCTAGCATAGTAATCTCTGGCATATGGCTGCAGGCTACCCTTGTGGCAACTCAAGTTATGGAAGTCTTCCCATTTTTCTCCCTATACATGTATGGATTGACAGGCGCACTGCCTCCTAATTTTAAACTTTATGGATTCATGAAATGCAAACTGTTTTGTGTATTCATTAATAACTTGTTTTTCTGTCCGCCAAACAAACTTCTCATTCAGACCTAGGATGAGCCTAAGACATTTTGCTGCCTGAGGCACAGCAGCAAACAAGTGCCCATTTACATTACATCAAGACTCCTAGGATTCAAGTTGGCCAAATTGTTTTGCTATCCAAGTCAGAAAAAAACTACAAACACCTTCCTCCCTCTCCTGGCAGTAGAAATATAACAATACAGTTATCCCTTCCTATGTACTCAACTGAAGTTCTCAAAAACCCTTAGGGATGGGGGATTTGCCTATAAAGAATCACTGGTCCCATGGGTAATGAGGACTGAGGCTTTCATTGTCTCCACCCTTCCCACCAACTGGTGTAACAAACTGGAGGGACTTGGCTTGGTGGTTGAGAGAAACCTAAGAGGCGTTGGAAGCTTAGGCCTTCTGTCAAACAAGTCTAAGAAAGGATGACCTATTCGTTAATCTGAACTGAGGTCGTACCAGGGCTGCAGGTCACTTACGGTGTTTACTCATGTGATGCCAAAGCACAATTAGGGAAAGCACTTAAGACTCTTTCCGGCTCTTTCTACAGCCAGCCCAAGGCCAGAATACCAGTCAATGGAAGTGTGAGTATTGCACACCTCTGTTTTCTAGCTTACTATGGGGAATCCTTTTGGGTGGCACTCTGGAGAGTGCCACTGGAAATGGGTTTGCCCCCAAACTGGCCAGGCCAAAACCACCAAAATGCAAGAATGAAAATTCCCAGGCTTTGGAGTCTTGGTGCTGCCTTAGAGGCAGTAGACAGGCATAGAATAGGAAGGACCATCCCAAATGTGGACAACCCTGTCCCACTCCAGCAGTAACCCACCTCAGCTTGAGATTGGTTGTGTACTCTGGAACAGGCAACCCCCCCCTGTCCTGCAATACAAAGATCAAGTGCAGAAATGGCCTGAAGTCCTTGGCTTCTAACTGCTGTTTACATTCAGATTCCTTTATTACAGCAGATGTTTTGAAGTACACATCACTATCAGTGCTTTAAATTTATTGTACACTAGAAGAAATAACAATATTGAATGAAAATGAATGAGCAGCAGTGATGCCCATTATACACAGTAGCTTTCAACTAAAGGCTAGGGAGAAAAAGGTGTCTTCTGCAGTGGGTCATCTCTGGTTCTTCCTATCATTGCAGCTTTGGGTTAACAGCCTTGGATGTTTTGGTGGGGAAAATATGCTATAAAAATGCAAGCTGCCTCTGAATTGAACTATAGAGTCAGAGCAGCTAGCAGGAAGAATAACATCACTTAAACTGCAAAGTTTCATACATGCTTCCTCCATCAAAGCTATTTTTAGATGAAGCAAAACCAAAGGAATTATTGATTGCAGTGTAATATGACTTTAAATTCTTATGAAAACATCCTAAAGGAAATGTCATGACATATCTATGTGTGCACGTGCGTATAGAAATACGAAATATGTTCAAAGCAGGATCAAGAAGGAAATAATATTTCCCTCACCTGCCCCAAGACTTTGAATGTTAACACACATCTATAAACTGTCAAAACTTATCATTGATTTGTTTTAAATTCATAACTGTAGGGTTCCCCATCTTCTTTTAATGTTTTGTGGACTTATTTTAGCCACCTTGAGTTGTTGTAAAGCAGGTGGAATACAAATAAGCAAATTAAAAAAACAAAACAAGATAAAGACAAAGGAATTTCATCTGCATCTTATGTGCTATGACTGGTTCTAAGTGGCCACAAATGAAACACTCACTGGGGATATTTTTAAAGACATGAACCTTATTAAAGAAACAGAATTATTTTAATTGCAAAACAGTTCTCTTCCTACAAATCTTTTAAAAATGTAAGCAATGTAGCCTTTTACAGCCATGATAGTAGAACAGTTTTTCAGAAATAAATTCCAAAAATCCCTTTGTAAACGTGAGTTTTCAAAATCCCATAGCATGGAGAAACAACTCTGGCAGTTTTGTTTACTCACCATATGCAGGAGAAAATTCATACAAAACTACACATGTATAGTTGCCAACTGATAATGCTGTGAAGGTTTTACCCTCAGCATTCAGTCAGATTACCTATCAAGAACTGTCACCTCTTGGGAAAGTGGTTCACACTAGGAGATCTTTTAGAAGACCTACAGTAACTTTAAGCGTAAAAAAATGTGCTGCCTTTTGTATAAAACAACCCTCATAAACATTGTTTGAATTGTGACAAGGTTAAACCGCACATGGTTCTGATCAAACAGGCTAGTGGAGAAATTCTCATGTTTTACTGCATCTGAATGGAAGAATTGCATGGTCTTCTGAAATGCTTTAATGAATTTTCAGTCCAGCTGAGAGAGGAAACTGGTTGTTCTTCCATTCACTGAATGTATAATGTGTTATGTCAGATTGGCAGAAGGAATGCTTCCTTTTCATTCACAAGCACTTTCCAATTTGTGGGCACAGTACAGAGCGGTAAAGAGGTTCACGACCAAGCTACGGCGATTATCCTGATTTTCAGGTGAATGTTCTTCAAGCACAATGCTCTTACAGTCTGTAACCACCAGCCTGCTGCTAATGCATCATGGTTTTGGGTTTTTTTTTTAAGTTTTAGAAAACGATTTCTATTTCAGTCTCCTTGGACATACATTTTTGAGATTTAGTGCCAACCTACCTAAACCAGTAGGACTGCAATTTTCCCATTAGGTCCTATTATTTCCTCTCACTTGGTGGAATGAAGCATTCATTGCCTAGTGAATAGGAAATGTGATGACCCGGTAATGCCTGTGGCCGAAAGAGGAAACAACCATCTATTGAGAAGGAAAGCTCTGAGTTCATAGGTTTTCCATTGTGACTGGGGATGAATCATTCAGAGCAATTGTTGCACATTCTCCTTCATCAATGTAAGGGACGTTGGGTGGTAGGCTGATATTGTTGGGCTCACAGGGGCAACAGCCTACGCCTCCTTTCCGGCTATTTGACCGATACTGTAATGAAGCATGGAAGTCTAATGATAGCACTACCAGACGGTATAACTGTAACATGACAATTAAAATGTTCTTAGCTGTGAAGAACACCAGCATCTGGTTAATGACGCTATAGTAGCCCATTAATATCATGCGGACTACAAGGAAAGGGCCATCTTGTATGAATAAGCTGATGCCGATGTTCCACAAGTCTGCGCTGTATCTGCAAAGAAGCAAACTGAACACTCTCTTGGATGAGACCGATGGGCTGCATTCGAGATGTTGCACTGCAAAGAAAAAGTGAAATGGTGAGGATGGCGATGATCTGGATTAGCATCTGGTGAAAGAAGATCTCAGTTCTTGGAAGTCCAAGAAGGCTTTAGGACTAACATGATTAAACTGGACAACATGGGTCTTCAGAAAACACATTGGTGGAAAGCACAGAGATTGCCTAACCCAACTCTGGCTGCATCTCCACTTACTTGCAGGTTTGCCTTCCCAAGGGGGCTAAGCTGCTGCATCTGCATGAAGAGCAACAAGAGACACTGCACAGTAAGGTCGCCATCCCACAAACAGCATGGTTGCCATGGTAGGCACCTTGGCATGTAAGGCACCATTTCCTCCTGCCCATGGATGAACTTTGAGGTCAGGGTCCAAGTGCTCTGAGTGTTAGGAACAAACATTCCTAGCCTTATAGGCTTAGGGCCTTTCTGCACTTGATCCCATAGTTTGCATGCAGTATGGTCCCAGATGGAACATCAGCATTTGAAGTGTACTGCAAGCAAACTACGCATGGAGCATGATTTCATGCTCCGCACAAAGACTTATCATCACCAGAGACAACCCACCCAGTCTCTGGTGCATCCCATTCATACCTCTATGATGCTGGGCAGGTCATATGAGGTGCCGTGCAAGTGTGCTCGCACTTCAGATGACTGAAACCATGAGTGCATGTGTGTGGTGCAGCACCATTGTCCTGGTGATGATGATGGAGCCAGTGCATGTGCAGTCACACCAGTAATCAAACACAAGATGGTGGTGCCCAGAAATGCATCTGCACTTGCAGTAAGTATCCAGATGCATGGAAGAGGGGCGGGGGTTGGCATGTACTAGCACACCCAGTGGGAGTAAACTATTCCTGTCCCCTGGACAGGGCAGTAAGTGTAGAGAGGCCTTTGTTTGGGGGTGCATTTTGGCAGCATGCTTTGACACACTGCTAACAGTGAACATAGGAGGTATGACTTCTGGGTGCCTCCCATGTTCTGGATGCTTCCCATATTTAAACAGGGCTACCAGTGATCCTGATCAGGGCCTTCCAGAATGGAATCATGCTCTGTCTAATGCAGATAGCATCTACCAGGAGATGGAAGCGCTCACAGATCAACACTAATGTAGGGACTGATGAGGCCTAAAAGCTGATAACAAGTCTTCTGGCCAGAATTAAAGGTAAATGCAGAGAGGGATTATGTCACCAGAATTCACAATGCAATAAACAAAGAAGCTTACCTACCCCTGCTAGAAATGTGCATGAATATTCACCACATTCAAAAGCTGTACAAATCTGTCTGAATTTGGGCATTCAGATTTGAATAAAATGTTGGTACATTCAAAGATTGACATTCAAATACGAATCAAATACTTTGATACATTCATACGAAGCTTCATTACATTTGTGAACCTGGGAAGGTGGGAAAGCAGGTACCCCAGTCACATCTGCAACTGATCCAGGGTGGATTCAAAGCAGATTCAGAGTGGATTAAAAGTGGATTGAGAGCAGAATTGACACATTCGGAGTGGATATGTAGGGGATACGTTGGGGATATGTGGGGATACATAGGCAATTTGTAGCGAGGACTCAACTCAGATTCGTATTGAACATTTGTATTGAATTTGAATCCTACCACATTCAAAGGGATCTTGCATTCAGTACAAATTGAACACAAAAAAACCCCATTTATGCACATCCCTAATCCCTGCAAGTCACCAGTGCTCACGTTTGTGACACTCCTTAAGTTACACGTATTCCCTTGGTGGTGCTAAAGAGCAGTCACTTTGAGGTTACCATCTAAAACCTCGAAGGTGCAACACCCATGCAATCTTATAAACTATGTGAGCTTGTCATATGCTAAATAAATAAACCCTTGTAGTGGCATCTAGGATTCTGAAAGCATTTCATATACATTTTAGTAAAAATCTTGGAAATGTTTCACATACAGACCTGCAAGATCCAGGGGAAACTGTAGCATACTCCAAGTCCACACAGCTAAAATTGCATATACAAGAGCATGATTCTTCCTGAAACATTGAAAAATGAACAATGTATGTTTAAAAAGTCCTCCCAAAGCGGATATCAGGCCACCATATTGAAATGTGTTGACCTCCAGTTGATATGAACATTATTCTCCAATAGAACGTAGTAATCGGTAATGTTAATGATTCAAAATGATTCAAGTAAAAGAAGACAATCTAGTGTACATTGTCCAGGGCTACTTAAAAACCCACAGATCAAATTATTGTCTCAGATTACGGGTTTATTATGGAATTATGTCATGATTATGTTTTCCTAGATACTGGTCATAGCATTCTCAGTGTTAAAGATACCCAAATGGTAACCTATGGTATATATGTAGCCTTCTAGCCCTTTTTCTAACAGTGTGGATTTTCCAATCTGGGTTTCCAAGAAGTACGTATGCCTCTTAATGGTGTTTTCACACTGGACAGGAAAGGATTAACCAACGTTGACTGCTAGTTAACTTTGGCAGTTCCCTCCTGGGGCCGGTCCTCTTCTGGGCGCCGTGCCATCGCCTTGACAGTGCCAATGCTCTGCACATGTGCAGTCATGGCTATGGTTGTTCGAGGTGCCAGTGTGCTTGCACGACACCTCAGATGACCCTGGAGCACCAGAAGAGGGTCGTGATGCTGGATGCTTGAGGTAAAAGTGTGGAGCATTATTTTGTCCTCCACACCTAATCAATAATTATTGAACTTCTGGTGAGGCAGGGCATGCTTTGAGGCTGTAACAGCCTCCTCTATGGGCAGATGCTCTTCACCAGAAGGTCACTAATTCTTCATTAGAGGCTGTAGTGCAATTAGGCCGATGTTCACACAACTGCAGCTGAATTCACACCAAGAGAAAGACTCAGTGAGGGCTCAAGGGCAGCACTGTTTGTATCCTCATGCTGTCTTTCGGCCTTCACTCTGCTCTTAAGGAACAGCAAGTGCTCCTTCCTACATTACGGAAAAAATGTCTCTGAAGGTACTTCCCACCCTTGGGTGTCTGAAGATAGACAGTGGTGGGAGAAGGGACTTACATTTGTTATCTAGTGCTTGGTGCCATTTCAGATTTCACAGAAAGTGGTTGACTTGCCTGAAGATTTTTCAGTGGAATCAGGAAGAAACTTCAAAACCAAAGAACTTTTGTTGTCCAGCTTGAAAGTTTCTGAGAGAATAAGGCAGGGGCAATATAGACAGCACAACCCCTGCTTCTAGGGCTAGAGCAAGCACTCTGGCTGGCCGAGCTTTTCTTTTAACCCAAACATGGGAATGAAGACTACAATGAGACATAATTAGTGCCAAAATAAGGTAGGCTTTCAGCCATATATTTGAACTGTTCGTAAAGCATTTTTTGTGCATCTGGGGTTGGGATGCTTGTTCTTAAAGGAATGGTTGAAAAAAGCCCTGTCTAATCACATCAAACGTCTGCAGTCAAAATAGTACTTTCTTCTGTATATTTAACCTTCTTGTCTTTCCATTAAATCTTGGTTCTCTTAAAACGGAAGACCTTGATTTCATTATCAGATAGAACTTTACTAAATGCTGCAAAATCCTGGTTGTCTGTTGTGAACTTTTAGACAAAATAACAGAACTACCCTATCTATTCACCCGCCTTCCTCATCTCTATTTTTGCTCGGAGAAACTTTGCTCGAGCACTGGCTCTGAAGCTGGCACGAAGTTTGGAGCCAGAACAGGGGTTAGCATGGAACAGGCCATTCCAATGCAGATAGCCTCTGTTTCAGGAGCACTCTGTCCCAGGTAGTGTGACTATGACCTTGGGTCTATTCTGGGGAAGAGCATCCACACCTTGAGGAGGCTGTTACAGCTGCCAGATGCCCCCTGCACCCCTCCCCCCCGAAGTTCCCTAAACATGCACTTGGTATGGAGCATGAAATCATGAGAGTTCCAATACTGGATTTCCTAGAATGGAGATGACAGTAGGTGGCTATTTGAGGATTCAATGCAAAATGACTTTCTGTAGCCTTCACTTCCATGCAGTTATCATGATTGTACCCTGTAGTGAGTTCAGTCAACCTAGAAATTATGCTGGGGAAGCATTTGGATAACATAATTTTTCCATTCAGTTGGTAACATGGGCTCGTGCTCTGAAATATCATGCTACAATGAATCTGCTAGAACCCAGTTTACTTTAAATGTGTCGTTATTAAATCCCGTTGAAACTGAAGACTGTCAACCTTTATTTTATGCTTAATGATTTAACTTCCTCACTTTTATTTTCAAGGCATAGTAAGACTTTATGGTTCTTAACTTCAGGATCCTTTGAGAGCCAATATTGTTTCCTCCTGTTTATCACAGAATGTTCACGCACACTGTCATGATTGAGACTTCCAGAATGATTGTGAGGCAACTCTTTTACCTACCTTACGTCTGCTATCTCCAGGGTTTCACTAGTAAATTCAAGTATATCTGCCGCAGTGCCCACAAACATGAGAAGCAGCTGTGATAACTGGTCCCGGGTGATTTCACCACCTATGGGGAGAAGCCATCTCCCAATTATAAGGAGAAGTAGGAAGGTTTGGTGCAGGCCTAGTGTCCAGACAGGCTCACATACTGTGGAGAGCGTTTTTACAAGATCTAAGGCCTGTTTAAAACAAAGAAAAGAGAAAAGAGAAACATCACTAAAAGAATTACAGAAGATTAAAGTGGTTTATAGAAAGAAGAAGGAGATTTGGCTTTTATACCCCACTTTTCTCATGCATTTAAGGGGACTCAAAGTGGCTGGCAAAACTTTCTATTCTTCTCCCCTTAAGAGAACGCCCTGTGAGATAGGTGGGGCTGGGAGAACTTAGAAGAGAGCTGTGAGTAGCCCAAGGTCACCCAGCTGGCTTCATGGAGGAGTGCGGAATCAAACCCAGTATTCCCAGATAAGTCCAGCTCCCTATCTACTAGATCAAACTGGAAGTAGTATAGTTATCACCCCCCATTGATATTCATCATAAAACATGCAAACAAAATGTGCAGATATACCAATTGATATGATTTCTTGCCACATACTAATTGTGAGAAGTAAGTTCAGTTGATGTTGATGTTGTGATGTTTACATACTTCAAATGCTTGGTGCTCAATGTAACACAGATTGACTTTGGACAGTCATATGGGGTTCATCCAGTTCCTTACTGCCTGCTCTAGCTGTCAAACTCTACTGAGGCTGTGATCAAACGCATACACATCATTCACACCTTTCTCTGTGATTGACCTGAGCCTCCTCAACGTAACTCTTGGCTCTCCACGCCTTCTACTACATCAAATCTATCTCCTTTCTTATTGGATACTTAAGGGAGGTGAGGATATGTGTTTGTGGTTCTTTTTAAAGCCTACTGCCCTCTCTCAATATGCTATCAACTCCCAAAAAGGGCCATCCCCTTGTGATCTTGAGTAGTTTTATGTGGAAGAAAGTGCTCAGCTAGAAATTCGAGGCTCAAGCCATAATGTTAAGATCAACACTCTGAATCAGGCTTGGTAGCAAAGAGGCAGCCAGTGCAGCTATTTCAAGACTGGCTTCATGCACATCTGATACACGTTCCTTGTCAGCAGTTGAACTACTGCACTCTACACTAGTTCCAGACCATCTTCAAGGGTAGTCCAATGTAATGCAGCATTGAATGTAAGGAGAGACATTATATTCTAGAAGATTAATACAGCCAAATGTGTAGCAATAATATGTCTTCTTCAGTGACTGTAGACAATTTTTGTTGTTGTTAAGTTATATATCCTCCGCATTGCCTCTCTGAGATGGTGAATGTGGCATCCTTTCTGGTCAATTTGAACAGTGGTGGACGTATAGCTTTAAGTTCTGAGTTGACTGGGCTGGTTGGCAACTACAAACACTCATACGATGGCCATAAAATGTCCATAAAGCTTCAGCAGCAGCCGTCAAGCAAGCCCTGGCTTGAACGTCCTTCAAGGAAGGCTGAGGCAGGGTGGCTCTTTCCTCCTGTTAGCTTGAAAGACTGACATATAAACATGACCACAACATTCTTGCAGCACTTTCAGCCTAAAAAATTAACATTTCACTTTGGAATGTTCACATTCACAGTTGTCCTTTCTATCACCAATTTGCAGGACACGCACTATATATTCTACATTAGCCTTTTCAAAATAGTACAGCCCAATTTCTTCTCTCCAACGAAAGAAGACAAATCTGGCAGTCATCCCTTTGGTTTCTGTCTTCTATTTCTGCACAAGGTCCACGCTTCCAAAATGCTTTTTAGCAACACACCATAAACCTTAACCTGCTTAATGGGTGGAAAACACTTTCTGATTAAATTTTATTCACTTTTCAGAAAAAAAAATCCATCTTTGGGTTAGATAACATGAAAAAAAAACATCTCATCACTTCATTGATTTCTTCGCTCTGATCAAATGTGAATTCAAGCTTAGATGTAGCCAGACCTTTTTGCTGCCTTTTGCCTGTTTTATCTGTATATTTTGAAAAATAGAAACTGATAACTGATAATATGAAACTATTTGCAGCAGAAGAAGAATTCAGATTATTTCGAATGTCATCATTCCAAGGATTAAGGAGTCACTATTATCCCACAAGGCAGAAAAAGAACCTCTCACCTTCTCTATTAAATGACTGTCTGAGGTATCACTTCTGTTGTAACTGCGTTTCTCATTTTCACTGGTATTCTGTTCAGATTTTTCATCACATATCTGTAATGAAAATATATTTTAGGAGAAAGTCAATCCCCGATCCTACATAAGCATGAAACAAAGTACTGAAGTACATAAAAGGCAGCAAAGGTCACATTGCTGTTTGTTACTGGTCTGGTCACATGTGAAGACTGGGTGGAAATGATGTAGCAAACTTTTTTTAAGCAAAGAAGGAATGTAAGGAAGAACAATGATGAGAGAGAATCCTCTGAAATTAGGACAGCAATTCTTCTTTGCCAAAAAGAAAAGAAAAGATTTGTGGCTCAAAACTAAGTTTGACTCTCACTGACTTATTATTTGCCTAAAGGTTCCCATTAAACTCTAAATTGGAAAACTGGATGTGATTATTTTTCAGCCTATCTTCCTAACGATCTCTTGTTCTAGGCCAATAAAAAGATTAAGTCAAGAATACTGACTGACTTGTAAGCAAGAGAAGATTTTGTTTCTCAAGTACCGCTCTCCAAGAAGAGCAGATGGCCTGCAATGCTTTTCATTTCTCTCTCACTCCTTAAATGTTTGTGTGCAAGATGCTCAGGCGATAAGGCAGATGCCAAAATTTAAAGGCTCCTTTGTACTGACCTACGGCATTTTCACACTTCCCTTCCCATCCCATGGACAGGAAAGGAGCACCATTACCTAACATTGACTAGCACTAGTCACTAACAGAACACATCCTGTGTGACTGATCACTCATCTGTGATTGATCCAGAAGCTGGTCCTCTTCTAGGCACCGCCATCTTGAATGTGGCACCCTCCACTGATGATCTGCGGACTCACAGTCGCAGTCGCATCAGGAGGTCAGTAGAGCTGCCTGTCCAGCAGAGGTGTGGATAGTCACCATTGAATGCTTCAGGTAAGTCATTGATAAAGGTTGGTAAGCCTGTGGAGCACAAATCCATGCTCCACAAATAGTTGATAATTAGTCAACCTCTGGGCAGGCAGGGGGCATTTCTATGCTATAAATGCCTCCTGCAAGTGCTGATGCACTTGCCCAGAGGTTGCCTAATTATCAACTATGGGCCAAAGTGCAAACTGGTACCTGCTCTAGTACCACCACTGCTCCATCTATGGGTGCCTGTGTTCCTTCGGCAACAATTGCCCAAACTGCATATGACATCTGCACAAGCATTACTAAAATTGGTGCAATATGTGTTCAATGTACGTGTTCTGCTGGTGTATAGCAAACTTCCAGAATGGGCCTGCATCATGCCATTTTACACGAGAAGAGAACAGTAGGAACAGTGCACAGTGCACAGTGACCTGGGTGTTATACCCACTAAATGGAGGAGCTTGACTGGCAGGTGACTGTGGGTGTTTTGGCACCTTCAATTCCCCGGGGAAACCTCCCAGGGAAGTGAAGATGGAGGATAGATCTGGCATCTGAACTTTGGGATTCCGGGTCTATCCCTAACCTTGCCAGCATATTGGGAAGGACTGGCAAGGTGGAAATTGCTTCCATTCAAAGATGCAAACGCAAAGCCGGAGGAAAGGTGCCAACATGCCTGCCTGGCACTATTGCCGTAGTGATAGGGTAATGCAGTGTTAACCATGCCTGCACCCCCCACCCCCCAGACTCTGTTCAAACCTCTTTCATGAGGAAGAAGTGTGAAGAAGGGCTGCACCTGGAGGCAGGTAGCATAGATGTAGAGCAGTTTTAGCTGCTGTACATCTACACATGCAGGGGGAACTCCTGCATGCATGGACCTGCATCTGGTTAAGAGCCGGCTCCTAACCAGCTCCATGAGGGAATTCCCCCGTTTTCATCTTTTTGACAAGTGCAAAAAGACTATGTAGCTCATCAGGACAGCTGAAGGTCCCTTGTTTTGGCATCTCCCAGAAGAAGGCAATGACAAAACACTTCTATATCCTGCCAAGAAAACTGTGAGCTGATTCTGCACTGGCTGATATACTAGCAAGCATACTAGGCACTTCCCTTGTGTTGTCTAAAACACTGTGGAAAGGAGGCTCTCTGTGGTGCTTGCTGGTCATTTGGCAAATACTGGTGCATTTGGAATTGCCTAATGTGTGCATACAGACAGCTAAATCTTAGTTTTGAGTTCCGTCAAATTTTCCTTCCCCCTCCTTTCTTTTTGCTTCTTAAAAATGCAGAGAATTCAGCTGTCATGCTATGACCAAGACTCCCATTCAAATCACATCTCTTCCACATATTAACTAAGCATCCATAAGAAAGTCACTATTTCTTTGCCTCTGCTTCTCATTTGCAGTACTAAATAATGACCTACTTTACAATGTTGGTATAAGGCTTAATGAGCTAATATATGCATGCAGCAATTTAGATACTCAGAGAATTGCGTATTGAACCAGTTTGCAATCTTAAAACATCCATCAGCTTTCAATAGGAACTTCCACTTCAGTTTTCCAAGCTAAGGCAAGATCTGGGCAGGGGTTGCAGGCAGTACTCTAGCAAGACCACTGCTGAGCAACATGCTAAGAAGAGCATTAGAAGTGTAGCACCCTTCATAAAGGGATTGTGTGCTGTTCATTTTCGACGACTCGATCAACACTGCTGGATAACTTTTTTTCTCTAGCAGTGATGTTTCTGGCTGGTACTATTTAACTGAACGCTGTTCTTAACATCTACCATAAATAAAGCTTTAAGCACTGAAGGCCAAATTAAATGTAGCATTAAACACATTTTTGTGGGTTGTTTAAAAAGAGAAAGAGAGAAAACCATATAACATTAGTATCAGATCAGGCAGGCAGGCAGGCAGAGAAGCCGCTCTCCCCTATCTGCTACAACTGAAGTTTGCATGTGGGGGGGGGGGGGGCAGAGAAAAGTCTCTGCTGGTGCCAATTTACATTTTTATAAACCTTCTCATGAGACTTGCACTTTAAGGAAGCCTGTACAGTGGATGCAATGTCATGTTTAAGGTCACACAAAGTTGGTCTTACAGATTAATTTTGAAAAACAATTTTCGTTGTAATTATCAGATACAGTAGTTGCCCAGTACATCCACCTTCCTTCCTCCCTCCCTCCCTCCCTCCCATGGTGCCACCTAGCAAAATATGTAGTGATGCGTGACAGAGTGACACCAGCACAAGGCAGAAGTGATGCCCACTATGCTAGGGATTGGACATCATCCAGGGAATTTGGTAGGAGGGAAACCTCTCTCCATGGGTGGGGGAGGGGGTTCACCAGATCACATTTTGTCATCACAGAGGGCAAGCAATGCAGCGCTTGTGCCACAATCAGTCACCCAGTCGTATTTCACCGATCACACTATCAGGGAAGAGGGCGTAATGATTAGAGCTGGAGAAACAGTCGTAGGACAAATGGGAGCCATCGGACCCCCTCAACTTCAGTTCTCTTCTGTCATCCAAATTTAGAGAAATCAGTTGCGACCGCAGCGCATGGCAGGAGTAGCGAGCACAGGAGAAACCCCACCTGCTAACACCACAATCACCAGTCTCCGCCTGCAATAACTCGGGAGTGTCCCCATGCTCCCAGGATAATGCGCGCTTACTCCCGAATTCAGATGTAGAACAGTTGGAAAGGGGTTATTTTCTGCCATGGATTTGTCTTGTTTGCCCCTCATGTAGTCTGAATTAGAGGATGTTCACGGGGATGGTCCGAGGCAAAGCAAGGTTCCCATCGGAGTAAAAATTGCATGGGGATGCACACATTGGGAAATATGAATGCAGATCCTTTGGCTCTCCTCCCCTGCTGAATCAAACCAGTGGTCTCTAACCCATAACCTGGGGCCTTAGCTGATTAGGCTGCCATGAACTAGGGCTGGTAAACTTCTGATAAGAACATAAGAACATAAGAGAAGCCTTGCTGGATCAGGCCACAGCCCATCAAGTCCAGCATCCTGTCACACACAGTGGCCCACCAAATGCTCATGGGCATCTCAAGCAGAGACAAAGACAAACCTTCTCCTGCTCTCGAGTCCCAGCAGATGGCCTTAGAAGCGCCCCAGTTCCTCCCCCCCCTCAGTCTGAAGGATGCAACTAGGCATTCGTTCTAGTAGCCATTGATACATCTGTCATCCATAAATTTGTCTAACCCTACCTTAAAGCCATCCAGACTGGTAGCTGTCACCACCTCATCCGGCAGCACATTCCATAAGCCGATGACCCTCTGGGTGAAGAAATACTTCCCCCTGTCAGACCTTATTCTCCTACCCATCAGCTTCGTAGAGTGCCCCCTGGTTCTAGTGTTGTGCGATAGAGAAAAGAAATTTTCTCTATCCACCCTTTCTATACCGTGCATAATTTTATATACTTCAATCAGATCCCCTCTCAAACACCGTCTCTCCAGACTGAAGAGGCCTAGACGTTGCAGCCTGGTTTCGTAAGGGAGGTGTTCCAGACCCTTAATCATTCTGGTTGCCCTTCTCTGCACCTTCTCTAGTTCCACAATATCCTTTTTGAGGTGTGGTAACCAGAATTGTACACAATACTCCAAATGTGGCCTCACCATTGATTTATAAAGGGGCAAAATGACACTTGCTGTCTTATTTTCTATTCCCTTCCTAATTATTCCCAGCATTGAATTTGTTTTTTTCGCTGCTGCTGCGCACTGGGTTGACACCTTCATGGAACTGTCCACCAGAACTCCGAGATCCCTTTCCTGGTATGTTGCAGAAAGCTCAGACCCCATCAGTTTATAGACGTAATTTGGATTCTTGGCCCCAATGTGCATTACTTTGCACTTGTTAAGATTAAAGCACATTTGCCACTTGGTTGCCCACTCACCCAATGCTAAGAGATCCCTCTGGAGCTCTTGGCAATCTCTTTCAGATTTTACTACCCTAAATAATTTAGTATCATCAGCAAACTTTGCTATTTTACTATGTACCCCTTCTTCTAGATCATTGATGAATAAATTAAAAAGCATTGGTCCCAGTACTGAGCCTTGAGGGACCCCACTTTTTACTTCCTTCCACCCTGAGAATTTGCCGTTTATTACTACTCTCTGCTTTCTGCCCTTAAGCCAGTCACAAATCCAGGACAGAACTTGTCCTTTTATTCCATGGCTGATGAGTTTACTCAGTAGCCTTTGATGTGGGACTTTGTCAAAAGCCTTCTGAAAGTCCAGATAGACAATGTCTACTGGTTCACCTTTATCCACGTGTTTATTGACACTCTCAAAGAATTCCAATAAATTAGTGAGGCATGATTTGCCTTTGCAGAAGCCATGCTGGCTTTTGTTCAGCAATTCTTGCTCCTCCATATGCACACTAATTTTGTCTTTAATAATGGTTTTCATCACCTTACATGGAACTGACGTTAAGCTAACTGGTCTGTAGTTGCCTGGATCACCCCTGGATCATTTTTTGAAGATTGGTGTTACATTTGCTACCCTCCAGTCCTCAGGTACGGAGTCTGATGTTAGGGAAAGATTATATATTTTTGCTAGAAGTTCAGCAATTTCGCATTTGAGTTCCTTAAGGACTCTTGGATGAATACCATCTGGTCCCGGTGACTTGTTCACATTTAGTTTATTAAGACATGCCAGGACCTCTTCCTTGGTTATTTCTGTACAGTTTAACTCTTCAGAAAATACAGGCTCAGGTACTGGCATGTGTCTTCTGTCTTCCTCCGTGAATACGGAAGCAAAAAATTCATTTAGTCTCTCTGCAATCTCCGTTTCTTCTTTAATTACCCATTCATACTTGTCATGAGGAAAGCTTCTCCAAAGCATCCATTACTGGTCAGAAGTGCGGATAGTCCTCCCGTTTACCAGCCCATGCTGCTATATCCAAAGCTGGAAGTTCCACCTCCTTACTGCCACAATTGGCTGTTCTGTGACATGCTCAGATGCTGTTCCAGAGGGGTGTGCAAGCAGAGGGACATACTGCAGCCAATCATGTCAGAGGCCGTGATCAAATGTGCAATGTCCACTACTCGGTTGCTTATCAAATGCCACTCACACAACACAATGACCAGACACCACTCCAGGGGATCTGTGGTCCGGTCACGTCAGAGGTCCACCTGCATGGACCCCACCTCCCCTGGCCACGGAATGCAGGGAAACAGAAGAAGATCAAAGGGTCACTGCTTCATGTAAGCTTTTGGTCAATGTTGGTAAAGATGTGGAGCATGATTTAGTGCTCCACACCTAATCAACAATTAGTGAACTTCTGGTGAGGCAAGGCACGCTTGGAGACTGTAACAGCCTACTTAGTCTGCAGATGCTCTTTACCAGAAGTTTACTAATTGTTGACTACCAACCTAAGTGCGAATAGCCCTCTGTTCTCTGGTGAGTAATCAGATTCTCACAGGAAGCCTTAAACTGAACATGAATCTATTAATGCTCACTTCACTCAGCAACGGGCCATGCTACCCCTGGTACTAGAAATAATTGCATGATTATCATCACTAGTATTTTGCAGAGAGAGGGATGACATTGCCTATACTGTATATAATTTTATATATCTTTATTGTGCTCCCTTTTATCTACCGGTATATCATTATCAGGCAACCTTTCATTCAATTTTCTTTTAAAAATCAAGAATCTCCAAAGGCACTTGCTCCAACCCTCATTTCAATCTCTGAAACTTTGCAACATCCTTTTTTGAGGCATGGTGGCCAAAACCATACATGTAATGTGAAGATGACAAGAAGGGCAGTTTTATATATATATTGGGGGGGGGGTTGTAACATGATAGTGACCTTTTGCAAATACTGAGCTGATATCTTTGTTGAACAAATCAGAGCCCACCAATATATATATGCTTGTGAATGTTCACTCAGTTGTGAATCACAATGCCATACCATTGCTACCACTCTCAGAAACTTACCTATTTTCTGGGTGGTCTGTTCTATTTATCAAACACAGGAAAAAGCCGTTGGGACCATTTCCTCTATTTGATGAGCTCCTCCCAGTGATCAACATCACACCTGGGGAAGAAAAGTTTCTTGGCTCATTGTTAGCACAGGTGGGGCAGCAGGTGGCAAGTGAAGAGCACATCACAGCTTTAAGAATAGCACTAGTGTACAGGAAGAAAAGGACCACACTTGTAGCACTCTTTGTGTGTCATCAAACAGGGCTGGGGGGTGCTATTTAGAAAAGATCACACCATTTGTAAAGGCAGTTAAAAAAAATACCCCAAAAACCTTGCTTTTCTTCCTTCTTGTCACCTTCTGAGCTCTCATCCTGTTGGCTGCTGGTGGCTCATTTTTCAGCCCCCTGATTGGTTGCCCGGATGTTTCCAGGCTATGAGCCTCTATATTGCCTACAGGAGCCTCTGTAGCTTCCCACCCCATCTGCCTCAAACTGCAAGTTCCCCTCGGGAAGTTGTATCTTTGAAAGGGGCAAATGAAAGGATACTTCAGGATGAAGTAAATAATTTTCTAAAAATATATATTTTAGGTTGATCCATAGGGCCTCAAATTTGCCCCAGGGGTGTCTCTAATTATGTGTCTGAATGTACCCATCCTTCTGTCATATGGATCCTGCCAGGGACGTATACAGGTAAATGATTCAGTTGCATATGATTTCCAGACAATGCTATGCAGGTTAGTTCTGAAGAAAATGCAGTTGTTTTCTGTGGAATTTACACCCCAATAACTTCACGCTGGATCATGATTGTAGAATGTTATTCTATGCAGTTACTTAAGAACATGCCCCGCTCAACAGAGTATAACCTACTTCTGAATAAAGAATTTTCCTGTTGTGTGACCTTGATATATTGACTCAGCCATTAATACTGAACAATCGTGTAGTACAATTTGACTGCAGTACTGAAAGTGAAGTGTAAATGAGCCATGACAATGAGCAAGGGAAATGGCATTAATATAATCATAGCTGGTCATGTGTAATAAAACACGGAACGAAGAAATGTAAATTAAACACAAATTGCCATTTTAAATGGTATTCTAACAAGTGTCAAAGACTGAAAAAATCTCCATGAAGCCTAGCACACAACTGGGAGACAGATTAGAGGTTTGTTGATATGGTACATCTTACGTGCAAATGTCTTTCTGGATTGGTAACCCTCTTAATTTGTTCTGCGTGAAACAGAAGGTTTACTCATGCAACTGGTAGTGGAATTTTTTCTGCCCACATTTTGTCTATATTACTGAGAGCCTGATGGACACGTTAGCAACAGTACACTTGCAGCTTCATTCTACAGTCACAACTGCATATAATATAATGAATGAAATATGAAAAAATCTACATTGGCAAGTTAGATTCTCTGTTAATAAAGGCGACAATTTGCATCTTGTGCCCATCCTGCAAATTTTGTAAATTTGAATGTCTTCTCTTAGGTCACATCTTCTGATTAAAAACAAAACCAAACACATTTTTCAGAATATCCTTCTTAAAAATGGGAGCTATGTGAGGAGGCAGAAATTGATGGAAGCAGCTGTGGCAGATGTATTGCTTCTGGGTGGGTGAGAAGGGTGGGGAAAGACCCTATATGGAAGTCCATTATGAGCCAAAATGCTGCCTGGCAAGATAAAGTGAGCTTCTAGGTCAGTGTTTCCCAAAGTGGTCCAGGTGGACCCCCAGGGGTCCATGGGAGACTCGACGAGGGTCTACATTGGCGTGAAAAAAAAGGGGGGTTCACAAGATGTAAGTGGGGGTCCACAAAATTTTATCTGGTTTCAATAGTAAAGAACAAAAATATTGGCTTGGCTTTACCTATCAATGTAGGCAGATAATATTTTAAGAAGGTCAGTGACTGTGACTTGTAAAAACATGCATATTCAATATTCAGTACAACGCATGTTGAGACTTGCAAAGTGCCGCCCACCCGTCCGCAACACTTGTTCAGATGTACAAAGGGACGAAATACTATTTTTCTTTTTCTTTTTACCACTCCGAATTTAGGGTTGGAACTCAGCCGCGACGCAAATATCCATCCTTAGATCTAATCTTCACATTTTTTGACAGGTTTTGGGAATATGGTTAAAATATAGCAGCAGAAGGTCCACCGAAATCAGTAAAATTTTGAAAGTGGTCCACGAGAAAAAAAAATTGGGAACCTCTGTTCTAGGTGAAAACTCACCTTACCCTGCTGCCCTGTAAATTTTGAATTGTGGACCACTGTTGGATGGAAGAAGCTATTTCCTTCCCTCCCTCCCTCCCTCCCTCCCTCCTTCCTTCCTTCCTTCCCTGCATACGCTTTCTGCCTTGCACTAAGCAATCTCTGCATTTTCCTGGGAAAACAGCCCATGAAGACAAAGTTGTGGAAAGGTTTGGAAATCTGCATTGTGGGATGCCCAAACCATTCAGAATATTCAAGTTCAAATAGCTTCCATTAAGAAGGTGACCGCAGTGCTGTGGCAATGGGACCAGTGCACATGTGCAGGGACATTGGTACTATGACAACTGGGTGACACAGCACACAACTGTACCTGCACCACCCGGTCACACACTCAGTTTGGAGCTCTTCCAAATGAAGTGTGAAGGGCTGTGTCAGTCAGTGGCTAGTATAGAAGCATCGCCGTGCATATACAGGGTCCCTTTTAACCAAGTGCAAAAAGGCCTACAGATTGCAATTTTTTTTAAAGCAAGCACAATAATATATATAAAACCAAAAATGAATGAAATTTTAAAATTGTAACAGAATAGTACATTTTAACCTTGCTTCTGTTTCCTCCAGAGCATGCAGGTGCTGGTGAATGCTGCCTTTCACAGAACTGAGGTGTGAGAGAAGAGGAATTTCTTTCAACACATCTGGCATAGGATTACTGTGAATGTTTTAAAGCTAAGGACTAGGGTAAAGATGTGTATCTTGTGTCTTGATTAATCATCTAACTGGGGGCCATCACAGGTAAGGCCCTCTCATGAGCTCCCACAAACTACAAAAGATTGCCAAATGAGGACCAACTGCTCATGTATGCCCCTAAATTGGTATAAAACCTGCTTTTTGTACTTCACTTTCCTGGGACAGGGAGGGGAAGATGAGGGACAGAAACAGATGTTTGCATTTCAAATGCTGGCTCCACCCCAATGTGCAAACACTGCTGTCCTGGGACATCCAACTCATGCATGCTGACCATTGCCATGGCAACCAGCTGATGCAGTGCACAACTGCACAGCTGTAGTTGCACCACGCCACACCACCCGCATGCAGCCTTCTGCATCCGGATAGCTGTGGAGCTTGTTTGGAGCTTGCCATACACTGTACTACCATGCAGACAGCAGCCCCCTATTCTGGGATATAGTCAATAATGAGGCCAAGTGTGGAAAAGGCCAGCGACAGATTTTATTTTCTTGTGTTCAAAGTTCACTGCAGATGGTAACTGCAGCCATGAAAATAAAAGACACTTGTTTCTTGGAAGGAAATCTATGGCAAAACACAGATAGGGTAGCAAAAAGCAGAGACGTCACCATTTAAACAAATACCCTTATAATCAGAGCTATGGTTTTCACAGTAGTTGTATACAGCTGTGAGAGCTGAACCACAAGGAAGGTTGAGCACTGAAAAAACAATCTTTTAAACAGGCTACAGGAGAGGATTGTTGAGTGTCCTCTGTACTACAGGGAGGACAAATGAGTGAATACTAAAGGAAATCAACCCTGGCATTGAAAGGACATATACTGAACCTGAACCTCAGATACTTTGGCAGCATAACGAGAAGGCAGAACTCATTGGAGAAGACCCTGATGCTGAGGAAGACTAAAGGCAAAAGGAGAAGAACTTGTCAGAGGATAAGATGGACAGAGAGTGTCATGGAAGCAACAAACGTGAGCTTAGGCAGACTTCAGGAGACTGTGGAGGGCAGGGGTCCCTGGTGTGGTACAATACATGGGGTCAAGAAGAATCAAACATGACTGAACAACAACTGTTGGGATTGGAAGGTGGAATATGGCCCTTTCTGCACTTGGCCTTTTTCTGGAATATATCTTAGGATAGGGGTCAGTTGTCCGCATGCTAATGCAGACTATGGCAGGCCTCACCTGGGGCCTGCCATAGCCAGCACTAGCATCTGGACAGCTGAGGCGTTTTCGCACTAAGGCGAAGACGCCTCGGAACGCTTCCCCCCGAACGGGTTGAGAACACTTTCCCGTTCACACAAGGGCAGGTAAGGAACGCTTTGAGAGCAGTTTCCTCACCTGCCAGTGCAAACGGGAAAGTGTTCTCAACCCGTTCGGGGGGAAGACCCTCCCCCGGGCTGCTCCCATTGGCAGCCGGCTGCCTTCTGTCCCTAGGTTCCTGCTCACTCCCGAACCCCAGATCGGGCTCCAGGGGTGGGCAGGAACGCCAGCCAAAAGCCCCCTACCCATCCAAAGGGTCTTACCTTTTCCTGCAGGCTCCATTCTGTGTGGAAAGGCCGGGCCGTTCTGAGCACGCTCGAGGGGGCGGCCCCTCATTGGCTGGGCACCTGCCTGGCTTCTATTGCCCATCTGAGCATGTGCGGGTGCCCAGCCAATGAGGGGCCGCCCCCTCGAGCGTGCTCAGAACGGCCCGGCCTTTCCACACAGAATGGAGCCTGCAGGAAAAGGTAAGACCCTTTGGATGGGTAGGGGGCTTTTGGCTGGCGTTCCTGCCCACCCCTGGAGCCTGATCTGGGGTTCGGGAGTGAGCAGGAACCCAGGGACAGAAGGCAGCCGGCTGCCCACCCTCGCTCCATAGGAGCCAATGGGAGCAGCCCGGGGGAGGGGCCGAGCTGTCACAGGGAGAGAGCGTGCGAACGCTTTCTCTCTGGGACGGGTCGGAACACGCAGAGACGGTTTCAGAGCACTTTTTAGTGCTCTGAAACTCGAACGCATGGAGGGCACGTCGGGACGCTTGCGGGCGGCCTGGAATGGATCCCGCTGCCCGCAAGAGCGAATGCTGTGTTCCGACGTGCCCTCCATGCGTTCGAAAAACCCCTGTGCGAAAAGGCTCCTGGTCTCTATTCTGGGATTAATTCCAGAATAAGGCCAAGTGCAGAAAGGGCCCACGTTTCAGTAGTAATGCAACTCCCTGGAAAGCACAGTGCCGTAGGGGAAGGCATGACAAAACACATCCATGTCAAGAAAATGGCATGCATGTGTCCAAGTGATTTGCCAATGCTTGGTTTCAGAAAAAGTGGAATTCACCTTTTTTTTTTTTAAATGTACAATTCATCCTACATTTCTTAAAGCTGAATAAATAAATGTGAGTGTTCAACAAGAAAGGCTGCCACGTAAGTGTTTTTCCTCCTGGAGAAAATTCAAATGACGCTTCTCCCTTTGAATTAAAAATATAAATAACTGGTAACTTGCTGTCCTTTAATAATTTGCTGCATGAAGAAGCTCACCTCACATTTCCTACTGGTAATACCAGCCCTGTCTGCATCAATCCGCACTTGTTCTATGTTATAAATAACAATAAATACCTGAATCTCCGGATGCAGCTCCAGAAGCCACAAGGAAGGTACAATGCTAATTAGATAGAGAAATATTGCTGGTGAAAACCTGGGAAAGAATAAAAAAGGAACTAGATTTACTACATTTAACAAGAACTGCATAGTCCATCAGTTTCCCCTGACAAAACAAATTGAATGAATATGCAGTGATGCCATATGGACTATAAAAAAGCAAGAGAAATCAATTTCTATTTGACCAGTGCCCATTTGTCTTATGTTTTCATTGTGCTGTATTTCTGATTAAACAAACAAGCAAGCAAAAGCTGCTTTGAAATGACCTTTCAATACTGGGCCCCAACTTTCTGGTTTTGGGGTGGAGGCTGCACTCGCAAATTTGACATGTGCTTTTTGTTATCATTCTGGGGAAATAATTTCCAATTAGAGGCTTTCAAAAACTGGTAGGGGAAGAGAAAAAAAACACCTTCTTCTGGCTACTGACAGCAGTGACAGCAACAAGACGCTTTTCACAACTTGCCAGTTCTCGTTTCCTTCACCTTCCAGTGGCTCTGAGACAGCATAATTCATGGACATTAAAGAATGCGTGGAGGAAAGCTACAAAATCATGGCAGCCCTTGCTATTTTTGTACAGCCATCCCTCTTATAGTTAGTTATGCACAGTTTGGTTTTGTTCAGACATTGCTGGTAAAATGTGACCTTCCTTGTTTAATACAATCCCAGAAACTCACCGTTAGGAAAAAGGAAAAAAAAAGCCTCTCCTGGGCTGTGGTTACACTTAAGTTTTTTTTAAAAAATTTTTTTAACAATTGTTTTAAATCCCCCCTCCCCCCAAGGGTAATACATAATTCCAAGTTTTTATACCATACATTGAAAAGGCTACACAATTCATAATACTACATTGAAAAAATTAAATGTCACTTCAATTTCTCACTTTCACTCCTAAGCTTGTTATCTAAATATATTTTAACTATCATCCATTTTTGTTTACATGTTTTAACCCTATCCAAATTACTTATATAATTCATAGAACTATTTGATATTTCTACTGCTATCACATTAATTATATAATTATGCCATTTACTAATGGACCATTTTGTTCCGTCCTTCCATCCACTCACTAGGACTATTTGAGAACGTGTTAACAAGTGGTCACGCTTAAGGTTTAATCCAGTTTCATTCTGCTGTTCAAGCTGTTTTCTTTTAGTGTTAAATAACTAAGAAAATTTACCTTTGGGATAGATAATGTGGAAATAAAATTACTGGCCACTTTGCTGATGTGTTCTCTCACTCTGAGGGTGGACTGAAGCTGGATTAAAACAGGTGCGACCACAGCTTCTTCTGAGGCAGCTTAAGGAAGGCTTTGAGATGGGATTTTTTTGCACACTAGGGCCTTTCCGCACTGGCTCTAAAAATGGATTTAGAGCCAGATGTGGAACGGATTTAGACGTGGCTTTTGCATAGGGGCCAAAATTAGACCCCTTTGAGCAAGCCACGTCCGCATATCGGCAGGTTTTTAAACCGTTTTTGCCGCCGAAATCCTACCCAGATGTAAGACCTGAAAAAATCAGGTCTTACATCTGGCTTTCCCCCTGAAAACGGTTTGGAAACAAACGTTTCCGCACCAGAGGGGGATAAGCCGGATTGCCGGTGCCTGCCCAGCTGTCAGAGAGAGGCAGAGCGCATGCTCTGCCATTCTGACAGCTGGGCGAGCCTGGCAGCCAGCTTCCCTGCCTTCCCCCTGGCCAGAGAACGGAGAATCCTCCATTCTCTGGCGAGGGCAAGGCACCCCCACTCCTTCTGTCACCCCAACCCCACGAACAGCCCCCTTCTACGTACCTGATTGCCTCCATTTCGCCTCCATTTCGATTGTGAGTCTTGGAGGGACGGCGGCAATCACACACGCGTGCGCCATTGCTCTGACGGCACCAGCAGCCCAGGGACGCTGGGAAATGTAGTCCTGGGCTGCTGGGAGGGCCGTCAGAGCAATGGCGCGTGCGTGCGTGATTGCCGCCGTCCCTCCAAGACTCACAATCGAAATGGAGGCAATTAGGTACGTAGAAGGGGGCTGTTCGTGGGGTTGGGGTGACAGAAGGAGTGGGGGTGCCTTGGCCTCGCCAGAGAACCGAGGATTCTCTGTTCTCTGGCCAGGGGGAAGGCAGGGAAGCTGGCTGCCAGGCTCGCCCAGCTGTCAGAATGGCAGAGCATGCACTCTGCCACTCTGACAGCCGGGCAGGCGCTGGCAGGGCCGATTTGGGATGGGTGCTAGTACACTCGCACAGCACCCATCCCAAACCGTTTCCAAATCCAGCCCTGCCGCCGCTGCCCCCGCGCGTGTGCGTACGCGCGGGGCCAACGAGAAGCCGTTCTTACTCAGAATGGTTTTCCGTTGGAAAACGTTTCGCCAGAAAACGGATCTGTTAGATCCGTTTTCGGCGGTGTATGCGGAAAGGCCCCTAGTCTCATGAATGTCCTCTGCTAGAAAAAGTGGATAAGGGTTAGGAACATGAAGGGCACACAAGGCACCCGTTTTGTTGTGTCTAAATACAGTCTTAGCCTCTGTGGTGCTTTTCACCTACATGTCTAGCCTGAAGCCCTTTCTGCACTGGGCCTTATTCCAGGACATTCCTCTGAATAGGGGGTGCCTGTCCACATGCTGATGCAGACCATGGCAGGTCTTGGGAGAGATCTCATAATAAGACCCTGCGCAGGAAGGGAGAGGATCTCATCCCATTGTGTCAGTGCCTTGCATTGGTAGACAGTGCTTACACGCTTCCTGTAACTCTGGCCGTGTCTTCACGGCAACCTTATCTCGGATTCAAAATGTTTTGAATCCTCGGAGTCCAGACGGCAGTTTGGCTTAACATGATTTCCCCGTGTTAAACCACCCCAAAGCGTGATGAATGTCAATCCTGATTTCAACAGGTCTCACTCCGGTTCATGCGCTTGAAACGTTTTACATTTTTTACTGTGGGAACCCTTCCGTGTTAAGGGAAGAGAGTTTCCCTCCCCCAATAGCTTGCTTCCAAAGCAAGCTGTAAAAGCAGCAGCAGCCCGAATAGCAATCCAAGCAATCCACTGTAGCAAACAAGCAATTCACACCTGATAACCATTTTGCTATTGAAAGTGCTGACCTTCTAAAAAGGGAAAAGAAACAAAAGCAACTGCCGTTTGGAGAGATGTATGAATGTTTAGCTGTGACGAAAGGGGCTTGACTTGCTGCCGCTGCTGCGCACCCTGAGGAATTGGGAGAGGAGGGAGAAGAATCGCTGCCTGCCTGGTGCCGTTTTTCCTCCATCCAGGCAAGGCAGCCACCCAGCTAGGCTCCGTGAAGGGGTCTGTTATGGGCGGTACGTTCACGCTAGGAGGAAGAGGACAGGGCAGCCCCAAAAAGCGGCTTTTAAAAGGTAGCCACTGGAGTCCCCCCTTGAGTCACGTACGTCTTCAGAATCCAGATTGAACGCGATTAAGCTGAAAGTAATGGGAACAGGCAAATTCGCGTTTGCATCCGGTTCTGTTATCTCGGTTTAGGGAAACGACATAAGGTTGCCGTGAAGACACGGCCTCTCAGTTTTCCCTATGTGGCTATTACTTGCACACTACACACTACAAACTACATAGCAGTCTGTGGGAATCAAGCCACAAGTCCACATAAAGGACAGCTGCAGAAGACACTTTGGCTCATTCCCTCCCACTCTTTCTTGTAAAATGCTGTAAAGAGCACAGTATCAGGATCATTTAGAGGCAATGGAGCTGGTGCTGTCAATACTGAAAGTGGCAAGATCTGCATTGCTGCCATAACTGAGTCTTGAGGGCTTCAGAACGTGGTCAACCCTGTTCCCCCTTAGCATAACTGGTGTGCTGGAAGGAGGCAGGGGTGTTTTTGCATTTCCCTTCCCATGCGCTGGATGGGAAAGGAGTGTGCTTAATCAACATTGACTAGTGCTCACACTTTACCTTATTTGATCAGGGGCCTGGTTCTCTCTGGGTGCTGCCATTTTGGCTGCAGCAGCCTCTGTGACTGAATGTGCGTCAGCGCAGCTGCCTTGACGATGCTGTTGCTCTGTGCATGCACAGTTGCATTTATGGTCATCTGACATGCCAGCAAGCTTGTGTGGTACTTCAGATGACCCCGGAGCAGCGGAAGAAGTGTATTCCACACCTAATCTATAATTAGTACACTTCTAGTCAGGGCGGGCATGCTTGGAGGCTGTAACGTCCTACTCAGTGTGCATAGGCTCTTCACCAGAGGTTCACTAATTCACTAGAGCACACAGTGCGAATAGGCCTCAGGTCTCCATGGCTCCTCACACAGTCATCCACCATCCCACCATAAGCACTCTTGAGCTAATTTAACCCACCACCACCACCGGTCACACTGTCACTAACCCTCCTTCCTGCTAGTGCATGCTGTCCACAATGCTGCAGGTGGTCCTGTGTTTTCAAACACAAGAAATGGCCCACTACCAGTTCCATTTCCTGTTTTTAGTGAAATGTCCCTGTCTGGCAGCATTGCAGAAAGGGGATGAATGTTACCTGCTTGTGATATTCACATGGTCAAAGATGGCAGGCCCACAAACAGCACACTGCAGCTTTAAACAGTACCACATGTGCAATACTTCACTGTGGTTCTCTGCAGTGCTCTTCTAGGTGGAGCACTGCTGGGAACCCTCTGTACAGATCCTCCCAAAACACAAGCAATATACATTTTTAATTTTATTTCATTTTAAAGTTCAGGAAACTGTCCTAGGATGCAAAGTCCTAGACACTCATGCTAAGACTGGAGGACTTTGAGTAATTTTTAAATTGTTTTCACGCTTTCTGTGGGCTATACCACTAGAGATGTGCTGGATGTTTGCATCAAACTTAATATGTGTTTGTTTGCCTATCCAAAAATGTGGTTGAACTGAACCAGTCCCACAGTTTGTTCTTGTTGTGTTTTTGCCCTTGAAAAGGACCTTGCTTTGAACACTTTCTTGCTTCTGAACCACTTTGAATTCAAATGCGAATCTCTGAAGAGAAGCACAGTAGTATGTTACTTGCATGACTGAAGTTTAGGAAACATTCAGAGTTCTCTTAGGTCATTTATGGAGGTTTAATGGGAAATGAAAATCATGAGATCAAGTCAAATCAGAATGATTCCAGCTATATATAAACTAAGGCAGTTAGGCCACATTCCCATTTGATTATTTTAATCTGGGGGCCTTTCTGAACGTGCCACCGGAAAGCAGATCTATAAGATCCATTTTCCAGCGAAACATTTTAAAAAAAAATCTGTCCCAAAGAGGGACAGATTCTTGGAGGCTCCGTGTGTCTGCACACGCGCAGGGCGGTGGCGGGGCTGGATTGGGATGGGTGCTGGTGCATCCATTGGGATTGGGATGGGATGGGTGCTGGTCCGCACCAGGACCCTCTCCAATCCGGCCTCCAGAGGCCCTGCCCAGCTCTCAAAGACGGAGAGCACATGGTCTCCATTTGACAGCTGGGGGCACCCACCGGCCTGCGCCAATGGCTCCTTTGGAGCTCCCATTGCGAGGCTGGCAGCTGGCTTCGCCAGGTTCCCCTTTGCCTGAGAAGGCACATTGGCGCCTTCCCGAGCGAGACGGAAGAAGCAGCCGCCACCCCCCATCCCACTGGGGGTCGCGCGCTCGCAATCGGCACCTTACCTGATCGCTTCTGCACGGCTCCTGGCAGCTGGAGGTCCGGCATCCATTGTGCATGGGTGTGCTGCGGCCTACATTTCCCAGCTGCCCTCACGAGGGTGGTTGGCCCCTTCCCATTGGCCAGCCACCCTCATGAGGGGGCTGGGAAATTTAGGCCGCAGCGTGTGCATGCGCGATGGATGCTGGCCCTGCCGTCGCCAAAATCAGCCCAGCAGCAGCCAGGTAAGGTGGGGATCGCAATTGCGTGACCCTGGGTGGGATTGGGTGGCGGTGGCGGTTTCTCTCTCACTCGAGAAAGCCCATCGTGCCTTCTCAGCGAAGGGGAAGCCGGGGAAGCCGGCTGCCGGCCTCACCATGGCAGAGGCCAGTGGGCGTGCCCACCTGTCAAAGAGGCAGAGAATGCACTCTGCCTCTTTGACAGCTAGGCATGCGCCAGCAATCTGTCTTTTCACCTGCCGCTTTGGAAGTGTTTGCTTCCTAAACGGTTTAAAGGGAAAAGCCAGATGTAAGACCTAATTTTTGAGGTCTTACATCTGGGTCAGATTTTGGCGGCAAAACCAGTTTAAGAAATCGGTTTTGCGTGCTGACATGTGGGTGTGGCGTCCTTAAAGGGGCTCCAATCTGGCCTCCAATGCAGAAGCCATGTCCAAATCCCTCCCCAAACAGGCTCTAAATGCGTTTTTAGATTGGACTATTTTAATCCGGATTCACAGTTGAGTGTGCATTCTGGCTGTTCCCATTTGGTTGACAAAAATGCAGGCTCAATTCGAATACTGCAGTTCCCATTCAAACTGCTCAAATCCCTAGCATGGAGAAATGGGATCTTTTCATCTCCACCCCTTGCCCAAAACCTGTAAGCCTGCCCTGCTCAGAATCAACTAAGTGAAAGAACAGACAGGGCAAAGTGATCTCTCCCTTTCTGTTTGTCCCTGCAGGCAGGCAGCCTCTGGTATACTGCTTCACAGGAAACTATTTCCTTACGAGAGTAGAAGGGCTATTGCTTTTCTGCACTTCTAGGTATTTTCCCAGTTTGTTTCCTTAATTTATGACTATTTAACATCCTGAGAATTAAAGAATTTTATCTGGTTTTTAGTGATTCCAAGATGAATGTTTGGGATAACTGTGTAGGTGGGGGGAGACAAACAAACAAGAAGCAAAACTCAAAGGCTGTGGTCACATCCCAGGTTTTCAACAGCACAAAGTCCCTTGTGTTTGGGATTCACACCCAAAAAATGACCTTCAGAATATATGAGCCATTTGCCCAACATTTGACCTACCCAGTAATTGGATTACCTCAGCTCTCAGACCATTTCAGTTCCATTGTGTGGCTATATTTTCAGTCTGTGAATGTACCAAAAGATACATTCTGGTATATTCACAGGCAGGCAGAGGGAGGATTTTCCTTCCCCTCTTCAATCAATGCTGGAACTTGTGGATATGAAGAAGAAGAAGAAGAAGAAGAAGAAGAAGAAGAAGAAGAAGAAGAAGAAGAAGAAGAAGAAGGAGAAGGAGAGTTGGCTTTTCTACCCCGCTTTTCTCACCTATTTAAGGGGACTCGAAGCGGCTGACAAAGCTTTCTATTCTTCTCCCCACCACAGAACACCCTGTGAGGTAGGTGGGGCTGTGAGAGCTCAGAAGAGAGCTGTGACAAGCCCAAGCTGGCTTCATGGGCGAGGGCGGAATAGAACCCGGTATTAAGTGGGACAGTGCCATCTACTTCTGCCTTACCCTTGTTCAGAATCTCCAGCTTCCATATATTATTATCACTATTGTTGTTATTGTTGTTAATTGAACCATAGATCTCTTGAGATGTGCACTTCTGCACATGTGCAGTGAAGGTGCATTTTCAGCCAGGATACCGAGGGTGGGGCAAGAGCAAAAGCAGTATTAACTGAGGGATTCCCCCATCCTTTTCTTTCTTCTTTCTGCAAAAACACCCGGCACTCCTGGGGCAATTTTGAGACCATAAAGATAGGAAAGTGCATGTTTTCCCCCTTGTTCACCTTGCATTGAAGCAAACAGGACAGAAATTCACATTCATGCACATGTAGCCACTTTGAACATGCATGCTTCGAATCTGCTTCAAATGCCTGCCACCAGTCATGCCCTGAATCTGTTCCAAATCTGCTCTGAATCCACTCCAATGGTAAGCTTCAAATAAAGGCATAAAAGCTTTCCCATGAAACTTCCCATGGGAAGGTCAACCTTTGAATAGGGCCAACATTCAAATGGGAAGTTTCAAATATTCGCAGTTCATAAAATTGCAAAGATCACAAACATTTTTCACCCATTTCTACGTAGGAGGCTTTTAGCCACTTATTTTAAAACTGTGTAATGCATTCTTCCCCTTTGTGTCCACAGTTGGGGTTATCATGGGTGCATAAGTGCCCCCAAAATGCACAGTGTAATCATAACCTAAGGGTGCATCCACTTGGGTTCACATTACTTCGGGGTGGATTCGGGGCAGCCTTAATGCGAATCATAGTTCGCATTAAGAAGTCCCCGTGGTAATCGAGGACAGCACGGGTTCAAGCCAAACCCACCTGTCCCCATGAAAACTGTGGTAAACCCCTGCATTGGGAAGCCACGGTTTTCTCCACCCCTCCCTCATGGGTACAAGCATGCCCCCCTTGCCTGATTGCATGATCTGGCAGGCATGCCTGGGTAAGGGCTTGATTTAGTGCACGGTCGCCTGACAGCTTCCCTGCACTCAGCTGATCAGCTGTCAGACGGAGGTATAGGGGCTGTCAACTGCACGAGTGGAGCTCCGGTAAAATAATTAAAACACAGCTGCAGCTCCAATCAATGAGCTGCTTTCCCTTCCTATTAGGCCCCCCTGTTATGCAGTGTGTGGCTTTTGGAGGTACAGAAGGGAACCTGGCTCACTGACTGAAGCTACTGTTTCAATTGCGATTGCGACACACACGGCGGGGATAGCGAAACCCCACCCACTAATGCTGTGATTGGCAATAACCCTGGAGCGTCCCCGTGCCCCCAGGATAACTCATTCTTGCCTAATTCAGGGCAAGAACAGTTAGAAAGGGGGGTTGTTCTGAATTTTTGGCTTTTGTGGCACATGTAGCCTGGATTAAGGGTTGCTCATGGGAACACTCCGAGGAGAACTCAGATTTGCCTCGGAGTATTCTGGCCATGGGGATGCACCCTAAGACTGAACTCTGAGCAATCCATACAAACATCCCTATTTACAAGAATCTACACTGTTCTAAATTTTATTTAGGGTTTCTCCTTTTCCCAAGATGTAATATGAATTGGATTTACTTTTTTTTTTAAAAAGTATTGTTTAATATTATATATCCTTGCTATTCATTATGTGAGTTGCTTTAGACTTGCTTACAAAGGTGAAACAGTTCCTTAAATCGTTTGGCATCCATCTCTTTGCCATTGCCATCCTTCCATCCTTCCACTGTCAGCACTCTAATCCTTGCTAAAGGTTTTTCACCTGGATGTCAGAAACAGCATATTCAAAATATTTAAAGAGAGAAAGAGAGAAAGAGAAACAAACACCAGTTTAGGTCAAGGTGAACTAACTATAGCAGGACTCAAGGAGGAAATCCAGCCTTTGCTCTCCCTCCATGGTCAGCAAAAGTCAAAGTTCCCCGGGCGTGTATTAAGCATTCACACTAGCGCATGGTAATATACACCCACACATACACACCCACACATCTGGAACCTTACGCTGGTGAGGACATGTGTCCACATACAGTCTTCACTGTGGCTGCTAGTGCCAGAGCGTGTGCACCGGCGCCATCACTGGGACAATGCGATACACCACGAGCACGTGGGGGCTTGCATGTCCCATCACACAGCACGGGAAGACCACGCTGGAGCTGGACACCCCCATCACACAGCACTGGAAGAGGTGCAATCCAGTGTCCAGAGCCTTACCAGCTCTGGCACCAGAGAAGGTAAGTTCACGTGTGGAGTACTAAATTGTGTTCTACACGTCACTTTCCAGTGCACTCCTGCATGGAAGGAGCCTTTTCTAAGTTGGAAACGGCTCATCCAAGTGCAGATGCTCTGTCTGGAAGGCAACTACAGGGCCATGTGGAGAAAGGCCTAAGACGTGGTGGAAGGAGGATGGAAAAAGACAAATAGATAAAGAGGCAGCCTCTGAGAGAAGCTTCCTCTAGCTTGTTTCTCTGCAAATATTAAAGGAATAGTACTGGTCTCCAAGGCTGCAATGTCAAATTCCTGCAGAAGTATCATCTGAAAGGCAATATGTTGTCAACCTCAAAATTATTATATCTTCCTGACTGCTTTTCTGTCCTTTCTGCTTTCAATCACATCAAATATGTAGTATGTCACTATATATGTGGATTTTCTCTCCAGCCCTTCAATAAGGAAGGAATTGAAACAAACACGTTTCCATCTTATTACTAAAATATGAAGCCAGGTATACTAGCACAGCAACATCTGAGTTGGGGAAGACATTTTGCAAGCTCAGCAACAACCGCTGCCCTGGATGGCTGCCTCCCCACTAGGATTCCAGGACTGTATACAAAAAAATTCTTCCAGCTGGCCTGTTGCTGATGCTGATCTAATGAGGCTGTCTTCAGCCAAACTGACTTTGGCTCTACTTGTCTCCTCATCAGAACATGCCTTGAGAAAACATTCTTGGCTGGTTTTCGCTATATTCCTTCCACCTAGTGTCTTTTCTTAAAAATCAGTGCATCAGCATCTCTCCAGCTTTTTCACTGAGGAAAAAAAGCTGCAATGGGCAAAAAAGGTATTTGCTTCTACCCATAGCTAGTCAAGGCCCAATGCATTGTTCACTGGAGGACTGACCATATATTGTCCCTCAAATTGGAATACGATGCACTTCAAGAAGGGATCACTTTTAAGGACACCTGGACTATGGGAATGAAAACAAATTTGATATCTACAAGATATTACCTTTGATTATTTATCCTATGGTGCAGGGCTGGTTATGGGCTGCATTGAGTGATACAGTCCAGAACTGGAGGGCATCTAGCAGTGTAGGCTAAAGGCTGTCCACATTGCAATGGCCCAGCCTGACCAGCAATTTTGGAAGCTGGGAATGAAGCTGGTGGTCAGGGTTGTTTTAGCTGGGCACCTGGAAATGACACAATTCTGGGACCACTTTCAGAAACCCAGCAAAATGTTAAGACATCTCTCCCATTGGAGTGAGCTCCAGTGCCATTTTTTTGCCTGAGCTTGCTCCAGCACTACTATCTAACACAGATGCAGCATTTCTATGGGAGTCTTTGCCTCCTGGTAGCTCTGTGCAGATCCTGCCTTTGAGTGTTAGGAGTGGTTGTAGAAGAGGGTCACAGTTTCAATCTCCCCAGAAGCAGGTAATGGTAAATCGTGTCTCAGTATTTGTCCAGAAAACTGCATAGAGATGCCAATGGAGGTGACCACGTAGTCAACCACGAGTTGGACCAGGTTGGATGGAACTCAACAACAACTTTTGATTGCAGAAATCTGAGTGACAATCATTCACTTACAAGGATTTTTATAGCCACAGAGAAATCATGGAGTAATGTACTTGTCATAATATCTTAGACAGAGTAGGTTACTCTGCTTTTCTCTAGAAGAAGTTCTTCTATATTTCTATTGAAACAATGTGTCATAGGATTTCCCCCATTCTGTTCTGTTCAGAAGCAAATGGTTTTTGCAGAATAAACTGTCCTGCCAACATTTGATTTCAAGACTGTATTTAAATTATTTACAGGATCTTATCTTGGATGTACGAAGTGGGTGAAATGCTCTGGCCATTCTATCAGGCAAACAATCATGGGCCATGCTGGTTTGACAAAGTAGTATACGGCTGTCTGCCAAAAATACATCCAAAGATATTATTTTCATTTTTGGAGAGTGAAGTCAGAGTCAGACCATCAGCCAGAGACATAGCAGATGCAAAACTGGAAATACTGAAGAAATTTACGTGTGTCTCAAGGAAGATCAGTGAACTGATTTACATGGTTCCATAAATTTAGTAGTTATGAATATTTTCCAATCTGGAGACATTATTAACTAGTATGCAGTAGGAGGTTCATCAATTAAATTTTTTTTAAAAAATTCCTCCAACTTTTTTCTTCTGTCATTTTCTATCTGTTTTAATTGATTTCTTTAGAAAATGAAGTATTCACAACTCATATCCTGGAGATACGTATATCTCACACATATCTAAGGTTAGCTTTGCTTTTGAGCACTAAAGCTGCATTTATAACTGGTAACATCCCATTCTAAATTATGTGAATGCCTCTCCAGAAGGATATGTGTACTAGACCCCTCTATGTGTTTCATTTTAATTCCACCCACAATCCCTTTTTTTAAAAAATCTCACCATTTTAAAGCAACTAGTGGTAGTACAGTGAAGTTAGAATAGAGCAGAACTACTGCTTTCATGAAGTGTAAACTGTTGGGCATGTTAACTTTAACCATAAGCTTTGGCTGATTCATTTTTTAATGACTCACACGGGACAAAGGAGAAATAGTTGGAGGAGACTGCTGACTCTTTGCCAGCTGGTCATCAGCCATTTATTGTTAAATGTTCGTCACACTTATTAAAGGGGAGGGACCAGTACAGGAAGCTGCACTCAGCATACACATATGCAAAAATGTGAAGCTCCTCTTGTTCAAACCCATGTCAAAATCTGATGGCACCCAGAATAGTGGAGGGGGAATAACTCTATTTTGCTGATTGTACATTTTCTGTTGACTCACACTGATCTATGTCACAGCTCAACAGAGTCTCACACATGAGGAACGAAACCCAGATAAATACTACTGTAGTCATCAGTCACAGGAGGATGAAGGTCCCCCCCCTTTCACCAGCCTGATTTATGCCAAACTTTACCAAAGGCATTGGTTGGTCAAAATTTTGGCCCTATGTAAACTTGTCAACTGATAAGCTGCTGCACAGTTCAATCCTTCTGTCTGCACATCTTTTATTTGCAAACATGTTTTTTTTTATTTTTAAAAAATGGCAAATGCACCAAAGTCTACTTTGCACACATCATAATGCAGAGTGCAACAATGTCAGGAAAAGACCTTAAAAATGGACAGCCCTGGGAACATCTGAGCTGCACTCAGACATAAACGTTAATCCAGCTTCAGTCCACTTTCAGAGTGGAACAACAGAACAGTAGAGAGACCGGTCAATTTCTTTCCCTCTTGTCTATCCCATAGGTGGATTTTCTGAGTTGGCTAAGGCTGAAAGAAAACAGCTCATCACTTTGCTTTGGTTATATGTTCTCTTACTCTAAAAGTGGATGGAAGCTGTTTTAAACCTTAGGTCGGAACGCATCCCTGCTCTACAGTTTGAATTAAGGACAACCTAACAATGTTCAACATAAAGTGATGTAGCATTTCCATTGCATGTCCAGCCCAGAAGGTTGGATTTGGAATCAGTCTAAGAAAGAAAGAAAGAAAGAAAGAAAGAAAGAAAGAAAGAAAGAAAGAAAAGCCCTCTCGATTGGAAAACCAATGTGAATGAAACATGGGGGTAGAAAATCTTGCAAAATACATTATTTAGGTTATTGGTTCTAATACAGTCCCAGCACTAAGATGCCATTAGAAAGCAGAGATAAAAAGCTTGAATCGAGAGATGCACAAGTGTGGGAGTTATGCTCACCATTTGTAGCCTCTGCCTTGCTTAAACTTGAGCGTGAGTGCAGTTTCCAAGCACAGGAGCAGATTAAGCGATGCCAGCAGCCAATAACTGCGTTCGTTCTTCACTTCTGTTACTCTCCAGACCCCAAGCAGGGAGTGTAAGACAAAGAGCAGCCGAGTCATTAGAGCATTGAGCAGCACCAGGAGCTCCATCATGGGCCGGCCTCCCCCCTCCCCCCTTTCTCCAGCAGCAGCCCCAGCAGGGATGGAGCCGTCTGTGTGCCTCTGTAGCACTGAGGAGCGAGACTGGATGCTGTATATGCGATGGGCAGACCTTTCCTCTTGTTCCATCTCCACAAAGAGGCCCATTATAACAAAAAGAAACTGCCTTGTCCCTCCCCCCAGACTTCCTGAAAACTCTCAGAGAAGGTTTTCTTTAAAAAAAGAGAAAAAAATCAAAACCAGACTTCGTAAGAAGTGGTGTCAAATGTAGGGTTCAGCGGTGGGTGACTTTTCAGGAACACTGTTCTGGCCGCGTGGTTTCAGAGGCGCATAGACCAAGGGGCAGCCCTTTACAATGAGCACTTAGGGGTCTTTTATTATACAGACACTGTAAATTCAGAAGTTGCAGCCCTGCCAGTTAAAGCACTTTCTTTTGGAGGCCAAAACAAATGGGGAGGGGGGAAATGTGGCCCTGGTCGGAAGGCAGCAGAGAACGCAGCATTGTTCCTCCCAACCCCGTGAGCGCATGGATGGCTACTGTATTCTCTGCTACCGCCGCATCAGTGCCATGTTCGATGCCTTCCCATTTGTTTTTGCAATCAACAGAAAGTGCTTTAGGAGAATGGCCCTCAGGACTTATTTTAAAGGACTGGTTCTTAGGGCGCGTCCCCATGGAGTTAAAAAAAAAGCGGGCTGGAAGTGAGACAGCTTGATGCAAATCTTAATTTGCATTAAGCTGTCCGCATGGTAATGGAGGACAACGCGGGTTCCAGGCGAACCCTCCCATCCCCATGAAAACCGCAGTAAATCCCTGCATTGGGATACTGCAGTTTTCTCCACCCCTCCCCTCTTGCCTGAACATGCAAACACCTACACACAGACAGGGTGGAATACCTCCTGGAGGAACAGCTTCCTCCTCCCCTCCCTCTCTCTCTCCCTCCTCCAAACACAGAGGGTGGAATCCCTGTCAGAGCCCCCATAAAATGTCTAAAACAGCAGCAGCTTTCGCAGCCAATCTTCCTCCTTCCCTCCCCCCTCTCTCTCCCTCCTCCAGTCCCTGAGACCTCCTTCATACACAGGGACACACAGGGGGGAATCCCTCCTGAGGAAGGTCTTCCTCCTCCCCTCCCCCCTCTCCCTCCTCCAGCCCATGGTGAAAGCTCAATGCATACTAGAGGTTGCAAAAGGAATGGGGGCGTGTGGAAAAGGAGGGAGACAATGACCTTTCACTACACTAAAATCCTGTCATTTGCTCTGCATACTTGCTAGCTACAAGTCTGCCTTGTAGCCAGGAAGCATGCAAGGCAAACGACAGGATTTTAGCATAAGGGGGGGGGGACAGTTGACATCACAGCATTAGCGGCGGGGACAGCGAAGCCTCGCCCACTAATGCTGCGATCGTAACCCACGAGTGTCCCCATGCCCCCTTTATAACCCGCTCTTGCCCCCTAATTGGGGGTGAGTACAGTTATAAAAGGGTTTTTTAAAAAAAATTCAAATGAGAGGATTTTGTTCATCTTTTAGCCCAATTTACGGCTTTGCATGTGGACGTTCACAAGGCGAAATAGCTTTTGCCTCGTAATCTCCTTGCTATGGGGACGAGCCCTTAAGCCTCTCAAAGAATATGCTATCTACTTGGACACATCCACCAAGGCTCTTTACACACTGTCCCTTGTTCTGGAACAGATTCCAGAATAAGGAGCAGCTGTCCACACACTAATGCTGACAAGGTCAACCCCCACCTCTGCATGCGTCATCTGCATTGGATGAAGCCTGGGCATGACTAGGACAGGAGAAGATGTCTAGGCTACAGAAGGCACACCTCTGTTTTCTGGATGACCAGGAACCCATTTCACCAGCACACCAAAATGTGTGATTGAAATGGGTTCCCTTGTGGCTCTGAGGCTAGGAACTTTCATGTGTGCTTGTCAAAATCAAGCCATTGTTCCCTCATGACCACTGGGCAAATCAAAGACCCTAATTCCACGTAGATGTATTTATCTACAGAACAATGACTGTGAATTCCTCTTTACCGCTTAATGTAACATTGGCTCCAATTCATTATTAGTCGCTTCCTACTAATTTAGTACCACTACTGCTTATAATAATGTTTCAGTGATATTTTATTCATGATTTTAATGCTTTTATGGCAAATATAATGGCAACTCATCTCACAATCACGGAATGTTCTTATACCCTAATGGAGTTCTGAAACAAAAAGTTGTACGCTCATTTTCTATCAGAATAGTACATTCAGAATGGCGAATCAGGGTTAGTGATACAACTAAGCACTCAGTGAGATGCTGGAGATAGAAAGCTGCTACAGGGTAAAAAATTTAAAGGATAAAAGCTGTATGCCTTGAGACCTGCCCTATTTCTCCTAAACTAGGAGACTGCTCTTAGGTGCATGAAGGATACTGTTCCAATGTTTGCATTGGGCCCATCTTGTCCTATACCTCAGCAAACCATTTATTTATCTGATGGATTTTGATCATGCCCTGAAGCCCATCGATGTCCTCCAGAAAGGTTTACAGAATCTAAAACCAGGCAAGTCTGTTCTCCCAGGTTTACAGTCTGAGGGCAATTCTGCATTGGCCGGTACACTAGATCAACAAGCATACCATGAGCCTCACTTTCATATGCTGGTGAACCTCCCTTAGACCACACCAATTTCTAGTACACTTGCTGGTCCAGTACACCAGCCAGTGCAGAATCACCCTAAAAAACAAAATTCAAGAGGAATTATTAAGTCAGACTGCAGCAGCTAAGTCTCCTCAGCCTTGTAAGATGTCATTTAAGAGAAGACCTGATTGAACTACATAAAATCCTGCACAGTGTAGAAAAGATGGATAGAGAGAGAGAAAAATCTTTTCTCTGTTACACAGCAATAGATCCAGGGGACACTCTATGAAGCTGATGGACAGGGTCAACATGGGGAACTATTTTTTTACCCAGACAGTTATCATTCTATGGACTCCTACCAGAAGAGGTGATGACAGCAACCAGCCTTTAGTGCTTTAAGAAAGGGTTAGAAAAATTGCTGGAGGAGAGTTGTATCAGTGGGTACTAGACTGGATGCCTATGTACCACCCCCAGTTTGAAGAGACAGGCAAGATGCCTTTAAAGTCAATTTACAGAGAACTGAGGGAGCAGGTGAAGGTTTTACATCCATCTTCTGCTTGAGGCAATTGGTGGGCTGCTGTGTAAGACAGGATACTAGACTAGATGGTCCATGTCCTGATTCAGCAAGGCTCCTCTTCTGTTCAAGGGGATTGGGATGAAAAGGAGGATAAATGGAGAAGTCCTCCAGTCCTATCCTCAATCTCTCTTCCACAATCTCATAGAATAATGGCTTAGATGGTTGAGTCCAGTCTCACTGTGTTAAGGCAGGGGTAAAGAAGGAGCAGAGTTGGCTTTTCTACCCCACTTTTCTCACCCATTTAATGGGACTCAAAGTGGCTGACAAAGCTTTCTATTCTTCTCCCCACAACAGAATACCCTATGAGGTAGGTGGGACTGTGAGAGCTTAGAAGAGAGCTGTGACTAACTGAAGGTCATCCAGGTGGCTTCATGGAGGAGTGTGGAACCGAACCTGGTATTCCTGGATTAGTGTCTGGCTCCCTAACTACTAGACCAAGCCAGCTCACAAGGCGCTGCAATCTCGTCATCTTTCCCTTGAGCAAACAATAAAGGAACTGATTAATGTTATTATCATTCAGTTCTAAAAGTCAACAATTTATATAGCAGGTAAAAGAATCCTCTTTTAATTCAGAAATGAGGAAGGGAGAAAAGGAGATATGGGACCATCTCAACTCTGAGAAATGCTACCTTAAGTGTAGGTGTTAGACTGGGGAAGGTATCTGTGTTGATCTCCATCTCTAGGGATTAAAATTTAATATCAGATAACTTGTTTGAAGTCCTACTATTTCTCTGCCATTTGCAGCTGAGTTAATAACATATGTACCTGGAGGATTACAGTCAATGATTAAGAAAATTAGGTTTTGTTTGAATTTAATTTTGTTATATAAAGCTGCTACAATAATTTACAGCTTTGATATTTAATATTTAATAACCTGGTTCTTCAAAGAATCCTCACAGTAATTGTGTCATTACATATTGAAATATTATCCCCATAAGTCATTTATATTTGCTAGTTGAGAAAAGGGTGTTCATCTACTCGATTGGCTTAACATGAACTATCTGACGAAGAAACCTTGGCATTACAGGTTGGGGGGCTGTTCCCATTTCCAATACCCAATATGTCATAAGCCACTCGAGAGGAATTTTGCAGCAAACATTTATTGCAATACCAAGTTGTTGCACTATTATATTTTCCTCTTTATTTTTGTTTAATTGTGGCCTCATTATTCCCCCTCCCCATCCTGCTGGATGTTCATTCTGTATGGTGTTATTGGAAGATCTAGTAACTGGACATGGTTTTGCTTTGTCTTTTTTTTTTCTGGACATAATACAGGGTGAATCATAGATTTTGAAGGAGCCTCTAGGGTCATCAATCCCAGCCGCCTGCTCAATGCAGGATTTCCTAAACCATCCCAGACAGATGTAGGTCCAGCCTCTTCTTGAAGACCTCTAGTGAAGGAGAACTCACTACCTTCCATGGCAACTTATTCCACTGACTAATCGCCCTCACTGTCAGTAGTGTCTCTTGAAATCTGGGATTGGAGTAGTTTCCTCTGGGATGGGAGCAGTTCTTGTTGCCCTAAGATAAGGAAATAAGGATGTAAGAACATAAGTGGAGCCCTGCTGGATTGGGCCACAGCCCATCTAGTCCAGCATCTTGTCACACACAGTGGCCCACTAATTGCTTCCTGATATTCTCAAGCAGAAGACAAAGGCAAAACCTTCACTTGGTCTCAGTTCCCTGCAAGTGGCCTTGAGGGGCATCCTGCCTGCCACTCCAACCCAGAGGCAGTATCTAGGCATCCATTCTAGTGGTGATGTGGGCAATTTCTTATCCCCATGTGGCACAGCCCACCTAGCATACAGGTGAATGTAAGTATTTAAGAGATGTACATTTTTTTTGCTTTTGTTTATAAAATACTTGTACCGTATTTATTTTTCTTAAACTTGCTATTACAACATGCATTTGTTTATCTCTGTTATTTTAAGTCCTTTGGGTCTCTGCAATAAATGCTGATTGAAATGAATGTAAAATTCCAGAATAAAACATGAGTTCCCCACAAGCCAAAAACAAGCACTATCAATCTTTCAGATTTCAAATTATAACATTTTATACATCTTTAAACGTAATCTAATAACATTAGAGGGAAAAAAGAAATAAACATACAGTAATTATTCATAGAGGAATTCTTTAATTAAATGTCAGTGCACTATTTTCAGGTGAAATTTCAGCCTAAGGGGACTTTCCACCACTGCAGGGATGGGAAATCAGTTTGGATGGCCAGTCCTTTATGTCCTACAGGGTCAATTAGGTACCTGAATGCTGTTGCCATCAAAACTGTGTCACATGGGCAATACTCCTGCTGAGGCTCCAATCTCACCTGGGAATCAGGAGATCACAAAAGCTCAGTATGATAGCTCTCAAGTGCCCTTGATTCTCAGTTGACCAGAAACCTTGGTTTTCAGTTGACCAGCAGACAATATAATGGAGAAGTGCAATATAATGGTGCAAATCCCAGAACAAAACTTCCTGGACACAATTATTTATTTCACTTCACTTCATTTCTATCCTACAGTTTACCTGAAGATCCCAGGATGGTTCACAATACTCAAATACACTGATAAGATATGCTTAAAGTATACCCCTTCCAATCTAGCAGGACTACTGTGGAAACAGGAAACGGATTGGGTTTAATTTGGGATGACCAGAGCATTGCCATTTTAATCCAGCCATTAATATAGTTTTAATCAGTGATACTAAAGATGCTTTGGTAGGAAAATTCGCAACGCTGAGTCATTTCTTCTCTCTACCCGAAAAAAGAGGAACCTTGTTCAAAATAGCCCTTTTAGGTGGCCAAAATATATTTTATTATGTTCTAATCACATTTAGCTTTTGTAACCTTTTACATACAGCTGAAAACAATTCAGCTGTCACAGCAAATTTATAATTAGTTCATGCAATGTGGATGAACAGGAAACAGGTACTTGATTGCAAGCTGGGAAAAAGCAGAACTATCGATATCTTGTGGTCAAACGTCTAAAAGTAGGTACTGTAGACGATTTAATCAGTTTGTGGTTTCTTCTGGTGGCAAACTGTTGTGAAATGACCGTCTATTTAAGCATACTGCATTCTGTATCAGATTAAGAGAAATTTTGGTTTCTCTTCAGTATCGATACTTTATTGAAGGCGCTACTGAAAGAAGGAACTTCCCCTTCTTCCCTGCATGCATGGACTTATTGTATACAATAAATAGAAGATCTAAATTGAAGCTGAACTGGTCTGAAATGTCTTTGACAGCTACATTCAGCGAAAGCTAAGCACCAAAGGGCCTGCATGAAGAGGTATGTTTTAACCAGCTGCTGAAAACCATATGACATAGGAACCTGGTGCACACCTCCATTAGGAAGATGTTTAAGAGCCTGAAGACTGCTGCAGCAAAGGCCATCTCATGTGCCACCACAGCTTGGACCTCAGTAGGGCTACAAGGATTGTAGCAGCCAGGCAGGTCTATATGGGAGATTGCACCAGATCTATATGGCTCCAATTATCCTTCAGATAAATGGGGCCCAAGCCTTCTAGAACTTTATATGTCAATATCAACATGTCACACTGATTGTGTCCCTTTCATGAAGCAATAGTGAAGTTCTATCTCTCTGCCACTGTTGCATCCAGCAGTAGCCATCCAGCTGAGCTGTCTTGGGTAGTGAGGTTTTATATTCTCTGTTAAGAAGAGAAGCCCCTTTCACAATCTTAGGAATGCTGTGAGTATACTAGGCTCTTGACTAAAATCTCAGATCTATTCAGACCTGTTGGTAGTTGTGTGAAGATATCAAGAGCACCATATTGTCTGGTCGTGTTATATCCATTTCCATTACTGTGGTCTGATGATGTGAACAAGCTGCTTGCAGGAATTTGATGTTATTTTATTTTTTGTTATAATTCTTATTCCACTCTTGATGACTAATTTCTTGTTGAAAATCAATTCCTCATCATATGTTAAGGCCAGATAAAGATTGATTGCTTGGTTTATAATTAAATCATGTAATTTAGAGATCAAACCTTTTGTAAGTGTGAAATTTCCAACACTAGTTCTTCCCATTTTGTCAGCTGTTTATTGGCTTGGGGTATTATTTCTGTGTCAGATATGAAAGACACATATTGAAATAAATGCAACCAAAAGCACTTTTGAGATATTTAATTTTTCTCTAGATATAATAATAGATATTATTATATGGAAAAATCCTTTAGTCTAGTTGCTCAAACATTTTTAGTCGAAACATTTTAAGGCATTGCAAAGTATTCAGAAAATGTAGGGTCTTAAAAAAAATGAAACGAATGAGGAATAAGGATGGGCTAAATTCTTATATCACTCTTCTCAGATTTTTAAAGTAGTGCTTGCCTTGGTTTAAACAACTTTAAACAAATCATTTCTGGCAAGAGTGAAAGACCTTTAATTATATAGATGCCTTCAAATCATGGATCTAGAGATGATTCCTAAAGATAAACATACATTATAATGAACTGTGTTATGCATACAATTGCCAACGATGAAGAACTAGATGGTGGAGGTGCTGGGGCGAATTCACACTTCAACCCATAGTATGCAGTTAGGCAACCACTGGGCAGGTGCATCTGCACTTTCAGGAAGCTACAAGTGCCCCTTGCCTGCCCAGAGGTTGCCTGATTGCATACTAGGTGTGGTGCACAAAATCATGCACCACAAGCATACCAACCCTCCCCAATCCTGACCAATCCCTTACCTTTAGCATCCAGCAGCAACCATCAGCACTTGTTCTGGTTGAGGGGGTCATTTGAGGTGCTGTGCAAGTGCACTGGGATCTCAGATAACCCCCTGATGCAACTGCGCTTGTGCAGAACTTCAGGGTCGCTATAGCAACAGCCCTGGCACACGTGCAGTCACACAGGACACTGGGAACAAGATGGTGGCACCCAGTGGAGGATTGGATGTGTAACTGAACACAGGTAAGTCTCTGTTAGTCAACATTAGCCTCTTCTGCACCCTCCCTATCCAATAGATGGGAAAGCAAGTGTGGAAATATCCATGATTAGGCTACCATGTAGGCCCAGTCAACTAAAGTCAGTCGGTGGCACCACAGAAACCAACTTGTTGCCAATTTCCAAGAGTCAAATCCTGTTCATTAACACCCAGTTACTATTTTCCTTGGTAAAGACTTGTTTATCATTCAAGGGAGGCAATTTACCGTAATTCAGAAAAAACACCATGAGGAGGAGAATAAAATATGTTGTTTTCCAAAGCAATCACCTTAGCCTGATTTGAGCTTCCTTGCTGCTGATATGAATTAATCAAATCCTGTGCATGTCCTGTGCAAGATTTAATCACACATTATCTGATATCTTCTCTAGTGAAAAACACCTAACAATGAGTGTGGCACAAGGAGGGGCTTTGTCTTGCACATTCCCTAACCAACCATCAGTAGTGGAAGACCCCCATGAGACCACATGTGTACTACAGTGTACTTGGCTACTACAGTGCACAAAGGGTGAAGCATAAATTGCAGCTGACTGTAGTTCCTGCTAACCTATCAACTGGATACATAATTTTTTTTTACAGTGTGAATTCTTGCTATTTCAATCCAGCTGAAAATTGTCTGCTTCCTCTGCAAACAGCTTTGGGAAGAGAGGTTAAACACTGAAAAGTCAGCATATTATTGGTAGTCCAAGCGTAATTAAAGAGTTCAAAGCTGAGATTATGGACCTCCTTAAAAAAATGCAACTTGTCGCTATACTCAGCTTCCATAGAAGGAGACTGAAAGGTGGCCAACATAACTCCATTAAAAAAAAAAAAGTTCAAGAGGAAGCCTGGTGAATTATAGCCGTGGCAGCCTAATATACATTCCAGGAAGGAAAGTGGAAAGCATTATTAAAGATTAAATTAGCAAACATTTTAACACAAACCTTGCTCAAAGACAGCCAACATTTCTATATGGGAAAATCCTTTTAAACTAATGTTTTTAGAGCTTTTATAAATGTTAATAAACACATGGATAAGAGCAATTCAGTAGGAATCATTTACTTAAGATTTTCAAAAAGTTGTTGATAAAGTCCCTCATCAAAGACTTTTCCATGAGTTTAATTGTCATGGAATAAAAGGATAGGCCCTATTGTGGACCAACAACGGCCTAAGGAATAGAAATCAAGGAATGGGAGTAAATTAATTTATCCCCCAATTTGCTAGTGATATACAATTGTTCACAGCAATAAAAACAAAAAGAGTCTGTAAAGAACTTCAAAGGGATCTCTGTACACTGAGACACTGGGCAACAAAATGGCAGATGCTGTTTAAATGTAAAGTGATACGTATTGGAGTTAAAAACTGCTAACTGCTCATATGCTCTAATACCCGAAGGTCTCAGGGTGGGTTACAATATTATATTAATCTTAGATCCCTGCCCTCAAGTTTACAATCTAATCTGGTGTGGGAGGGAACAGGGAACAGCAAAAAGCAGCACTTGAGGTCTTTAGTTCCAATTCTTCTGTTCGTTTCTTATTGCTGGAATTTTCCTATTTTCTTTACTTTGAATTTTCCCTTCATTGATGACAAACCGAATGATGGTACAGATGGTCAGCTGACATCTACTCATCCCCACCCTGCTCATCCTCAGAACCAGACATTTTCTCAACCGATGGATCGGCTGCCATAGTCTCTGCCATTTTGTGAAGGGAGTAGTTGGAGGAGGGAGGGGCACCACTGAGAGCAAGATGGCAGAGCCCAGCCTGCTGCCTCTTCTCCACTCGTCTCAGGCAAGATAACAATAATACAAGAATAACAATAATAACAAGAACACAATCATAATACTAACACAGAAAAAAAATGAAGAAGCAGACAAAAGTGTTGAGTAAAATAGTGAGGACTGCAGCTTACTGGTAAACAAATGGACGGGAAGGGGGAAACATGGAATACATAGAAAACTGACAAAAGCTTCCTTCTTTAAAAAATATGAGGAAAAATTGAGGGGGGGAATTGAAAGACAATTTTAGTAATAAAGGCCACTGAAATAAAAAGCTTAACAGAAAGTAATCAATTAATATACAGCACGGTGGAGGTCATAGCTTCACAACTGGGATAAATTGTGAAATAAAAACATCAAAGGTAAGACCAAACTGGAAAATATGACTTGAAAGAAAGATGAATAAACTCCAAGTTAGTATCAGCAATTTAAATAATTTAAAAAAAAACAAACAGTTATAGTATCAAGTGAGGCCTGTGCAAAATGTACAGTCTTGGCTCTAAAACAACTGCACAAGTTTCAGAAGAACAGAAACAATAGATAGCTGCTATTTTGAAATGGTATGAATGTAGACTAAATCAATTTTGATAAAACTAGTAAGTTTGAACAAACCAATATTTGCTTAATACAGCATTGTTGGAAAATCCTACAAAGATAAGCAATAAAAATGTGGAGTAATATTAGGGATAATCCAAGGGAAAATAACAAAGATGCCAAATTTATAAAAGTAACTGAAAAGAGCATTGATTCACTCAAAATGGATAATATGGGCATAATACGAAGTGCTTGATTTAAGGAGGTTGAGAACTGGAATGCATGTGGGAAAGGTAAGTATATATAATTTGGCTCAAACACTTTGTGAGCCTACACAAAAAGCAGGCATTGCAATTTAAAGTATTGCATACTGGAAGATGCATGAATGATAATTGACAGAACACTTTTATAATAAAAGACAAAGCAAATTGTGCAATTATAAGAAATTTTAGATGGATTGCACAGTTGTAATTGGTGTTCAAACTGCTAAATAGAATTTTTAGAGCCTGCAATTTCACATCTGTTCAGAAATTCACAGTGCTGTACCTCCAGAAGAAAAGGGTAATTGCTGAAATTCTCCAGGAACAAAACATCAGTTGCTGATAAATAATATGATCCTCAAAAATTTGAAACGAAGCAAACACAATATTCTTAGTGAGGCAGACAGATTACAAAAAGAAAAAGAAAAAAAAGACACCTTATCACACAGATCAATACTTGTCATCTGTGAAAACATTCACAGTTTATTAAAAGAAACCATAAAACAATGAGGAAAAATACTGATGATATATGGTGTACAACTTGGAAATGCACAAATCAAAAGGAAATTTTTCCATGGAGATTCATTATCATCATTGTTTTTAAACATTGCAGTGATATCCTTTTCACATGTCACAAATAAATCTTTAATATAAAAGCAAAGCAGCAAAATTTCCAACTTATGCATAGATGATTGGAAACCTTATGGGAAATCAAAGAATAAAATCAAATCTCTACTGAATACTGTGATGAATGTAAAGTGATAAAAATGGATTTGATAAGTGTTCAATCGTTAAGTGTAAAAAGGCAAAAGTGAACATTCTGAAGGTATTCATTAGAAAATTGCATTATCATAAAATCTTTTGTCGTAACAGAAAGCAACAAATATTTGTGAATATTCAGGTCAAATAACATCTTACATGATGAAGCTAAAAAGAAAACATATTATTATTATTATTATAGTTTATTTCTAAAGCGCTGTACATGTACTCAGCGCTGTACAATATTATATTAATCTTAGAGTGAGACTCTTCAATAGCATTATCATTCTCACAGAGTCTGGTAGGTATTTATGACCAGTTTGGTACTCTAACAATCAGATCCTTCTAAAAGACCTAAGATACTCAGAGGTATCAATGCTGTATTAGTATTCTCCAATGTGATGTCACAGATGTCAGTTGTTTAGCTGGTATTGGCTAGTGATGTACACAGATATTCATAACATTCAAAATTCGGTTGAATTCAGCTGAATTCAGACATTTGAACTCGAATTGAATGTTACAATATTTGTATGATAACATTCGAATGAATACAAATGTTTCCAGACATTCATATGAATAGTTTGGACTTTTGTTAAGCTTTTAAATGCCAGGTCGGTCCGGAATAAAATATCCATTATCCATGATTTAATTCTTGAGGAAAGGGCCGACCTGGCATGCATAACTGAGACCTGGATGGATGAACTGGGCGGGCCTGGCCTCACCCAGCTTTGTCCTCCAGGTTACTCAGTGCAACACTGTTCTAGAGTAGAAGGGAGGGGAGGGGGTGTTGTTGTGGTCTATCGGACTTCCATCTCCCTCACCAGGAGGCAAATTCGCGCTGTTAACAGGGTTGAGGGCCTGTTTTTGCTGTTGGGCCAGAGAGACAGAATAGGGATGCTGCTGGTGTACCATTCACCCCACTGCCCAGCATCATCCCTATCTGAGCTGGTCTCAGAGGTGGTGTTGGAAGCCCCCACCACGGTGGTGTTGGGGGACTTCAATGTCCACGCCGGGGCCACACTCAGTGGACCAGCTCAGTTCTTTATGGCCTCCATGACAACCATGGGGCTGTCTCAGTTGGTATCTGGTCCAACTCATACAGCAGGCCACACCCTTGACTTGGTTTTTGCCTCAGCGCAAATTGATGATTATCCGTTGATAGGAGGGCTGACTGTCAGCCCGTTGTCATGGACAGATCACTCGCTGGTGAGGTTTGGACTCACAACAGCAATCCCCTTCTGTGGGGACAGAGGACCTATTGAGATGGTCCACCCCCGGAGACTTATGGAATCTCAATGATTCCTGAATGCCCTGGGGGATTTTCCAGTTGGCATGTCTGGTGCTCCTGTCGAAGCTCTGACCTCTCTCTGGAATCGGGAGATGACCAGGGCTATCAACATGATCGCTCCCAAGTGCCCTCGGACTGCTTGTAGAGCCCAGAAAGCTCCTTGGTACTCCATGGAGCTACGGGCCATGAATCAGGAAGGTCGACGCCTAGAGCGCAAGTGGCGCAAGTCTGGCTGTGAATCTGACCGAACACGAGTTAGAGCACACTATCGTGCCTACCATGTGGTGGTGACAGCGGCGAAAAGTAGTTTTTTCTCCACTGCCATTGCGTCCTCGAGTAGCCGTCCAGCAGAGCTCTTTAGAGTAGTAAATGGCCTTATAAAACCTGGCTCGATGAAGCGTGAGCCTCAGCCATCTAATATCTGCTGTTACAGTTTTGCAAAGCACTTTGAGGACAAAATTGCTCAGATTCGTAAGGGATTAGATGTCACAATTGGACTTAGTCCACGGGAGGCTGGTCCAATAATTTTGGATCAGTTTCAATTATTGCAGCCTGAGGATGTGGACAAGCTGCTTGCAGGGGTGCGGCCAACAACATGTTCCCTGGATCCCTGTCCTTCCTGGCTGATTAATGCTAGCCAGCAAGGTATGACCAGGTGGATCCAGGAAGTGGTAAATGCCTCTCTGAGGGAGGGGGTGGTTCCATTGGCCCTTAAACAGGCTGTGGTGCACCCCCTCCTGAAGAGGGCCTCCCTGGATCCAGAAGACTTAAACAACTATTGCCCGGTGGCCAACATACCTTTCCTAGGCAAGGTTCTAGAGAGAGTTGTCGCTGTTCAGCTGCAGGCATGCTTGGAAGAATCTGATTATCTAGACCCATTTCAATCCGGCTTCAGGCCCGGTTATGGCACGGAAACCACCTTGGTCGCCCTGGTTGATGATCTTCTCTGGGAGAAAGACAGGGGGAATGCTACCCTGCTGGTTCTCCTGGACCTCTCAGCAGCTTTTGATACCATTGACCATGGTATCCTTCTGGAGAGGCTACGGAGTTTAGGAGTTGGAGGCAGTGCCTGGCATTGGTTCCACTCCTATATCCAGAGCCGATCTCAGATAGTGGTGATGGGAGAGACGGAGTCGACACCCTGGGAACTCACTTGTGGGGTTCCCCAGAGGTCAATTTTATCTCCCATGTTATTTAATATCTACATGAAGCCACTGGGAGTGATCATCAGGAGATTTGGAGTGAGGTGTCATCAATATGCAGATGATACTCAGCTCTATCTCTCTGTGCCATCTGAATCAGGAGAGGTGGGTGAAGTGCTTGACAGGTGCTTGGAGGCGGTAATGGGCTGGATGAGGGCCAATAAATTGAAACTGAATCCAGACAAGACAGAGGTGCTGTGTGTTACAGGCTCTCGGGTCCAAGCAGTTGGGAGATACCCTGTCCTTGACGGGGTTGCAATATCCGGGAAGGGACAGGTGCGAAATTTGGGGGTACTCCTGGACTCTGCGCTAACATTTGAAGCTCAGGTGGAGGCCGTGGCCAGGAGTGCCTACTCCCAACTACGGCTACTATGACCTGGCCACAGTTATCCACGTGCTGGTAACCTCCAGGTTGGACTATTGTAACGCGCTCTACATGGGGCTGCCCTTGAAGACAGTTCGGAAGTTGCAGCTGGTGCAAAATGCAACCGCCAGAGTGCTGACAGGAACATCTAGCCAGACACATATCACGCCGGTTCTAAAAGAACTGCACTGGCTGCCTATTCACTACCGAGCCCAATTCAAGGTGCTAACTCTGACTTATAAGGCCCTAAATGACTTGGGCCCCAGATATCTAAAGGAGCACCTTCTCCCATATCGACCTGCCCGCGTTCTAAGATTTGGAGGGGAGGCCCTTCTGGTTATCCCCCCACCTTCAGCAGCTAGGTGGGTGGGCACCCAGGAGAGGGCCTTCTCCGTAGCGGCCCCCAGATTGTGGAATGGTCTCCCCTTGGAGGTACGTCAGGCTCCTTCTCTGTCTATATTCAGGAAGGCAGTGAAGACGTACCTCTTTACCCAGGCCTTTGGCCCAATGCTCCCTCTGCTTCCCCCCATTGCATACTCTACTGTTTTTAAACTGTTTTTTTCAATATTATTATTATGCTGGTTTTTAAAAAAAATTTGTATTGGTTTTAGCATTGTTTTATACAGTCTTGATATGTGTGTATTTTAAATGTTGTAAGCCGCCCAGAGACCCTAGGGTATGGGGCGGGAAATAAATAAATAAATAAATAAATAAATAAATAAATAAATAAATAAATAAATAAATAAAGATGCTATGATTTTTTTGATCCCCCTTTAACATTAGGTAGGACAGTTTTTCAATTCTCAGTGAACTGTAAATCATCACTAACAGCACCTAAGCAAGCATATCTTGTACGTTAAGCACTTCCTCACACAGGGCATCTGGAGTACAGATACTGCTGCCACTGACCTTTGATTCATTTTTGTTTCCGGAATCCAGATGTAATGGGAACAACCTTCAAAGTTTTTTGCTTTAAAAATAAAATAAAAGACAACATTTCAGAAACTAATAAATGTATTAATTTAACCTAGTTTGTTCTCTCTGGTACTAAAATTTGCATATATCATTTTGGAAGTAATAGATTAGGCTGATGTCATGGTATTGAATATCAGAAAAGTTTAGTCATTTCAATTTTTTTTTTTATGTATCACTTTTCTTGGGAACAATTTCCAAATACCTGGATGTAGCCTCTTTATTTAAACTGCAGTCGGCAGTACAGACTCCCACACAGATCTCTTGAACCTATAGAACCAGTGTTATATAAATTGTTTTATAAAGGACATACATTAAACCAGATGTGCCCAAACTGCAGCCTGCCACATGTTGTAGGACATCAGCTCTCATGGTTCTTGCTCAGGAGGCACACAAGAGTTCAGCGATTCTGATGGCCAGCAAGTGAAGCTCTTTCTCCACTTATCTCATTTTGATCTGGAACAGTAGATGGGCTATGTGGAGGCTTGTGCTGGATCAACACCATCTGCAGTGAAGGCATTGGTCTGGTTCATGTCATGCACTACAGCACACCACTGAATAGCAGCCCTCAGTATTTTGGGATTATGGAGGCATATAATCTGTATGCCTCCATAATCTGAAACAAGACCCTTAGTACGATTGTAGACCTGATTAAATGGGCTACAACAGATGTAAGGCCTCTTAATCCAGATCTGGCTTCATGTTGTGTAGACAGAGTTGGACTACTGGGAGGTGGGCCACCTTGACCCATGGATGAGGACACCTAGGATTCAGACTAGAGGGCCCTTTATCTGGACCAGAAGGTAAATGGAGAAAGGGTCTAAGAAGCAACTGTGGAAGGTTTTTGGGCCATTCTGCACTGGACCTTATTTCAGATTATTTTCCAGAATAGGGACCTGTCATTCGCATGCTAATGCAGCCTATGGCAGGCCCCAGGGAAACAGCTTTTGGGTCTGTTAAATACTATAGTTCCTCATCATTTCAAAGCTCTGCACATGCTGGCCAAATTCTCAAGTACCTTCTAAGGTATTCCTGTGAACCTACCATGAGAGTTGTTCTGCAACATCTGGCAGGCCACTGCTGAGTAACCCTGGACTAAACTTTATATGTAGATCATGATGTCAAGGTCTACTGGCATACTAGGAGGTGGTAAAATGGACCATAGTGGCGTATGAGGCATGCTTCTTTACATCATGGATGACCAGTTTTGGCTATGCAACATGGTACACCATTAAAATGTACTCCTCAGGTTGCTCTGAAGACTAGGAATGTTCATTTCTTATCTTTGGAGCATTCAGAGGCACTTCATGCTGGCTTCAAAGCTGGGACAAGCTTAGGGGATGATGCAGGGGCTGGTGCAGAACAGGTCATCCCAATATGAATGGTTTTGTTCTGCACCAGGAGCAATTGGACTCAGCTTGCGATGGGCTGCATATGCCAGTACAAGGTGGCCCAACAGGGGTATTTTTGCACTTCCCTTCCCATCCACTGGACGAGAAAGGAGCACAATTAACCAATGACTAGTGCTCGCACTTGGAGCGCTAGTCAAATTTGCCCATTCCCTCTCCCCGGGATTGAATACTTATCTTATTCGATCCGGCGCTATTCCTCCTTTGAGCACTGCCATTTTGTCTGCGGTGCCCTCCATGACTGTGCGTGCATCAGCAACTTTGCCTTGAAGACACAGATGCTCTGCACAGTCACATCTATGGTCGTCTGAGATGCCAGCGTGCTTGCGCGGCACTTCAAATACCCCGGAGCACCAGAAGAAGAGTGAATGGTCTCTGCCTGGAGATTTAAGGGAAGTCTGCAGTTAATGCTAGTTAATGTATGGAGCACAATTTCATGCTCCACATCTAATCAACAGTTAGAGAACTTCTGGTGAGTGCAGGCATGTTTGGAGGCCGTAACAGCCTCAAACATGTGCAGATGCTCTTCACCAGAGCACTAACCATGCACTAGAGACCGTAGTGCAAATAGGCTCCAGGTAAGGGCAGAAACAGGGTCTGACTGGAGTTTTACCTTTGATCTCCTTTAAGACTTCTAGTGACCAACATCCCTAAAAATCTAAAATTTTTATATGATCAAAATTAGAGTTCTTTTAAACTCACTCCACTTGGTAGAAGAGATATGATAACACAGAGCTCCTGGTTCATGATAATTAACTGTAAATGTAGCTAAATAACTAAAAAATTAATTAGCTTTTCAGAAAAGATTTGGGAATAAATAGCATCGTGTTAATTACAGTAAATTTAAATTCATTTGCACTTTGAGCTTGTTTGGAGGTTCTGATAGGGAAGAACAACTGCTATATTCCCTAGAGTATTCCCTGGAATGGTCTTTCTATCTGGAATGGTTGTCCTCTTCACACTAAGTATATAGCTTTCAGTGAATGCACAGTGTGGTGAGGGAGTAAGGTGGGCCCTGCCCAGCTTGCCAGATCTCTCAGATCAACTCAAGTGATCAAAAGAGTGTAAGATATTGTGGTCAGATCAAGGCAATAATTGGTTCAAGCTTCTGAATTGAGGTATTCATCTTTTTCCATCTTTTTTTTGGGGAGGGGGATACTGTTAGGAGGATTTAATTCCTGTGTAAATGGATTAACTTTGTGGAGGTCCTGTGAGGTATGGGAAACATTTCTACAACTATGATATGTCCACTGTCTATGATATGTTTGGGAGTTTATTATGATCACGAAGCAACTCCTAAAATAACCGATGAGTTCCAGCACCAAAGGTTTTGATAGATTTTTTAAAAAGTGAAATGAAATTAATCAAGTGACATTTACAAATTAATAACTCCATTATATATATTATACAGGTAATAAAATGGATTAAGGCCTAATTTAAGGCCCTCCAAAATGAGGAATCTAGGATCTCTGCTGATATCCTTTTAGCCTTCCATAAAACAGGTGAATTGCTTCACTAGGAATCTGTCCTCCTGTCATTTAAATCAGAAATGCATAACCATGTATTGCCAAATCCAGCCCGACATATAATCTGGTAGCTTGTGTCATGGGCAAGGGACCATTGGCATTGCAGCAACCCAGCTCACTCCATCCTAGGAAGCTGGAAGTGAAAGTTCCTAAGCCTCCAAAGTTGCTAGGTGGAGCTGTTCAAGGCTACTTTTGGGAGATTGGTAAGATGGCACTGGGCTCCTATGCACTGGGTAGTCTAGACCACCTGTTTGGTGCTGTCTGCACAGAAGCTGCTGGATTGGTCTACCACTGGAATTCCAGCAGCATATGCTCCCAATAGCCCACTACACTGCCTCATCCTATGTGGATATGGTGCTCCACAAGAGGCACGACCTCCTGGTAGACCATAATGCTGATGAGATTTTCCATGGGGACTTCTGGGCTGGGCCAACAGCTCTATGTGGATCCTTTCTTTCTTTCTTTCTTTCTTTCTTTCTTTCTTTCTTTCTTTCTTTCTTTCTTTCTTTCTTTCTTTCTTTCTTTCTTTCTTTCTTTCTTTCTTTTGATGTGTTCTGACATCCAGAACCTTACAATTATTAATTACTAGGTTTAACTGGGCATCACAATTTCACCAGTCTTACCTTCTTCCCTGCTCTCCTGCTTTTCCACAATAAAGGTTACAGTGCCTTTTTATAGTATATTATTTTCAGATTCGGTTACTTGATAACTAGTCAATGTATGTGTTAATAAAAAATGTCCCACTGTAGCATGTCTGATAACTGTGTAATTACCAAGTGAAGGTTTTCAGAATGTGCCAAAACTAATCTGAAAAAAATCTCACATGTGTGTGCTTCTCAGCATCTGTAGCATGCTCTGTACTTAGGTCATAATAATATTTAAGAGCAGTTCCTGACAGTAGGCTTACAAATGAATAGCAGCCTCTTCATCCTTATGGGGGTTACTACGTCCCTATGGGAGTACTAGATCATGAGTACAGACTAAAATAGATAATTACTTCTTATCATTTCTGGGGGACAGAACTATATACTACTACAACTTTCATCATGGAATTAATACAGAAGTTAAACAGGTGTTAATATACAGCCCCAAGGTACTCTTTTTTTTCTGATATTGAGCTAGACAAATGACCTAGGAGGTTACAATATAACCTGAGAAAGATTTAATTTCATTATGAGCAGTAGTTGAGGTACTTACCATATTTTCCCAGTTTCTCCCTTGATTAGGCTTATTAATGCACAGTATATGTCTACTAGATGTCATAATACCATTCCCTAATCAAGAATGGATTGACTAGCTCATCAATTTCCAAAACATGTGATTGGCATGAAATTTTCCTTTTACACTTTAGAGAGCAATGAGACCTAAAATTAGATGGGTCGGTTCTATTGCCCTTTCTAAAGATTGGTATTACTATTAGGCCCAGTCTTTTGGCACGGAACTATTCTGATAAATGTAGGTAAACAGTGTAGGTCTTGCTAGGGACAGAAGATCTGGCTTCAAATGGTGTGTGTGGGTCCAAGTTCCATCTGCTGATTCAGCATCAGGCATTTTAAATTCTGTATTCTCCAGTCTATGAGTCACATAAATGCTAGAATTTGATGAAATTGTTTAATGATATCTCTCTCTCTGTATTTCTAATTAAATCCTTTTACTTTGTTGCCAAGGTGATAAAATAGGTTAGAGGAGAAGAAAGAATAAGGAAAGGTGAAATTTTAATTCCTTCACAGGGTCAATTTGCAATAAAAATAATAATCTAAAAAGTGACAAGAGTGTATCCCAACAAAGCTAAAGCTAATGTTCCAGTGGACAAGGATTCCTTATCCTTCTCTGATAACCATCTTGCAATACAGGCTGGTAAAAAGATTAGCTCCGTGATACTTAGGATAAAAAAATGAGCAATTTGGAATAATTAGAGGAATCACACAGCTACTACATTTTCTATTAATATTTGCTAAACTGATTATTGCACATAGTTGAAAAAGTGCACAAAAATTATCTAGAGTTAACTGGTATAGTGTGATCTGGGATATTTAGCCTTCAGAAAACTAGCATGGAAGGTTGGAATTTTGGTTAATTATAATTTTATAAAGACACAGATGCCCCTTACTAGAATGGCTGTGCCGAAATATATGTGCTGACTTGGCAACTTCTTTGTTTTGAAGTGGATTGTGTTATAAAGTAGAACTGTAGTACAGAATATAAATGATGCTGGATTTATTGAACATACTACCTATGGGGTTTAGGGAGGAAGAGACAGGGTGTGATTAGTTTATTTTAAATTGTAATTATGTTTAAATTTATTGTTTTTGTTTTGTATGGTAGGTTGTTCTCATAAAGTTTTTTTTTCTTTTAAGAAGAGAATAAGAGGAATGAACTAAGATCATAAAAAGAATAAGCAGTATGTGAAAGAGAAACAAAATGTTGACATCCAACTTGAAAAATAATACAAGGTGGATGCTGTGAAGAATTTCAGATACCAAAAATCTTTGACATATTGCTGTTGCTGTTTTGGTGAATGGTGTCAGGGAAAGATTCTTTTTTTAAAAAAAATCAGATTTATATCTTTATAACTTGTTTGCTCATGTATTTCAATCTTGCCTTGATTCCCTGTAACCTTTTCCCCTGCCTTTATTTGTCTTCTGTGTATTTTGTGGGAGATAAAATAGTAATTTGGTAGATGTCATGCACAAAATGAAAGGGCAAAGTATAAAATCTGCCAGCTTTCCAGAATGGCAATGATTAGAGCGAGAGACCTAAAGAAACTATATTATATGCGATTATAACATTTATCTATTATTTATCATTTGTTTGTGTTGCCCCATTTAAAGATTATGCTGGCATTTCAACAGCAGCTGAGCTTTCTGTTTTGCTAGTGGACAACCACAGAGTTGACTGAAAAAAATGTAGAAAGGCAGAATCTAGTACATCATATGAAGACATTTCCCAAACTCTTTTTCTTCTATAACTTTATACATTAATAATCTATACAGTTATCTGAAATGCTTTTTATCACAAAGCACACAGTGGGTACAAGCCAGTAATAATTCTTCTAACTAACCCCCCCCCCCCTTTAAAACCATATTCATGGTTATTTGCTAATGCTTTGGCTAGCAACTCCTTTTTAATAGAAGCTGCATCTTGAATTAAAACAGCAGCTAATGGGACAAACAGCCTTGGCTTTGGCAAGATATGGGTGGCCCTTCGTGCCATGCCAAAAGGGAGCCTAGAACAGAGTGAATGGATGTCACCAGATGCCAAAATAGACCAGGGGGTCCAATGACCTATGGGAATCTACATGCCATTGGCACCAGACCCATTCCTTGGGGTGGAATCTGCTCCCAGTTGTGTTGTTTTGCAAACTTCAGTGTATGCCTGGTTCACACCAGTGGAAGCCTGGTCCACTACAATGGGCACACAACCAAGCAGGGCCATAATGCAAAATGCTGGGGACATTGCAAGCTCCCTGGGTCATGGGCCTGGATAGAAACTTCATCCTCTGGCTTCAGAGCTTTATGGGCCAGGAGCAATCCACTCAACATGCGTCGCTAATGCAAGATGAAAATAGGAGCAAATGGCTCTCTCAGATTGCTTGGGAGAAGGCCTATCATGAATTCTTTCCTTTAAAAAAAATGCTGCCATCCATCATAATGTTGCTCTAGCAAGAGTTCTGGTGATAAAGTAGAGAAAAACTGATACTTCATTTGTCAAATTCTGGTCACATAATCTGGTTCTTTTGTGAGTAACACAGGGATTCAGGATAATCACTGCCATATACTAAACTTATGTGAGTAAGAAGAATCATTCTTTGTAGCACAATGAAAAAGTTTAAGGAGCACTATTTCCTCTCAGGAAGATGACTGACATCAGGACAATGGTCACTGCTGAACATTCCACTAGAAAATAATTGTCTTCCTATAAGAGTGTATATTATTTAGTCTGATGCTCTTCCCCCTCTCTTTGTGTCACACTAGTCAGGATAATCATGCCCAGAAAGCCATAGAGCAAGAAGCCATCTGTGATGTGCCCTTATACCTTTGGGCACAGGACTGGGTATTTCTAGAAAGACAGAAGATGACAGACAGACAGACATCTCTTGCATTCAGATCCCACATCTGTACACTGCTATAGCTCCCTTCCAAATAAAGAACTATCTCATTAGTCCCAAACTTGCTCAGGTTACAGAGGTGGAAAAAAAAGTGGCTTTCTAAAGATTACCCACCTTCTCTAATGTAGTTTATATGAGGGAAGGAGGGACAACAATCGAAAGATGTACCCTTGAGGTGTGTCAGGCTCCCTCACTGTATAAGTTCAGGAGGGCGGTGAAGACACACCTCTTTACTCTGGCCTTCAGTTATTGCAGCCTTGGTGCAATGGCATTTCTGTAGACCTTCTCAGGGGTCATCTGAGGTGACAGCATGCTTGTGTGGTATCTCAGATGACCCCTCACACTGAAAATTGTGCAAATGGTCATGGCATGGATGAGATAGGTAAGTTTTTGGTTGTGATTGGGGAAGGTTAGTTTGCGTGTAGTGTATGATTTTGTGCATCATCACTAGTTTGCAATAGGAAAACATCTGGGCAGGTAGGAGACATTTCTAGGCTGTAAACACCTCCTGCAAGTGCAGGCGGACCTGCTGAGATGTTAACCTATTGCAAACTATGAGGCCAAGTGTGAATTGGCCTCTGGTCAGCTGAAGCAGTCACTTCGAAGTTCACTCCGAAGATCAACACAGACTTCAATGGAGCTGTTTTGCACAGACTTCGAAGTGACTTCGAAATTATTTCGAAGCCACTTCGGAGATTGCACCCCCTGTCCCCCAAAACACATGGGGTGACATGCAGACCCCTCATGGGTAGATCTGGATTTCCAAATGGGTTCTCCAGTGTTTCCACGGCAGGGAGGCTAGCACCCATTGCTATTGGGTGCTAGACCACCCATGGAAACACATTGGGTACTTCCCTTAATCTGGATCTACTAGATCTGGATCTTCTTAGATCCAGATTAATGGAGTGCGGTGGAAAAACACCCAGTGGTGCTCCCTTCCTACCAGTGACAGCCCTTTGCCAAATGCATGCAGATGCACTGTAATATGATAGGAAACAAATGTTGGGGGGGGGGTAGCAGAAAGGTTCTTTTAGTTGGAATAGGAGGAAAAGGGAAGTGTTGCCCTACTGTTAGGTAAGTATATATACAATTGCAACCTTCATGTGCCAATGCAGCAATTCACTGCAATTTTTCATTCCCTATTGAAGTTCTTAATTAGATTATAGTCACTGCATGGGGAAAAAGGAGTTTTCAGAAATAAAATCATAGCATTATGACTAATGCTTTACAAATTACCATGAAGTAGCAGAGAGAAAATGATTTCCAGGGCTTTGCAATTAGGTGAGGCTTGCATTTGGAGAACTTGTAAAACTTCTGCCAATGAATCACTACAGCCTCAAATAGCCAGCACAAAAATTGAACTCAGTGAATCTGGAAAGAGTGATTTATTAGGAATGACAAATAGCTGACTTGCTCCATTATTACCATTACTTTTTGGATATAAGTGTCTATTATAAGTTTTTATGAATGTATAAATTATACTAATGTACTGACTGCCAATGGCTATTACACCCTGGCGCAGGAGTAACTATTCTTCAGACTTTATTCATGTAGAAAGACAGACAATGCCCAAACAAGTAAGAACACATACGAATATCATTTATTATGGGTCTTATGCTAAACAAGTGCCCCCAGAAGACTGGGTACCTGCACCATCTATATCTGCAGGTCCTCCTGGGCTTTCCCATTCTGCAGATCCAGAACTGTTGCACCAGTAGGACTGTTGTTTGTGTTGGATGGAGACCCTTCTTGATGAGACTGGACCCTTTAAACCATCCTTCTAGCAAGCTAGCAAGGAACACCTGGCCCCAGGACACAACAGGTAAAGCCACTATCAAAGGAGTAGTCACAAAATGGACTCACTCCTTTGGTGGCACTATTTCAGGAGAGAATAAAGGTGAGGACTTCTCATCCTGGTCTTGGACCTTGTATTTGTGAGAGGGGTTTGGGTGAGGTTTTTAACTCCCCCCCTTTTTTTCTTAACCCCATTGATCTGCTTTAATTTAGTAAATTGTTTAAGAGATCTGTATTGGGAGTGGGGACATTGTGATACTCCTGTTCCAAGCAAACGTCTGTTAGTCTTCTGCCTCTGATCCCAAGTGTCTTTGCCACTAGAAATCTAAAAGCTAAGCCATTTCTGTATCTTTGCCAAAATAATTGCACTTGAGGTCCCATGAGCACACGTGTGGGCGCTTTTCTGTGGTGGACCCCAGTCTCTGGAACATCCTCTCTCTGGAGGTTCACCAGGCACCTACATTATATGGTTTTTGGCACCTGGTTAAAACATACTTGTTCACTCAGGCCTCTAAGAACATCTAGTCCAGCATGTAGACTCACACAGTGGCCCATCAATTGCTTTCAAGCATTATCAAACTGAAGACAAAAGTAAAACTTTCACCTGGTCTTGACAGCCTGCAAATGGCTTTGAGAGGCAACCTGCCTGTTTCCCCAGCATGGAGGATATACCTAGGCATCCACTCTAGTAGTCATTGATAGATATGTCCTCCATGAATTTATCTGATCCTTTCATATGTTTCACTTTCTCTGAGGGTTATCTTGCCAGGGAGGGAGGGAGGGAGGGAAGGAGTGCAATATTTTAAGTATGTTTTAGGTATGTGCTATATATTTTATCAATTTATAGTTGAGACCTGCCCTGGGACCTTTGCGTTAAGGGCAGGATATAAATTATTTCTTAAATAAATGCATTTGGCAATGAACTGTGTTGAACAACATATTATACGCCAGCAGCGATCAGCCAATTTTTAACCTTGGAGAAGCAGTGGGCTTACTCATAAATATAAGAGGGTGATTCAGTACAGTATATTGGACTTCAGTGCTTCCAGCTGTGTTCAATATTTTTTATCTGGAGGATGATAATTATTTGGATGTGTGTTGCATTTTGTTTATACTTTGATTCAAGCTTATTATTCCTGAATACATTTCTGTACTTCGGGATAGGGAGTGGCTGTTGCTCATTGGCGGAAAATCCTTTTTGTATGCAGAAAATTGCAGGTTCAACCTCTAGTATCTCCCCAGAAGAAAGCAAGAGTGAACTACCTTCTCATTATTGCCAAGATATATCCATTTGGTCACCAGAAAAGTTCAGCTCAAGGGCATCTTCACTTTTGCGTACTATATGATGTGTTAGGTTGGTGAGCTGGATCTGTAGCCAGCCCAGACAGGACGTGGCCAGCAGTGGACAGTTCAGGTCACCACCACCAGCTCTGGGTACTGGTACCTGCTGGCTGGTCTCCACACTGATCAGAGACTAGGGCCCTTTTCACATTCTCCCTTCCCTGGGAAATTGTCCCAGGGAAGGGAAGATGGGGGATAGATCTGGTGTCTGCACTTCAGCATGCTGAATCTAACCCAAACATCACAAAGCTTCCCTAGATGCTGGTGAGGTGTGAATCACCTCCATTATGGAAGCAATTGTGGAGTCATGGCAACAGTTCCAACATACCTGTACAGTGCCATTCCTGTTCTTGGTCAGATTCTGAGAAGTCCTTCCTCTCTTCAGTTTGGTCTAGTGGTTAGGGAGCCGGACTCTTATCTGGAAATACTGTGTTTAATTCCGCCCTCCCCCATGAAACCAGCTGGGTGATCATGGGCTAGTCACAGCTCTCTTCTGAGCTCTCACAGCTCCACCTACCTCACAGGATGTTCTATTGTGGGGTGAAGAACAGAAGCTTTGTCAGCCGCTTGGAGTCCCCTTAAATGGGTGAGAAAAGTGGCGTAGAAAAGCCAACTCTTCTTCTTCAGCCTCTCCCTCTGATTATCAGTTATTTTTCCCATCACTCAATTTTTATTTTGTTTCAATTTTTTAAAATTAACTCTCTTTTTTACTTGTAGTGGCTTGCTTGCACCCCCTAAAAGGAAAAAAAAATATTTCAGGAGTAATCAGGACAAAACTGAGAGCAAAAGAAAAAAAATCAATCTGCATGACGGGAAATTATTTTCAGAACGCTTAAGAGCTTGCTGGAGAGGGAAGGGGGAGAAAAATGGGTGAATGCCAAAAGAACAGAAGAAAGAGGAATGAAAGTCTATGAAGGCCCCTTAATGAATGAACACCGAATCATTTTAAGAGAAGTGCCTGCTGTTCCTGTTGCTTTTGGACTTACTTCCGAGTAAGCCATCTAAGCAAAAACCTCCAGAGAAATGCAATTCTACAGCAACTGGTTGCTAGGGAAACAAGCGCCTCCCTAGAGAAAGACATTCCGATGAAGAAAGAATAAAGCTATGATTGGAGGTTGCCGAAAGAACATTTTTAAACAATCTGTGTGCCCTGCTCTGCCCAATCAGTAGTCTGGACCAGTGGCTACCTGGTATGCTTCGTCCACGCAGGACTGGTGCTATTCCAACCCCAAATTGTCCCAAGTAGGGATGTCCATGAATATTTGTAATGTTCTGATTAAAGGTAAGGTGAGTGAATGAATTTATTACAGTCATGAACCAGAAGTGCAAAACATACTTAAGCCTACCCCTACCCCTACCCCTACCCTTATTCCTACCCCTACCCCTATTCCTACCCCTACCCTTATTCCTACCCCTACCCCTATTCCTACCCCTACCCTTATTCCTACCCCTACTTCTATTCCTACCCCTACCCCTACCCTTATTCCTACCCTTACCCCTACTTCTATTCCTACCCCTACCCCTAATAATTCCTAACCCTATCCCTAACCCCAACCCAATAGTCCATTACAGCAGCCATACCAAAGTTCAGAGTTAAACTCAGATAAAAACAACAGTCTGAAAACAGAAAAAAAAATATGGTGTCCAGAAGGGCCAGATTAAGGCAGAAGTACAGTGGAAGTTCCAGTATGGATAGGGTTTAAAGGCTGTGATCAGATGCAGAAAACAAAAATAACCTCTGAGGCAGCTTAAAGAAGGCTCTGAGGTGGGATTGTTCCTTCTCCTGAATATTCTAGGCTAGGAAAAGTCGATTAGAGAAGGTTTGGGAGCACAAGTCCCACATACTGTTTCTCTAAGGCATCTGAGGTGCCCCATTCATGTCTGAACACAGGTCTAGCGTGCAGGGACCTGCTCTGGGTTGTGGATATTCCAGGGTGTGATCACAGATAACATAGTTACAGATAATTTTACAGTTTTCTGTTTGTATTCTTGCAAATACATACCGGAACAGCAAAATAACTTTAAAAATAAGGAATCCATCAGAAAGTTAAACTTTTAAAACCAATTTGTCCAAGTTCATCTTGTGAATATCCATTCAAGAAATAAAAGCATATGGGATGACAGCAATTTAGTCCACCAGCTTAAAGAAAGGAATGTTTCTGAAACCATAAAGTCTGCAGAATGAAGGGTTAAAGAGAGAGAGAGAGAGAGAATGGGTTGTTGTGATAACTGTAGTCAGAGAGGGAAGTGGGAGTCCAGGTATCATTAAACCTTCTGGAAAACTTTCCAGTGATGTCAGTGACTGAAAAAAAAATAGTGTATGGAAATTAATATGTCCAGGGTCTCCTCATGAAATGTACCAAATTTCTTTAAAACTTAAATATTTACAACTTTTCTCTAAGCCCAGAAAAACACTTTCTACATTATCCATACTTTAGCCAAAAGCCGCCTCAAGTATGCTGCAGTGCTTGGAAGTTAGGAACAGAAGGTTCTTCTAAATAATTAATATACTGTACACAAATGAAAAGGTTGTGCACCATAAAACAACTGAATGTAGGAAAATAAAATGTCCTGATCTCCAGTCAACTGAACAAATTTAAGAGCTTCTTTTCCTTTCATTGCAAATTATATTGCCTAAATTCTACTATTACAGGGTTTTCAAGCCTCTGAGTTAAGTGCTGTGTTTCCAAGCATTTTGCTCAGAAATGTTTGCAGAAATGGTGCATGGGAGATATGCACAGAAATGATGCCTCACATTAAGACACAACACATGAACTGATGCAGAGTTATGAAATATAGTTGGTCTGAAATATGCCATCTGAACATGTGTAGAGCCAAAAGCACAGGAAACGGGGTCTAGAGTGACAGTTTTGAGCAGTGGACCGTGATCTTAGGCACTGGGTCCTACTTAGCTTTACGTGGCAAATGTGACAAGGCCTGCATCCAGACTTACCTTGTACTGGGCTGTCCCACTGAAGCTGCTTCCCGCCGGTCAGACATGACGAGTGGAAGCTGCGCAGGGACAGTGCAGTCACTTCCAGTATGCCTTAACAGGGTGATTGGAAGCTGCACTGTCCCACAGAAGTGGCTTCCTGTTGGTCAGACAGGATGCACCATTGCCCACAGCATGTCCCCGAAGAAGCGAAGTAAAAAGATGCTGACTGATCAACACCTTTCTACTTTGCACCCTTCGATCAAATGCTGTGCCACTGCTGAGGGCAGAAGAAAGCTGCGCTCCTGTGATGCAAGTCTGGACGCAGCCAAGGAAACAACTTAGGATAGCCATTAGCTTTCACTTTAATCCATTGTCTCTTCAAGACTGTATGGATGCTTTTGCATTTGCCAGGGCTAGGTTGTTCCCTACTGGAGCAATCCAGATGTTGCAAAGCAAGACCATCTGCACTTCCAATGGCCGTTCTGGGACAGCCCCAGTGCCTCAATGCACTATCATGCACTGCCACACAACACATCACTATGCCTGCCACACACCTTGACACTCAAGCTTTAAAGCCTGCTGTGGGGGGATCTGACAACGAAGAATGAAAGTTCCTGGCCTCGCAACCTTAAGGGGACTCACTTCAGTGGTACAATTTGGTGCACTGCTGAAACGAGTCCCTCTGCTAAAGTGGAGCAAGAGAGCATACACCCTTCTACATGCCTCCCTGTTCCAGCCTAGCAGCCATGGACTGCCAGTAGACCTTAATCTGATCTAGTGGGCATTTTCACTGCCTAGACCAGGATACACTCCTTCCAATGTGGACAGTGTTCTAGCAGTGTTCTACGGCCTCGCTAATTCATGCCAGTATGTGAAAGAGAGGGCCCTGGAAGTGGGCTAGACCTCATGTTAGCCCAACATACCAGTCAATGTGAAAATGCCCTCTATGTTTGCTTTGGGCTTCCTTCAAAGGTCTAATTTGTTTTGCTGTTTGCACCATAAGTGAACATAATCTCATCATTCTTCATGTAAACAAGTAAAAAAAATTACCACAGGTTCAATGTTGGCATCACTAAACTAATCAGATTTAATCACCATCTATTTGTCAAACCTATGGTTGTTTGAAGTGTACATGAGTCACTTGTTAAGGTACCTTGCAAGATCTGGCAAATTTCCTCTGGAGGTTTGGGAGTGGTGTATGATGTCTGTGCTATACCAAAAGCTAAATAGGGTGCATACTGTATGCCACAATAGAAGGCTGAACTCAACTTAATGTGTGTGTGTGTGTGTGTCTGCTGAAGAAAGGATGCATATAACAAGACTCTGGGTAATGGTAAGGCTCATATATGTGTGAAACGTTTTGACATTCATAACCCCAGTTTGCACAGGGGGTGGCGTTTCACACACGTCTAATCAGTCTGCACAGTATGGAGGGGAAATCTTCCGTTCTCAGCAAGGGCTAATTCTACCCTAGCAACACCCCAATCTCACCATTAGTTTATTTAACCAAAGCTTGGCCTAAAATAGAGATAATTTTTCCTGAAATTTTCCCTTTTCATGAAGTGGATAAGATTAATTTGGCTCTGGTAACTTAATAAGACAAAGTTCACAACAACATTCATATTTCATGCCACTGGCGATGCTCTAAGATATCTGAAACTGCTTCACAGGGTAGCATGCTTTTAAGGTGTTTTTATATACTCCCCCCCACCTGATTTTTTTCCCCTTAACAGTTGATACTCTGAATGACTCATTGGGTGCTTATGCAATCTTAGCGTACAGCATGTATCCCATTCCATCCATTACCGCACATACACCTTTCAATTACAGTGTGAATGGCAATTACAAGATATTATATTTAAATTATATCATTCCATGAGAAGCTTAGACTAAAAGCAAGCAAAGCTCATACATGGCCTAGGTAGTGCTCAAGGCCAGAAAGAAACTCAACGGTCTGAGGTAACTTGTATAACTCTCAAGCAGTGAGAGAGCTACTAATAGCTTCCCTGAGTACAAAATGTCTGTTTAATGAAATGGCATATAAGTCAGAGGATTTGATAAAGAGAACAAATGAGTACTCTCAGAAAAACAGAACATAAATTACTAAGAAACGGTGTTTTGCAGGGGTGAGATAACTTTTGTATTTAAAGAGTTGTCAATCTTCAGCAGTGGATTGTGTAATATTTCTGAGACAGGCTCCGTCTAGAAGCCTCACTTTGATTTTAAACACGTTCTCATCTTCTTCCGATCCAGAACAGGGACTTTGCTTTCCTTCACCAGGGCCCTAGTGGTAGGCAGTGACTACACCACTTTTTTGTGTGGGCTCCAGCTGGCCTCTGTCCATAGAGGTCACATTAAAATATGACCTTCCATATAGGTCCCATTGAAATGAAATGAAAATGAAATGTTAGGGCATACCAGCCACTTAGCTAAAGCAGCATGTGGTGGACATTAGTGCACAAAATGATAATGACGAGTTTTTCTTACATAAAATCACTAAAATGGCTAGCACGAACAAATTTGCCAACTTGAAAAATATCTAGTTTATAAAATGCCCCATCGGTTAAGGCAACACTTTACTTATGCATGTTTTGAACTTACTGACTCTGTGGTGAAATATGGGAGATACCATCAGGTACCTTATGAAGAATGACGGTATGTTTATGGTGCAGCAATGGTTGAAGGTCTTTTTCATATCTTGTTCCCTCTATCCCTCAATGAAAACAACTTGTTTACAAAATGTGTCCCATTGGAATGCAGAACATAAGGTTTCTTACCTTCTGCAGGGAGAAAATGTCCAGGTAATGCATAGGATAGCTTTGTTTTTTGTAAGGCTGCCTTACTTAAGAAATCATTCATTGAGTTGAATGGGGTGCCTTGTAAAGGTAGTGGGGGGACAAATAAGGTTGATATTTTATATATATTTTTAATTTTATCCCTATATGTTTTATATGATTTTATCTTTTGTAAACTTGAAATTTGATGTGGTCAAATGACTAATCAATAAAGTTCATTTCGTTTCCTTCCACGTTGTTCCCATTGTATTCCTGGCATAGTCCACTGTTTTTCCTACAGCACTAATTTTATGAAGATGAAAAAGCAGGTCCAGAATCCCTTTTGTTTTTGTCTCCTTGCATGTGTGTGTGTGTGTGTGTGTGTGTGTATCTGTGTGTGTTTCTGCAGTAGTAGCTGGATCACAGCAACCATTTCCTTTTTAAAAAATAATTTATTAAAAAAGGAAATACAAACATTAAACAAAAACCATACAAATTAGATAATGGGTGTTTTTCCACTGTCACTAGAAGTACCCATTAAGTACCCATTAATGGGTACAAAAATGCCATTATGTACCCATTAATGAGTACTTAATGGGTACTTTAGTGACAATGGAAAAACACCCATAATCTACAGGGCAGTAGAAATAACATTATATAAAACTGAAATATATAAAATTTGATTATTAACCCTATTGCACAGAATTGATAGAGGGATCAAAGAACTTGGATGAGTGAAGCATTCACAAAAAATGGTGGCCAACTGTGAGGTAATCCAAATCTTACAGCAGTCATTTCCTGTTCTTTTGTTGTTGTTTGGAGGAGCCTAACAGATGTTAGGAGGAGCCTAATAGATTTAAGATGTAAATTAATCATACAGGAAAAAATGGGGAAGAAGGATCCCTGAAGAACTCCAATTCACTTGAAAAACAGTTTGCTTCCTGTTGAAAGCTATTTCACACTGCTATGAGGAATCGGATCCTCTTCCTTCCTCTTTACCTACAAAACAAAGAGGGCTACTTGCCTATCCCTTTAAATTCTGCAATGTCATAACCACTGCCTGCTTATTTTGCTCAGTCCAATTGCCTTCTTCTTTTCAGACAAAGCATAATATTTTTAATTGCACAGACTTTATCTTGTTTTGAGTGTGTATGTCAGAGGGAGGGAGTTGCTACATTTGTCTATTCGTGTACATGGACAAACTCTTCAACTTTTTCTCTCTCTATGTGTTTCTTGAAGATGACTGCTGCATCTAGACACATTTTACACTGCGAATAGAATACACAGTCCAGACTGTCACACAGTCTGCACTGTGCCACCACACAGGACGATCAATCTTTCGTTGCTGTGCCGCAGTATATGATTGGTACTTCACATCTACCTTAGTGTGGGAAACAGAACTTGCTGTGCAGCACACTGTTAAATCGGAATATCAGTCTGATACGGAGTATCAGGATGACAAGAAACTTCGATGAGATACTGCCTAACCAGGAAGTGCAGCTCAAAACCTGAATGCCTGCCTCAACCCACATGACTGTGGCCATGTTCCCATTATAAGCTTATATCGGTTTCAAAACGTTTTCAATCCTCACAGTTCCCACGTCAGTTTGGCTTAACACGCTTTCCGCGTGTTAAATCACCCCAAAGCATTGTGAATATTAATCCTCATTTCAACAGGTCTCACTCCGGTTTGTGCATTTTAAACCCTTTACATTTTTTACTGTGGGAACGGTACCGTGTTAAGGGATGAGAATGTGTGTTTAGGGTTTCCCTCCCCCAATAGCTTGCTGCCAAAGATAGTGATTTTACTGTAAAATCCACCCCTTAAAGCAGCCGCTACACTGTAGCAATCTACCAACTTCACAATTGATAACAATTTTGCAATTTTGCACAGTTTTGAGAGTTCTGACCTTTAAAAAAGGGAAAAGAAAGGAAAACAGCTGCAGGTTCTGTTTTTAAGGTTGTGGCTGTGGAGGTGAGCAGATGAATGGGCCTTGAGTTGCTGCTGCTGCTGTGTGCCCTGGGCAATGGGGAGAGGAGGGGAAAGAATTGCTGGCTGCCCACTGCCATTTTTCCTCCATCCAGGCAAGCGGCAGCCACCAAGCCACCAAGCTAGGCTCCGTGAAGGGGTCCCTTATGGGTGGCGCGTTCACGCCAGGAGGAAGAGGGCAGGGCAGCTCCAAAAAGTGGCTTTTAAAAAGTAGCCACTTGAGGCACCCCTTCACGTATGCCATGTATGATCCTCAGAATCCAGATCGAACGCGATTCTGGCTGAAAGTAATGGGATCAGGCAAATTGGCGTTTGCATCCGGTTCTGTTATTTCTGTTTAGGGAAACCGAATTCAGCTTAGAATGGGAACGCGGCCGGTGTGTGCCACTTAAACTCTCACTGTTCCAACAGAGGAAACTACAGAGCTGACTCCCAGTATGGATGATTGGTCTCCTGCACTAAATGTGAAGTACCGATCATTTACTGCGGTGTGACGATGAAAAATCAATCATTCTGTGTGACGGCACAATTGGGACTGCACATTCCATTTGCAGTATAAAACATGTCTGAATGCAGCCCTAGTCTGGAGGTAGCTGACATATCCCATCCCTTCTCTCTTTCTCTCTTCACGGAGGAACAAGGAGCGGGGAAAGGAAAAACAACCAGTCTTCTGTGGAAGCTGTGTGTCTTTCTGTGCAAGAGAGTAGAATGTAAGAAGCATGCAGACTAGCACCAAAGCAGTTTCATCTCCATCCATCTTTGCTGGCTTTGCATTTTCTTTTCATTTTTTAAAGCTCTGTTCCTTGCTTCCTTCCCTTCCCCAATTTTTGCTACTCTTTCTCCCTGCTCCTCCTTGAAGCAGCAAGGGGCAAGGAAAGGGGAAGAAGGCTGTTTTTCTTATTAGTTAACCCCTTGTCTGCCTCTGCTAACTCCCTCTGCAAGTATGTATGTTCCCAGGCAAGGTGAAGTGTTTACTGAGATGGGCAAGCCGTCCTCGGTTTGTTTCCTGTTTGTGGCTTTAAGAGTCCAGCATGTTAGTGCCTATTTTTCTTTGTGAGAGTGTAGAAGAAGAGACTAAGATGGAAGGTAGAAATGCAAAGTGAAGGTCCTTAATTGTTAAGGAAAGCTGTAGGCCTCCACGAGTGCACAAAGAGCCACACTTGAAAATCTCAACTCCTGGCATTAACCTATAGCTTTAATAACATGCATGGCAGCCTATAGCTGCACAACTGCCGAGATTCCATCCTGCACAGGTTCAGTCTACCTCTTCCCTTCACAAAAACAAGCTTGCCCAAAAATCTACAGGCAGAAGTATTACTCAGTTTATAGAGCATGAAGAGACTGGACGATATGAGTGATAACTAGATAGATTATCCAAAGTGGCTGCAACATGGGGAAATTAAAAGGTGTGTTCCAGATAGTGTTCATAGAATCATAGAGTTGGAAGTGACATCTAAAGTCATAGAATCCACCCCCCTGCTCAATGCAGGATTTCCTAAGCCATCCCAGGCAGATGTCTATCCGCCTCTGCTTGAAGACCTCCAGTGAAGGAGAACTCACGACCTCCCTGTGGTAACCTATTCTACTGACTGATCGCCCTCACTGTCAGGAAGTTTTTCCTAATATCTAATCTGTATTGACTCCCTTGAAGTTTCATACCATTGTTTCTAGTCCTATCTTCTCTAAGTAAGAATAGACATGATCCTTCTGCATTGTGACAGCCCTTCAGATACTTGAAGAGCACTATCATGTCTCCTCTCAGTCTTCTCTTCTGAAGGCTAAACACTCCTAGATCCTTCAACCTTTCCTTCTAGGACATGGTTTCCAAACCACTAACCATTTCACTTAAGCCCTTTCTGAACTTACCTTGGGATGTCCTAGCCCAGAATATACAAGCCGGCGTAGGTTGCTGCTGGAACGGGATAAGGCTGTTCACATTTCACCCCCAGCCACTGTTTCTGAAGAATCCTCAGAGATGCATCCAGTTGTCAAAGCCTTCAGTTTTTTTGAGAGAGGTCTTTCAAAGTGTGTCACTTCCTGTAGCTCTCTCTCTCCCCCCGCCTCTCTTTTTCCCATGGTATAGTGGATCATGGGGGCGTGCTCTCTGCCCACCATTTGTGATCTGATATATCAACAGTGGTTCCCTTTGTAAAATTCTACTTGTGGAATGGCACCCTATCCCATTCTACAGACTAGTCCAAAGTAGACAGACCATTCCAGGGGATGGAGGTAGCACTGGTCCATAACATCATGTGGATGGCAGGTCCCTGAACCTCTCCAGGCCAGTCTTTTTTCTGGTGTGCCACCAAGCAAAAAAAGGGGTCTTAGTGCTCACTATACCCTCTGGTTATGGACAGCTATTTGACAGACTAAACACTGATTTTGATCTAAAGGAATTTTTCAGACATGAATAGCTCTGCCTGTATTCTTGCATTTAAGGAAACTGAGCTGCCAAACAGTTTCGGATTCAAACATAAGAGGAATATGTCCTCAGCAACTCTGAGAAGTTGAGCAATTGTACACAGTGAGTTTTAAAACACTGGGTGTCAGTATTTTGGCGTTTTTTGTAAGAAAATGTGGCCTTTCCTTTCCTTTCCCCCCACCAACCCTCACTGGGGTGATTTCATGTCACCCCTCATCTGTTTTTGCCAGCACAGATTTTCTGGGGGCGGTGGTGGAGAGATATGGCCAAACCATAGTGCTAACTATTTTTTCCATCCCCACCTGGCTCTTCTCAGCAATTGGCAAGGGAACCTGTCTGTTAATCCACTCCTTCTCAGTCCTCTGGTTGCTCTGCCCAAGGTTAACTCCTGCCAATACCCGTACTCCTTAGCCAGAGGGAAAGCAATAACAGTGGTGTTGAAGCAAAGATGTTTCTCCTTGTTCTTCCCACTGCCCTGGGATTTTGTCCAAATGGGGAAGGAGAAATTGGAAGCTCGACAGGATTCTCCACCCAGGAAATGATCTGGTCTTTAGGATGACAAACTCTGTCAAGGGCCTTACGCCCTGTGCCCTGATAACCTAGAAGTAATAGAAGTTTGTCTTTGATGATCAGTCCTAAAGATTGATGGGGGTGGGGGGTGGGGATCCTCTCTTTTGATGCTCATCTCTGATTGCTCTTTCTATCACCATTGTTGGTTACAGCAAATTTGCTGCCTAAACCACGTGGCAAAAAGAATATACTATGGGCCCCATTAATGTGCTTACTTCTACCTGCATACTTCTCTGCCTGTGTATGCATGCAGCCTAGAAATGTGCACAAATATCCGTAACATTCACTATTCATATGAATGCAGACAGTACTGTATATGAATAGAAAGTTGAGACATTCGTACATTGACAATCGTATTCGTACAAAAGCTTTGGAACATTCGTGAACCTGGGGAAGTGAGAAAGTGGCTGCACCAGTCACATCTACAACGGATCTAGAATGCATTCAATGTGGACTGAGAGTGGATTCAAAGTAGATTCAGGGCAGATTTGATGCTTTCAGAGTGGATGTGTTGGGATACATTTCAGATATGTATGGGATACGTATGTGGTTCTTATCGAATATCCGTATCGAATTTGTACGGAACATTCATATTGAATAGAATCTTACCACATTCAAAGGGGATCTATTCGAAAAATACTAATTTTTTACATTCCATTTGATACAAATTAAATGCAAAAAAAAAAAAAATTGTGCACATCCCTAGTGCAGCCTTCAACTCTCTTTTGAAGAGCCCATGAAAAGGAACTACCTCTGTTAAAAATGCCTTTGAAACAATTGTTTGGTTGATACATGAGTTCCAATTGCTCTCCAATTTGATCCAAGGCCCAGTGATTCTTATTGGTAGTTAGCCTTTGTAAGTGCAGTATAATAAGTAGAAATGGTAACTGCCAAAGGAACAGAAAGTTGCAGAGTTAATCCTGGGATCTCCCAAGAAGAAAGTAATGGCAAGACAATTCAGCATTTGCCAAGAGAACTGCATGAGTGTTTTCACAAAGCCATCAGGAGCTGACACTGATTCAATAATACCAAAAAGCAAACAGCAACAAGCAACAAGCATGATTAGTATAACAAACACTTCAGACCTCTTGGACTTTCATCTTTTTTGGGGTAACCTAATATAATCATTTATGCTATAATACATTTTTGCTTTTACAGAATTAGTAGAATATAAGTTCATTTATTTAATGTAATTCTGGACATTTTCTATAATAATCTTATTTGGCCTCTAAGGTACCACTGACTTACACTGGTAGGCTGGTCCATCCCTCCAGCATTATTCAGTTAATGATTGGGACTTTCTGCACTTGCTTGTTACTTACCAGCAGGTGCACTAAGGGCCTCCCTTCCACACTTTAGTGCAGAATATGGGAGGCCTTCCCCATTGCTAGTATGTTCCACGTGTGCAAGACAGAGCAGGAAGGAAATCAAAAGATCTTTGATCTGGATCACCAGCAGACCTTGGTATTGTGGTCTACCAGCATATTATTTATTTATATTTCTATCCCGCCCTATACCTGAAGGTCTCAGGGCGGGTAACAACTTTTAAAATCCAGCATATCAAAAGAAACCTATATTAAAACAATAATGACCATCGACAGCATTTAAAACCAACACGTTAAAAAACAGCACAATATCAGTTAAAACAGTAGTGTTTGCAGTGGCGGGCAACCATAACCAACATTTAGCTGAAGGCCTCAGCGAAGAGGTACGTCTTTACCACCTTCCTGAACATAAGGAGAGAAGGAGCCTCAAGGGGGAGACTGTTCCATAGCCTGGAGGCGATTACTGAGAAGGGCCTCTCCCAGGTGCCCACCTGCCTCATTTCGGAATGGGGTGGAACAACCAGGAGGGCCTCCCCTCCAGATCTTAAGGCAAGTCAATATGGGAAATATTTGGGGCCCAAGTCATTTAGGGCCTTGTAAGTCAATGTTAACACCTTGAATTGGGCTTGGTAGTGAATTGGCAGCCAGTGCAACTCTGGGGGCATTTCCACACTTCTCTTCCCATCTGCTGGACAGGGAAGAAGCGTGATCACCTAACGTTGACTAGCACTTGCACTTGGGAGCACTGGTCACTAAGAGCTCACGCCCCATGCGATTGGTCACTCACCTGTGATCAGTCTGGGGAGTGGTCCTCTTCAGGGCGCAACCATCTTGTGTGTGGCATCTCTACAGTCACAGTTGCATCAGGTCAGCAGATCTGCCAGCACGCTTGCACGGTAGCTCTGTTGATCTCCCTGTCCACCAGAGGTGTGGATGGTCTCCAGCTGGACATAATCAGGTAAGCTGGTTGATAATAAGGCAACTTCCGGGCAGGCAAGGGGCATTTCTATATTTTAAAAGCCTCCTGCAAGTGCAGATGTACTTGCCCAGATGTTGCCTAATTATCAACTACAGGTCAAAGTGCGAATTGATCCCAGGCCTGGAACAAAGGTCTGGAATTGGCCCCAGGTCTGGAACACAAACTCCATCTTTGGGATTACTGGGATTCTATTTTGGGAGCACACCAAAGCATTCACCAAAATAGATTCCCTGAGGGCTCCTAAGCTAAGGACTTTCATTCCTAGCCCTTGGGAGCCCTTGTAGCTTGGCTCCAAAATTTGTGCAAGCTCTGGGGCCACTAAAATCTGGTTGCTCTCCTCCTCCTCCTGAATTTGACAGGGGAAGCGTGCTTTTCTCCCCCTATTGTTGTCTTCTTGCTTAATGTAATGCCAGAATAAGCAGATATAAAAAGCCTTTGAAGGGAGTATGCACAAAAGAAGACTGTTGTCATGGGAATGCTGTTGAATTGAGGTTTCATTCATTCACTATATTATATTTTATTCTATTCTATTATCCCCTCAATGGGGAATAATGATGTCTGCTGGGCCGGAGTACTTATTCTGGCCCTGGACATGGGGAGCATGATGTCTCCACACCCTGTTATTCCACATTTGTGAAATACAGAGCCCTTTGAAGTTAGAACACACCCCTAATTCAGAATGCACAGGAAGTAGCCTCGGAAGTCAGCCATTTTTTATGTGTGCATTGTGAAATAGGGTCATGGACACCATACTCCAGTGCCTTAACCACATGTTTTCGGATTCCATAATTAGTGACCTGACAAAACATGATTTTAATGATAAGACCAATACAGCTCAAATGTTTGGCAGCCACAGAGCAATTAGAATAGAGTCATGCAGAGTTTCATCAGTGGATCAGGCCAGAGGGAGAATCGTCATGATCACTGATAATAGCACAAACAAAAGTCTCCCCAGAGGTCAGACTGAAAAGCAGTCAGATGTGTGATGCAAATTTGCTTGCTACAGTTTTGCCATAAATCTAGAAGAATGTAGAACTTGCAGGGTTCCTTGGGGCATGTCTTAAAGTCGGAGAACAATTATGATACATCTGGAAAGTTGAACAGATGTTTATGAATGAGTAATACATATCACTGGCTCCTAACCAGAACAACGAACTCCTGCATTTTTGAAGTCGTTGTCCATTGACGTATTTGGCTGGGATTCAGCTATATGTGCATCTTACTTAGGCCTCTGCTTACCTTATAGGCATGATTCTTTAGATAATACTGTAAGGATTGGATTGTTTTAGCCACTAGACTACATGTTCTGAAAGGGGGAAAATAGTACAATTGTCTGTGAGTGTGAGTGGAGAAGATAGCTAGCTGCGGCCTATTTTGTGTACTGGTCTTCTTTAAAACACCCTCAAACTTCTGAAGATGGTAACCGTTAGATAATGAAGTATTTGGATGTGTTCCCAGTTAATGGATAATGTCAAAAAAGAGTTGGCTTCCACTGTGTGAAAGGCGGAATGATTGCTCAGAGTATTCCATCAGCAAGGAAAGAGGCAAGGAAGAAAAGTATCTGTATAATTGGTTTTGCACATTTCACTTTGCCAAGTTGAAAATAGAAAACTGGAACCACAGGAGATCTTTCCTCCAGCCATGGGACTTGATGGACTCCATAGACATCTCTATGCAAAATACCGTGGCTCTATAACCCTTATGGTTGTAAAGATAGGCTTGGGCATTTACAAGCAATGGCCCAGGCACACTTGCAGACTTTTATGGTAAAGAAGACTTCACTATGGTAAAGAAGGAACGACCATTGTGTGACCTTTTATTATTTATTTATTTATATTTATATCCCGCCCCATACCCGAGGGTCTCTGGGCGGCTTACAACATTTAAGAACAAGCACACTGAAATTGTAGAGAAGCCAGCAAGTAACAGGTGAAGCAAGCTTTTGGAATATGATACTACTTACCTCGTCCTCTCCAGGTCCTGAAATGATGAGCCAAGTTCGCCTGCGTGCGCTGGCTACTCTGATTGGCTCTGTAGCTAGCCAATCAGAGTGGCTGGCGCGTGCCAGCATGCTCGGCTCACCATTTCGGGACCTGATGAGGACGAGGTAAGTACCTTGCATGCACGCACACATCCCTGCCTAGGCCTAGGCCCAGAAGGGTGGGTGTCCAGGGGGTCCCTGCAGGCCCTAGGGGACACAATCTGAGGCTTTTTCGCACTGCAACGCGTTCCGTGTGGAACGCGTGCAGGCGGGAAGCTTAAGACACTTTCGGGCGCTTTCACCATTCACACACAGGCGTGCCGGAACGCGTTACGGCGTGCCTGTGTGTGAACGGTAAAAGCGCCCGGAACTGTCTTGGCTGGCAAAGGCCGGCCAGGGGCGGGGATTCGGCCGGCAGCGCTGCCGCCCATTGGGTGAGAGCACCCAAGGGGCGGCAGCACTGTCAAGCCAGCCGCCGCGCTTCGTGCCAGGTCTATGGGCCCGAATCGGGCCCTGGGGACCTGGCACGAAGATGCCCGGGCACCCGGGCACCCATCATGGGGCCCGGGGCAAGGCCCCTATGGGGCAGGACGCCTTTGGAGATCAGAGCCCCTGGCTCTGATCTGCAAAGGCTTCGCCCCGCGCCCCGATCTCGCCCATCTACGGGCTGCAGGCGCTTGGATCTAGGTGCCTCCAGCCCGCAGATGAGTCCACCGCCCCCCCCCCCAGTCCCCAAACCCCCCACCCCAACCACCCTCCGACCCGGATCGGGCCGATCTTCGCGGTGAAGGTGCTTACAGCGAGGCACCTTCACCGCGAAGATGTTTCCCCCCCCTCCCCCAGGGTCCGGGAATGGGACGCGCGCGACGGATCACCTACCTCGTGGCCGTCCGCCGTCTGACTGAGGGGGGCATGCCGGGATCGCGCAGGACGCAGCCCACCTAGGCCCCCTATTGGACAAGCAGTTCACGTGAACTGCTTGTCCAATAGAGGGGCTAGGTGGGCTGCGTCCTGCGCGCTCCCAGCATGCCCCCCTCAGTCGGACGGCGGACGGCCACGAGGTAGGTGATCCGTCGCACGTGCGTCCTCCCAGGGCCCTGGGGGAGGGGGGGGAAACATCTTCGCGGTGAAGGTGCCTCGCTGTAGGCACTTTCACCGTGAAGATCAGCCCGATCCAGGTCGGAGGGTGGTTGGGGGTGGGGGTTTTGGGGACTGGGGAGGTGGGCGGCTGATCTGCCGGGCACTCGCGCCCCGCAGATGGCCGCGATGGGGGCGGGGGGGACCCTTGGGGGACCGGAGCGATGCGATCCGGCCGCCCAAGGCGTTCCTCGCCCCCAGCCAGCCCAACATCGACCTCCTGCCACCCCAGAAAGGGGCGAGAGGACGCCGATGCTGGTGGCTCGTTGGCTTCGGCTGCAAAGGACCCGGGAAGGAGCCACGTCCCGGCAGCCATCGGAGACGACAGACGGGACGCACCGAATTGACCCTGGCAGATGGGAAAGGGGAACCCCGATTCGGTGGGTCCCGTCTACCGGCTTCGCCGCGCCGGCGCAATCGCCGGCCCGGCAAGTCGGGCCCTGGTGGCGTGCCGACGGCTGTCAGGGAGAGAAGCGTGAGCGAACGCTTCTCTCCCGGAACGCACCGGGGCGGCTCGTACGCGTAGGAACGGATGCAGAGCACTTTAAAGTGCTCTGCATCCAGAACGCGTGGAGGACAGCTCCGGACACGCCGGGACGGAAACCCGGCCACAGCAATGCGTATGCTGCGTCCGAAGCTGTCCTCCACGCGTTCGGGAAAGGCCTGTGCGAAAAGGCCTCTGGTCCTGTAGAACCCACAGGAAGGGACCGAACAGGCCTGTCTGCCCCTGGGTCCAGCCTGACCCAATGGCAGACAGGCCTGGGAGTAGGGTCCTGCCCCCGTCCCAGCCTTTTCAGGCTAGGACCCTTGAGGATGCAAGTGGAGACTCGTTCCCTACCTGCCTACGTGTGAATGGGGAAAGCGTCCCCAAGTGTTGTAGCCTAAGTGCACTACAGCCATTCAGCTGTAGTGCGAAAAGACGTCAGGATATCAGTAGACCTCTTTAAAAGGTCTATGGGTGCATCCCCATGGGGCTGCCCCTGATGCGCTGTGGCTTCGGGGCATTTGCATTAAGGAGTCCCCATGGCAATGGAGGACAGGGTGAGTTCAAGGCGAAACCACCCATCCTCATGAAAACTGTAGCAAATCCCTGCATCGGGATGCTGTGGTTTTCTCCACCACCACCCTTACCTGAGTGCTTAATCACCGAGGTAAGGGGTTGATTTACTGCAAACACTCACCTGACAGCTGCCCTGCAATCAGCTGAGCAACTGTCAGCGGGTTATAGCAGCTCTCATGCGCACAAGCAGAGCTCTGCTAATGATTAAAAGAGAGATGCAAGCATAGAGCTAATTAATATACACCTCTTTCCAAGGCTGGGAGCTGCCAGTTATCTCCCAGGCTTGGAAAGAGGTGCATATTAATTAGCTCCGTGCTCATGTCTCTCTTTTAATCATAGCGGAGCTCTGCTTGTGTGCATGAGAGCTGCTATAACCCCCTGACAGTTGCTCAGCTGATTGCAGGGCAGCTGTCAGGCTTACCTGGGTGATTAAGTGCTCAGGAAAGGGGGGGCAGTTGTGATCCCAGCATTAGCGGCGGGTACCGTGAAACCCCACCCACTAATGCTGTGATTGTAACCCGGGAGTGTCCCCATGCCCCCAGGATAACCCGTTCTTGCCCCGTAATTTGGGGGCGAGAACAGTTATCAAGTGGGTTTTTTTTTTTACTTTGATTTGGAGGATTTTGTCCCTCATGTAGCCTGAATTAGGGCTTTGCATGGGGACTCTTGCAAGGCGGACTCACGTTCACCTTGCAGTACCCTCATCATGGGGATGCCCACTTAGAATAGTCCAGGGGTTGCTAGATGGGCCAGAGAGGTGTGTGCAAGAATGCATGCCTCTGCAGGTTAGTTTAGCAGGGGGACACATTTTTGTACCCTACCAAATTGTGCTGCCAGAATGGATTCCCCTTGAGATCTAAGGGCAAGAATTTTCATTCCTGGCCATTAAAGCCCTTGCAATAGTTTCCAAAGCTTGTGTAAGCTTAGGAGTGGCATGGCACAGTGCAGCATAGTGCCTGTTCCAGAACAGACTGTCAAAGCGCAGACTGCTTTGTTCTGATCCGGCTGGACCATTTCAGTTGGGAACTGTTTCAGTCAGAGTGGGTCCAGCTGGAGTGGGTCAGTCCCCACAAGGGCAGAAACAGCCTGAGGGGCAAGGCCATTCAGGCTGCGTCTCTGTCATGCAGCAAAGACACCTTAATCAGGCCCTCAGAACAGGTGGTCTCCATTGGCCCCGCTTAAGATACCTTTGTCACACAATGGAGATGCAGGCTAAGTGAGCATTACAGCATACTAATCCAGAAGTTACTAGTGCATGCTATCTTGTTCCTGCCTAGGAAAAAACAAACCTGGCAAACCAATTGGAGGTGGAGGTATTCACTCCTGCCTTGTGCTGCCACATGAGCTACCAAGCAACAGAGATGAATCCAGAAGTACTACCAGATCACACACCTGTTCATCTGACACAAAACCATTTGGAAAATGGATGCCTTCTTACCTGAGAAATGAACTACATCTCTGGGAGTGATAGCACTCCCTGTCATCAGTGTACTGAAATTGCCCCACTCCTAGCCTTCTGATACCATCTCCTGGTGGTTTCATATGGATGTTGAAGAGTATGGGAAATAGAACCTGACCCCTAAGGATCTCCATGTGAAAAGTTTCTAAGGTATCACGTTAGTCTCCCACTCCCATTTTCTAGAATCTAGTAGTAGTAATCATAACAACAATAGTAATATCAAAATTTTATTCTGAGTACAAAAGATAGAAATCAGTACAGAAATTTGACTTATATACACATGAAACTTTTTAAAGTATTGAATTAATAAATAGGTGATAAGCAAGTACAGGACTATAGAAAAACATGAATAAAATAAAATGAGCAAAAAGAGGAGAGAAAGGTAAAAAAGAAGGAGAAATTAGAAAAACACTTAAATAGTCTTTTCAATAAAATCTATAGCAGTTCAAGATTTTAGTCATAGTCTAATCTATAGCTTTGTTCAGTTTATGTCTAATACTAAGCTTTCTTTCTGAGTCTTGATCTCATTTGATTTCCAGGTCATATTTCACCTCCTTTTTTGGATTACAACTCCCATGATCCTTAGCTACAGTGGCCATTGATAACACTAAAGAATAGGTCTGTCTCTGGTGGGAGCTCAGTGGTGTTATTCTTATTTTTCTTATATTAGCTCATCCTTCAGCATGACTGATATGGGTTCCCTTTCACACTAATGAATAACCTCCTTTGTGCAAAGAATTTTTTTATTGCCAGACTTATGAAAAGTGAAGTCATACGAAGGAAGCTTTTCAGCAATACTTCCAAGGAAATGTGATCCCAGCAAAGCATAAAATACTTTCTGTAGTTTGAAGTCTGCACACAGTTTTGTACAAATCAAAGGATGTGGTGCAATGTAAATGCTATGTGCAGTTTGCAGAAATTGTATACAAAATGTATTAAGAATGAATGAGTCCTGGAATTCTCAAGCAGTCACCTAACCTGATACTGGTTTGATTTTCATTTAATAGTTAGTGAAAAGGACATTGATGCTAAGTGCTTAATTACAATACATTTCAGCATTTGATCACAACCTAGAAATATTGAAGTACCATCCACACAGTATTTTGGAGTCAACCATGAGTCAGCTATGGGGCAGGGTGGGTGAATGCTGGTGTACCAGATGTGGCAGCTTCCTGCCCCAAAGGCTGCCAGGGTGACCTGACCATAGAAATGAGTTAAGTCCCTCTGGTGATGCTATGGTGCTATAGTCAGGATTGGCTCATGCTAGGAAGACTAGGCTGTGTGGATTCCATCTTCCAGGTCCATTCCCATTCCTTTGCTGGTGTGTTCAATCAGGAAATGCCACTTCTGCACTGTGTGTAAATCCAAGTCCCCCTTTTTTTTGCAATGATCCCATAAACCTTTGCAGCACCCATTTATACATTAGCTGTACACATTTAATATAGAAATTGTGGATTATGCCCATAACAAGATGTAACTGCTTACAATTTAGTTCACTTTACAGGAATTTAGTCCACAAAAGGTATGGAATTTTTAAAAATCATTCAGATGTTGAAGATTCAAGCTGGTCTCTAAGCTGATTATATTTTTTTAATTTTTTTTTTTTACAGTTTTGAAATTATACAATAAAACCATCCAGTCATATATATATACTGATTATATACTGCATTGGAGTGCACCCATAATGTCACTGTATCCCCCAGTTTGGATGGCACCTCACACACTGTACAGATTTTTACAAAATTTCATGCTTGCATTTTCTACTTTTCTATATTATTTCTCTCTTTGCCCTGGTATCCTGTTTCCCATTTATTCTGGTGTAGGAAATGGAGGCAGAATTCCTTGTTTCCCACATTCCTTATGTGCTCAGAACTAGACACCTACAGTTATCAACTTGGGCTATAAATCCATCTCTGTCTCTGCACAAGAAATATGGAGACTGAGCAAATGAAGAATAAATGTCATCATCACAGCAAAACAGCATTCGGGAGCAGTACTTTGCACTGAGCTGGGCACAGAACTACTGTGGATCAAAGTTCAGTTCGATACAAGCCAAGATGCTTCTCACAGCTGCTGCTCTTTTGCCTCCCCATACAAGATGGCACTGATTTCCACCACCCTACTCTTGAGGAGACAATGTGGGCCATTTCCCCACACAGCATAAAAATTATCTCAGAGGGATATCAAGAGGTGCACGGAGGGACTTCAGTCCTCTCCAAGATACATTCAGTGCATTGTGGGAAAAGCAAGTATGAGATAGGAATGTGCATGCATATTTGTTAACATTTGAAATTCATACGAATTCAGCCGAATTCGGACATTTGAATTCAAATAGAATGTTGGCACATTCAAAGACTGACATCCAAATACAAACTGAATGTTTCAATACATTCATATGAAGCTTTGTTATGGATTAGTATGGAATTCATATGGGATTTGTATGGGATTCATATAGGATTTGTATGGGATTCATATGGGATTGGTGTCTAACATTTGGTGTCTAACATTTGTATTGAATTTGTATAGAACATTCGTATCGAATTCAGATCCTACCACATTCAAAGGGGTTTATTTGAATGAATATTAATTTTCTTGCATTTGATACGATACAAATTTTACAAAAAAAAATTCTACATATCCCTACTGTAAAGCTGCTTCTTGTGCCCTGATCCTGCCTTCACTGTGGCAAAATGCACCACATTTGTGTGCTCAACAACATTAATGGAGACATCAAACAGCTTGACAAGAGGCGTTTTCGCACTACAGCAAAAACACCTCAGGATGCTTCTGCCCGAACACATTGAGTACACTTCCCCACCTGCACTGGCAGGCAAAGGATGTGTTCCAAATGCATCCTTTCCCTGCCTACGTGCAAACGGGGAAGTGTACTCAGCCCATTTGGGCCAAAGACCCTCCCCTGCCCCCCCCCCAATTGGCTGCCTTGCAGCCAGAGGTGGGGAGGCCAGTTAGGCCCCTTCCCTAGGGTTCTGCCACCCTCATCAGCCAGGATCAGGCCGATGCAAGTGGCAGGATCCCCACCTAACACTCCCCAACCCACTCCAGGGTCGCACTTGCGTGTGAACGGGGCTTACCTTCTCCTGCCGGCCTGATTCTGGCTAGAATAGGCCGGGACGTTCTGAGCATGCTTGCGGGTGACCCCTCATTGGCTGGGCACCCGTACATGCTCAGGTGGCCAGCTGAGGCCAGGCAGGTGCCCGACCAATGAGGGGTCACCCCGCGAGCATGCTCAGAACGTCCCAGCCTATTCTAGCCAGAATCAGGCCGGCAGGAGAAGGTAAGCCCCGTTCACACACAAGTGCAACCCTGGGGTGGTTTGGGGAGTGTTAGGTGGGGATCCTGCCACTTGCATCGGCCTGATCCTGGCTGATGCAGGTGGCAGGACGCCAGGGAAGGGGTCCGACTGCCCCCGCACCACTGTCTGCAAGGCAGCCAATTGGGGAGGCCAGGGGAGGGGCCCAGCTGTCACAGAGGGAAAGAGTGCAAATGCTCTCCCTCTGGAACAGCTGGGGATGCGCAGAACACACGGAGACATTTTCAAAGCAGTTTTTTCTGGAGAACACGTGAGGATGGTTGGGGCAGTCCAGAATGGATCTGGCCGCCCCTGCCATGCGAATGCAACGTCCCTGTGTATTTTCCACTTGTTCAAAACCCCCTTGTGTGAAAAGGCCTCAGATCTGAAGGGCAACTCCCTCTGGTGGAGGCACCTCCATGAAGCTTCTCTCACCAGAGACACAGCCTTAATTTTAAAAATTAGCCAGGTGTATAGTAATTTTACCATCTCCCACTCACAGTTTGGGGTTTTGTTTTTGTTTTTTTAAAGAAATACGCAAGTAGTCAAATTGTTTGGGTTGGATACTGACAATTGTGACTACTGCCCTTGAAGAGAACCAGTTACTCTAAAACATTCTGAATAATTCAAATTACACACAGTCTTTTTTATAATATGCTGTTTTGTGTTTTATATTATTCTGTTTTTCTGGTGAAGACAATATCCTTTTAGCTAAAGAAGAATGAGGCGGACCTTCATTAAGAAAGCTTAAAGAAGGAACACAGAGATAAATTGTTTACATGTCAATTTCAATCCATATTCTCACCATGCCCAAAGGCTGGCCTTTCTGAAGAATAATTTTAAATTTTCTGTGAAGTATATTGTGTAGTAACAGTTGCTTAGGAATGATGAAGAAAAATTCAACATGATGGCAACCTTTTAAAAGGATACGTTAGAGTTATTTATTTATTTTTATTGTTACTCCTGATTTTCAGGCAAATGATGCTATCTAAGTTGACAAGGAAAGAGAGACAAGCTATTCTCTCAGATTTCCTAACTGAAAAATAAGTTATATTGGAGAAACAGAATGGAGGGAAATGTTAGAGATGAGGTCAATATTGTCAGGACACTGTTATGAGTTGTCCAAGGGGAGTGTGGAGAAATGGGATTTTATCTTCTATTTCAAAATATTTGTATATGTTTATTAATCTTTTGCCTGATCTGAGGCAGAAGCAAAGAGCACACCAGAGCAAAGCCTGGTTTTCTGTCCTGTAGAGAGATCGTAGGAAGGTTACCCCTTAGTTAATGTGATGCTTATAATGTTCACACAACAATAAAAGCTACAACATTTTACTTCTAACTTAATGTTATGGCTGGCTGTGACTGTAAGGATCAGATAGATGAACTGTCAGTTAGCAAAAAGCTTGATAACTTTGTGAGGTGACCTTGGGGTGGAAACAATAGATGTTCATTAAGACTTACCTGCTTGCTGTGTTCCATCTACTATCACACCCCCTCACAATGACTCTGCTGGTCCATATCTAGCCTACAGTCACTGGACCTTTGGTGGCAGGTTGCTCCAGTTCCTCACCTTGCTTGTGATTTGGTGGTCACAAATCTTTTGATTCGCTGGTTAGGGATGTGCACGAGTATTCATAACATTCAAAATTTGTATGCATTCATACAAATTTGGACATCCAAATTCAAATCAACTATTGGTACATTTGAAAATTGACATTTGAATTTGAATTGAATGTTTTAATACATTTGTATGAAATTTCGTAGGGGATCTGTATGCATTCATATGGGATTCATATGAGATTGAACATTAGTATCAAATACAAATCCTACTACATTCGAAGGGGATCTATTCGAATGAATATGAATTTCCTAGCATTTGATTCAATACAAATCGAACACACACACAAAATTTGGGCACATCCCTACTTGGGGTCTTTCTGTACTGACTGAGCCTTATTCCATTGGCATGCTTGTGCAGACTAAGGCATTCCATGGGTAGGGCCTGCAATAGATTACACTAGCATGCAGGTTACAGGTCCCTATTCCAGGATATGATCTGGAATAAGCACATGTGAAGAAACGGCCTTGGTGTCTACTTTGGCTATAGTTACTCTTGGACTGATAATCTGGTTTAAACCATTGTTCTCTACTTGGAGTCTTGTACCTAACAGGTAGTCCAATCTAGAAGGGGACTACAGGTCTCTCTTCTGCATGTTAGTATGATTTAAGGGAAGCCCCACCCCTGCCAGTATACTCCAGAGCCATCAGATGCTGTTTCCAAAGCTCACATGAGCTTTAGGGTCACATAGTGGCTAGACAGGAACAACAGTCTCAGGATCTAAGGTCTGCTTCCACTTCAGTCCACACCATACAGTACATGGATGATTAAGGGAAGCTCTGGATGTATGAACCACTGTTGTAAAAATCATATTTTAGTCTGAGAAGTCATTACAGGCTGCAGATGGACTAAATTTGCTCCTTGGAATATATTATTTTGCCTTTCCATGCTAACCTTAAAAGGAAATAAAGATTATGGAGTAGAGATTCAGATGGCTGTGACAATAAGATGTTGTCGTACCAATGGGTGGCAGACTCAGCTTGGCATAGTACATTCTATCTTTTTTTCAAGTTGTCACTCAAGCAAAATGAGATGTTCTTCAAGATTTGGGAAACAATGTGTTTGTATAGGGGGGTTGTCCACAGACGGTCTCACAGGTGTGCACTTGCACACCGCAGAGCTGCTTCCAACCTGGAGTGACTCCAAGCCTGCATAAATTCTGCTTCACAGCTTCACTAGGAGCACCTGTGGCACTTCTGGTACAACCCCACATGCAGCATTCACACAACAATGCTGCATGGGGTTTGAATGCCAGACTGTGGCTGTAGAGTCATGTGCCACATTGCCCTATGGCCCAGAATGAATGGCCACTGCTGCAGCAAGGTGGACACTGCTCAGATGGCAGCTTTTGTAGGTTTGCGTCAACCACCATCCCTATGTTTGTCCATGTGTGGAAGTTAAGTGTGAAAAGGCCTTGTGTGTGTGTGTGTGTGTGTGAGAAAGAGAGAGAGAGAATATATATATATATATATATATACTATTAAAAATGCAAAAGATCCCATACTGATAATCAAATCCTTCTAATAAAACAATACTAGATTAAATTCATTACCAAACTAACACTTGATTTTAAAAAAAATGCTTATTACTGAGATTAACACTTATTATTTTTTTAAAAAATATTGGATATGGGAGAAGATTTTGTATAACATAGTTGTTATCTGTGAAGGGTTTCCACATTTTGTGAAATCTCCTTGAACTTGTTATCTCCAATCTTCGGTAATCTTAGCCACAAACGTATATCCAAAACTTTAAAAAAGAGAAGTCTTCAGGAGAAGGAGTAGTTGGGCACGTCCCACTGTGAGAATAACAGATTTTAGCTGCAAAACTTATTGAGTTAAAAAAAAGGAGGGATGGGGGGGAGTCAAATGAAAAATAAATTCATGGAAGGATGAATTCAGTATTACTTTGCCATGGATGATTCCCAAACTATGTGTGTAGAAAACCCAGTGCTCTAATTGCCTTCCAACAAGTTTTGGAGTGAGTGGGACTATTATTTACTCTTGAGACAGGAATCATATACCACATGTTATCTTTCAGCAGATGCTAGGATAAGACAGGATTCAGAAGTTCGGTGCTTTTCCTTTTCCCTTAAGCTTAGTCAACCTTTACTAATGCAGTCTCTCTATCTTATCTTCTACCATTTTTTATCCCATTATGATCTGGACCACAGGGGCTGCTGCTGCTGACACAAGCAAAGATCTCCACTTTCCACCAACAGAAACCATCATCACTGCAGTTGTGATCATCAACAAACGGTACTGCTATTTACATATGCAAGGATCAATGCTGACCTACCAAAGCTAACCCAATGGCACCCATTATGTCTGTGTCTTCATAAAGCTGTGACAAGCTTAGAGGCCATTCAGATGTCATTTCTAGAGGCCTCTTTGTGCCCATTTTTTCAGCATTAAAAATTCCCCTCTCATCTGCCTCTCCCCCACTTCTAACTGCTTGTTAAAATTGGGCACACCAGTGAGAAAAGTCTCACGGGTTCTTTCCAAATGATATCATCCATGACAGGCCTGGCTGCCTCCACATATTTTAATTCATCTACAAAAGAGGCAGCATTTTGGAGCCTTTTTGCTGGCATTCTTTCAGCTAATCTGTTTTTTAAATTACAGTAATTAATAATTTGACGTGGAGCTCCCTTGCCTGATATCAGTGGCTTTGCCTTGAGAAGACTTTTTACAGTTTGAAACTTTATGAGGTATTCTAGGATCTGGCCAACAAGAGTTCCAAAGCCTTCAGAAAATGAAGAGTCGGGGAAGGATGAACAAAAGGAAATAAGAGGAGCCCTGCTGGATCAGGCCACAGCTGATCTAGTCCAACATCTTGTCTCAGACAGTGGTCTATCAATTGTTTCTGGGCGTTCTCAAACAGCAGATAAAGCCAAAACCTTCAGTTGCTCTCAGTTCCCTGCAAGTGGCCTAGAGAGACATCATTCCTGTCTCTCCAACCCAGAGGCAGTACTGAGGCAACCATTCTAGTAGCCATTGATGGTGTATGTCCTTCATGAATTTATCTAATTTTTTCTTTAAGTTATCCATGCTGGTTGCTGTCACCATCTCTTCTGGTGACAATGTCTCTCTGGGTGAAAAAAACTTCCCTTTGTCAGCCCTAACTCTCCTACCCATCTGATTTATAGGGTGCCCCTCGGGTTCTAGTGTTGTGCAACAGAGAACAGTATCCACACTGTGCATGATTTTATATACTTCAGTCAGGTAAACTCTTAAATGCTGTCTTTCAAGGCTAAAAAGGTCTAAGCATTGAAACCTACTTTCATAAAGAAGGTGTTTCAGCTCCTTGATCATTCTGGTTGCCTTGTTCTTCGCCTTTTCCAGTTCCACAATACTCTGAGCTGTGCTGACCAGAATTGTACACAATACTATTCCAAAATGTGGCTTCACTGTAGATTTATAAATTTGGCCTCATCACGGTCACACCTTAACTTTGTATCTTCTTCAGTCCATCTTCAGGTCTGACTGCTCAAACCTTTTCATTTCTATCCATTTTATTTGTGGGCTTTCAATTCAGGAAAGTCCAAATGGAGGGTGGATAGAAGTCAACAGGTGTGAGTAGTCGGACCTAAAGATGAACTGAAGAAAGCTTAAAATTAAGCTGTGACTACGGACAAAGAGACAAAATGACTGACTATTTCCCTCCTAATTACCCCTACCACTGCTGCTGCACATTGCTTGATATTGGGTCAGCACCATTGTGCTGTCCACTCAAACACCAAGATCCCTTTCCTGGTCTCTCATAGAAAGCTCAGCCCCCATTAGTTTATAGGTGTAACTGAGATTCTTTACCCCAGTGTGCATCACTTTGCACTTGCTAAAATTATATGTGCCACGTTGTTGCTCACTCACCCAATGTCAAGAGATCCCTTTAGAATTCTTTACAATAACTTTCAGTTTTCACCACCTTGAACAATTTAGTCTCATCAGCAGACTTCGCCATCTTACTGCTTACCATACTTCTATATCATTTATGAATATATTAAAAAGCACGGGTCCTAATACTGAACCTTGGGGGACCTACTTCTCACTTCTTCCCTCTTTGAGAACTGGCCATTAGTTATTTGAATTTTTATCCCACCCTATACCTGAAGGTCTCAGGGTGGATTACAGCTTAAAAGCCAAGTATAAAATGAGCACAGCAAGACCATAACAGTGCCTGAATGTGTGGAGGAAAAGCTGTTTCCTTATTTACCCAAAGACCTTACTCTCTGTTTCCTGTCCTTTAGCCAGTTACCAACCCAAGACAGGAAAGTGTTGAGAGAGGGTGGGAGAGAATATAGTTCAATGGTTATTCCATGATATACTGTCAACAATGGAAACTCTGACCTTCATCCATTATTTCATCCATTATTTTATCAATTCATGCATAGTATTTTATGACTTATTTATGGACTGCTTAAAGACTGAGGGCATTTTTGTACTAGAAGTCTTTAGGCGTCCACATTATGGCAGCGAATGCGGAGCACCCACATTGCTAGGGGGACCAGGTGACACAACATGTAATGGCCCCTGCGATTCTGGTCAAATGCTCCCCCTGCAGCTCTTTCACTCAGAAGAGGTGAAGAGGCAGTGCACAAGGCTGTACTAGTCCTGCCGCTAGTAAAGGTGTGGAGCCATATTAACGGCTCTGCACCTATATGCTCAGGGGATGCCGCAGCATATCTAGTGAAGAAACAGCTCCACGTGCACCATGTGGAAGTGTGCCCTGTGTGCACCTATAAGGTAGGTGAGAAAAGACCCAGGCTCCATTCATACTTAAGTTTTAATTCAGTTTCAGTCCACTTTCAGAGTGAGAGAATGCATCAGCAAAGGGTCAAGCTGTTTTCTTTCAGTATTATCTAAATCAGAAAATTCACCCTTGGGTTAGATAAAGTGGAGAGAAAATGGCTAGTCATTTTGCTGGTAGGTTCTCTGACTCTGAAAGTGGACAGCTTGACCCTTTGCTGATGCATTCTCTCACTCTGAAAGTAAATAAATAAATATTCCTTTATTGGAAAGTAATGCCTTTCAGAGGTTCAATTAAATAATCACAAGTATGTTGGAAATGAACCATTTCCGATGTTGTCCTTTTACAGTAGTCACAGAATTCCCTGACTTTCCTTTCTCCAGAATCTTCTGTGTGCCATCTTTCAGTGACGTCATTCACACTTCCCTCCATAAACTTCCGTCAAGCCAGACTGTGGGATCTAAGCACTGTTTATATAAGCTGAGAGGAAATTGCTTTTGGTATTGCTCACCAGCTACAAAATGACAGCTGTGAGAAACAATGATAAGATACCGATGGGGGTCAGCAAGTTTATACCCATGGATTCTTGCTGAGACACAGGGAGGTGCTGTGGCAGGGTACAGTGAAGTAATAGCAAGTAATAGTTCTCTGGAACTATAATTATTGTAGTCATGAGACTTTTCTGGTGATCTTGTCATTTCTTGAAGACTACAGAATTAGAAGAAAGCATCTGATAATGCTTCTTCTTTGAAACCTAGGTTAGGGCTTGTCTAGGCAGCAGCTGGGCAAAAGGCTATAGGAACCTGGGCTGCGGTCACACCTTTAAACCATCTTCAGTCCATCTTCAGATATGCCTGCTCACATCTTTGATTTTTATCCAATTTAGATGCAGACTTTTCACCCTACATTTGGACTTTCCAGAACGGAAAGTCCACAAATACACTGGATAGAAGTCAAATGGTGTGAGCAATGAGAACTGAAGATGAATTGAAGGTTTAAAATGAAGGTGAGACCACAGCCCTTATGATCTGAATTGTAATGGTGGCTTTATATGAAGTTATTGTAACTTGCTTTAAGAGATAAATGGAACGGAGGGAGGGAGGGAGGTTCTTTTTCATATGGAAGGGTACTGTATAATAAGCACACAATACTTCCATTGTGGGTAAGAGGTGCCTTATAGGCACTATCCACACATTTCATGAGAACTATGTAAGATGTATGGCTGAACCATAAGGTCTGAGTGCCAATGCACATTGTTCACATCTGTCTTGAACAGTGATATAAAAAGCCCTAAAACCATTGTAAAGCCCCATTAGCAGCTGCCCCTTTAGCCACCCAGGGCACACTGGTTTGGCCAGCCTCCATGAAGGGTGAGAAGCTCCTCTATGGACTCCTTTGCAGAGGTAACCCACCAAAAGGTCTATAAATGGAGCCCACAATGGCGTTGCACTTGCTCCAAAGGAATAAGAGTTGCTCCTAGAATAATCATTGTCATTGCCTTCCCAGGTGACATGCACAGCTACTGTAGGAGTCATACCTTGACTCTGACTTCCTAGCCACTGTTGCCCGTATACTGATAACCTCACATTTACATTACTATAATGTAGTGAGAGGTTACGCTGATACTAAGCCCAGAAGCTGTAGCAGCTAGGTTGCAGAGTGAGGGACCTACCCATGACTGAATTACCCATATGCTTAAGCAATTTCATTGGCTATCAATTAGCTATAGGTCATGTCTGTACCTGCCACTATACCAGAAAGGGGTTTATGAGCCCCCCCCCTTCTATCAACTGGTGTAGTTTAAAGGAGGCACTTCCTCCTCCTAGAACACTCCATCTTCACAGGACATGATTTAGACCAGACTAGGTTTCCCAAAATAGTGTCCTGGTTTGGTCTATTGGTAGACCTCTTTTTTGAGATCTACCACCATATAGGGGTTGTTATATGGACCATGGATGTCTCCATTGCCTGATATAGCATGAGGGATCCATGAGGCACCTCCAAAGCTGGCACAAGGTTTGGAGGGGGAGGGGTTGACATAGAACAAGCCATTCCAATGCTAACTGCTTTGTTCTGTGCCAGAAGCAATCTGTCCTAGCTTGAGATGGGTTTTCTATGTTACAGGGCACCTTACCCTGTATCAAAATAACACAGGTATGTATGGAAACAACCACAGAATCAGATTCAAGGTTTCTATTCCTACAGTGGGACCAACTTACTTAGCAAATTATCTTCCCTGTTACCTAAACATGAGAATCAACCAGGGAGGTAAGTAAAAATCACTACTGCTGAAAAAAACACAACCAGTGCCGGTTTTTCCAGTGATAGTTTCCAGCACTTGTAGGGAGGAAATAGTAGGGCTATAGTGGTGGCATAATGGCATTATACCCCCCTATACTTTGTTAGAACTGCGGTGGGACAAGATCTGTCTATATATAGTGAAAAGGCCAGGTTGGTGCTTGCTGACCTTTAGAAATGTGAGTTGTTTACTATTTGGGAGCCAGCAATAATAGGATAGCTAGTTAATGTTTTATTTTCTGTTTCAGTGCAATATCCGGTTCCTTCTTCTGTGTTTTTTCCTTAAGTAAATACAGTACAGTATATTTCAGTGGAAATTTGAAGTTGCTCTGCATTACTGTGTACACTGTCTAGAGTTTACCTACTCAATCCAAGACTGGGCTTCATGAAATTTAAAGGAAGTCCCATAAAAAGGTTTAACCAACTCAATTGGTCATTATTGCAAACTTGATATCCTCCAGGTTCAAGGTTAATAAAGCACAGCTTATGTCAGATTTCAAAGGAAATAAAATTTAATTTTATTCAGTCCCATCCAACCCAAGTAGAAGGTTCAGAAACTGTAAACTCACACCAGTAAATTGCCAAAGTTCCCATGTGGGCATGAATTTAGTTTCTGAGGGGGAGTAGAACAAGGCAGCTTCCTTTTTTTCATGCATGCATCCCACCTCTTGGCATCAGATTTTAGATGTCTGCTGTTGCCAAAGGGGGGAAAAAAAACACCCCTTCCCAGTTTTTGTCAGTGCATACCCAAAGCTCAAAGAGCAAATGCCTATGTAAGGCTACTGGTGTAGAGAAGTTGCTTCAAAGTCATGGTTCTAAAACTGTGTTCCTCCAGCACTTCACTCCAAGCTCCCACAGAATGATAGGAGTTGCCCAGGAACATCCGGAGGACCACAGTTTGAGAACCACTGTACTGTAAGGGACTGTAACCCTTTCTCAGGGGCCATGATTAGTTTACAGGGAGCTGCATTTATTAGGGAGCAAAAGCAGAGTTTCCTGGCAGACTAACAATATTGCTATTCCAGTCTTCTAAAGGTCTTGACCTAGTTCCATCCCTTGGGGATCCCCTTTAGGTTGCATTCATCCCATTTACAACAACCAAACAGCCAAAGTCTTTCTATTAGAAACATGTAAAGCAACTGATTAGTTAACCATCCCTTTCTTTGGGCATGGGCTGCCATTATTCATCCAAGCTGAAAATTATGACATGGAGAAATTTTCTTTCTTTCTTTTCTGGCATCTACTTTTCTTGTAAATGAAGATGTGAAAGTGAAAAAAAACAAGACATCCAGTGAAATAATGATAGCAGAATATTTGTCATGCTGTGTGTTCTACTTAGAATTGAGTTGTGGGCTAATGATTTTTAGCATCACAGTTTTCCCTGCCATCAATTATTTGCTGAAAGACATCCAGATTGGCTTGTACAGATCGCTGTGAATAAAGCATGAATTAATTCTGTCAGACTTTTTCATCTATAAGACAACGCAACAGAGTAAGCAGAGTGAGTCCTTTTGCCTGGTGCTGATTAGTATTATGTTTTATCATGTCCCTCCTAACACTCTTTTTTAAAAATAGCATTTATTTGTCAGTATGAAAAGTAATCTTGTTAGATGTAGTTCTTAATTACAGATTTTGAGCTATGAGATTTATTCTTCATTTCAGGATATAATCATAATGCAAAAAAAATCATTTTAGCATAAAATAAACAGCTATTAGATCTGGCAATTTTTAAACTTTCTGCAGTGATGATTAAATCACTTTTGCACTTCAGGGTGGTTGTTTACTAAATTCCACAGTTGCAATTAGTACTGTTGAGAACCACTTTTTAAAGAAAGAAGAAAAAATATTTCATTATCATAATAATTTTTAACTAAACATTTTTTTTATATTGTTGCTGTATTTCAGTATAGAATGATAAGGCTTTTTAAAAGTGTTCTGTTATTCCTCCTCAATCACTCAGTGAAATCCCTTCAGTTACAACTCAAGGTAAACATCTGTTGTGTGCATGCTAATGCAGATTACTGCAAGCCTCACCTGGGACCTGCCCTAGTCTGCGCTAGTATGTGGACAGCAGGCCACTATTCTGGGGTATATTCCAGAGTAAGACCAAATGTGGAAAGGCCCCATGTTCAGTGAGGTGTCTCTGCTGCTGTTCCAGCTAAAAAGAGGATTTTCTGGGGACATGTAGTAGCATATGAGAAGCTCAGCCTCAGAAACCTTTTCTATCAGTATTTCATCCTCCAAAAAGAACCAATGGGGATGGAAAATCCATGTGGATTTTCCCCATGGAAGCGCCACTGACACTTTCTCATGACCAAGCAAGGTTTGAATCCTGTGACCAAGTACAAATATTTTCCTCACTCTCAACCCACCACTATGCTGCCATGTGCATCCACAGTACGTCTTTGGCAGACAGAATCTGTAATTTCTTCCATATTTCCGAGCTTTGGTTTTTCTAACATTTTTTTTTCAATTTGCATTCCTATTACAGGTTTTAAGGTCCTTTCACAGTTTCTGTCAAAATGAGATGGTATTTTTCTGTCTGCACAGAAATGGTTAAAATATCCACATGAAAAGGTAAATTGAAGGAGTAATTTTTAAATGCAGATATGGTGCTGTTTGCATGCAACATTTTAAAATAGATTTATGATCTTATAGATGATCCTAGTGTTGGGTGTTGTTTCTTTCCCTATGTTGCTGTTAATCCTGATGAGAAAGTGCTGGCACAGAAATGAGGACACATTATATATTCCAAGGAGAATTATTTTGTATTGAACCTGGTGTCTGATACAGAATGCATTAAAAAATCTACAGGAAGCAGGTAATTGGGAGGAAAAATTAATCCTCTATCAGCCTTCAGATGGTCTTCTCACAGCAAGTGTATTGTTTCCCTTCAGAAGTTTATACAGACATAAATATTTCACTTTAATGCTTCAGAATTCATTGACTTTTGAATAACATTTATGATTCATATGGCTGATGTTTCATTCATAGCTGGAGTTGTATTTTTTAATCATGATGGCTGAAGTCTCATATAGTCAAGCACACAAGGTCCATTGAAATCAATTGTAATTTGTTGCATTTATTAAGTTCCTGTACAATTTGTAATATAGCATGTACCTGAAGGACAGAGGCCATTAAAGAATAGTTTTAATATATGCTGCCTCATTTGTAAGAACAACCCATCATAATTAAATTTTATTCCACTTGCTTTTGTACATTCTTCCTTTCTTTTTCAAAAACTCATGACAGTAACCGTTATTGAGTAAATAATTTTAAGCAGTATTCACATATTGATTAGAATCTGGTCACACACTATCTTAATCAAAAGTTTTGATTTGCTCTGTAACTTTTTATCTTTGACTCATTACTATTTCTAAAGCATTTTTCAGCATAAGGACTACAGGGTGTTTCCTTATCACTACAGATCCTCATGGCATTTATATTCTTATTTATTGGATAATGAGGTTTTCTGTCCGGCTGTTTATCGTACCTAAGGCATGACCTGCCAACCAACAATGCATGTTAGGCTGCCACTAGAAATCCAGTGGAAGTAACTCAGCCTGTCAAAGTACAAAACTGCAGCACCTCTATTTTGGTCTTAGAACTTAAAACCTTTCAAATGATGATGTTCCCTTCTGTCCCTTCCTGCACTCCCGCCTTAGCAAGGCTCCATAACAGTTTTTTCACTGCTAACTATTAATGCAGGGTTGCATTTCCACTCATGCTAAAAAGCGATTTCCAAACGATGTGAAATTCGTGCACACCCCTTCACAGGATTAAAATTCTGCAGGGAATGAGCAGCAGCTCTCAACGTGCCTGACAGATTTTACAATTCTCTGAAGTACCTGCACATTATAACCCAATACTCCAGAGTAAAAAAAAAAATAGTACTTATATAAAGATTCAGTGCAGAGTATTCAATTTCTTCATATTTTCCCAGGTGTTTGGGTGAACTGCACAAGAACTCATGAGAACCTACCTTCACCTGAGAAAAAGCAGGCCAATCAGACAGGGAATTAACCTTTTTCCCCTGCAGAAGGACTTTACTTTGAACATGTTTAATGTTGTGTCGGGAGGCACCCATGACTATCACTTGCTCAAGGTGGCTTCCCCCCCCCCAAGTGATTTTGTAGTCCATTTGATATTACTGTTCTCAGAAGTTTAAACATTGTTGGCAGGCAATAGTCACTTGATATTGCTATGGATCTACATTATTTATTTAAAACATTTCTTATTTTTAAAAAATCCCAACTGGCACTTATAGGATTTTGAATGGCTTACACAATAGTAAGCATTCCATCAAATCAAAGTCAACTTGTCCTTAGAAACTGACTTTAGCTAATTGAGGCACCTGAGAACATATTAGTAAAATGTATGTGTGTGTTCCACCACCGATAAAATATTTGAATAATGCAATAAAGGATACATCAATTAAATTAGCAGCTTGAGAAAGGAGCATTGTTTAAAAGATGATTATTAAAAATTATCAAAATGATTCCTTGTAGGCCTCATCAGAATCAACAAATCTAGCTATGAAGCTAATGAAATAATCTGTTACAGGTTATGAAATTATGTTACTGAATTATACTGACAAAGAGATGATAAAACAGAAAAATGCTCCTTTAGGAAATACCTCATTGTGATTGAATAGTTTCCTGTTTACATTTGGGATAAATCATTCTGTGGTACTGATCTTTATGTCTGTGGAAAACAAGCCATCTCATTTTCAGCACAGATACTTGCTGAATCTTTTTTTAAAATATACTTATCCATATAAAAAGACAGATTTGTATTGCGCTGCTTAATGATCCAGAAAAATTACAATGACATTAAAATGTTATCTCTACCTTTCTGAAATATTGCTGTTATTTGCTTAACATATAGTACGATCGATCATACTACGTAGAAGTAACAGACATTGTTTTAACTTCATTTTAATCCTGCACCTCAAAGGTTTCTTCAGTTCAGGAGATGGGTTTGTGTTTTTTTGTCCCAATAACTATAGATATGTATTTTTGATTACATATAAGAACTCTTTATTGCCACATTACAATCACACGTGCACATATTAATATCTGCCCTTACTGAACAGTCACTGAACCTTTCCCACTTGATTGTCTGTTCCATCTGAGTACTCATTTAAGGCTTGCTACTTCGGCCAGGGTTGACCCTTCTTGCCAACCTGCTGAGATAAATTGCCACTTCATCTTTCTCTTTTCTTCTTTTATTTTTTTTATGGGTAGGTATAATATGAATGGGCAGCAGTGTGGTCAAGAACAAGGGTATTTCATCCAACAATAGGGCGTTGAATGAGACAAATTTTGAACAGAAATTTTGAATTTCTGAACACTACAGGTCCCCATTTCTAATACTCATTACTCACTGCAAGATGTGAGTGGCAAGCTTATCAGCAGTGGCCTCAAAATGTTGATATGCCAGGTCGGTTCAAAATAAGATCTCTTCCATTTATTACCTAGTGACAGAAGAATGAGTCAGCCTGGTATGCATTATGAAATCTGGTCAAGCATGGATAACGATATTGCCATTTCAGACATATGCCCTCCAGAGTACCAGGCATTTCATCAACCTTGAGGGCATGCCCAAGTAGATGAAGTAACAATATAACCATTTCACTTTTACAATGATAACTGTACACCATCACTGTCCCAGTCCTCCAAAGGAAAAGAGGACCTTCCATCATGATCCTCCTCAAATGACTGATGGATCCCAAGGGTTTCCAGAGGGCTCTTGGTGATTTTTCCAGCAACTTTGCAGGCATCAGTGGCCCCATCCTTGTTGAGGTAACAATCAGCTCAGAAATCATGGCCAGGGATTTCAGCAGCCATCTTGGATCCTGCTTTCTGCAATGCAAATATCCAAACTCCAAGTGGGGGTTGGAGGGAATCAAAGCAAACTGCATCAGATAGTAGATGAGAGGAAAGGGAGTCAAGCAGGACTTGACCAGCATGGACGAGGGGAGGAAGCCTGGCATCTGGCTATCACACCTGCTCCAGGCGCACAAAACCCCAACTGCACCCAGGCCTAACACTGGCATGGATGAGGGGAAGGAAGCTCGGGGGTCACCTGTCCCACCTGCTTTATAAGTTTCTTTATTATTATGTAATGTATTTTTTGTGATTCCATAACGTGTTATTTATTGTAACATGTGATGTATTATTTGATGCTGTATTTTTTTCCCTGTATTATATAAACTTGGAGAGGGGAAAGGAGGAGGACCTGGCATTATTGCCCATTTGTCCATCCCCCACCCCAATGTTTTGTATAAATGCACAGTGTATTATTTTGTTTATATAATTTTTAAAAATATATATTTATTTAATGTATGTTGTAGTACTTTGTATTGTACTTTTCATAGTTGTTGTAAAGCGCCTTGAGTAATTTAGTAGAAAAGTGGTATACAAATCAACTGAATGAATGAGATGAAATTAGTAGCCGAATAGAAGGAGGAGAGTTGGATTTTCTACCCACTCTTCCCACCCATTTAAGAGGACTCAAAGTGGCTGACAAAACTTTCTATTCTTCTCCCCACAACAGACACCCTGTGAGGTAGGTGGGACTGTGAGAGCTCAGCAGAGAGCTGTGACTAGCTCAAGGTCACCCCGCTGGCTTTACAGAGGAGGGCAGAATCAAATCCAGTATTCCCAGATAAGAGTCCAGCTCCCTAACCACTGGACCAAGCTGGCTCACCAGGACTTTGGAAAATGCCTCCCCCTAACAATGATATTGCTTTAGGTACTAAATACTTTAACCTAACACTAAAGGATGGTAGCCTCCTGGGCACAACTGCACACATTATTCTTTTGTTCAGCATTTATATACAGTATATCAATTAAAACAAAACCAAGAAGAGTTAGATATTCAAAATAGATAATAATTAGGAGCAGATAAGCAATGGCATGGTGCAAGTACTTAGAAGATTATTTCAACAGATGCATCTGGGAGGAGATTTTGGCAAGAATCGCACCACTATAAATGCACTTAAATGTGTACTCTTCACACTGAGTATCAGAACTAAGGAACATTAAGGACTTCAAGATTATTTTCTAAACCGACACAATTGTTTATGTGAATGTGGTGTGTGTGCACCCAGAATGAAGTGATTGGTAGGCACTGTGGAAAAAAGAACAAAATGTTCGCTTTATTAGAACTTATTTTGTGTTGAGCCCAGAGAACACTGATGTAATCACCCTGATATTGAAAATGGTTTATTTTATTTTAGTGACGGACAGTTTACCTTAGAGATGCAGTGCTCTGTATTCAGTGACACATATATAATTATGTTCTCCTGTCTACTTTCCTCCCATCAAATAAATAATAATAAGACGGCACTGAAAGTATTTATAACAGCAATGAATCTTTCCATGCAGCTCTTTCTGACAATGCTTTGCTAGATATTTTTGTCACATACAAGCTTCTTTTGGAACTGAAATGACGTGTGCCAAAGTATCCACAGAATATCTCTGTTGGTCTCAGCATTCTTAGCATGGTGATGAATTTGATCCTATGGAAATAAAGCACTCAATCAGCTTCTGCAGGAGACAGATGACTGTTAAAAGGGACAGAACTTGCACTAATTGACAATGACATCACTTGTCTCCAAATCAAAATTGTTGCTTCTTCTTACCATTTCTTCACCCCACCCCACCCCACCCATGTATTGAAATACAGTATGTTAAATAGGTCTTGCTTTCTTTGTTTTCTTTTTCTCAGTGAGAAAACAGATTGCTTTTCTGTAATTGTTTGCAGATAGAAGGTACTTATTCTGCTGGAATCACAATGCTTTACAAGTTGTACCTGTCATCACCATAGCAACCTGAAAGCATTATGACATCAGAGCATATGAAAGTAGTTAAAGCAAGAACTTGACAACTCTCTTACATACTTGGTGCTGCTGATGGCAGGGACCAGTGTCCTTTTGTGATCTCCATCCTTGCTACTTTTAGGCAATATAATATCCCTTGTAATCTATTTGCCGACTCCTATACTGGGAGGGAGAGCTACCACATTTGCAGCATTAACTGATTCACCCCAAAGTCACCAGACATAAGTCATCAGTCTCAGCAAACCTGGTAAGCTTTTCATTTTCAGCTTCCATCTATCCTCAGGTGGCATGCAGAACATTTTAAGGTGCCAGCGTGGTTTTTGGATATAGCAACCCTAGTATATTTCAAAGCCATGCCTGAGAACAAGATATGATAAAGCAGTATGGATTCCTTTTATGGATGTCGGTTTAAGAATAGGTTTTATTGCTAGAACCCATGAAAAGTAAAGAAAAAAACATGGAATTTCCTAAAGCTAAGGGCTTCTCAAGTGCTAGGAAAGTTGCCCATCACATTTTGGGTATGAAATTCTACTCATTGTGGCACAGAATAATATCTCTTCTGATTCTTCATATTATCTCTTCATATTTTGACATGAAGGCCTGCTCCCAAAGAAGGTTTTCAATCCCAAAATGTGATTGACTGATTGATTTGTTTGGATTTTCTAGCACAGAAAATCTCTCCTCAGTCTTTTCTCCAGGTATTTACACATACTTTTATTATGGCATAATAACTAAATTTATTAATAGCCAGTGTTTAATTTATAATAGAAAACTGTGGTGCACACCCCTCTAAGTGCATGACCTGCAGGGTTTGATCAAAGCTCTATTCTGATTCAGCATTCCACAACCCATAATGTCCACCTTGATGCCCCTTAGGTAGCCATATGAGCAATGAACCTCACAAAGTATGGTTTTCAAGAAATTCTCAGTATAAGAACAGATGACATATTTGGGTTACACCACCATGGACTAAGAGATCTCCCTTTTAATTGCTCATGTTTGGGATGGCAGCAAATAATTGGTCTCATGTGGGCTTCCAGAAGAAGGTAGAAGTGTTTAATTTAGCCAAAGAACAGTTTTGTTTCCGTTCATAAAATACAAAGTTAATAGTACAATACTTAATCTTTTAGAGGCTGTATCCGCAATGCATTAAAAAGCAACCCAAAACTGGCTTAGAGAAGTTAGTGTATCATAGCTACTATTCCCATCCCACCTCTAATTTACACTAAAGGCCAAAAAATGCACCTTGGATTAAAGATTGAATGGAATACTTGTACGAAGCTGCTTTCAAGCCACTTTTTTTTAACTGCATGTGGGTGCAGCCTGAAACTCTGATCTGATGGGCCTGTGGAACCAGTGGCAAACTGTTGCCAATGTGAAAGACCCTCCACCTCACTTGCCACAGCAGCCTTTTTCTCCAGTACTGCTGGAGCAGTGGTAAACAGCATTTAACAGTTATGCAGCATTTTTTATTACTGTAAATATGGCCAACCATTACATTACTGTGCCAGCATAGGATTTCCCACAGATCCCTGGAGAAGCACAGCAGAAAGTAAGTACCGCAGAAGTCCCATACCCCTCTTCTTCCATTGTTTCCATATCTCCACAAGGGAGTCCAGAAGCAGGCATCTGTATTTGACTGGCATGACGTGGCAGCGGATGCTTATAGGCATGTCTCCACAGTGCTGGCCTCAGCACCAGTTCAGGCTTCCCTTCAGGCCTCTTCTGGCTTAGGACAGCCCCACTAGCATCTCCATGTCTACAGTGCTGAACTCTTCACCCGTAAACTTGGAGGTCCCCTTTGCCCTCTGTTTGCAGCTGCATACGGTGTGCTCAGAAATGAGGCGCATTTCACTGTGGTGCAAGCCCAGCCCAGTGCATGAGAAACAGTTCCAGATCTGCTTGTTGTGCCCCAATTTTTTTTTATTACTGACTGAAGTCATTCCATGAGCCCTCATGGCCCTTTGGTGTGGGATGCTATGGAGGCAGGCATATGGGGATACAGCCTGTCTAAACATGCTCTGTGTCTCACTGAAGGTAAAAGCCCTGCACTCACAGCAGGAAGTCCTTACTTAGCCCAAATAATGTTGATAGAGGATCCTCTCTTTGCATTTCATAGCCAGTTCTCTCTTTTGTTCATCCTCAACAAGCTTATTTCACCAGGGTCCTTTAAGACAGCAAACCATCTGGATAGGTTTCATATTATTCCTATAGAACAACTGACAGTGTATTGGAAGTACCACTATGAGCCATATATGAATACATTGTGTTTTCTTGAGCATTGTTAAGAACAGTAGTCAGGGCTTCTGCAGTAACAAAATAGTAGAAGTGCATAAAATCTCTGTTTCAAAAAGCTTGAAGCGGGAGGTTTGCTATGGGAGAAGGTCAAATTTGTGATCAAAAATGCAAAAAGATACATGAGATACTAAATGCACAAAGACATCAAATTCCAAGGCTGGTTTCCTATTCTGTCTGGCTAGTTAGAATGACATTTGATGGATCACAGCTCCTTCCTATCCTACAGAAGCTATTTCCCATAGAACAGCAGCACTGGCCTTTGGAAAGCTGAGGAAACGCTGTTAGAATGTAAGGAACAGCCCCAGTTCAGGCTTTTTCCACAGAGTTTGGGGCTGCTCACATTACTATATGGAATGTATAGGAAATCTTATCAAAGATTTCCTGGAAAATGTACATTCCTTTGTATTTTTTTACGACTCAGTGACTGATATGTCTTTCTACATGAGTAAAGCCCAAACATAGTTATTATAGTTAGCATTTGTGGATTTGGATTGTTCCAAGAAACATTTGTACGTTGAAGTTTTATTTTGGGCTAGATTTCATGTACATATTTTCTTCTGCTTCCTTGTTACTTCTGTCCTTTCCACCATCATTTTCAATTTGATTTTCATTATCTATATTTTGAACATGCATGATAATTTTTTAATAACACTCCCGTATGACTATTACTATTTTCATCACAGATCCTTTTTTCAAATTCCTTTGAGCTGTTTGATGTAGAACTTTAGGTTATCTCTTTGAAGTGACTTCTTTGGCGTCTTTGGTTTTAAATGATGCAGGAAAGCCCGGCATTACAAGATCTCCCATGTTGCTGGGATAAAATAAAACGATGTCCAACATAACAAGTTGGGTCGTTGGGTCTGTGGGAAGTGTTGCTGATTAACATCTGCTTACAGTCAGGATGGTGGTGAATGACTGAGTTCAAATACTTGTTAAAAAAAAACAGCACAAGCTGGCAAGATTTCTGTTGCGAATCGGAAAAACATTGTCAGAATAATATAAAATAACAACAAATACCTATTCTCCTTGCATTATATAGCTCACTGTTCCAATCTGCTTGATGTATCACAGAGAGAAACATTTATTTTTGCACTGAAGTTCCATCAGCTTGGGACCAGGATACCATGAGAAATACTACCAAGCTAAGAATGTGCCAAACTGGCTGGGCATAAACTGGGTTCATATAGAACCTGAGGCGGGTGGTGAAGGGCCCGTTTTCAGACTGAACCCATGTAAGGTTTTGGGTTTGGTCCAAATCCTAATAAAACTGTAGGCAAGGGGAAACTTGACAAATTGTTTATTGGGTCTATTGCCCACCCCCACCCCTCCACACATATTGCACTCTGGTCTCTTCCCCCCTTCATTGATCATGCCATACTAAGCCCAAGGATGTGTGAATATCCATGATTTGAGTCTTGTGTTTGATACAGGCATGTCCGCACACTAGGAACAAAGGGGCTTGTTTGGGCACCAGCTTGGGGGAAATTAGGCTTTTAGAAGAGTGATACTCTTTCAAGATTACTTCCATTTGTGTGGCTGTCTACTTGGATCCTGCTTGCACAGCTGTAAATACTCTGGTCATTTGGAAGTCATTTCAAAGCTGACTTGCTGCTCAGGAAAAGGAGATCACGAACTGCCACATATATCCATGGCACTCCCAATATAGTCAGGGGGTATCAAGGCTATTATAGGAAACATGGCAACAATGCCAGGTTTCCCGTAACAGTGACTGTTTACCTCTGTCTGCTGGCTCCTTGCATTACAGTTCTTGTTCCAAAATGGTAGCAAAGCATAGGAAAAAACAAAGGAAAGTGGGCTGGTGCTTTGCTAGCATCAGAGTCTTTGGGACAGGAATGCAAAGAGCTTGCAGATGGAAGTAAGACCCCAGGATTGCCTCCTGTTGTCTGGGAGCGGTGGCAAGAAGAAAAAGGATCTAAAGAAGATCATGCAGTTGCCTCCTGCCATCTGGGGACACTCTTTTCTAAAGTAACCTGACGCTTAGCAGTTCTTAACTAAGAAGAAAATATTGTCTTTTGAAAGTTTAGATAGTTTGCAGTTTTGTATAAAGAGATCTGCAGTAAAACTACAAAGACTTCTTGGGATCTTTCCACAGCTGCTATTGTTTCAGAACAGTAGACCATTTCCTGAAGGGTTATCATCAGAGGCTCCATCCTGTGAAAAATGCTAGGGCTTCATGTAACACGCACACCCCACCCATCTATGCCACAACAAATGAACAAAAGCCCATTACCTTTCTTCTGAAAGCTGTGATTTATGATTTGAAAATTGCTGTGCACGTTGTATCATCCTTTTTTCCTGTTCCAGAGTTTCTTTGACCTCCCACCAATCAAATTTTGTCTAAAACTAAGTTGACCATAAGAACAGGACACAGGGTATTGCTTCCTGCAGTGTTTTGCAGAATTAGTTGCAGCATTTTAGAAACCTGTTTAGATACTGTGGATGAAACCCCATGAATTTCTATATAAATTCCCTGCCATGATTTGCAGCTAATGCTGGAATAGCCACAGTTACTTCCTCTTCTACTAAATACACATATATTATTGTCAATTAAAGATCCTATTTTGAGCTGCAGACACAGCTTGCTATACAACTGAAGAAAAATGTGAAAAATTAAATGTGACTGTCGAAAGACCTCTGAACATTTGCTATATTCTCTTGGTGCTAACTCTATTAACTATATATGTGTTGAATTCATTTTGGAAAGTTTGTAGATTTCAACAGTGGCAAATGGACAAATGTTCCTTCTCTTCCTGGACATTTACAGACAATGTGGTGTGTTAACTAAGTGACAGATACCATGTGCACAAAACAGAAAATTATTCTGATCCATAGCACAGAATAACAAGGCTAAATTTCTGTGGTATTGCTTGTGCAATATAAAGTGGGAAGAAGAAAATTTCTACTTTTTAAAATAATATACAAGAACATTTACTTTAAAATAATGTAAAAGATGCACATCCACTAATGTGCAAAACACAGGTTTGCTAATCATATCTGATATTTTTTCAGTGCAGGATATAATTTAGTATTCGCTGTTGTAATGAATTGATGCTCACACGCAGGATGGTTGCCAAGTGAAGAGTCTGTGTTTTACTGAAGATTTAGGGGCTTTTTATGCCCAGTTACAAAATACATTTCTCAATGTAAATTTCCCCCCGGTGTGCCCATATTTGGCATCACCGGATAAGATGTTACCATCCTTGAATGCTGTACATTATTTATCATACACAGTGGATGTTATACAAATGATAAGAGGTGTTATACAAATGATAAGAGGTGTTATGCCTTTTCTGAGACCTTGTTTCAGAGAGATATTAGGAAAGTTACAGTGACCCAGGAATGTACCCTTTAGCAAGAGTTGCTTTAGCTGAGATGGGCAAATTGCACCCCCACAATTCCTCTCTCTTTTCTTACTTTATGAAGGGGGGTCAATTTGAGGAAGCTCATGTGGCCAAGGAGGAGGGAGAACTGATGCTATTCAGTCTAGAGCAAAAAGTCTCCATGAATCAATTTTACAAGCAGCCAAATTTATGAGTCTATTCCTTAACTGTGATGCATGTTTACATTTAAGGAAGGCCAGGGGTCAAAGGGCATGCACAAAAACTTCTCCGCTCGGGGTGTTCCTTCGCCAAGGGTCAGAAGAAAATCTGCATTCCCGATTTCCCCCATTTTCCCTTAATAAAGTGTGAACCTAAAACTATGTGAACCCCAATTTATTACTAACCCCTTCTAACCAATTTTTTGAGGTCTAATTATGGTGTATGATTTTCTTTTTTCTTAATTCCAATTCCCCTACATATGTTCATGGAAGACACCAAGCCCCAGCTTTATAACACCCAGTGTTTCCCTTTTACTGGCCAAAATTACTTTGCTTCCTTGGTAGACCAAATTAATGAATGTCATGAGTGAAAACTTGTTGCAAGAACATCTATGTGTATGCATGTGTGTTCCCTTTTGGGAAGCTTTTGAAATGGCCAAATTAATGAAGCAGAATCAAATTCAGTGTGTGTAACTTTGTGAAACATATGTATAAGCTCTTAGGCTTCTTATATCAAGCATAGACACTTATGGATATTGTCTTTGCTTGCTTCAGCAAGATTCCAAAGTTCAGAAGCCATTGAGGATCTTTCTTAATAACTAAAATTTAAAGCAGTCAGCTTTATGCTGGAGAATAGCATTATGTTCAACAATCCAGGCCTTAGTTTCTTAATAAGGTGTGATATGCTGTTGTATATATAGGACTGGTGTTCAAACTTGTGTTTTGTAGGCCTAAATGAATATATGATGCTACAATTGACATGTTAAGATGGAACATGGACAAATGTGTGTGCTTCAATGGCATGAATTTTCTAAAGCCCATTTTTTTGAGGACTTATGGTGTTTGCAATGACTTATCAATATGGGACCAATATGTGAAGCATACAAACATTTGAATAACAATTATAACAACCCAAAATCCAATTACAATATAAAACCACATTAGCAATATCACAATTATGCAAAAAAGGAATAAGACAATCATTATAAAACCACAATTAGCATTAGTAAAGATGGCACAAACAATGCTTGCTAAGAATTAAACTTCCAAAGTCTTTTCAGTGACCAAATGATGGATTTTTTAGTCACAGGCTCAAAGCTTAAAAGTTCATGTGACCAGAAGCTGGATCTTGGCACAGGTACAGTTCTTAAATCTTGGCCTTCACGATGACTGTAGCCAGGCACTGGAATCTTGTCACAGGTCTTCTTTTCAGGAAGAAGGCAGGTTAAAGTCTTGGCACAGGTGCAAAAGTCCTTTGATCTCCAAAAGGATGAGGCAACTGCTGCTTCCATGGTGTCTGTAGCCTGGTGCAGATTCTTGACACAGGCACAGGTGAATCCTTGTGTGACTGGAAACCCAGGTACAATTCTTAGGTCTTGGATCTTTTCTTCCATGATGGCTGTGGCACCTCGTCCAGGTGTTTCAGGCACATCTGTGGTTTTGCTCAGGAAAAAAGGAAAACTGACAAAATACAACTAAAACAAATTAGTTATCAATATCTTTAGAAAATTACAGAACAGGACCAATTTGGAGATTTCATTAATGCCTTTTAATTGCAAGGCAAGCTGATTTAATTTTTCCTTTACACAGGAAGGCTAAGCAGCCCCATTTTAAGAATGCTGCTTAAGGAAACGTTTTTTGTTTTCTCATGAGATGCATGTCAGATTGGCAACTGTCAGTCAATATAACTTTCTCACTGCTTGGATATAATAAAAATGTTCCATTGATAAATTTGCAATGAGTTTGCTCAGAAAGCACCTGGTTCAGGTTTTTAAAGAATCATCTTGTTGGAATATAAGCATAATTAATGTACATTAAATTCAGGGGAACAATTTAACCTCATAGGTTTTTCCCAAGGCTGTAGGAAGCAACTTTTGCATGAAAATGCAGGGTTACTGAAAATGGAAAGGAATCTTAACTTTTAGCCAAGTGCTAAAAACCTGAAATTAAATTTTTTGTTAACCAAAAGATATGCTATTACAACTTAAACATCTGAAGCATTTGTCTTCAGAAGGAAAAGACTCAATTTGTTAGAATCTTGCAAGAATGCATGTTTTAAAGCAATAAAGCTAAATTTCTGAAAATAAACCTGAAATTCAGCCATTAACTTAAATCCAAAATATAAAACCAACAATTATAAAAGACCATGAGATTGTGACATAAGCAATGAATTATTTGCAAAACAAAATCAATATTGATGTATGATTCCAATTCTTCTCAAACTTTTTCTGGACTCCATTTTCTCTGGAATTCTATAGGGACCTAATTTAAAATCTTCCCATAATAAAAGAAGAAAAAGCAAAACTTCTACAAACCAAGAATTATAAAAGTTAAAATAACAAGGCTATATGCTGAAATAAGAATCTTGCATTCTTAAAGTCACAGTAAGAAATCTGCAATTGAAATTTGCTGAAAGGAAAATAAAATTATGTTGACAAAGAAAATACAGTTTGTTCATCAGCCGGCAAGATCCTTGGTACCTAAGATTTCACAGGCAACAAACATTGCATTTTCTCTGAACCTGTAGGATGTTAATTTTTTCTCTTACAAGAAATAGACTATTAAACATCAAAACTGCTGAAAGGAAGATCATAAATTATAACCAATGAAACAAAGAACTTCAATCTCTGAAGACAATGAAATATAAAGCAAGGTAAATCTCAATTCTTTTCAAGACCGGCTGTGGCCAAAAGCCAATCCCAAATCAAATTGAAATTCATTTCTCAGCGTAGCTCTGGCCAGGAACTACTCTGAAAAAGGCTAAGGTTTGGGAGGAAAAAGCATTAATTTCCTTGCTTTCTTCAAGCAAGACCTGTAAAGCAAAACTTAGTTAAAGCAAATGCTGTTAAAAATTTGAGAGGGAAAGGAATGTAAGGCTTTGAACTGTGCAGTTGCAGAAGAGAGAAACAACTTAATAAACTTCCACAGAAATGAGAAGGGAAGGAAAAATGTTTTGCTTTAAGGCTCTGACATGTAGTTTTAGCCCTTGCTTTCCAGAACATAAATGGTTAAAACCTTTTGAGTTATCCAGTCAGGCAATCATGTGCCTGCTAGCTCTGAGGCATATGAAGAGTTCTCAAAGTTACAAACACAGCTTTTACATTTTTCAGAACAATTAGGGTTAAGACAGAACAATTTCAGGAATGATAAACAAAAGCTTTCAACAAGAATCACATTGCAGCGTTCAGAAACCAAGAGACAATGAGAATCATAGAGTTTTCAAAACCGGGACCCCTAGAGAGACATTTTCACGTCAAGCCAAAGGAGGAACTAACTTTTACATTTCAGAAGAGAGGTAAACTCAGAACACACACACAGAGAGAGGAGTAAACAAAAACCTTAACTTTCACCTTTCTGTGCTATTAGAAAAGAGAAAGTTAAAATCATTGCTCAGCTGCTAACTTTGCAATGAAACTTAAAGACAGAGCACTCAAAACAGAGTGAGGAAAGGACAGGAAAACTCTAGAAATAACAACATGATATAGATGAAAGACAACAAACTCAAAACAGACTAAGTGCCAAATTCAAACAGATTAAATTGCTGATAAACGGTAAGAGACAATTTGAAATTTCACATTCAAGGGGGTTGGAACGGTTCAGTTTCCAAAGATACCAACAGTTTGAAAGGCAGCTCTTTCTCAGCTTCAGGAAGATCACAGATGCTGCACTCTTCCGCAGTTTGTAAGGAGGCAGTAGCCCAAACAGCTTGAAGCGTTGTGATTGGACAGAATTCTCCTTCCATTGAGTTTGCAAGTTTTGCCGAATTTTGCTTGCCACTGGCGAAGAGACAGGTCTGATTTACATGCTGTCTCCTGGATTGGAGAAATGTTTATCCTAGGGAAATTGTTTTTTGTTGTTCTTCCCTGGAATGCAACACTATCTGCTGCTCGGTGGGAGTGAAACCCAATCTGCAGTCTTTCCTTTGAAAGGAAGGTGCTTGAATTGTCTTAGGGACATTTTCATGAGCTGCATTAAGGGACTGAAGAGACTCAGTAGCTGTCTCAGTGATTGGCAAAAGCTGATCAGACTTTTGTTTCACTAATCCAGCACATGAGGTTTGCAGAGGGGGAGGAGGCAGTTTCTCGGTACATTTTTCTATGGCATAGCGAATTTGATGCCAGGTTTGCAATACAGGAATCTGAGATCTAGGTTCTGCATGCAAATCAATGCCAATTCTCTCCCAGTCTTGTAGACGCAGAGAGCCATTTTTTGGATACCATGGGCATTTTTCAAATATCTCTCTGACCAGCCTAGGGACTTGCCCTTTAGAAGGAAAGTAACCATTTCTTTTTAAAAGTATTTCTGTTTCCTCTGAGTGTCTCTTCTCTCTTGAGGCACTCGCTCCCATAGCTGCCTGAAGCCTGTTTTATACTCACGCATTCCTCAGGCCGAAATGTAGTGCGCACTTTTGATCCTTGCCGGACGAACAGCTTGGGACGAATCTTCATGCATTCTCCTTTAGGCTGGTCATCTTCCGTAGGCTGCAGAGGCTCCCACGTTGGTCGTCACTTGTTGCAATGATTTAAGGCTCACACGCAGGATGGTTGCCAAGTGAAGAGTCTGTGTTTTACTGAAGATTTAGGGGCTTTTTATGCCCAGTTACAAAATACATTTCTCAATGTAAATTTCCCCCCGGTGTGCCCATATTTGGCATCACCGGATAAGATGTTACCATCCTTGAATGCTGTACATTATTTATCATACACAGTGGATGTTATACAAATGATAAGAGGTGTTATACAAATGATAAGAGGTGTTATGCCTTTTCTGAGACCTTGTTTCAGAGAGATATTAGGAAAGTTACAGTGACCCAGGAATGTACCCTTTGTCCTAGTTGCTTTAGCAAGAGTTGCTTTAGCTGAGATGGGCAAATTGCACCCCCACAAGTGCAGGATATAATTTAGTATTCGCATGGGCTGTTTAAACTGAAGCTACTGTACCAATTAAGTGGCCTTTTCACCACTATATTATCAGTGACTAAGGACGATCAGCAACTTGCTTTACCCATCTTTTCAATATGTAATTATTAATGGTATATTTATTCTAAATTTGAAATATTTATATACTGCTTTCCCTGTAGAAATCTCAACATTATGTACAAAAAAGATTAATCAATTTGCACTGAAGCATAATTGAAAACAGTGGGTGGGAGTAATCACCCTGAGAAGGCCAAGATAACACAAATGAATTCTTGCAAAGGTCTGATCTAGGGAAACATGGAAGAGTGACAAAGTGAAAGAGAAATGTAAGGATTAGTACATGAAGATAGTTTGTGTATCTAGTATGTTGAGAGGATGGTATCTTTGTTACTTGGCAGGCATTTTTTAAGAAAGAAAATCCATTGTGGAAACTCTGGTAAAAGGTAAAGATTCCTGAATTGAATCTTGGCCAATTCCCTATTTTTAGGTATGTGGAGGCTGCTCTTGGAGAAGGAAAAAACACATTCTATACACATTCAGAAAAAAATACCCTTATATTATTTTATACAATTTAAGGTTGAGCATTTTTAAATTTCTCTTCATGGATTTTCTTGGGCATAAGAAGTAGGGTTGCAATGTCTGATTATTCAATTTAAATATATTTTTGCTAAATCTTTTGAAAAAATATATTTAAATTGAGTAATCAGACATTGCCTCAGATTCATTATGCATTATGGAAGGCATCAATCAGTAAATCTGTGAGAACTTTTCAGTTTAGACTGTGGGGATAAGAGCTCTAGTTTCACACTGATTTCAGAAAAACACATGTAATAAATCTGAAATCTAAATGGTCCAATTTTAAATTAAAAAATCTGACTTTTATCCAAATCTACAAAATCTGCTTATTTGTCAAACCCAAGTGCCCTGAAGCCTAAAAATGTGAGGACAATTCATCCTGCTAATGACAGAAGAACCAAGCAGCGAAGTGGCCATTTTGAGGTAAAAATGAAAAATAAATCCAAACCAGTCTTCACTTCTTTATCTTTATGATCTTTCTGACATTACAAGAGATCTTATTTCAGACTGTTAAACTGTGGTTCCATTCAGAGTTTCTGGATCTAAATATGCAAAACGTATGATGAAAGCATAAGCTGAACAAGAACGAAACAAAAACAGGAACACTGCATAGCATCGTGCTGGTCTCCTAGGAATTCAGTTTTACTGCATTCATTAGGCCAACTTAAGTGGCAGGAACAGCCAATAAGCATTAATGGAGAGGTAACCTTTCACCCACTTGAAGCCCCAACATTCACTGGAACTGGCCCTATAGACAGCAACTGGATATTGCACCATGAAGCAATACTGTGGCATAGCTGGTGCTGTCTTTACACGTTTTAGTGACACGAAATCCAAGTATTCAGCCAGCATCGAATACCCAAATATGCATGTCATCACCACCATGCATGCATGGCCAGCTGTTCTGGCCTCCCCACATGCATGGCGAATGGAGCAACCATGGCAGCTCTGTCCACAAAGTAGGTAAGCACTTTGTTGCTGGAAAATCTCTGACTAGTACAGGGTTTTCCAGCAGTAGTTTTTCACACATTTTTTTGTAGGAGAAGCAAGGCTATGGTGGGTCTGCTATAGGTACCTGTGGCAACTCTACCATGTCTGCACAACAGTGCTATATTCCCCCACGTCTGGACAGGGCCTTTAGCTGCTTGTCTTCAGAGTGCAGTTACCTAGGACTGAACCCAACGTAACACAGTAAGACGCTGTCCACAAGCCCTGCACAAAAAGAGCCAGTGTCTGCCTAAAACTGCACTTTGCACCAGACTTCACTAAGGCCCAGTTTATAGTTCCCAATGCGAAAAGGGGCTGTGGTCACACCTAGGATTTAATCCAGCTTCAGTCCACCTTCAGAATGAGAGAACATATCAGCAAAGCAACCAGTACTTTTCTTGCCACATTATCTATCCCAGAGGTTAATTTCTCAATTATTTAACACTGAACAAAAACAGTTTGTCACTTTCCTGATGGATTCTCTCACTCTGGAAGTGGACTGAAGCTGGATTAAAACTGAAGTGTAACCACAGACCTAAGAAGTCTGAAAGAGACCCAGAAAAGAGAAAGTTGAGTGCAAGCATTTGAACACTGTTTCCCTTGCATTCTTAGTTCCATCTTACTCTGTACACTGGCTTGCTTTAACTGCATAAAACCTTTTCTCATGAAGCTCAGCTTGAGTTAAATTCTTCATGATTAAACAAATGGAGAGGGATAAGGAACAAAATGGCTGTGCTACATTATATTCACTTCAGGGAAAAACTATTTGGTTGAAGATGGTTATTGTTTCTTCTCATTCCTAGTTAAACACACTTTAAATACCCTGATTTTTTTTTAAAAAAACCAGTTTGTTGGCAATGTTTGAAGCAATTCACAGTAAAAGCTATTTAAAGTTCAACCTTCAGAGGGAGAGAACACATCAGCAAAGTGACCATTTTCTTGCCACATTATCTATCCCAGAGGTGAATTTTCTGAGTTATTTCACACTGAAAGAAAACAGCTTGTCACTTTGCTCGATGCCTTCTCTCGCTCCGAAAGTGGACTGAAGCCAGATTGAACCATAAGTGTGGCCAGAGCCAGGGTTTCTGCAGGCTGCCTTCTGCAGCCAACTTCCATCCGCCCTTGCTCGCGACTGGCGGCCAGGGAGCTGTTGGTCTCGCGCCCCGAACGCCTGGCGAGCGGGTCCCTGGCGCCTAACGAGGACGCCTGTCAGTCTGTCCCGCTCTCCAGCCCAAATCCCCCCTTCTCCATTAGCAGCATCTCCCCCGCCCACGGAGGGAGGCGGCTCCCCTAGGCGGGCGCAGCCATGAGCAGCCTCAAGCTCCGCAGTCCGTCCTCGGAGAAGCGGCCCCGCCCGGCCAGCTTCCCGGGCAACGCCGAGACGCGAGCCAGCCGCATGGCGGCCAAGGAGAAGGCCAAGGAGCGGGGCGGCGGAAGCCTGGCTGGGCAGGTAGGCAGGAGGAGGCAGCGCCGACGCGACACTGCACTGGGGCTACGCGGAGGCGGACAGAGCGGCCGCGCCCCGTCCCGCTCGGCGGACCGACCTTGCAGCAGCGCGGGCGGGCCGCAGTCGGAGCCGAGCTAGAATTCCCGTCATTCCATGCCGGGCTAAATGGACCCCCGAGGTTCCTGGGAAGTGTAGTTCAAGGGATGCGCCTGGCCTGTCATGGGAAGCCTTCTTCGATGTGTTCACACACCTGAGTTTTAATTCAGTTTCAGTCTGCTTTCAGAGCGAGAGGCCACATCAGCAAAGCAAATTATTTTATTTCCACTTAATCTAACCTTTGGGATAGATAAAGTGAAAAGAAAAATAACTAGTTACTTTGCTGATGTGTCCTCTCACTTTGAAAGTGGAGTGAGGCCAGATTAAAGTTTAGGTGTGAATGTAGCCCTTGAGCTCAGCCCTTGTTTCACTAGGGTTTTTTTCCACTTAGCACTAAGAGTACCCATTAAGGGTCCTTAATGCGTCCTTAATGGGTATTCTAGTGCTAGTGGAAAAACACCCTAGACCAAACTGAGCCAGTTTGGTCTAGTGGTTAGGGAACCAGACTCTTATCTGGGAATACTGGGTTTGATTGAGCTTTTCTCCATGAAGTCAGCTGGGTAACCTTGGGCTGGTCACAGCTCTCCTCTGAGCTCTCACAGCCCCACCACGTCACAAGGTGTTCTGTTGTGGGGAGAAGAATAGAAAAGCTTTGTCAGCCCCTTTGAGTCCCCTTAAATGGGTGAGAAAAGCAGGGTAGAAAAGCAAACTCTTCATCATAGTCATCTTCCTCCTTTTAAGTTTGGGTTTCAACAGACTCCCCTTTACCTTCTGCTTCATGGGTGATCCAGTTCCATCGAAAGTGATCCTTAAAACAGGAAAGCTGAGCCACTACTTCATTATTCCTCCTTGCCCATAGTGTCAAAATGGGGCTGATGGGCCTTGGAATTAACTACTTCAGCTCAATAATCTTTCCCTCCATATCAGAAAGACAAGAAAGGTTATGACGTCAAATACTGTACAGTTTCATGCAACCATTCCACATTTCAAGGCTGCTTATAAAAGCAGCATGAAGCCATCACCTTGTAAGGCTGCAGTCTCTCCTAGCACACAATTGAGGCAGGTAGCCCTGTGAAGCACAATGGAAATTACTTTGGTTGTGATATAAGAATAGTCCTGTTCCACCTGCCTTTTCACAGTTCAGTTACTTCTCCCCCTGCTTTGTGTATCTCTGGTTGTTTACAGCCCTGTACTTAGCAATTCAGTTTTAAGTATGTTTAAGATGCTTGAAATCAACTTCCAACTTTAAAGGAATGCTGCCTTGCCATGCAAGCTTAATCACACTTATTGAAAGAAAGCACAATTCTGCCAAGTGGGATTTATTGGCAGGCTGGTGAAGTTAGCACTGCGCATGCAACGTGCAATTTCACTTCCATTCCTTGGATTTAAAATTTTAATTAAGATACATTAACTAGCCCTGGCTTTTTCTACTCAGCATCTGTTCCATTCTACTTCCTTTGTCTATGGCTGTTTCCTGGACTGCTCCAGTAGGACCAGCTAGAATGGTCCAGCTGTCCCAGAAGGAGGCTATCCCACTTTAGACTGCTTTTCCAGAGCAGCCCCCATACCAGCTGCAAAGATCCTGTGAGCTTTGAACCCTGTTCCAATGGCCAGTAACAAAACTTCCTGGTCTCAGCAGGGTCCCCAGGGGACCTATTTGGCAATGCAACAAGGTGTGCCATTGAAATGGGTCCACCATGTTAAATCGAACTATAGAGACATGCCACATTGGTCTAGTTAAGCAACTAATTACTCTGCTGTAGACCTTTTTTAAAAGGTCTACAGGTATCAAACATGGACAGAATATACTAGCAGGGAGCAGGATCTTCCTTGGGCTATAACAAGGAGCAGAAGGAAGGCTCATCAACCCAATGCTATAACTTTTAGTGAAAAATATAGAAAGGCCTTATGCCCATTTTCCACACTTACCTACACTGGACCATTCAAATGAAACCAGATGAGCCGGAGCAGTCCACCAGCTGGAGGGATCCAACTGTTCTGGAACAAGGCCATCTGCCTTTCGATACCCATTCTAGGACAGCTTCAGAGCCTGTTCCAAGGGCTCTGATGGCCATGAACAAATGTTCCTAGCCTCAGAGCTCCCGCAGGACCCAATCCAGCAGTTCAACAAGGTAAGTTGCTGAAATGGATGTCCTGCAGGTAACTAGGACTACAGAGGCTAAGAGATCTTAAGGGTTACTGGTATCCTGGACTAGGCAGCCATTTTGGACCACCTAGTTCAGTATATGTCCTATCCTGTAGGGACAGAGTGTACTAGCAGTGGGTGGGGGCCTCCCTTGGACAGTACCAAGGTACAGAGGAAGGCCCCTTGCTGTATTGCCTTAACAGTAGTAAATCCGGGAATGCAGTAGGAAATGTGGAAAGGCCCTATATTGTAAACCTACAGACATAGGCTGCCTCCAGACTAGCATAATAATTCGGCAGTTAAATCTATCCCGACTGGAAAGGCAGTTCTGTAGCTTTCCTTACTAGAAATATGAGAGTTGAGTCGATGCGCGCCGTCACGTGGGTTGAGGCAGCCAATCAAATTTTGAGCTACCCTTCTTAGCTGGCATCTCGTCTTTTTTTTTCTAGCCCTTTTGCCTGCATTGGCTTTGAAGCTTTGGATTTTCTTTATACTGCGCAGTATGTGTTGTTGATCCAGCAGTAACTTAAGTGTGCAGTCCCGATCGTATAATGCGACACCACAATGATCAATCGATTGTCGTGTGTGATGGCTCAATCGGGACTGCACATTCCAATCAGGACCGTCTGGATGCCGCCATAGACTATTTTATTGGCTTATTTCTGCCTTGATCCCAGCTCTCCAGTGCCTTATGTTAGTTCAAAGTAATCCCAAAAGGAATCATTTTGCAAGTCAGGATTCATTTCTGATTTGGAAGCAATCTTCATTAAACTCTTAAGCAAAATAGCTGAATAAAAATACACTGTATCAAGTTGTCAGCTTTCTGACTTATGACCCAAGCAAAATACCTTCCTTAAGAATATTGATGTGTACTGGATTTATTAGTACATTTATTAGTACTCTATAAGAATGTAACCATTAATGATCACCATTATATTTAAGAAAAGAACACTTATTGCTGCTTTACCCCAAGTCAGATCATTAGTCAGTTTTGCTTGTTAGCCTATCTACTGGCTGGAAGTTCTCCAGATTTAAGAACTGTACGCCGTTCTTTGCCCTATCTAGTATGCTAGGAGGCCCTGGAACTTATAATAAGAACATGAGCCCTGCTGGATTAGACAACAGCTTATCTAGTCCAGCATCCTGTCATACAGTGGTCCGCCATATTTTCACCTGCTCTTGACCCCTTTCAAATGGCCTTTAGTGGCATCTTTCCTGTCTCTCCCACCTGGAGGCCGTACCTAGACATCGACTCTAGGAGCCACTGATACACTTGTCCTTCATGAATTAGTCAAACCCATGCTCAAAGTTATCCAGGTTGATTGCTGTCAGCACCCATTCTGGTATTAAATTCCATAGACCAATAATCCTCTGGATGAAAAAAAATATTTCCCCTTTTTGGGCCTAAGTCTCTTGCCCATCAGCTTCATAGAATAACCCTTGGTTCTAGGGTTGTGCAATAGAGAAAAGTGTGTATTCACAAATCATTTATGTAATGTCTGGTCTCTAATGGCCATTTCTTCACAAGTTCAATATAGTGCTGAACAAGGACTTGGCCATGGAACACCTTGGGTGCCCTTGGGTAATTTCCTGCTTCTCAACTTATCTTTTCCCACATGGTTGTTGCGGAAATAAAATAAAGATCACCATTGTATTTATCACTTTGAGCAATTTGGAAGAAAGGCAAGATTTAAGTGTCATTAATAAGTAAACTAATTACAATATACCTCTTACTGCAGCCTCAGGTGTACATCTTGAGGTGTATTCATTTATTTGAGTAATAGTATACATGCAGTTTTTCTCCCTCATGACAATATGCTTTTCATCTATTTCTCAAGAGCCATTTAAAGTACTTAGCACTCATGTGTGACACACTGGTAATGTCGCATTCAATATGTGTGCCCCAGCTTTTAAAATCACTTTAAGACCATGTAGAAAAATGAACCTGTAATCTCAATGGATAAATCCTGAAGCTCCAGTACTTTGATTGCATAATAAGAAGGCAGGATTTCATTGGAAAGAACCTGATGCTGGGAAATATTGAAGGCAAAAGAAAAAGGGGACAGCAGAGGATGAGGTGGATAGATTGTGTCATTGAAGCAACAAGCTTGAACTTGGGCAAACTTTGGGAGACAGTAGACGACAGAAGATCCTGGTATTCTACAGTTTATGGGAGTCACAAAGGCCACATCCCCATTACAAGCTTATATTGGTCTCAAACCGTTTTCAGTCCTCGCAGACCCCACGTCAGTTTGGCTTAACACTCCGGATCGTGTGCTTGATACGTGTTACATTTTTTACTGTGGGGACTCTACCGTTTGAAGAGATGAGAATCCATGTTTAGGGTTTCCCTCTCCCAATAGCTTGCTTCCAAAGACAGCGATTTCAGTGTAAAAATCCAACCTTCACAGCAGCCGCTACACTGTAGCAATCTAGCCACTTCGCACCTGATAACAATGTTGCAATTTTGCACAATTCTAGCTCTTTGGTGTTCTGACCTTTAAAGGGGAAAGGAAAGCAGGGGCAGAGAGATGTGTGAATGTTTAAAGCTCCCTTGCTTGAGTTGCCGCTGCTGCTTTGTGCCCTGGGCAATGGGGAGAATCGCTGGCTGCCCGCTGCCAGTTTTCCTCCATCCAGGCAAGCAGCAGCCACCCAGCCAGGCTCAGTGAAGGGGTCCGTTATGGGTGGCGCGTTCATGCCAGGAGGAAGAGGGCAGGGCAGCCCCGAAAAGCGGCTTTTAAAAAGTAGCCACTTGAGTCATGTAAGCCACGTACGATCCTCAGAATCCAGATCGAACGCGATTAAGTTTAAAGGAATGGGAACAGGCAAATTCGCATTTGCATCCGGTTCTATTATTTCGGTTTAGGGAAAGCGAATTAAGCTTATAATGGGGATGCGGCCAAAGAGTTGTTGCACACAACTGAAACAACTCAGCAGCAGCAATAATCACATTGCAAGCTTCTTGCATTGTTTATCTTAGCTTGGAAATAGGTATCTTTGTTTGTGGTCACACCTTCACTTTAATCCTTCTTCAGTCAATATTGAGACCTCAGTGCTCACAGCTTTTTGGTCCAATCCATCTTATTTATGGACTTTCCTCCCTTAAATCATGCTTTTCCTGAGTCCTGATTTTTACAGGTCTCAAATTGTTTTAATTTGTTTTCATTTTTTTAAAAAGTGTAACTGGGGAAGAGGACAAGGGGGCCGAACCGTGGATACAGCATGATTTTGCCTTCTTTTTCACTGCGTGTGAAGTCACAGAAGTTTTATCCTGTCAGAGTGCAGGGGGTGTTGTGACAGTGGAGAAGGGTAGAGATCTAAAAGTCTTAAGGAGTCTCAGGATGGGGACAGAAAGGTGTGAGCATAGTGACCCAAACTGAGGAAGGATTACCAGGTATTGGGTGTGATCGGAGTTAGTGCGACATGAGTCCAGCTTCTTACTCAGATTGTTCCATCAAGGTGTGACTACAGCCTCTGATCTCTAGTGTCTGTTCAGTTTTCTATGCACGTACATGGTGATATGATTTTTAAGGCACAGACAATTTTACTGTGTTTGCAGGCCAGTACACTGATCTGAAACAGAAATCAAATAAAAAATATTGCCATTTTAAAAAGGAATTTAGAACGAGCATCAGCTGGAGTAAAAATCAATAGAGTACTTTCTAAAAGCATTTTTAAGTAAGGGTACTGCCTGCATTTTCTCACAAGCAAATGCCCTGTTCAAGATTTGAAGGAGGAGTATGTTACCAATTTATCAGTTTTGTGTGAGGAAAGAGTGGTTTGTGTTTGTATTACAAATGATTGCTCTGTTCTTAATACAGATCTGAGCATGTCAGAGTTTATGCAAAACTTTTAAGTACAAAGTCAGTAATAGAATCTCAAACTGCTAAAAGCAAAAATATAGGTGGATATAAATTATATCAAATTAAACATTTATTATGATTATTGAGTACGGATCTAAAATCAGTAATATGTACAAGAACATCTTACAGTGCTTCACAAAAAGTACAAAAATTGATATACAGTATGGATTTGTGTGTACTTGTCTGCATGTAGCCATATGTATCCCAAAGTGTTTTGGTGTTTAAATCTTATCTCACTAATGTCCGCTCTATAGATTCTGATATTGATGGTACCACACTTAAATTATTCATATCCATATATAATTAATTTACGATGTTGTTATTCTGTAGAGTGGATATAGAACTAAAGGATTCCTAATGATTGTGGCCATTGATGAAGATCTTGGTCAAAATTTGTATGACATAAATGAGATGAGCGGAGCCAAATTCTTAAGGATTTGGGGGTATATATTGCACTGTATATTCTATGATTCTTAGCCTTGATATCTTGTTAATGACATGAGGAACCAATAGCTAAAAGATATAGGAATGCAAATCTCTCTCACACAGCCAGAGAGAGAGAGAGATTTCTGGGCAACATTGTAAGACATTGTACACATTATTGATTTTAGATCTGTACTCAACTATCTTAAAAAGTGTTTAGTTTTGTATAGCTCATGCCCTTCAGCATTTTTGCTTTTTGCAGTTTGGAATCCTATCAGTGTCTTTGTGGTTTACCATTCCCAACCTAGGAATTTTTAATTTGTGCTTATGCAAAATGTTTGCCCCTACAAAAAGGTTTTTCAAGATTCTTCACTTTTAAAAAAAAATAGGACACAAGAATCTCAAAAAATAGTAGCAGAAAATCACATGAAAGTGAGAAATTCAAGTGGTGAATCAAATGGACTAGAGGAACAGAAGCTTTGAATTTCCTATGCTGGATTGCCCACAGTAGTGGTGGAGCATTCAAAGGTAAGCATGCAGTGAAAAGCTGCTGGTTAACCAGCATCCTTTTACTTCGCTGGGTGAGGGATGCTCTGCTTCTACTGTGGGCTACGGAAACAGTGAACTTGCTTTGCTGCTTATGTCCCTGTCTGGAGGCACCCCCAGACTAATACCTTCTTTTATTTCATGGCTTCCCCCTAAGAGGCCAAGATAGGAGAGGTGGCAGGCGGTGTGGGTCAAGAAGTTTCTGCATACCAGTGGCCCAGTTTAGCCCAACTTCAAAGACTGGGAAGAAAGTTGCCAGGCAAGTCTTTTTTATCTAGCATCTCAGAAGGTGAACACTTCTGGTGCTGCTTCCAGGAGCCTGTCCAAATGGCACTGGACACTTTATGACCAGTAGAGTGCCTCAGGTACTCACTGTCATCTGCATGTGATCACTTAGTCAGACTACTGCCGGGGAACACTTTGGCCTGGTTTAACAGCATGTCTGTGGGCAGAGCCCCTCAGTAGACTAGTCTGTACTGTGGATGCCATGTTCCTTGCCCATGAAGACACAGCGAGAATCTCCAAGCAGTTTAATAAAGCGCAATTTATAGAACAATCCCAGAAAACTACATGTTCAGAACTGTCAAGATTCTTTTCTTTTTTAGCTCTGGCATGGGTACTTCGCATTAGGCCACATCTTCAGCCTGAACTTTGTTTACGTCAGTACAGTGAAATGAAATGAAATGAACCTTGATTATTTGTTTGTTTGTTTGTATTTATTTGATTAGTCATTTGACCATATCAAGTTTCAAATGTACAAAGGATAAAATCACGTGGAACACACAGCGATAAAACAAAAAAGAATAAAATCAAAGTCTGTATGTATATCATTGTTATATGTCCCCATCAATACAGTGTATTCCTGATCAGTCTGTCTGCTTAACGGTTTTCATTAACATGGCTGTGTCTGCAAGGAGGTACTTCTAGATCACCTGGGCCACATGCCTATTACAAGCTTAAAACGGTTTCGAAACAGTTTCGATCCTCGCAGTCCCCATGTCAGGTTGGCTTAATACGCTTTCCGCGTGTTAAATCGCCCCAAAGCGTTGTAAATGTTAACACTCATTTCAACAGGTCTCACTCCAATTCGTGCACTTGAAATGCTTTACATTTCTTGCTGTGGGAACCGTACCATTTTAGTGGGATGAGAATGCATGTTTAGGGTTTTCCTCCCCCAATAGCTTGCTTCCAAAGATAGTGATTTTACTGTAAAAATCCACCCCTCACAGCAGTGGTTACACTGTAGCAATCCACCCACTTCACACCTGATAACAATGTTGCAATTCTTCACAATTCTGGCTCTTTGAAAGTTCTGACCTTTAGAAAGGGAAAAGGGAGGAAAGCAGGTGAAGTTTCATTGAGATGTGTGAATGTTTAAGCTGTGACTGTGGAGGTGGGTGGGTGAAGGGGGCTTGAGTTGCTGCTGCTGCTGTGTGCCCTGGGCAATGGGGAGAGGAGGGGAAAGAATCGCTGGCTGCCCATCCAGGCAAGTGGAAGCCACCCAGCCACCCAGCTAGGGTCTGTGAAGGGGTCTGTTATGGGTGGCACATTCACGCCAGGAGGAAGAGGGTTTTTTTTTTTACAGTTTTTTTGAAAAGGAAAACGTTCACATCTGGAACAGAAATGGCACTGTGTTCATGTGGTGACAGGATGGTAAAAGTGGAGTTGTCTGTCTCCACCTGTCAGCTGCCATCTGCTTGGTAGCATAGCTCACCAATGACTCTTGGGGCATCAGAGGAAAAGTGAGCACCTGTAAATCCAACAATAGCGTATATTTAACATAAAAGTGAATTCAGACCAGATTGTGGGCACCTTTAAATGTGTCCACATGAAACTCAGATTTAAGGCCCCTAAGGACCCATTAAATCTGGATTTCTCCTGCCCTTGTGGGGACAGGGTCTGCTGATTGGTACCAATCAGGTTCCTAATGCGTTCTAAATGGATTCCTAGTGCTCAAACAAAAAGGCCCTAGAAGTGCACTGATTGTTGATTAGGTGTGGAGCAGTAAATTATGCTCCACACGTTTACCAACATTAACTAGAAGTTTACCTGAAGCGTCTGGTGGTGCAACCATTTGCTCTTCTTCTGGTTCGCTGCATGTGGTGGATGGGGAGGCATTGTCCACGCAGTGTGATGGTGGTGGCAGCCGGGATTGATCACAGGATCAACATAGGGTCGCAAGAAGAGCGTTTCATTGGTGACGCAGCAGTGGGAGCTGCTTGCTCAATCACAGGTGCTGATGTGATCAACTGCCACACATCCCTGTGCTCGAACACTCAGCTGACGCCAGCCAATCGCAGCAGCGAGGAGGTGGGACTTCCGGTTTCGGAGGTGGCAGCGCAGGCTGGTAAAGAGGGGGACCATTCACATTTCTGGCCAGTAAAGGACACTTTGGGAACGCTTTCTTCCAGACTAATGGAAATGGTCCTCCTGTACCTGAAGTTTACCAGGCTTACTTCATGGCAGCCTAATCAGGTAAGTACAGAAAGTCCTCAGGAGTTATGCTTGAGTGTCCCCACTTGACCTTTGTTTACAAATCTGTGAGGATGTTATAATTGTTTAAGATAGTTATGATCAAGGCCTCAAATCATACAGTGTGTGATAGAAGGTTTTTACATTAATGTACATAAGGGATGTACATGAATGGGTTTTTGACATTCGATTTGTAACAACTCGAATGTTAGAAAATTTGTATTCGTTCAAATAGATCCCCTTCAAATTTGGTAGGATTGTATTCAATACCAATGTATTTGTATGACTATCCGATATGAATGCATATGGATCTTGCATACGGAGCTTATACAAACACGTTATTATTGGATGCATATCCTACAGTATACAAACGCATGCGTACTGATACGTATCTGTTACATATCTCCAGTTTAATAAATGTATAAATGTTCCAAAACATTCATATTTGTACAAATGTTAATGTATGAATTCATCCAAATTCATCTGAATAAAGAATGTTACAAATATTTGTGCACTTCCCTAGTATACATGAGTGTTCTCTTGCTGTTTTGGAAAGTATGTTTATTCGCATTCTGTTTAAAATATGTGTTTTAGATTTACTGAACACCACAATGCTTGTTTAATAATATTGTGGCTGAGACACCTAAAAGCTGGTGATGTGATGAAACTAATATCTTACTTAAGCATATGTTTTGCTAATGTTTAAAGTTATTTCTTTTTGAGAGGAAGTTATTAGATGTATAAACTACATATTGGAGCATGCCTTTATATTTTCCTTTCATATTTTGTCAAATTACACTCCAATATCTTGACAACCGGTGAATGGACAACATAGGTAGATACTCTGTGCTTTTTCTGTTGTCAGAGACATTGAGATCAGCCTATGGTCCTAGCTAAACAATGCATTGAAGACTACTTTTGCTTTTGTCATTTCTATGTGTGATCTTTTGATATCAGTGGAACAAAAGTGATAATTCTTTCTAGCATTGCACAAATTATTTATGTTCCCTTTGGTTATTAGTGTGATGTTCATCCTATCTTAATTCTTATATACAATAATTACATATATGTAAACACCTTTCTTCTTCTTCTTCTTCTTCTCCTTCTCCTTCTCCCCTGCAATGGCGTTGCCATTTACAACTCGACTTTTTCTGTTTTGAAAACTATAGTAAACCAAATCAGCTATTTTTAGTGTACTTCCTTGTTTCTTAAACAGTTCAAAATGATGAAGTTGAGTTTTATGTTACCATCCAATAATAACATGGATAATTTGAGGCTTACAGAAATGTATATTTAGGAAGAGTGAGCCTAGACGCAATCATACTATTTTCATTTATCTGTAAGGGAAATACTGGATGCAGTAGACTTGATAGCTTGTTTTATAGTGATTTAAAAATATAACTGGTCTATTATATGATGTTTAACCAACTTGAGCTTTCCAACCACTGCTTTGCTTTGAAAAGGCAATATTCCTTCTTGGGTAATTATAGGATAACTTGACGGATATTAGTATTTAAACATTTTCCATTACAACTACTGTATGAAATTTTTGGAAGCAATAGTTAAGTGTTCTTTTCATCACCAATAGTGTTCTAGGTATTAGATATTTTGGGAAAGATCTTGGAATAAATTAGATTTTTCCCATTCAGAGTAGTGGAATAACTGTTGTTGCTATATGGATTTTTGCTATAACATGAATTTTCAAAAACCATTTGCTATAGATAATGGGGAAAGAACATACAGCATAGTCTAAGACATTTAATTTGCACATGTAAGACAATTTAGTTTTCATCTGTCTATAATTCCTCCTGTCTTAAAACAGTTGTTGGGTTTAGCAGCAGCCATTGCTTCACTTTATGTTCTGATTAAGAGAGATCCTTGATTTTTTTTTCAAGTTATGGTTGTAAATATTATTCTAATCTAATGCAGTGTAATTGATTTACTGCAGGAGGAAGAGAAAATTGTTAAAGATGAAGAGGCAATGGCTTGGCAATTTCTTTCCCTTCCTCAGATTACTGTTCTGCTGGAACAAGATATAGCAGGAGTACAAAAGTAAGTCTACTGAACTTATCTGTAAATGTTGTTAGATAAACTGCTTTTATTGTGTTCTCTGAGATAACAGTATGCAGTATGCCTTCTATCAGTTCTTCCCTGTTTCTTTCCAAAGGAAGTACTAATGAATTGCTATCATTATTTAGGATCCATTGAGCAAAAAACCATCTGTGTTTTGTAACTGTAATAGAACTGATCTGATATTAGGCCCCTAGTGGATTTATTTAACCATATTGTACGGAATCAAAGTGAGTTAATTACTTTTGTTAATTTGTGCCCTGCTTTTCCAAGGTTCTAGACACCTAATATTGCTGAAAGGCTCCAATAATTAATTAAAGCTTGCTTATACTAAATTAGGTCTGAGACCATGGTGCCTTGTTCTGATACTATGTTCACAGAAACCATGTAATGACACTCTGTCTCATGCCAATCCAGTGTATCATGACGACACAGGATGCAGAAAACAAGATTGTACTAGATAACTAGTATTCTTCGGTTTTATGCTGATTATAATTTTTAACCACAGATACATGGAGGAGTTTTTAAATTTTAAAGAACGTTTGACATCTTTGAAAGAAGCTGCTTTATTGGATTATTACGTCTCAGGATTTTGGTGGGCAAAATCATTAGAATTTACTCCTGTGCAAGTTGGAGGGTTCCTGACTCTGTTAAATTTGCTGATAGTGAATCTTGATGGTAAGTTTCATTGTATTTTGCATTCTAAGGATCTGTGTTTTCAGTTTTCAGTGCAGTGAAATAATTACTTTGGAGCAAAAGGAAATTCTGTTTTTCAGTTCTGTGTAATTTTTCTTTATCCCAGCTCCCAGTAGGTTGTAAGTTTCATTTTAGTTAACCACCATCATTTCAAGGATGGTGTCAGTGGACTGAAAAGAATTCTGAGAACCAGAAATTATAATGCTTGTTATAATGACATACTGTAAAGACTTGGGTGCAGTTGCTGCTCTACAAAGTTTCTGTGCACCCTATCACAGTTTATTTTTATACCACTTTTTGGAAGCTATTTTAACTATGCAGCTAATTTATTTTCACATACAAAACCCTTTATGTTGAGAATTTTGGCACCCTCCATTTGGACTTAACCTGAATGTCTTTCCAGTGGATAGAGATGAAAAGGTGTGAGCAGTCAGGCCTGAAGATGGACTGAAGAAGGTTTAAAGTGAAGGTGTGATCACAGCCTAAGTCCCACAAGATGGAGTAAGGCAGGCCATACCCATTATGTAAAAAAGATGAGTAGAGTTCCATCCATGGTCTTTGCAAAATCAGTTTAAAGCAGTTCCCTGCAAAAAGGCTTCCATGACTGTAAATAGAATTGCATAATTTGGCAAGGCCATTCTCTTTAGCATTCTTTTGTGGTTGGTGAGACATCTTATTGAACTAAATCCCTTCCACTTTGAATATTTTTGGCTGGAAAAGTACACATAACTAAAAGTTTTTACATATGAAGGTTATTTTTAGTTCCTGATTTAACATCTTAAGCATTAAAACAAGAGTGGTTAAGGTTTTCTTTTTCTTACCTTGGCTTTCATTGCAGATCATCATATGGTGCTTGAGGAAAACATCCAAGAGCTTGGAAACATTATGGTTGGAATTGGACAGTGTCATTCAGAAAGAAGTGGTGGATTTGAGTTTTTCACGGTAGACCAAGCCAAGGCTATAATCAGCTACTTGAAGATCAGGTAGTTACCTTATGTGTTAATCCTGTACTATTAAAATTTTACAGTGTTCAAATTCTTGCCACAGCAACCCAAAGAAGGAAAGGTTGTTTTATTCTAGCAGCCTTTTATATAAGGATTGTGAAAACAGAAGAAGGGTTTGGATGTTCTCCTCTATTTTCTTATTTGGATCCTCCATGGCTCTTATTTTCTAAATTTCCAAGGGCTCGCATATAAAAATGAAGACCTTCATAAATGACATAGTTCTTATATAATATGGAAGTCTCAGGCAAATTGGGCCTGATGAGCTGTTAACAGGAGCAGGCTTTCCCCCTTTTTGTGGGAAGGAAAGGGTGGCCCCAGACGTGCAGAGACGAATCATTCATCTTTCCTCATTGTTCATCTTCTCATTCATTGGCTTAAACTGAAAATTCTCCTTGGCTATTCTTCCCAATAGGCTCAGCACTGCATGTCTGTGTGAAGAGAGACAGAGGTTTTAAAAGCTTTGTCCCTTCCAGACTAGTGGATAAAAATCTGCAGTTAGTAGGAAAATTGCAGCTTACCTGGCTGCAGAGTCACAATGTGTCATCCCCACTTGAAACGGAGACCTGCAGCTTCTTCCTCAGCAGCTGCTAGACTTCCGTGGTGCGCATGGTGAGGCACACATCTCATGGGATCAGGAAGCCAATGGGAGCAGAGCTGCAAGCTCAGCTCTCGTTGGCTGTTTCCTGCTATCCTGTCTGGATGGTGGGAAACTTCCAATTTACCTGATACTGTGAAGCGAGTGTTGATCATTTCGCAGAAGGTAAATCTGTAGTAGCAGCGGCATAATACACCGCCAGTACGAAGTATCGGGCATCAGATGTGACGCCCATGCACCGACTGTGCATCAGAAAGCACAGTAACCCCCAGTCTGGACACACCTCTTCTCTCTTTTTGGACCAAGATTCTCATGAGCCTTAGCAACATGGGCTATTGACCCTTGTAGTGAATTTGTGCTTTAGCTAGACCTGCCATTGAACCCTGACATCAATTTCTACCTTGTAAAGGGCCGCTGGGTCTACATGATTCCATTTTAATTTCATATGGTACTGTGGAGTGTTTCTTTAGAGTGCATTGTCAAGCATCAAAAGAGGCACTTCTGAACTATCTTTTCAAAACCTAAATAAGAAGCTGGGGCTGGTTTACACAGTTATAGCTAAAGCTACAGTAGTTGCCTAAGGGTGTAACTTAGATATTCTCTTGTCCTTAAAACAAATGTTAAGTATTTCAATTCTTACATCCATTTAGGGGGTGGTAGTGGAAATTTGCTTGTAATAATCTGAGAAGTATTGGGAATATGAGGAAAAATGTCTAAATACAGAGGCACAACAGTTCTGAGAATGCCTATGAATCTGGTAATTACTCCTCCCCGCTTTTCTTTTTCATCTTGTCTCCTGAGGCAAGCAGGCATCAACAAATCCCATGGCATTTTCTTGCAGGAAACAGTTAAGCTAGGAAAATATGTTGGCATTAATCATTCTCAGATACTTGCAAGGTGTCGTTAAAAGCCCTACCCTAACCATTCACATCTGCAATCACTTGTCACACTGTGCCAAAAAACCACAACCCTAACTGTAACAACAGAAACAAATGCCAAGTGTATGCCATTGTGCCTTTGTTTAAAAGGAATTCTATACTGTTTTGGAAGAGTAATATACACTTTGCTCAAGCTGTGTAATTTTGATAAAAATGCATCTAGATGAAATTTAGTGGGAGGCAAGATGGTATTAATTTTGCTTATCAGCCCATATACACTCACACACTCAGTTCTTCTAACATCCTAGAGATATTATGTCCTGAATTCAGAATGCTGCGTCCCATTGCACAATCCCTACATGGCTTGGTTCTGAGAACACTGGCCTGAATTGCATTAAAAACCTTTTTATTCTATATTGATGGGCTGTTGTTGTTGTTGCTGATGATGTTTTTAATGAGGATAGTGGTATTTGATATCCAAATGCCAAGGCCCTCACTATGTTTTGTTTTGTGTCATTTTAACTGTAATTTACATATCATTACATTTTATCCCACCGTTTCATGAAAGGATTGCTAGCTCACTAATTTCAGGTCGAAGTCCAGAAAGCCCCTTGGTCTCTGAGGAGGCAAAATGGGAACAGTTTTGCACACTGAAGGCTTCAGGTTCAATATCCAGCATTTCTCTGGAAGAAAGGAATGACACTCTACTCATATATTGTTAACAAAAAACCTGAATGGATAAGTCCACAGTCACCAGAAGCCGAGCTCAAGTTGATGGCATCTTTTCCTTAGAGATAAATATTGTGTAACTAGTTACTTCTCCCCACATTTCATCCACACCACAGATGTCAAACTTAGGCCTGTGGGCCATATCTGGCCCACAGTGTAATTATATTTGGCCCATGAGAAAATACCAAATGTCTATTAGAGTTGGCCCGCCAGTAGACAGCGCATGCACCGCTAACACTAAGGTACACTAAATGCACCTGTCTAAGATTAACATAATATTGTAACCTGCCCTGAGACCTTCGGGTATAGGGCGGGATAGAAATACAAATAAATAAATAAATAAATAATACATCCCAGAATGGTCTGCTGTTGTGTTGGCACGTCAGTCAGGACCCACAAGCACCCCCTCCTCTCTTGACATTCATTAGCAACCTCATGCTACCAGTCACATTGGGCCACCCCTCCAAAAAATGGCCAAATGAAAGGTGGAATATAGAAGCTTTCTACAGAAGTGAATGCCACAGATGTGTCTTTTATTTGACATTTGATTTCACATGTGTCTATATTTCCATATATTTCCATATTTTATTTATATACCGCCTTTCCAAAAGAAACTTTTGCCGAAGGTGGTTTACAACAAATGGAAACAAAATACAAGGCAAAATGCAATCATTACATTAAAAAAAAATAGTATTACACTTTGATTGTTCCAGATTCAATCTTTAAGCAAAATTTAAGTTTGTTTTAGTATGAAAAGGTTCATCATTATATCTGATGAGAAGGAAAAACATACTTAATTGTAGACATTTTTTTCAATTACTATCAACGTCGGACTGCGGCTTTATCCAAGTTTTTAATTTTGGCCCACAATGTATTTGAGTTTGACACCCCTGATCCACACAGTCTTTGTGATACATTAGTAGCTAGTTCAGAAAGAGTAGCTAATTCAATGATACGTAATAAATTTCATTGTTAAATGTGAAATCTGAACTACAGTTTTTTCACACCCTGTTGACACTTATCACTGTACTTGTATAGTTCAGATATGTTCATGAAAAGATTTCTGTCTGTTTACAACCGTGATGTAGACTATATACCTTTCCACGCCAACCCTTATTCCAGAAGAAATTTGGAGTAAAGGTCCACTCGCTACTGTGGAGTACGCCAAGTCCCTTCCACCACTATCATGCTTCATCTGCACTGGTTGAAGTATGGACTGGGCCACCAAAAATGGTGCCATAATCCAAAACGGTGAGGTAGTATACAGGCCAACAGAAGTGTGCGGATGGCACACCACCATGTCTGGTATATTAGGAGGGGGACCTTTTCCAGCACTCCCTGAAGTACTTTCAGAAATGTGTCTGCTGCAAAACTAGCCAGGTTAGAAACTCAGTGCCAGGAATGCTAACGTGTTCCTTAAGTGTCAAAACTGAACATGTACAGTCAGTCCTTTCTATCTGCAAAGGTTTGGTTCTATCAAAATACCATGGGTACCATAACTATGAATTTTCTGAAAAACCCCTCATCCGAAACACCTGGAAAAGCAGTTTTCCTATTATAACCCTGAGTGTCTCAAATACTTCCTGACAAATAAATAGAACTTTTTCAGTTTTAAAACTTTTGAAGAACAACTCGGTAGTCTTAATTTCCACCACCATAACAATATTTTTTTTCTTTTTCTTTTTTGGTCTCCTAGCTTGTTCCAGCACTATACGTTGTATGAGTATCTTTTCCACAGTATCAGGGAAGAGCTTGTGATAGGAGATGAGGTAAGTAATTTGCATGACTGGAACTGATTAAGTGGAATATTTTAATGGATGTTCTCTTGCATCTGTTTTCTATAGCTCAAAGCAAGTTTATGTCAAAATTGCTCAAGTGTTAACAGCATAGAATAGCAGATGAAAGAATAAAAGAGAAATACAGTAATGCCTGTCTCCTCAGGAATGTGAAATTTAGAAGAATAAATATGCCATATTTTATTAAATTGCTAGCTGGATTGTCATGAATATCTTTGCAGACCGCATTTATGTGGGTGATGTACAGGTGCAAGGTTTGGCTCAGGAGAAGTGGGGCTGATCTATAGAGGCTTTCAGCTTCTATGCAGGAGCTTTGAGGAAGTTCCATTTCATTTTGTTTCTGAGGCAGATTATAAAACAAAGGAAATGAACTAAAATAGGTTGGAAAGATGAAACTCTTTCAGAATACATCCTGCAACCCATTTCCCAAGCTTGTCACTGATAGTTTACTCCAGAAAAGAAGACTAGCAATAATAGATATTTTTTTCCAAAACTCCCTTCTGTAGCATGACTATCACCTACTATCTAGCTTCCTAATGGTTAAATCCCTGTGCCATTTGCTACTGTTTGCCTCCTGTACCCTTACGTATGGTGTCCTCTTACTGGCCACTTTGCCTTTTGCCTCATTGGTCACAATCTCCTACCACCGTTTTGTCTGTCCTGTTGAATCTTGGTTTGCCAAGTGCTGGCAGACATTTTATGTTCCACAGTCTTATGACCTATTACAGAATTTCTCAGGTTCTCTAAGGTGAAATAACAAATGTATACAACTGGAAGTAAGCAGCATAGGTGTTAGCATTCCACTAAACTCAGCAGGGTCTACTGCGAACTTCCTCTCGCAGATTTGGGAAAATCCTGATACGGTAAGCTGTTTTCATATGGAAAATTAAGTTTAATGATCATGTGTTTTGTCTTTTTTCATCTTAATTGAAAGTGACAGGAGTATTCAGGGGTTTCAGTAAACCTGGGGCTGATAGTGACTTTTTTTTGAAGTGACAATTTTATTTGCCATTCTGCTTCCAAACATTTAATGGATGCATTTATTTAAAACTTTATGGTCAGTTATTCCAAAAATCATTCAGTGCTTTTCCTTGAATGTATAGCTTTAGATCCTGATCAGACATTGTTAAAAATCATGACTGCTTGATATATTAACCAGTACTAGCTGGTACCCACTGGGATAAGTGAGGCAGAGAGTAAATGTCCCACCATATTCAGTAACCCAAGAGCATCACAGCTTGTGCAAAATTACCTGGATGTAGGAAGTGCCTGCCCACTTCCCTTTGCACACTTCCTATATCCAAGTTCTTTTGCAAGACCAGCGATTCAGCAAGGAAATGACAGACATGGTGAACAGTCCAGCATGACAGAAAACCCGGCATCAGAGCTGGATTTTCCATCATGCCTAAATTGAACTTTTTCAATGCACTATCCTAGGAACATATTGGGATTGTGGTAATCCCAATGTAGCTCCAGGAAAATTGCATTTTTAAACTGCGTCTGGAGGCATCTATGGTCTCAAGCCAAAGACATGGTGCTGTTCTTGAGGATAACTGTATCCACAGCCAAATCTTTATGTGCCTTTTTTGCTGCAAATATCACCACTGCTAATGAAGCAGTCCACTGAACAGGAGCTTATCTCTTCGGCAGTGGGATCAGATATTTAAAAACAACAACCCTACATGCAACTTTCTGTTCTTCCTCATCACATTTTTAGAATATAAATGTTATTTTTAACTAGTGCAATATACACTGCTTCTTGAGTATGAAACACATGATCATTCTTTTTAGAGGGATTTTTAAGAGCTTTCTAAAGATTGGTTTCAGAGTAGCTCAGCAAATTAACAGCAAATGGGAAGAAATCTTTATAGTGAAGAAGCAACGAAGAAATGTCACTTCTGCATAGCTGACTGCTAACCTTCATAAATGAAGTCTAAACCTGGTGTGATCTAAAGCTGGATGATGGACACTCCATCATATTATGAATATCAGGCTTCTGTAGGAAAGTATAAGTTGGTCTTTTTCTTAGCAATGGAGGACATTTTTCATTAATATTAAAAGCTTCTCTTCAGTGCTTAAAGATGGAGCTGAAGGCCACTTTGCTGAGTTCAACTAGTAATTGCTATATAGTTTTCTTCGCAACAGTATGAAAGTGTTTTGCCATTGCCCTTACCCAAGAAGCTACAGGGATTTGGACCTATGACCTTCAACATGCAAAGCAGATGATCTGCCACTGAGTTGTGGCCCTTTCTCAGTGCTTACTTAGGGCTGTGTCAATGCTTACATATATTTCAGAAATAATTTGACATGGAAATGAATCTAGATAAGACTTCTTGGGTTAGTGCTCTCTTTTTTTTTCTGGCTATCTATACTACAGGGCAGTCAGAATTTTGTAAACCATATCTGCTATGAGGTGCTCTGACCACTGTGAGGAGGTAAGGTAGCATACAGATATGAAAAATAAATAAACGAATGATTAAAATATACCCCAGAGCCCTTAAGTGTCCACTTGATTCCACTGGTCTTTAGATTGATCAATAGGTTCTTCCAGTTGAAGATTCATTAATAATAAGTGTTGTTATTATTCTGTAGCAAATTTTCTGTAGGAGTTTCCACATTTCTGACATTGTTAACAGTTAAGGAGCCAGACTCTTATCTGGGAATACCAGGTTTGATTTCGTACTCCTCCACAAAGCCAGCTGGATGACCTTGAGCTAGTTATACCTCACAGCCCCACCTACTTCACAGGGTGTCTGGTGTGGGGAGAAGAATAGGAAGCTTTGTGAGCCGCTTTGAGCCCCCTTAAATGGGTGAGAAAAGCAGGATAGAAAAGCCAGCTCTTCCCCCTTCTTCATTGCATCATGATGACTTCCATGGAATTCTTAGCACCAGATTGTTAGGTCATTGATGCTGTTATCAGGGGTTCATTTTCTGTTTTTACCTCCCAGTGCATTCCAACGAGTAAAAACAATTTGATATTCCAATGAGGTGAAATATTCTGTGTTAGGGGTGTACAAAATCCTTTTTTCAAATGCATTACGAAGCATGTGAAATGGTCATGAAAATGTTTGCTGGGTGGAACACCTAGCAGAACTTAAGATAAAGCAAGTTGAGTACTTACCTCAGATTACTTTCTTCCTGACTGCCTGCCCTAGCCTTTTTATGAACCTGGAGGGGTGGGTTGGCCCATCACTGTGTCGTCCTGTGTGATGACTCAGCTCCCATGTAAGGAGGGTATGCCCATTTCAAATGCCCCACAAGGCAGTTAAAATTGAGTTTTGCACAGCTTGTCTGTGTGCTTAGCAATGAGGGGCATTTTTCATTAATATTAAAAACTTCACTGCTTAAAGATGGACCTTTATAGGCATCAACCTGAACTGTATGCTTCATTTCCACAGGTGCAGGCCTTTCCCCTGGCTGAACACAAACATTTTGGGAGAGGCTATCACAAGACCAGCTTGGTCTTGTGGTTAGAGTATCACACTCTTATTAATAGTCTTCCGGTTTGATTCAGCTCTCCTACACAAAAGCATACGGGTGGACTTTCTTTCTTTTTGAAATCTCACAGCTCAACTTACCTCATAGGGTGTCTGTTATGGGGAGAAGAACAGAAGGTTTGTCAGCCACTTTGAGGCCTCTTAAGGATGAGAAAGTGAGGTGTGAAAACCAACTCTTTTTCTTCTTCCAGGTTGCATTTTTAACTGCACTTGCTGTAAGGAGGTTTTTCCCAATATTCTCTCCTGTAACTAACAGAGAACAAAATGTGACTCTCTTCTCTCTGACATCCTTTGAGGCATTTTAAGGCTGCTACTATACTCACCGCCTTCTCTTCTGAAGGCTGAGCTTATATAGATCTTCTAATCTCTCTTCATCAGTCTGGCTTCTGGTCCACTTATATCTTTGTTGTCCTTTTCTGAAACTGCTCCAGAACTAACCACTTCCCAAGAGTAGAATTATTATTTCCTAAGATATAGAGACTGTACTTCTGTTCATGCTGCCCAGAGCTACATTTGGCTTTTTGGAGGGAGGCCAATTAAAATTCTAAGAAATGTTTCACACGCACAAGCACATGGACATATGTTATCCCCTAATTTATTTGAACACTTTATTTCATTTTGTTGTACCAATGAAACATTTTCCATTTCATTTTGTAGAACTTCCTTCTATCATTTTTAGCCCAGTTTTCTACCATATCTTCTGGATAATTTTAATTTTGAGCTAGTGATGTGCCAAACCAGGAGGGATTTGAACAGTTCAAATTCAAACCACATCTCCTGCCAGTTCTAGATCTTCAGTTCAAATTACAATCAGACCAATAAGGATTCAAATAGACCCCTTCAAACCAGACTGATTCAAGCTGAACCAGTTCTAATGGATGCAGTTCTGCAGTATTTTTGCCCTTGTGAAGGACATTTTAAACCATTTTAAAGCACCAAACTGGTTTGATGAACAGCTGAACTAGCTCATTGCTTTTGTGATTTGGTTCAATTAGAACCTAACCACAAAATTAGGTTCATGCACATACCTACTTTGAATCTATTTTATATATAATTGCTACTCTGTCCAATTTGTGTCACCCAAAGGTTTGACAAGAATTCGTTCTACCTGGTGGCTTAAATCCTTAATAAATTTTAAGAACATGAAAGGACTGCTAAGATGGTTTGGTTAAAACTTAAACTAGCCATTTTTATTTATTTATTTATTATTTACATTTCTATCCCTCCCCATACCCGAAGGTCTCTGGGCGGCTAACAGATTAAAATAGAATATAACAGTAAAAGACATTAAAAATCCAGCAAGTATAAAACAATATATAATATGTTTAAAATGACAGTGTCTGTACTGTGGGGGGCAGGGGGAACATAAGCAGCTCAACCAAAGGCCAGGGCAGAGGTGCGTCTTCACCGCCCTCCTAAATATATATAAGGAAGGGGCATGACGCACCTCGAGGGGGAGGCTATTCCATAGTCTGGGGGCCATCACAGAAAAGGCTCTCTCCCGGGTGCCCACCAACCTCACTGTTGAGATCAAACTGAACCAGCTCCAGTTCTTAGTGGCTAAGGAAGGGTACATCCAGGCACAGAGGCTGGGACTGAAGTGGGTGGCTTCATACAATCTATTTCATTCCCACAGTCAGTTATTTGATTTCTGGAGCAGAAGAGGGCGGTCCTTTCAGGACCTGTTCTTGGTCAACCTGTTCTGGTTTCTAGCAAGTGCTTGCTGATCAGCCACTTTATGGTCTAATTTAAAAATGTTATGATGTAAGCATGTTAAACTGACTACTCTGTAATTTGTTGGATCCCCTGTTTGGTTCCTTTTGAAAACAGGAACATTTACTCTCCCTCCAGCTGGAGGATTTATTATAGGTAATAAACAGAGGACTTTCATGATCTCAAGAGAATTAACTCATTCAGGGTGCTTTTTGAACATTTGTCTGTAAATCTCAAGATGCAATTCTGTCTCAGCTGTTCATTTTTTACATTCTTCTCCTGTGTCATGCATCCTTTCTTTAGGAAAAAAACCTAAGCCAAACTATGCTTTGAGTAGTTCCACATTTTCTGTCTCTTCTCAGCAATTTGCCATCTTTTCTGTGTAGTTGAACTACTGCTTCCTTTTTCTTTTCCTTTTTTAACATATCTGAAGAAACTTGTTTTTAACGTGTTTGAATGCTGTTGAACAGACCTCCTAGGCAGCTCACTGAATGCTGTAAATGAAAGTTTTGCTTAGACTAGTAGTAACTGTGACAAAAATTTGACCAACAGTAATGACCACTATATTAACAAAAAATTAGAAAACCTGTAGCTTATGTGATGTTGATCTCAAAACTTGAAAACATGCAGTAATACTTCAAGGGTGCATCCCCATTATAAGCTTAATCAAGTTTCCTTAAACCGAAATAATAGAACCAGATGCAAATGCGAATTTGCCTGTTCCCATTACTTTCAGCTTAATCGTGTTCGATCCGGATTCTGAGGATCATACGTGGCATACGTGACTCAAGGGGGGACTCAAGTGGCTACTTTTTAAAAGCCGCTTTTTGGGGCTGCCCTGCCCTCTTTCTCCTGGCATGAATGCGCCACCCATAAGGGACCCCTTCAGGGAGCCTAGCTGGGTGGCTGGGTGGCTGCTGCTTGCCTGGATGGAAGAAAAACGGCAGCGGACAGCCAGCAATTCTTTCCCCTCCTCTCCTCATTGCTCAGGGCATGCAGCAGCAGCAGCAACTCAAGCCCCCTTCACAGCCACAGCCTTTAAAACAGAACCTCCAGCTGCTTTCCTTTCTTTTCCCTTTCTAAAGGTCAGAACTTTCAGAATTGTGCAAATTTGCAACATGGTTATACTGTGTGAAGTGGGTAGATCACTACAGTGTAGCTTTAAGGAGTGGATTTTTATAGTGGCTGTTTTGAGGGGTGGATTTTTTTTCAATGAAATCACTATCTTTGGAAGCAAGCTATTGGGGGAGGGAAACCTTAAACATGGATTCTCATCCCTTAACACCGTACGGTCCCCACAGTAAAAAATGTAAAACGTTTCAAGCGCACGAACCAGAGTGAGACCTGTTGAAATGAGGATTAACACAACGCTTTGGGGCGATTTAACACGCGAAAAGCGTGTTATGCCAAACTGACGTAGGGTCTGCCAGGATTAAAAACGGTTTGAAATTGAAATAAGGTTGTAATGGGGATGTGGCCCAAGTGTCTTCTTGCCGAGGTCCTTGTCTTTAATTGAGGTTCCATTTATTAGGTCAAAAGCATCTTCCCCTCTGATGAAACATACCTGGCAACAAGGACCTGAAAGCTTGTCTTTTTTTTCTTGTTGTTGAGTCTTTCCTCCAGCTACTTTCCCATTCTGCCATTTGCTTGCTTATTGCCACTTCGTGTTCCTGTCAAACACTTCCCATTTCAAGCAAGTAAGCAAGCAATTGAACAGGAAGAGATGGAAAGCAAGCAGATGGAAGAAGAGGGAAGCAGCTACAAGAAAGACATAGAAAAAGAAGAACCAGCTGCAAGCTCAAGAGCAGACTTGGTTATTGCCAAGTGTGTGTAGTTGTATACCTTGGAGGGAACATTGGCCAAAGGCATCTAAAGTCTGTACAGTATCTACTCTTGGATTGTGTAGAAACTAGTTTAATGAAGCATATTTCCTGTGCCTGTTTGCTGTTACGGTTCTGATTAACTTTTGGAATTCAGTACATTCTCTCTCTGCTGATAGGGAAGCAATGTTATTAAATGGAAAAGCAGTACTTTTCTGTTATTTTGTTACCATAAAGAAATCTAAACCTTTCTTTGTCTAAGAGATCAAACTTCACAGGAAATGATCTTCATCATGTTAATAATCTCAATAAGTACAGTATACAAGAGATCCACTTGTTCAGAAACTTCGTTGTACTTGTCAGGAGTCCAATTCACAGTAACCTTTAAGCAAAGCTTCCTGGATTGCAGCAACTAGAAAGAGACTGGCTTTTTGTTTGTTTGTCTGTCTTTTAATATTCCTAATAGAGAACTAAATGAAATTTTATAGAAGCTAGCCATCTCACAGAATAGGTATGATTCTGTGGGGAAAATTATTAAGGAACTTTTTTATTTTCAAAGAATCTAAGCAATCAGTCAACACTGTAGTCCCCTTGTCTAAATGTCAGATAAAGAAAATAGAGAACTAATAAAAATTAATGGCATTGACAAGTGCCAGCAACTTTTTCCTCCTAAGGAATACAGATCAATCAAATTAAAGATAGTGAAACCTCTAACAGTCAAAATACTCCCTTGCATGTATCCCTGTACCAAAGGATATGCCATCAAAATGATATTATGAAGAGATCTTGATATTTAATGCCTGTCATCTTCCTATTCAAAATTAAGTACCAATAGAGATTCATTAGGCAGAACTACTTCAAGCTGAATCACAGTTTCCAAGAGCGGGATCTTTATGTAATCCTGGAATATCAGGTGTCACGAATTCCCATAATTGATCTGTTACATGATTTTTCTTTGTGGAAGGATAATAAATCAGAGGGAAAACTGTTACATTGTTTGTTGTTCATAGCACAGGTTCAAATAGCTAAAGACTGGAAACCACTGGATAATCTATCAAGAATGAGATTAAATGAATATATAAAATATAAAAAGATTAGATGGCAAGATTAAAAATTACTGAAATGTGTAAGGAAATATTGCAGAAATCTTTCTAGGCACTAACCAGTCTGCAGGGTGTGGGGATCCAAGAGAAGCCATAACTGTTAAGATGCATATTATTAAAATGCAGATTGGACAAGATTTTTCACTTCTTTCTTTTTTGCTCCCAAGACCTACATGGAGCCCCAAAAGGGCTTTTCTGTAGCCCCCAAGGAGTTGCTCAGTGCATGATATTTCTGTTCTGTGTATAGTCCAGCCACGATACTTTCTTCTGCACACCTCATAAGTTGATCTTAATTTATTTGTCAAACTAAGATCAAAAATTGCTTTGCCAGCAGAGGAAGTCACAAATTCCTTGGGATGATCATTCATGGAGAGCTTAACTCCCAACTAATATCAGAGCAATGTTTCTTTGAGACACCTGCCAGCTGTCTTACAAAATCATTCACACCCTCTGCTTTATTTTGTGCTCAGTAGTAAACTTCAACCACAATATTGTTTTTCTCCTGTTCGCTATATATTTCAACAGAGATGCTCTTTTCCTAGGGCAATCAATTTCATTCCCTTGTATTTCTGATCAGGTGTGAGTATTTTTAGTTTACAGCATTTATGCTGCCCCTCCCCATTGTTTCACTCACAATTACACCAACAGTTACCAGAGGACTATTCACACTTGGGCCTAGGGATGGAATTACGGAAGCCCTGTGACAGAGCATTTGCCCTGCAGGCCGGGCAGCCCCATCTGGAACTGTCCTGGCCCATCCCAGGGTGGCCTAATTCCATCCAGGGTGTGGAACACAAAATTGTGCTCCATACCCGGCCCAAGCAATCTCCGGCTGCCCCAAAGCTGTTCATCTGGGAGAGCATTCGCACACCACTGCCAGACAGCTCTGGAGCCCCACCCCGGGGTGACGCCATTGGGCCCTATCGGGCCCACTGGCTGGCAACTCCTTTCAGGGGTGGGGCGAGACCAGGCCTGTACTGTCCTGAGGTCCCACAGGCTCCCACCACCCCAGTCGAGTCAGCGGGAGCCCATGGGGGCCTCCTGGGTGCCCACCCCCACCCAGGGATCTTTGCTGGCCCAAGATCCACACGCGTGACTTAACCTCTTCCAACGCTGGGTTTGGACTGGTAGGCCCTAGGGGATGGGGCTTGCAAGTTTGAACTGCAGCCTTGTGCACAGATGTGCGCCAGGACCTACAATTGGACCACAGCACACACCTGCGCAGAACCACCTGGTTTGATCTGACAAGAACCAGGTGGTCTGTGCAGGCATGCGCCACAGCCCAATTGCAGGCTGCGGCACACGCCTGCGCACAACACCACGGTTTGAACTTGCAACCCCCACCCCCTGCCAGTCCAAACCCGGTGTTGGAAGAGGCAAGTCATGCACATGGGGTGTGGGGAGGCGCAGAACCCTGGGTGGGGGTGGGCACCTAGGAGGCCCTTGCTGGTTCCCACCATCATGATTGATCAGTTATAGAATAACACCATTTTTCTAATAGTCTTTGGTTTTATGGTACCAACCAATTATAATAGTGGCCTCTGGTTATATTTCTACCATATATTTATGTTTACATATTAAATATATATATTTAACGTGTGTGTGTGTGTTAAATTATTCCAAATTATTTATTATTGTTCTTAAAATATTAAGACTGATTACATAGTGAAAATGATTCCTCTTCACGTGGACTGGTCTTGGTATTTAAACCTTTTTTAGGTATGTAAATATGGTAAAATTTCTGAGCATCCAAAGGCAATAGGCTGTGAATTCAAAGGGAAGAATTAACCAGCAATTCTCCAGGAGCCTTTGAAGCCAGGAAACTGCTGGCAAGAGGCATGCATGCTATCTCTGTGAGCATCCAATACTCAGTGAGATTTATAAACCAAGACCGTCATGTCAGTCACACAGTAGACATTCTTTTGAGCAGATATGCACATAGTTCTGCTGCATATTGACAGCATTTATTATACGCTGAACATGGTTGCTTTAAAGTCAGATTGTCCAAGACTAAGGAGAATTACCATAGGGCTTGCTTACTTCATATAAACTATATTAGCCTAGGCGTCACAGTAGGATAACAAGGAGAGGACGTGATTAATTCAGGAATTTGCTAAAGCAATTTTTATTAGCATATGTCAGATCTTATAACAAATGTTTACATTACTGGGACATTAATTGCATAGAAGCTTTTATTGTTTGTTGTTTAGGGGAACTTAGTTAATTTATTTTACTCATGATGATATATTCCTGTATGTCTTTGAGGCAGTTTTGGGAACATTTACAAATGCAACCTTGGTGGTTACATGTTCATGCTGTTCTAGAATGGAACAAACCTAACATATTTCATAATGATGCTGGGCTTAAAGCATTTCCTAATAAAAATAATGTGGTTGGTAAGAATAGTTTTAGCCCTTCTTGCTTCAGTCAGTGTGATGGAATAATCTGTCTTTTATGGTGCAGCTGTCTGGATTAATTTCCATTTCTCAAGGAATTTTGTTTCATGGATACCAGTTCAAAAAAGCCTCTCTGCAACGCACAAGCTTGTTGAAAGGAATATATCTGAGTAAGAAATCTTTTCAGAGCATTGTGTTCAGGTTTTAAAAAATTGGCTAGAGTGGTACCGCCATATAATGTAACCAATAAATAGAACCTATTTACATAAAAATGTTACACTCGTAAAATGTTCCCACACTTGGACTCTCTCCATTTGAATTTATAAACATTTTTTCCTCTCCTGCTCTCTAAATTGGCTTACTGGAAAGAATTACAGTGCTGAAAAAACAGTTGGCTCACAAAATTGGGGGGCCAGCGTCAAGATGTGGATGTTTTCAGTCTCTGACATAGCATAGTGTTTTTAGCAATTTTCTTTTCATGCTTGTTTTTCTTCTTATGTAACACAATTCTGTTTCCCCCTCATCTTCTGATATTGAAGGTATGCTTTTTCTTGCATTAAAATTGAAAACATTTTATTTTTACATTATTGTTAAACTACATAAGAATGACCTGTCCTCTAAAAAGCCTGGCCTCTGGATTCCTTCATGGATCCTGAATTGATTGGTGTTCCAAACAGTGATTCATGTGAAGATGCAAGAAGGAGATTCAGCAAAAGGCACATAATTTTTCAGCATCCATGGCAACTGACCAATGGAACTGAACTTTACCAGGGCCAGTTTGAGTGGATTTGCAAAGACTTGGGGTGATTCTCTACTGGCTGGTATACCAAACAAGCAAGTGTACTAAGACTGCCCCAGCATGCAGAAGGGAGGCTCTTAGTAACTTGCTGGTCTAATATCCTGACCAGTATGAAATTGCCCTTAAGGATGTATCAGGAGGGCTTTTCGCTCTTCAGCCAGACAGCTGAAGTGCCCTAAGGCTGGTACAATTGTGGGACAATTGGCCATTTGCTTTGGCCGGTAAGGGATGCATTTCATGCTCCACACCCTCCACACCTGAGCAAAAGCAAGTTTTTGCCTCTCTCTGAGCTGGCCTATCTCCATCCAGGGCCTAAGTGTGAATAAGCCTAGGGTTTTACTTTAGGTTTATGGGCTTTTATTATTGTTGTTGTTATTAATGTATAGTTCAGCAAATGGTCCATTCTCAGGCTAAATGGCAACTTCGAATATTTCTTTTTAAGCCTGATTTTTTTAGGTTTAAAAAGAACCTCAAGTTGCTCTGCTCCTGCCATCCCTGTTCCACCTCTCCTATAAGCTCCAGCTCTCCTAAAAGCAGAAGCAGAAGCATTCCCTGCTTCCACCGATTGGGCTCCCAGTTGATGCCAGGAGCTGAGGAAGCATTTCCAAAGCCACACTATTCGCATGCAGCATAATCAGCGAGGTTTTGATACTGTTGGCAGAAAATCTAGCCAGATCCCACCTGGTGAGTCTAGGACTGGCCAAGATGTTAACTTGGACAAGGTCACAAACCTACTGGTTCTAGCAATGCCATAGATGCCATAGATGCAGGCTGATATGCCAGACAGAAAAGGAAGTGTGAATTGAAGTAGTTAAAATGCAAAAGCGTTTCAAAGCTGATCAGTCTTGGGTAGTAGGAATGGAAAAGCCTGGGTGGCAGGAGGCTAGAAAAATAATTTGGTAAAATTTTAGCTAAGATAATTCCAATCTACATTTTTAGTATAAATGATGGCTGTTAGTTTAGCATGCACTAGTGAGGCATATTTTTTTACAATATCACTGGAATCAGCTAATTTGAACCACTATAGCAATTTCATTGTAATTAAAATATTTTGATGATTTGAGGCAACGCGTATTAGATGCAATGGTGGTGACTTATGTTGCACAGCAGCCCCAACCAGATCCCACCAGTAACAAGATAAAAACAATACACCACTATTATACAAAGTACTGACCATATTATGAGAATTATTATAACGCATTGTCTAGGAAAGAGTTTGTCAAACCAGGATTGCCAGTGTATTTCTGGATGGATCACAGAACAGAGGGCCAACAGAATGCTGTTACTGTAGTGTACCTCCTTTTAGGTCAAAGTACCCTCTCCTGTGTGCTGTGCTTCAATTAAATGCCAACAGGGAGTGATAAGTTGCAATCCAAACTACATGCAGGAAACTAGGCTGGGAGATGGGAGGGGTTGCTATTTTAATATTAAAAACAGAAGAGAAAATGTATTTTATTCCGTTGGTGCATGTTCTCTTGTAGAAGGCAGAAGCAGAGTTTTAAAAATTGCAGTTAAGAGTGGCTCCTGAAATGCTGAGTAAATTTGCAAATGATCACTATTTGAAAAGTGTGTGAAAACTAGGGCAAAATGGAGGGAACAGATGTCCTTCAAATTTTACTGGACTCTTATCTCCTATCATCCCTAGATGCCTTGGGCAACAATAAAGGTTGAGAGAAACTGTAGTAGAAGGAGTGTGGTTCCCCACTTTTGGTCTAGGGTATTATGTGGCTAGAGACAGAGATCAGGGCCTCGGTGCGCATTCCCAATTGATTTACTCCTGTTCCTTATTGCTATTAGTGAGGAAGAATGGTCTTTGTAGTAGTTTATTTCTTCCTTTTCAGGGTTAGACTTCCTTTGGGAATTTTTACTATATGTAAGACATAATATACATGATGAAAAATACTTCCAGCCAAGACTGTTAGATGGAAAACACAATACTCAATCATAAAGATTGGATATAAGCTCTACAAGGAAGGAGGGGGGTGGACAGCATAGCCAGTTGGTGCAGGCCTCCCCTCAAGTACATGTGATATGTACTTCATTTCAACCATATTGTCATTGTCATGCATTCTGTTAAGAATCTATGTGTGTTTATGTATACGCGCGCACACCATTCTTTATATTAAAATATCTTTATCCCTCTTCCGAAACAATGTGACACCTCATAATGTGATACGATTCAGGCCACATATGAACTCTCTGAGGGCGTGATCAGGATAGTTCTGTCAGAAATGACAGTAGAAGATTTTAAACAGCCATAACAAAAGGGGTACCTCAGGGAGACAGGCTATGATCAGACACCACCAAAAACAGCATCTCTGAGGCACTGCCACTGTGTCTCTGAGGAGCCCTTGTTCTTATGTCTGAACAGAGCTGCAGGGTGTGCCGCTCATGCTTCCTAGTCCAACTTTTCTAGCACAGAATGTTAATGAGAAGGCGGAGAGGCAAACTGGCATGTGGACAGTCCCACCTTGAAGCCGCCTCTTGAGCTTCATCTAGACATCATTTACTTCCGCGTTATTTGGATAATCATGAATAAAACATGGATAATTCAGAATAAAATGTTTTTGGATGGACTTTATTTATTATCCAAATAATGTGGAATAAGTAAGTGCTGTCTAGATGAAGTTTAAGCTACCCCTGAGCTGCCAGCCTTCCGATTGCGCTCTGCTACTTCGCTCATCTTCCTGAGTGCAAATGCTGTCGTCCTGGTAATGTGGACGGAGTTAACGTTACTAGGAATGTCCAGTCTGAAAGGGAGGGCGTGAAAAAGGGAACATGGGATTGCCCTCTGTGTGTGTTCTTCAGCTCAGCTGATTGACCAGAGCAGGCTTACAGGATTTGCACTGGGGTGGCGGGGGAGGATTAAAAGGTCCTGCTTCTCCGTGCTGGAGATTTGGGCAGTAAGTGGGGACAGCAATATTTGGGTTCAGCCCAGTTTACCATCAGGTAAATGGGAACGGCCTGGGATGTGCACTCGGCCCCATATCCGGATTAAAATAGTCCAACCAGGACTAAAGTAGTCCAACTAGGACTAAAAAAAGTCAAGTGGGAACATGGCCTCTGTCTGCTAACATCCTTTGCGAATACAGTTATTTGGCTTTAAATTTAATGGATGGTTGATTTTATTCTACAGGATGTATTGCATATAGATTCATCTGTTTTACATTGTTCTGTCTGGAAGTGACAAGCTACTTTCTTCTGAGGTTCCTTATGATGATAAGGCCCTCACAACCTCTACAGAGTGCTAAATTTAGACTATATATGATTATAATCTAAAAAGCTATTTAAATGCAACTAATCTCTATATTATTCTCATAACAAAGTCACAGCTCTGGGCTATAATTTACAAATAAATGTGGGAGATACCAAAGGAACCCAGCTTGTATCGTATTGTCCAATTATGTGCAGTTAATAGACGTTTTCTAGTATTAAGAAAAAAATATTTTACTAGCAGCGGATATATTAAATGTGAGAGGTTATATCTCCTGAATAACTGCAGCTCAGAAATAAGAGTGTGTTTTTCAATTTAAACAGCTACCATATGGCTTCCCTGTAATTTGCATCTGTATCTTTGTGAAACTTTACCTCAGAAACTATTTATATTTCAGTGAAAAAGATAGCACACACGTATATACAGTATATACAGTGCAAATGCAGACTATTAATATGAAATCTTACATTTGAAAAATCTTCAGAGTTAAATATTTGTGGCTTGTTAATCCAGGTTTGTTTGGCATGAGATTTGAACTGGTTGAATTTTGTGAACATAAGACAATGGAAACATTTAGCAATGCTGGAAGGAGGAGTGGTGGGCAGAAACCTGACCAGTTTTAATCCCTTTTTGAGCATGCTTTAAATCTCAGAGCAGAAATCCTGCTTTGCTTTCTCTAATTAAGGAAATGAACTTTATAGGAAGGTCAGAAAGCTCAAAATAAAAGCTGATTTTTCCTGTGTTTGTAATTGACGCCATTTAGGACAGGGAAAAATATGACCACAAGTTACCAGGGCCTTTCTTGAGTTTAAAGTTGTATTGCTCATCCCATACAGCACCCTGATATGTACTAGAACTGTTATCATGTAAATTTCTCAATCAGTAGAGTACCAAGCAATAAAAATATGGCTTGCAAACCGTATATTTTTTCTATCACCACTCGAGATGCATCGCTAAATCTCTTTGACATTGTCCCCGGGAAGGAATTGAAGCAGACAGTAGGGAAATTTGCTGTATTGTTGTTGTTTCCTTTCCTGAGCATGTTATAAGGAAGAGACATAGCAAGAGACATAGTTAGTAAATAAATTGAAACCTGTTACAGATATAACTCTAGTAACTTTGAGGCACAGGCAGCTAAAACATGAAAATGTAAAATGCAATGCCATGAAAAAATATTTTGCCCCCTTCCTAATTTCTTCTATTTTCCATATTTGTCACACTTAATTGTTTCAGATCTTCAAACAAAATCAATCTGAGACAAAGACAACCTGTGTAAACGCAAAATACAGCTTTCAAATGATCATTTCGTTTATTGAAGGAAGAATTAGTTTACATCTTTATTACTCATGTGAGAAAGTGATTGTCCCTTTAGGTACTCAGTCAACTTAATGAAGTAAATTTAATTGATAATTGGGTTCAATCAGGCTAGACACATCCGGGCTTGATAACTGCCAGCCCTGTGGAAGCCAATCATAAATAGAATATTTGCAGCAATGTGGAATAGGCTAAAATATCTCAACAAGCAGCACACTATACTGCAATCTAAAGATATTCTGGAAGAGAAGAAAAAGTTATTGAAATATATCAGTCTAGAAAGCATTACAGATTAAGGCTCTGGGATTCCTGGTGAACCACAGTGAGAGTCATTCATTATCTATCTTCAAATGGAAAAATCCTGGTACTATGAGTCAGTTTGGTCTTGTGGTTAGAGTGTCAGACTCTTATCTAGAGGTTTCCCAGTCTGAGACCACTCATACAGAAAGCCAGCTGGGTGACTGTCTTTCTGAGCTATCACAGGCCACCTACTTCACAGGGTGGGGAGAAGAACAGAAGGTTTGTTAGGGGTGAGAAAAGTGAGGTATTAAAACACATTCTTATTCTTCTTCCAAAAAGTCAGCCAGGCCATTTTAGTTTCAACCCTGCTTTCAAGATGACTTTAGGGAGGTGTTGCAGCCTGAGACAAAAACAAACAAAAAAGAATCAATGGAGACTGCAATAGTAGGTAAACACCAAGCTCAGCTGCCAGCCAAAACAGACACACCAAATGGTATCAAGTTCCACTTGCCAAGTACAGTTGTACAGTTGCTGCTGCATGCGTGCATGGCAGTGACTGGAGCAAAGCAAAGGTCAGAAACATAAGGACGACTCCCATGCATGGTGGTGTTTACACCCTGGAGCGCTCCAGTTGCTGCGTTGTGCAGCTCTAGTGGCTTCTGGGTCCCCTTAAGTTCCTGGAGCCCTGAAAGAACTAAACTCATGATTACAAATGAGTAAATTAAGCTGACATATGCTGATGACACCCAACTTTATGCCATTAACTAAGTCACAATCTTGAAACAATGTTTAAAGGTCATCAAGGCTACATAAACTGAAATGAGGTTTTTTCGCACTGCAACGCGTTCCGTGTGGAACGCGTGCAGGCGGGAAGCTTAAGACACTTCCGGGCGCTTTCACCATTCACACACAGGCGCGCCGGAACGCGTTCCGGCGCGCCTGTGTGTGAACGGTAAAAGCATCCGGAACTGTCTTGGCCGGCAAAGGCCGGCCAGGGGTGGGGATTCGGCCGGCGGCGCTGCCGCCCATTGGGTGAGAGCACCCAAGGGGCGGCAGCGCTGTCAAGCCAGCCGCCGCGCTTTGTGCCAGGTCTATGGGCCCGGATCGGGCCCTGGGGACCTGGCACGAAGATGCCCAGGCACCCGGGCACCCATCATGGGGCCCGGGGCAAGGCCCCTATGGGGCAGGGCCCCTTTGGAGTTCGGAGCCCCTGGCTCTGATCTCCAAGGGCTCGCCCCGCGCCCCGATCTCGCCCATCTGCAGGGCGCGAGCGCCTGGATCTAGGCGCGAGTGCCCCACAGATCAGCGCCCACCTCCCCAGTCCCCAAAACCCCCACCCCCAACCACCCTCCGACCCGGATCGGGCCGATCTTCGCGGTGAAGGTGCTTACAGCGAGGCACCTTCACCGCGAAGATGATTCCCCCCCTCCCCCAGGGCCCGGGGATGGGACGCGCGCGACGGATCACCTACCTCGTGGCCGTCCGCCGTCCGACTGAGGGGGGCATGCCGGGATCGCGCAGCACGCAGCCCACCTAGGACCCCTATTGGACAAGCAGTTCGCGCTCCCAGCATGCCCCCCTCAGTCGGACGGCGGACGGCCACGAGGTAGGTGATCCGTCGCGCGCGTCCCATCCCCGGGCCCTGGGGGAGGGGGGGAATCATCTTCGCGGTGAAGGTGCCTCGCTGTAAGCACCTTCACCGCGAAGATCGGCCCGATCCGGGTCGGAGGGTGGTTGGGGGTGGGGGTTTTGGGGACTGGGGAGGTGGGCGGCTGATCTGCGGGGCACTCGCGCCCCGCAGATGGCCGCGATGGGGGTGGGGGGGACCCTTGGGGGACCGGAGCGATGCGCTCCGGCCGCCCAAGACGTTCCTCGCCCCCAGCCAGCCCAACATCGACTTCCAGCCACCCCAGAAAGGGGCGACAGGACGCCGATGCTGGTGGCTCATTGGCTTCGGCAGCCCCATTGGGGCTGCCGGACCTGGGAAGGAGCCACGTCCCGGCGGCCGGCGGAGACGACAGGCGGGACGCACCGAATCGGGGTTTCCCTGTCCCATCTGCCAGGGTCACTGACCCTGGCAGATGGGAAAGGGGAACCCCGATTCGGTGGGTCCCATCTACCGGCTTCGCCGCGCCGGCGCAATCGCCGGCCCGGTAAGTCGGGCCCTGGGGGCGTGCCGACGGCTGTCAGGGAGAGAAGCGTGAGCGAACGCTTCTCTCCCAGAACGCGCCGGGGCGGCTCGTATGCGTAGGAACGGATGCAGAGCACTTTAAAGTGCTCTGCATCCGGAACGCGTGGAGGACAGCTCCGGACACGCCGGGACGGAAACCCGGCCGCAGCAATGCATATGCTGCGTCCGAAGCTGTCCTCCACGCGTTCGGGAAAGGCCTGTGCGAAAAGGCCTATGAAGACCAAAAGAGACTTAAGATAATAATTGCTTGTGATTCCAAACATTTAGCAACCATAGTTCTGTAAGCTAAGCATTTAGAAGAGTTTCTGGGCTTTTTTTCTTTCTAGGCAAATGTCCATAAGGTGATCTTTTTATCAACTGCATCTGTTGCAAACACTTTCTAAAGAGGATGAATCTGGTTATGAGGTTTTTTTTGCCTTTTCCATCTTCTAGGACTGGTTTCTTTAATAGATTCTACATTGCGGCCCCATTGAAAAAATTCAGCAGAATAATTCAAATTATCGCTGCTGGTTTCCTCTGCTTGGGTGCTGAAAGGCAAAAGCATAGTCATTTGTATTTTGTAGAAATTGTCAAAGGAGGCTTTATCTTTACAATTGCTGAGGCTGTGGAGAGAGATCCCTATTTCCTACAACCCCACACCAAGAACCCTTATGCTGCAAAATTATTAAACTTCCTGTCGCCATCTTGCTGGTACCAGAATCACCTACAGATTTAAGGAGAAAACCTTCTTCAGCCTGTTTTGCAATAGTAGCAAAAGTTGTCAATGGAACTCCAAGCCCAATCTTGCTGCCTAGTTAATGTGGCCAGGTTTGTGGCCAATATTATTGTGAGAATAGAGCAACTTGTTAATGTCTATCGTGTTTTACAAGCATCTTTTTCTAGTTATTGAAAGATGGTGCTTTCTTGTTTTAACTGTATATTTTGACTCTGAGATATAAATAAGCAGTTGATACATTTACGTCTATAATACTGTATGTTCCAAGAGGTGAGGATACTCAGAAAACCCAGAGTCTTATATATCAGTGTTTCAGAATGAACGTGCAGCACTAAGTTCCTAAAAAGATACAAGTGCTAAGAAGGCCTTTGGAAACTAAGGCTGAAAATGTATTTATGTAGATCTAAGTTTATATCCCATCCTATACCTGAAGGACTCAGGGCAGATTACAGTAAAAACGATAAAAAGAAAGTTTAAAAGAAGCCACTAAAAACAATAACTATGCTAAAAAATATATCAGTGCCCGACAGGAGGAGGGAAAACTGTATATTTTCATTACAATGACTCAGATATATTACACAGGAATCCAGATACCATTAACTGAATTTATGAATGAAACCTGTAACTTTGTGCTTTATTTACAGCGTTTTAAATATTGTAAGAGGTATACTCTTAAAATAACTTGATATTGTAAAGACTGAATTTTAATACCACTGTTGTTTTTATTGCTATGTTTAATGTTTAATAGTTCCTTACATTTTGTGCATGAAGCATATAATTGTTTCTATGTAAAACAAAAACAAAAACAAAAAACTCTGGATTGGTTATAACTTTGTCCAGACCTTTAACACCCTACCTCTGCAAGTCAAGAGCAAATTTAATGGTTGGAGGCTTTTGACAGCTTCCAAACTGCATGACTTGACTTTCAATGCAGACCAGCACCTTGGAGGTTACACTGGGAACAGGGCAGAGTGCCAGGGAGCTGGCCAGCAGTTGCCCACAAGGTGGCTGCCTATCTCAGCATAGGCATATTGTCCAGGGAACAAAAGTTCCCCAGACTAAAATGCTGCAGGTCAGGGGGAATTTAGCAGTGTGCCCAGAGAGTGGGCTACTTCCAGAGCCCCACAAAATGGTATCAAGTTCCACTTGCCAAATACAGTTGTACAGTTGCTGCTGCATGCGTGCATGGCAGTGACTGGAGCAAAGCAAAGGTCAGAAACATAAGGACGACTCCCATGCATGGTGGTGTTTACACCCTGGAGCGCTCCAGTTGCTGGGTCGTGCAGCCAGCATGTTCCCCCAGGAGGCCATTCTTGTATGCCAGAATATATAACCAAGAACCTCCAGTTCATGATATTTACTTCTCAGATCTGTCTTTTCTCTGTTTTGCAGCAGAAACTAATAATTTTTGAAACACCAGACTTAGGTCCTTTCTTCGCAAGCCAGTTTGGTCGCGTGGTTAGAGTATTAAATTCTTATCTGGATGAACTTGATCAAGTCACAGCTCTCTTTCTGAGCTCCCACAGTCCCTCCTACCTCACAGGGTATCTATTGTGGGGAGAAGAACAGAAGGTTTGTCAACCGCTTTGGGTCTCCTCAAGGATGAGAAAAGTAAGGTACTACTACAACTACTACATCACCACTACCACCTCCTCCTTTTTATAGTCCTGATTAAGAGCCCATGTAGAGTTAGGACCAAAAGGGAGTGCTTTTTTTTCCATCCAGAGGGTCATCGGTCAATGGAATTTGCTACCCGAACTTGAATAGCCACAAGAAAAGGAGGCCATAATCTGAATCTCTGAAAAATCTATTTAATGGGGTGTACTAGCATACTAGCATACCAGTTCTGATCCTGAGTATGGGAGGTGTGCAGACAGGATGGCTGCGTCCCCATGCTGGTCGTCTGGCACACTTTGGGTGCTGTTTGGGCACACATTTTGGGCATCCCCATGACATTCCTGGCAACATGGGACAGGTACGGGTTGGGTGCGGATGGTGGCATTCCCATGCAAAGTGTGCCGATCCCAGGTACGGGGGAGCAGCGCCACCTCCTCTCTGCCCCCTCTCTCCTCATTGGAAGTCAGATTGACATCAACCGGATTTACCCCTCCCTTATTATTATTATTATTATTATTATTATTATTATTATTATTATTATTATTATTATTATTATTATTATTAGGGTTTATTTCTAAAGCGCTGTACATGTACCCAGCGCTGTACAAGAGAAAATCACATCACTAACAACTAGGACTAGAGTGGGAGGCATGGAAACAAGTAAAAATAAAGCTCCATTCATAAAAATAACTTTAAATTGTTTTTTTAAATGCCGAAAGCCGCTATGAGGTTTAGCGGCAGTGGGCGCTTGAGCAGTTTAGCGCACCTCCCCTCCACCAGGAACCGTGAGAATGGCTGTAAACTGAAAATCAAACCTTTATTTATGATCACCTTGCAGACTGGGGAAATGGGGGTCACAAATGGAACAAAAATGAAGCCATTATGCAGCCTGCCTTGGCATTCTTGAAACGGGGTTGGAATTACCTCCATGGAAATGGCAGAAAATTTAAAAAGCAAGCCGTTCTCCAGCCTGCCTTTGAAATCGGCATTTTAAAAAGTCAGCAGCTGTGATCTTCAATGGACAAGGCAGGGACAGCAAGCACACCTCACCTCCCAATGATGTGAGCGCAAATCTCCTCCCCGTTAGCCCGCAAGTGTCTCCGTGTGCATTTCTGGCTCACTGAGCAATGCATACCAGTCCTCCAAACTGTGCCGAGACTTGTTTCAACAGGTATCAAATCTGGCACCCTTCTGGCACAGTTTGAGAGGATTTGGTCTGCTTTTCACGGACCAAATCCAAAACCCATGGGGACGGACCTTGCCGGTCCCATACTCGGAACCGCACCAAAGCGTGGGGATGGGGCTGACATCTTCCATATTAGGTACTGCTGGGGGGCATCTTTCAGCATGCCATAGTGCACTGCTGAAAAGCACCTCCTAGAGGTCCTGAGGCTAAGGACATTTGTTTCTACTCCTCAGAGGTATAGGGCTATGGCCGTGAAGCCCACACAAACTTTGAGGCCACCATGTTTCTTGCCCAGTCCCTTCCTGTGCTCAAAATCAATGGGCCTGACTATTCCAGATCCGTTTATCCTGACTAACAGTAGGTAGGTACAGAAAGACCCTTAATCACAAGTGTCAACCCCCAGGTGTAAACATCATTAGCAATGGCCCATCACTGTATTCAGCAATATTAGTCAAAGTGCTGCTACTGCTCTTTAGTGTAAAACAGCAAGTTGTAATACAAACGTTTTTATGCTACTATTGTATGCATTGCTAAGGCTTGTCTCTTCTTATAGAAGATGCAGGTGAAAAGGTCACTTGTCAAACTTGTTCAGCTCATTGCTTAACTTTCCCAAGCAGTTTTTCTCAGTTTTATTATTTCTGATGTGCATTTATCATAGTAATTCCTAACTGTTATTTGCACAGTTCACTTAATAGGCCTTCATTTGTTCCAATGAAGACTGCTTTTTAGCTTTTAAATCTTTGTAGAATGTTGGAAGTCTTGTCTGAAACATTTACACAGAGGAAAAGGTAAATTAACCTATAGTGACCATTTTTCAAAGAGAGTAATGGAGTTATTTTACCCACCTGTTTCACTGGAGATTCATCTGGATGTGTGTGTGTGTGTTTCATTTAAATCTCAGCGCAGTAGAAAAAAGTTGCAAAAGTGATTGCCTAAAGATTAGGTAGTTTCTCAAATGTTTCTTACCAGAGGGCACTAGAGTGCCCTCTTCTGGGGGTTTTAGAAATATCTATGTTTTGTTGCCTGAAAATATAGTGTCTTGCTATGTATATGCCTGTGGGTGCTTGTACCACTGTTCTTGCGGTACTATATTATTTCAGTTTAGAAATTATTCTTTCAGCCAAGACAAACAGGCTAGCCTTGGAGCAATGGGGACAAATCATATCCTGTTTGTAAAACCATTTTTTAAACCATTTTACAGTTCTTTCCCAGCTGCTAGTGTTTTCTAAATCTAGCTCTCATGTTCTGTTCAGAATCATATAATCACCCCTATTTCAGTGATGCATACAATGAATTAATTATATAGTGGAAATAATTAGGGACACAGTTCAGCCCGATCTTTGCATATCCTAGCTCATTCTGCATTGCAAATATTAACTCACAACATAAAAGTGCCAGAAAAAGCACTAATATTGCCCCCCCCCCCTATTACACTGACCTTTGGCTGAGGAAACAAGTCTGCCCACCCCAATTCCCAGGTGATGGTGTTGTTTTTCAGTGGGCTGTTTTTAATCTGTTTCTTTTTAATCTGTTTTTACTGTTGTAAGCCATTGTGAGCAGCATTGAAAAAATTAAATAAATATTGGCTCCAATTTACTCCAGACAATCCTCTGTTGTTTCAGAAGAAAGTTAAAATAAGTGCAAAATAACTAAAATGGAATGCTGAAGGTGATTGGACAAACCTGAGGCCTGTTCGCACTTGGATGTATCCTGGAATATATCTCAGGATGAGGGTCTGTTGTCCGCATGCTAATGCAGACTTTGGCAGCCCTCACTTGGGGCCTGCTGTACTCTGCACTAGCATTTGGACAGCAGGTCCCTGTTCCAGGATGTATTCCAGAATAAAGCCAAGTGCAAATAGGCCCCTGGTCCCTATGGAAAGATAAAGCAATGGCTGAATTCACACCTAAGATTTAATCCAGCTTCAGCCCACTTTCAGAGTGAGAGAACACATCTCACCAAACTGAGAAGCTGTTTTTGTCATTATCTAACCTAGAAAATTCAGCTTTGGAATAGATAATGTAGAAAGAAAATGACTGGTCACTCTACTGATGGGTTCTCCCTCACTGAAAGTGGACTGAATCTGCATTAAATCTTAGGTATGAATGCTAGGGATGTGCACGAATATTCATAGGCATCCAAAATTCAATCAAATGTGCCAAATTCTGGCATTTGAACTCGAATAGAATGTCCCAAAATTCGAATGTAAATTCAAATAGGATTTCGAATTTTGGATCTATTCATTTGAATTATCCGGACATTCATATGGGTACAGCTTCGAACACAATGTGTGCTTGAAGATCCATATCTTCCCTGCATTCGTACGCATTTGTATGGATCTGTACGGGATGAAAATGGGTTGCATACAGGATAACTACGGGATGCATAGAGACATGTACAGATGCGTATAGATGTAGGGAAGATGCATATGGGCACACATGAATCTTGTTGATATTTGGTATGTGCAGATTCGAATAAAAAATTCGAACAAATGGATTCAAATTTGGTAAAAACAAATCAAATCTTGTTAAATTCAAATTTAACAGATTGTAATTTAATCAAATTTTCAGGTATTCGATTTGATGCAAACAGAATGTCAAAAAAGCATTCATGCGCATTCCTAGTGAATGCAGCCAATGAAGACAAAAAGAACAGGGAAGATGCAGTGGCAGCTGTGGTGGTAAGAGAACATGGGAGTACAGCAGAAAAAGGGCTGTTGTCAGTCAGTCATGCCTCAAGTCGCATGTACTCTTGTGTGGTCCCTTAATCCTATCCACTGACTGGATTTACATCAGTTGTGTTGGCATCACTGGGTTTTATCTGTCACTGGCTATAGCTAGATTGAAGATCCCTTTTAAGATAAGTTATTTAAACCATCAACCATGGGTGAATTTCAACTTCAGGCAGCTTACATTCAACAAGCTTAGAAGATTGAAGGAGGTATTATTTGACAAATGCTACATATATCCTTTTAAATATTTTAAATCCCCAGTGCAATGAAAAACAAGTGTACAAGGAAATTTATGTTAGTCTTCCTGCTTCTGTGATATCTGCTTTTAAGAGCACGGAGCAAAAGACAATGAAGTAATAACACGACTTATACAAATTCAAATTCTATCTTGATAACCTGCTCCTTTCAAAAGCCAAATAAAAGAGTGGAAATAATACGTGAGCTAAATTTAGAACAAAATGTTCAGAGTTTATGTTACGGGTCTCGATGGAATCTCTTGCTAAACCAAAACTGGACATTGCTATGAAATCGCAGTTTCAGTTCAGATGTTAACAGAATCCTCATTTTACAGACAAAAAAGAAAAACATTGTCTTTTTAATAGATGAATTTCATTTAACAGATGAAGATCATTAAAATGAATTTTAGGAGACACAGACATAATTGTACTGTTACCTTATTCATGTCAGTTCAGAGTTCAGGAACCCTCCAAACATTTATTTAAAGAATAGGTCAGCACAGCAGCGTTAGAGCAACCTGGTCTCATAGTTTCCCCCCTCCCATCCCCAACCGTTTTCATGACGCAAAAATAACTCTTGAGGAGAAATGCTCAAAAATCAATTCAGCACTTTGCAAATGTATTTGCAATAGGAGAATCATTTGTTATGTTAATTCTCATTTAATGTACAATGCTATACCTCCTTCAATTCTCCTTTTCCTGCCCTTATTGTAGAGTTTATAACCTCGGATAACTGTATATCATTGGTTTTCATCATTCCACCAGGTTTCAGATATGCCGATAGATATGTATCTATATTTTCATCCATCACCAAGCACTCCTGTGATGCAAGCTTATTCCCTTAACACCACTAAGTAAGAATGAGGGCCTTTACAGCATTTCCTCCTGAACTTGGTGTTTATTACTGAATGCTGTGCATGTTTCTGGTCTTAGTCTGCACAGTATGAAGGACCCATTCTACCCAAGCTAAGCCAATGGTGATGGAGCAGCCTGAACAAGGAATGTGCATGAATACTGGTAACATTCAAAATTCTTATGAATTCATCCAAATTTGGGCACTAAAATTCAAATCGAATGCTTCAGAACATTCGTACGAAGGTTTGTTACATTTGTGAACCTGGGGAGGTGGGAAAGTGGTCGTGTCAGTCGCATCTGCAGTGGATCCAGAGTGGATCTGAAGTGGATTGAGAGCAGATTCAAAGTGGATTCAGGGCAGATTTGATGCATTCAGAGCAGTTAGGTAGGAGGATACGTATTGGATAAGTAGGGGATTTGTAGTGGGGATTCTAATTGAATTCATATTGAACATTCGTATCAAATTTTAATCCTACCACATTTGAAGGAGATCTGTACAAATGAATATGATTTTTCTTGCATTTGATTTGATACAAATCGAAACCCTCCAAAAGAACATCCGTGCACAACCCTAACCTGAACATGTTGGATGTTATTCGGTGGCTAAGATCTGATAGACACCTCAGCACTGTAGGCATAACAGAAACTGGTGTAATTTGCTGTAATTCCAGGATGAAAGAATCCCGGAAAGTATCTGTCACTCCCCGAATTAGTAATTGTCAACACCTGTCCTTTGTATCAAAACGATAAATATAATGACACAAAGGAGGTGGCCGTTTTATATATTTTCTAGGAAAGGAAACTTGATTCAAGAGTAGCCAACAGACAGTGATGGTGAGTCACATGATAAGTGATTTGTTCCCATATCCTAGACTTTAAATGAAGCTGACGTTCCTGCTCTAGACTGGACTCCAATTCAGTTCTAGCACTAGGACTTCTGAAATACGAATAAGATCAGGATTTTGTTCTATTTACTTGAAAGTTTGGAGGCCATCTAAGATAAGACACCATATTCCGCAATGTACTGTAAATAAAGGTAGAATATTTATTTAAGCGACAGATTTCTTTAGCTCACTTCAAAGAGGTCTGTCCTCATTTTGCTTTGCTTTTTTTTACAGATGTACTCATAGTTTTTCTAATCTAAATCCTGATGATTTTATCTAGACCCTAGTAAAATTTTATTACCTTTCTTTTACCATAGTAAATTAATGTAACTACTTCAGCCAGAAGTTGCAGTTAAAATAGAAATGATATTTGCAGGAGTATATATAAAACATTATGCTATTGCTGTATGAGTTATTCCAGCTTAGGGCTGAGCATGCTTGAAGATGACCAAAAAGGCATTTGAAAACATTAGAAAGCTTGCCATTCTCTGGTTCTTAACCTGTGGTTGATCACACAGGTGACTAATCCGGTCCTACCAGGAAGATGTTCCACAACCGCTCAGTATCCTACACCCATACCGTTCATTGATACAACAGCTTTGTACAGAGCAACCATGTATCAGACAACACAAGTTGTGCCCAGTCGTCTTGTCCCACTGTCTAAATTGTTGATCAACACAACAGACTTGGCCTGATCTTACTAGGAAGGAAGGGAAGAAGCCCTTCAATATTCATCTCTACAGTGGCCATGCTCTATGGCAGTAGACTTTGGCCCTGGTCACACCTATATAAGACAGGACATCCTATTCATTATTCAGAGGTCATGCCAGCTCTGTTCAAATCTAGATCGTTATAAGTCATCCTCAGGCCGTCCTCACTTTGGGCTGCATCACTCACGCCTTTCTCCGCAATCGATCTGAGCCTCCTCCATGGAACACTTGGATCTCCACCCTTGCTGTGTCAAATCTATGTCCTTTTTGGATGTCATTGTTTCACTTAAGAGAGGTGAGGTATGTTGCGGTTCTTTTTTAAGTTTGCTCCCCCACCTCCACCTCCACCTCCACTTCCACCCCTTCCTTTTTTGATGTGCTCTTCTTATCCGTGCAATTAATTTTTTAAAAAAATGATAATAAATTTGCGGAAAAATGCTAGCTAGAGAAATCATATACATAAACCTAGGAGAGAAGGGGAGGTGCCTCATGAACTCCACGCGTGCACTGGACCCCACCCACCACATCACGGTTCAGACTCCTTTAGCCTGCCCCAACACCCACTCACACTGAGGAAGACAGGCTGAGTCCTCAGGAAGAGAGGACTCTGTTTAGATTGATTTGATGGGGATAAGCCGGCATGGAAAACAAATTTAATAAAAATAATGTGAGTAACATGACCAGAAGACGATCTGAAGGTGTGACCAGGGCCTTTGTGCATCAAACTTAACTAGAATTAAAGTTTGCTCACATGTTGCCTCAGAGCACTGAAATGACACAACATTGGGGCACTTTGAAAAAATAAAAGACGGTTTCGTGACCTTCTAGTATTGAGCAACATAGCAGGCTTTTGTAGTGCCACTGGGGTAATCATTTGTTGCACCATATTTTCTCCTGTGGTAAATTGCTCAGAATAAGAGTAGCAAGCCTATATTAGGCCATATTTTTACTGCCAACTCTTCCATATTGTTTCACAGAAGCAGGTCTCAGAGAAATCTGTGGCTCTGGAAAAACAATGCTTACATATGGAATTGTATGTGTGTAAAGTAACTACAATAATGAGAGTTGTGTGAATTTTGTGGTTTTAATTCCTGTCACCTGCTAGTAAAGAAATGCTGAAAACTAACATCTGGAAAGAGTGTTACTGATTCCATCCCTAGGTTCCCCCCAGATATAGGCAATTGCAAAATACTTCTGTATCTCTATCAAGAAAAATGGCTTGCAGGTGCCCATGGAAGTCCCTGTGTTGTCAACCAACATGACTCATCGGTACCCAACAACAACAAGACTCTATAGCCTTTATTCTGGAACAAATTCTGGAATAAGGGGTAGAAATCCACATATTAGTATGAACTAGGCCAAGCCTCACCCTCTCCAATCACACTTCATCTGCTCTGGACAAAGCATGGACTAGGCTACGGTGCTGAAAATGGCGCCGTTGTTCAATATAGGTGTAGATCTCTTTAAAGAGGCCTACAACCAGCTCAGTGCCAGATACTGAGCCACATTCCCCCATGGTCTCATATATTGTGAAGAACCCTTTTCAGCAGCACTCCATGAAGCATCACTGGAAGTCTGTCCATCCTAATCCTGTCCACGCTGAAAACTCTGAAGGGAGGCCAGGAACTTTCATTCCTGACTTTCCAAAACCTTGCTGCTGCCACTCAGGACTTGAATGGGATAGGGCATCTGAATGTGGACTGCCCAGTCTCACTTTAGCAGCAACCCTCCAAGATTGTGATGGGTTGCATGTTCAAGGATAAGGAGGCCTGCTTTGTCCAGTGCCATCATACATAAGTGCAGAACCAGCCTGTGACTGGCTCCCTGTATTGTTTGGTGGAGGTGTGTGACAGGGCTGTAGGCCTGTGTTAGGTTGAAAGTCATTCAATGCAGACTCTCTCTATTATTAAATATATGAAGAAACTCCCAGACAGAGTCTGTTTCTTACTGTTTTAAGAAGTTAGCTTTCTTTAAAATAAAAAAAGTGTTTTTATCATAAAGTTCAGTCATTCTACTTCTCTAATATAGGACAGAGTTCTTTTTAATGTCCAAGAACAAATTCTTATTTTTAACGACAACAAAAATTGCTTACAATTAACATTTTTATTAGGAGAAGGATATAATGTCTCTAGTGCAGGAACATTAAGCACCATCAAAAAGTTCAGAAGGAGCTGAGGAAACAACAACAATACACAAACAAACACTGTTGTGAATATCCTGCTTTCTCATTCTACAAAGTTGTTTCCATACCACTCATCTTTATTTATTTAAAGTGAATTAAATTCAGTTTGAAGCTACTCTTAATATTTCTACACAGAAACAGTCACAATAATTTATAATGAATTAGCAGAATTGCTCTTAGGTGCACTTCTACTTTGCCATCTTCACAGCTAAGTATCTTACGAAGCTGACATATTTTCCATCCAGGCAACCTTTATACAATAGTTCTGCTTCTGATTATATTTGACATTTTGTTGATGCGCTAGTTGAGGTCATACAGCATGTGTAAAAATTGCAATTACACTGGAGTCCTTTTAGCTGAGCTTTTTACAAAGTAATAAATGCATTTTCTAAGTGCAACAAAGAAGAAGATATGAAATCCTTACAGTAAGATAAACCCATTACAATGATTCATTTGTGGTGGTTAATCGAAATAAATACCTTATTTTAAAAAACACCTGAGTAACAGGGATCTTTATCTTGCTCTTCTCCAATGAAGATGAATCACAGAGTTCTTTGGAAAAAAATAGGATAGCTGTATTGGGTTGTGTGACGGGAACCCCCCCCCAAAAAAAACCCCAATTGTAATGTGTAAAAGAAAAGAGCCGAACTGCTTCCATTTTGGAATTAGCTAGTAACACCTAAAACTGTAAGAGATGTCTCGAGGTGGCGTTATCTACCCCAACCATAAATCCTGCCTAGAAACAGAAGAGCACTTTTACCCCAACCATGAATTATGCCTGGAGCCTTAACCGTAAATTCTGCCCAGAGCCAGAGAGACACCTGGTATTCCAAGGACGAGATAACGCTAATTGGGAGTATGAGCCCAATCGAAGGTGAGAGGGCGAGTTCTCAAAACAATTAACTATCGAAAGTGACCTCAGCTTGTATATCGCTTATTGGCTTACGCATACCATGTGATTTTGTCTGAAGGGAATATAGCATGAATGTATTCTTATGTCTTATGTCTTATTCTATCTGACTTTCCTTATGCTTTACTTGAGATTGAACTCTGAACATGCTCGTATATGCTTTGATGCTTTTGTAACTAAGGCTGTGACTCATGCTGATGCATGAAGGAACCTTTATTTGCTGGAAGCCTGTGTTTTTTCCTGTACCTCTGCTCAACTTTTGAACTTTCTTTATTTTAAAAATAAACCACAAAACTCCACAGAGGTTTTCGTGTGAAATCGCTCGGCACGTACCACAGAAGGCACGGGGTTCCTGGAGGAGCGTGGGGGAATGCTCGGGGGCCCTGGGGCTTTCTGTCACAGGTTGCAATTTCTTTCTTTCTTTCTTTCAAGTTTGTTAGGCTAAACAAAGCATCATAATAAGGCCAGGGGAATATTGACTAGTGTTTATACCATGGAATCTGTTTTAACATTACAGGCTTAAGTTGGCTGAGGCTATAACAAGTAAAACAAGGGCCTGACTTGGTCTTCAGAGCAATGCAATGCTGATAACATGGCCTCATGACTGTCACACCATGAGGTCTCCCCATTATTAATATGAAAACTCTTTCTCGGTTCCTGAGCAGCAGCCAGAACATACCTCCACAGTGGCATGTGAACATTACCACCAGGCGCCCTAAACTAGTGCACCAAAAACTGGTGTGTGGAACCTGTAGACATAGAACAAGGTATTTCATGAAGGCAACACCAGTGTGTGGCACTGCTTCACTTTTTTTAATCCTCTTTTCACCAGCCTGTTGCTCTTTTTCATACCTAGTTTGATGAAATGTTGTGGAGAACATGAGAGCCTGAATTCCATTTTGATGTTCTTTTCATTGCCTACAAAAGAATAACCACTAGATCCTTTCTCTTGGAAGTTATGACTGTAGTTTCTTCTGAAAATGCACACACAATGTTGAATGTAGAAATTGCAGGTTTGAAGGAACACTCAGAAAAGCTTTACGGAGATTGCAATCATGACACATTCTCCTCAAACTGAAGAAGAGTGATCTGCAGTGTGATAAATTTTTAATTGTTCTTGATTTGGAGATAGATGGCCAAATACATGTTCATGATTTTTGCACATCAAAGAGCCATCCGTAGTTACTTCCAGCAATTTTCTCATGGTAGCATTAATCCAGATTTTGAGTGGAATTAAGGTCCTTTTTCCACTAGGGCTTAGAACCCTTTTAAGACCCCATTAGGAACCCGATTGGTACCTGATTGGTACCAATTGGGAAGGCCCTGTCCCCACCTGGACCCCATTGAAGGCCCCATCTGTGAGGCCGTGTCCCCATGAGGGCAGAGGAAATCTGGATTTAATGGGTCCTTCAGGCCCTTAAATCTGGAATTTGTGTGGACTTGATTAAAGGTGTCCACAATGGGGTTTTCAGGCATCCAAGATGCGGATCTCCAGCAGGACCCCATCTCGAAGATCCAGATCTTGTGTGTGGAAAAAGGGGTTATGTTGATTTTGGAAGATGCTATGGCTTTAGTTTCTTCAACGTGACCAATCTTGGTCCCCAGTGTTAACTGGCTTCCCACCTTTACGAGACATCTTTGAATGGTATCATTTACAATGTGCACTGTACTGTTAAGGAAACACTGAAAGACTTCTTTAAAAGTCTGTTACGCCTTTGTGGAAACTATTGGGGAGTTCACGTCAATCTAATGGGAAAGCCCAACTGGACTATTCCTGGAGTGCCATCTCTCTATTGATATCACCCTAATTTTTTATTATTATTTTAAAGTGGCCTGATAACCTTTCCTTCTGCATTATCTCTTGGATCTTTCCAGCTAAACATTCATTTAGTTTTCTGCTAGAAAAGAGGTTAACTCAAGCAGAACTGTATTATTTGTTTGGACTGTTGCACACAGCCTCTGAAGCCTTTTAATGTGTTGATAGTTTGAGACCAGCTATATTTAGCTGAGAATGTTACCTGTTTTGGTATGTTACCTGTTTTGAGAATGTTTTGGAGCCTACCCTGCCTACCTTCAGTACAACTAATTGACAGATGTTTATATTATACATCTTGGTTCATATTTATTTGATGTGTTTTTTTTTCATCCTAAAATGTCTTTTATATTAGATTCCACCACTTCTTTATCATGTCCCTACTGATAACATTTCATGCTTGGACCTGGCTTCCTCCCGTTATAATTGACCTTACTTCTCCAGTTAGTGAGAGAAAGAGATGAATCAAACAGATATTCAAATTAAGGAGAATAATTTTGCTTGGCTGTTGATCTAAGACAGCAGATATAATAAATCTGGACCACAAATTGTGTGTATACGTAGCTTTTCTTCTCAATAAATCTATATACGCTGTGATACCAGTTCCAATATCGCTCCAGTCTAGACTGTAAGCGAATATGGAGGGAGTAAGATTTGGATACTTTGGGTTATTTTTGAAGTCCAAAGAACACCGAATTTAACTCCTTTTTAGGGGGAATAGGTAGCGTTATAGATCGTTTACATAGGATTTAATAACGAGGAATAACCAGAAAACAGAGACAAGACCCATTTCAGACTCAAAAGTCAAGATTTCTTGTTTAAATCAGTACAAAGAATTTATTGGAAATACAGAAGAGAAGTTGAAATGAAGACAGAACAGAAACATATTTCGTTAGAACATTTAAAACAAAGATGAGCATGTAAGGATCTTAAACATGACCAAATACCCAAACATTTTATATTGAAGTAGCTTTATGTATTAAATTGGTAATTTCAATTTTTGGGAGAGAAATGCACCCAAGCCAGTAAGGAGATAGGAAAATCACCCTTAACACTAAAAATACTACCTAACCCAAAATCCCAACAATAAAACCCATAAGAATAGAGAGAGAAGTAAGGAGGAATGGAATAAAATTAAAAATCTGCTCTCACCACTGTGCCTCAGTACCCCAAAATTGTAGATGTGGGATTCCAGCCAATCTGTGCTTTTTCAGGAACAAAAATAAAAGCAAATCTCCAAAAAAACAAACAAAATATCTCCAAATTAAAAAGAATGCTACCTAACCTGGGCTTTTGCAACTGCTTTTGCCAAAAACTCCGAAACTCCCAAAATGTAAAATGCGGCTTTTGCAGCAAAACTCCGCCCACTTTCTGTGTAGCAGAAAGGAAAAAAAAGGGGGGGTAATGGAGAAATTTCTCCAGGTCTCTCTCTAGCCCATGATGACAAAAAGAAGATGAAGACGGAGACGGAGACTTCCCTCTTCTGATGACCAGAAGAAGAAGACCCCTAAAACCATCTCTACTCTGCCATTTTTTATAGCAAAAATTGGAACCTCAAACTGCTGATTCGTTCTTTCCTTGTTAATGAATAAAAATGTGTACGTGACTTCAGTCTCTTCTCATAGCTTCTCCCAAAAAGAATACAAATTAACCCAAACTTAACATTTCCTAATGAAGCAAACAATACTGGTAAACAGGAAAGATATCTGAAACTCAAATGTCTTATTTCCCTTGTCCTGAGTTTACACGGATTATCTCTCTCTTCCTCTTGGCTAACAGAGATTCTCCTAGGGGACACTGGTTACTCATTGCCCTTTTCCACAATGGAAATGCCCCTCAGTGAAATTCCACAGAAAAAGAAGAAATAAATAGGGTATTTAAAAACCCTCTTATTTCAAAATAAGGCTAAATAATTTCCTACTGAAAAGAAACCCCATTAAACCTCTGTTTCTCCTTCAGAAACTAAGGAAGAACTCAACTTTTCTTAATGTAAAGATCATGGTTATGATATCGTGTCTCTGCCTAATTGCAAAAGTTATTTATCTTGTGTACCTTACTCAAAGTTTCCAATTAGCACCTCTCCTGACTAATCTAACTCCTAGCAAACTCTGTTGAAATGTAAACCCAGCCACATTCAATATGAAACCTTACATCCTAGCACTGGTGACCTCTTCCATTTTGGTAGTAATTCCAATTCCTATATATATTATTTCACCAAATCTTTTCCAAAAATCCATTCCATTTTATTCTTTATTATTTTTATTAAAATGAGACAAACCCATCTCTGTTCCATATTCCATGGTTTTATTTCCCCTTCATTATTTTAAAAAAATCTGTTACCCCAAAAAGAGAGAACAAAGGTCATCCAGATGTCAGTATTTTTTACTGACTTAATCAGATTAAAGCCCAAGCATTGTCTCTTGCATGTAGACTTTTAATCTTTTGCAAACAGCCAGCTTGTAACTTAAGAGAGAAACTGTGTCCTTTTTTAAACTCCAGGCTTGTAGTCTTGCTATTTTAAGGCCTTTCCACGTTTCATGGTCTGCCTTTAGCTTTCCAATTATGCCAATCATAAAGCCAAATTCATATGTCAAAACCCTGTATATTTCCAAATTCCGGTTTCATAGTTAACATTTCTGATGATACTTGTACATCCAAAGTTGATCTGGTAACAGCTGCAGCACTTGATTGTAATGCACTGTAAATATAAGGCAGCCATATCTGGCATTTCTGAAGCTACAACAACACAATGGTAGTGTTTGCACTAGAACCTGCACATCTCTGGGTTTAAGTCCTTATTCAGACACAGAAGCTCACTGGGTGTCATTGGGCCTATATTACTACCTCTCAGCCAAACTAACTGAACAGGGTTCTTCAGTTTAGGGGAGGTGAATAATTTGTATCACCTTTTAGCAATTTGGGAGAAGGATGGGATATAAATGCCTAAAATAGAGTACAGTAGAATAGAACACAAGAAATAATCTGTTTCTTAAGCAAACCCAGCATGAAAACATTCATAACGGAACCAGACAGTGTAGGGGAACAAGACTGGGATTTAAAGGAGCATTGAGGAGCAGATCGTTTGGCAGTTATTGACAGATGTTTCCCATGCCTTACTGTTGAACTGTGGCAGTGACTGCTGGGATAAACCCATCATGGTCAACCATCTGGGGAAACTATTGCTAATTCAGAGAAAGCACTGTTAGATGACAAGCCCATCTGTGTATGACACAGAGGGATTTGTGGCCGTTGGATCTGTGCCTTCTGAGACATTATGTTCTATGCCACTGACCATTCCTGGCACCCAAATTCCTTTGGCATCAGAGAAAAGAATCTAGTTTCCAGATTTTCATGTTATCTTCTGTGAAACAAACATAGGAACGTTAAAGGAGTCCAGATGTAGTCCAGCATCCTGCCTCACATAGTGGCTTACCAATTGCTTCTGGGCATTCTCAAGCAGAAGAGAGGGGCAAAACCTTCACCTGCCTGTCCCTCCAACCTGGAAGCAATATCTAGGCATCCATCCTAGTAGCCCCATTGATACAACTAACCACCACGGATACAACTAACCTCAGAGCGGTTGCGTCGAGTTTCCTGCTGCCCCTCCCCCATGGCTGGGGGTCTCCACAAAATGAGGTATTGCATTAAGGGGTCACAGCATTAGGAAGGTTGAGAACTGCTGGTCTAATCCTTTCTTAAAGCTATCCAGGCTGGGTGCTTCACCACCTCTTCTGGTAGTAAATTCCATGGGCCAATGACCATTTGGGTAAAATAAACAAACAAACAAACAAACAAAAAACCTTCTCCTTGCCTGTCCTAATTCTCCTACCCATCAGCTTTGTAGAACGCCTCCTGATTTTAGTAATATCCACCTTTTCCGCACCGTGTATGATTTTATATACTTCAATCAAGTCACCTCTTAAAAGCTGTCTTTCATGTCTGACAAGGCCCAGACATTGCATTCTGATTTCATAAGGAAGATGTTCCAGCTCCTTGGTCATTCTGGTTGCCCTTTTCTGCATTTTTTCCAGTTCCACAATATCCTTTCTGAGGCGTGGTGACCAGAATTGTACACAATATTTCAAAAGAGGAACATTATTTTTTGGTGAATCAGGTACAATTGCTGCAGGTAATACTTGCCTCTTGACTCTTCCGAATAAAGCCACATTATGCCCAGCAGAGTCTTGCCGGAGGTGTTTTATTATTTTAATTGTATTGTACTTTGAAATGGTCATACGACTAGTCAAATAAATTTTCTACTCTACTCTTCATGAGATTTAAGATATACATGAGTTGGATATCAGTCTCTCTTCTGCAATTGAAAAGTATATCTTGTTCATATGTAAAGTTTGTGAGGGTTGATTTTATATTAAAGACTTGTTAGGCTTGATTAAAGTCATTCTTTTCAAATGAATGGTATATGTATATGTGTTCTGCTAGAACTTCTAACTCCAGAATCCAAATTATTTCAAGAGAAACCCTACTTTAAGTAGTAATCCATTTTAAACACACAGCCCTATAGTATATATTGCAAAAACATTTTTAACAATCAAGATAAAATTCCTCAATAGTTTTTCCCCTGTTTCTTTTCCTAAAAAAAGCCCCTACCCAATGGAATTGATCGCTAGATGGAGACAAAACAATTTACCTTCATGCAATAAAAAAATCTACAGATGGTAATCAGATTCACCAGCTGCTGACTGCTTTTTCTGGGCACTTTGCCAGCTTTCTTAGCAGTGTGTTGACTTGGAAGCTGATAGTGACACACTTTGATCAAGATCTTGTGTGATGATTTTTATTTTTATTATTCTGTTTTGGTTGTAATGTAATGGAGGAGGTCCCAGCACAAAAGGAGAACCAACATGCAGTGATGCTTTCTTTCTTTTAGAAAGCTTTCTTGAAGGAAACCAAGTTGTACATGGAATCCACAAAGCACTTCTTTGTGCAATTTTTCCTAACAAGAAAATGGCGGAAAATAGGCGTGAGGGTTGTTGACGTTCCAGAAACTTGGGAAGGATTTGTGAGGATGGATGAAGGTTTCTCTCCTATTGCACAGATGAAAAAGGAAATTATCGTCCCGTGAGAATTAAATGAGCAAGAGAAGCTCCCCTTGCTGGCAAGGAAAATAGTTTACGCTGGGTGTGCTTTCTGTATCAGCCTGTGGTTAGCAATTTCTCTCCTTCCTGTTAATATCTTACATTGCTAACTTGAGATTCGTGAGGGTTAGGTACGATCTCAGTTTGAATTATGAATAGGACATCCTGACTCATATAGGTGTGACCAGGGCCATGGTGAATGCCTCTGCAATGGCAAACAGGCCCCTTCCACATTCCTTCAGATATCTGAAACCCATGTCTTGAAGGACTTTATATATCTATATCAAGAACTTGATTTTGTCCCAGAAGCATAGCTGCTGCAAGTGCAAATCTCTGAGGATTGGAATCATATAAGCCTGACCCACAGCTCCTGCTAGAACGTCTAACTCCAGCATCCAAATTATTTCAGGAGAAGCCCTACTTTAAGTAGTAATCCATTTAAAAGCAGAAGTTGCGTTACGAATAAATTTAAAAGAGCAAATCATAGAAGGAAAGGAAAAACAATTGCATATTGACTAAAGTGTGAGAGAGGACATGGCAATGCAATCTGTGAACAGCTTTGTTCAACCTGAGATTCCATCAACATACGGCAAACATTTCACACACACATAGTAGTCAGTATAGTTCTGATCCCATTCTCCTAGGCTGTGGTCACAGCTAAGGTTTCATCCAGCTTCAGTCCACCTTCGGAGCGAGAGAACCCATCAACAAAGTGACCAGAAATTTTCTTGCCACATTATCTATCCCAGAGGTGAATTTTCTGAATTATTTAACATTGACTGAACCAAAGCAGCTTGTCACCTTGCTGATGTATTCTCTCACTCTGGAAGTGGACTGAAGCTGCATTAAAACTTAAGTGTAACCACAGACCTAAGAAGTCTGAAAGAGACCCAGAAAAGAGAAAGTTGAAAGCAAGCATTGAAACACTGTGTTTCCCTTGCATTCTTAGTTCTATCTTACTCTGTACACTGGCTTGCTTTTTTTTTAACTTCACAAAATCTTTTCTCATGAAGCTCAGATTGAGTTAAATTCTTCATGATTATAGAGATCTTATTAAAACAAATTTCATCTCTTACTTTACAGATGGAGGTTAAGGAACAAAATGGCTGTGCTATGTTACATTCAGGGAAAAACTATTTGATTGAAGATTATTATTGTTTCTTCTCATTCCTAGTTAAACACACTTTAAATAACCTGATCTAAAAAACACGGCTTGTTGGCAGTTTTTGAAACAGTTCACAGTAAAAACTATTTAAAGTTCAACAACAGTGGGAAATATAACACTTTCCAAAGCCATTTAAGGCCAAATAAAAATAACAGTCCTGGCTTCTGAATATATTACAATTCAATTTTTCTAATTTTGAAGCGTCAATAGCTTTCCTGGTTTGGAAAATCAGTTTGAAACATTTGCTGGTGTCCTAGCATGTTTCACACCAGTGTTAACAGATTTTCATCCAATTCACGCATTGGTCTTATTTGAACTTAAATTGTTTATATTGGAATGTACATTTGGCCTGCTGGAAGCCTCAGATTCCTTGAGAAAAAAATATTGGTCTGAGATCTCAAATCTGATGTGGCAGTAGAGATAACTTGAAAACATCCTGTTAGCAATCTGAGGATTTTAAGAAACATGTTCTTCTAATAGTCTGGAAAGAGTCCGTGTGGTATGTGTGTGTATTTGTGTGTGTGTGTGTGTGTGTTTATAAATAACATTCAAATAAGGCATACATACAACAGAAGGAGAAAACAGTGGTATCAGTCTTGCAGGAACATTATATGTGAGTTCACGGTTGCTAAGCTGTAATATGCAATGCCTTTGCATTCATTGTTGAATCAGCGGCTAGGTCACATTAGCATACAGGAATGAGAAAGACAAGAGCAACAGGTGAGGGAAAATATGGATGCTAAACCATGCATTTCAACCATTTGAAAAATGAAGGGAGTCCTTTGACGTTACAGGTAGGGTGGATGCAAGGAAGATTCTAATTCTGTATCATTTTATGTATCTTCCATTTGGATTGATTGCCAGGTCTATTCTAATTTGCAGTAATACTCAGTTCAGTAAGATTTTGCCAGCAAATGCAATGACAAGCAGGCACCCTTGTGCAATTGTTTGGATCCAACAATTTAACAATTTATATTAGTTAGGCACAGCACTAAGTGAGTAGAGAGATTTAAATGCTCAGCCCAGGCATCTGATCACACTAATGAGATAATGAACAAGTAAAGGTGGGGACCACTGTCTTCTTGACTTTCATGGGCAAGTCATAGGCAAGAGTGTAGATGGCAACACTTTGTGCTGACCTAAAGCCACAGTGGACAAAAATGTGAATGTGTCCTTCAAACTAAAATGTGTTATCCATCCCCATACTCTGATTATTTCATCGCGAGTGTCCATAGATCAATCCTTGGAGCTTCTGAGTGCAAGATACATTAGGTGCTTGCCCCAAACAGTCCCATGAGGTTCCGGCCAGCAGTGGTTACTAATTGGCTACTCTGTGGGCATCTCCAGCAGTATGTCTGGACCAAAATGCCCTGGAACAATGACATTACAATACAGTGATTTGGGTTCAAGACAAAGAATCACAGGACATTGTGAGCTGGTAAAGGGAATTCAGAAAATCTCTGACCTGATCATCCCATTGCTTTGAGTAGCTTTTGCCTACTTGGCATGTTCCAATTGTTTTGGGCTAGAGTTCTCAGCAACCCCACCAAACACAATTAAAGGTGAGAGGTTATAGGAATTGTTGTTCAAAGCATCTAAGGGCACCAGATTGGGGAAGGCTGATACAGACAATTTAAAGGCACACCAGTTCCAACATACCAGAGTGATGAAGTGCATGTTAATAACTTCATTTTAATGACGCAGACATGAAAAATAAAAAAGTCAGTCAAATAATCTCTAGTCAATTTTCTGATAAAGTGAATTTTGTGTTTTCCCCCATTTGTGATTAAAGTGAGCCATGGTATGAGTTTTATTTTTAAGTAGGTGTTAATTAAAAATATGGTAATAGGTTGAAGTGCATTGCTTCACAGGCAAGGAATAATCACGACAAATTTGTTCACACAATCATGCCTGTTTGGGAAAGGATTCCCCCTCCCAACCTTTACATTTTTGAGTCGCCGCTTGCTTCTCTTCTTGCCTGTTTCCACAGCAGAACATGATTCCAGTAAAATCAGTAATTGAATTTGCAGCCCAAAGAATAAATGGTTATTTTAACAGAAAGTTGCATGCTTTATGGGAAAGACCTTAAGCTCTCTCTGCATTGTATACAATCGCAGAGAGCACGCTGCATTGCAGGCTTTATGTCTCTTTCTAACCCACACATGTAACTAAATTCATAATATTTACAAAGGAGATATTACAGCACAGTTTTTCTCTTTGAACAATATTATGTCCTGCACCTCTGAATTAGGATGTCAAATTGTTTTTAAATGCCAGTTGATTTTTATTTTTTAAAGAGCATTTCATACATTAGCTGGAAATGAGTTACATTTTGGCAGCCCTGATACATGTCTGCAAAGACTCAGATTTTTGAATGGCCTTTGCACCAATTATGCAGTAATTTTTTCCTCTTAATGTGTTCATCCTATTAACCATTCTTCTATAAATTGTGCTTTTGCAAAACTGCACGATAGATATTAAGGATTTTACTGACTTACCTAGGACAGGACAAAATAATTTTCACTCTTAGTCATCTCATTGGCCTATGTCAGTACCCCCCTTGACATCTGTTCAGTTCCCAGTTCTCTGGGTAAGGTAGTAGCTCGAGTAGATTGGTGGACAAGTCTATAAGACAAGGGGTGTTTTCCCACTGTCACTAGAAGTACCCATTAATGGGTACTTAATGGGTACTTCTAGTGACAGTGGAAAACACCCAAGGATTCAAATCCCACTCAGACATGGAAGTCAACTGACTCTTAGACAAACTTGACTAACCAAGTTTTTGTGGTGATAGAACAGAGGCAAGAAGAATAATGCTCATGATTTTGAACTATTTGGAAGAAAAGTGAAATATAAATGAAAGAGAGAGAGAAAGAGAAGCTTAGATGTTTGTTTTTAAGTACAAAGTTATTTCAATTGATGTATTGCTATGGAATATTTAGTACTCCATGAATGAATCTTCGGGGGGGGGTGTATTTGTCCCCCTTTTTTCCTTGTATATATTAAGGTACAAAGGAACTTGCATATGTGTATGTTTCTGTGTATGGCTAATAAAATGGCTAGTTCACTCGTTCGTTAGTTCATTTGTAGGCATAAGTTGAGGAAAGGACATTACAAAGAACAGAAAGATTCTATGACAAACCACAGCTCCATGGTCAAAGTTCTAATCTCCATACACTTTGGACTTGTCCCCATGCACTCTATACTCCGAAGCAAACCTGAATTCGATTTGGAGTGTCTCCATGCAAAGGCTACACGCCTAACAAATCTCCTAAATCCGTGGCAAAAAATACCCCATGCAAACTGTTCTCGCTGCATTTTGGGAGGCAAACCCAGATTATTTTGGAGGCATGGGGACGTTCCCGAGTTATTGAGGGAGGAGATTGGCGATCACTTCATTAGCGGGTGGGGTTTCGCCTGTGCTCGCTGTTCCTGTCCATTGCGATTGCAACTGTTTGGGGATTTCTTTTAACAAATTATGATAAAAGAGAAATGATGAGGGGGTCAAATGGCTCTCATTTGTCCTAAGAGTGTCTTTCCAGCAACTGTTAATTCCCTAATCGCCTGATTGGAAAGCTACGGGTGGGTAATGGCTTGATTTTGTGCACGAGCGCTGCATCCCTTAATGGGCAACGTGCCTGTGGCTTCCCTGCACCAGACGCAATGCTGCATCCCCTTAATGGGTGACACACCAGTGGCTTCCCTGCACCAGATGCCAGAATTCCTCAAACCTGTTGAGAGTGGGGGGGTGCTCGCTGTCATTCGAAGGTGCGCACCTCCACTAAACTGTCTCCAAAGGTGGCGGCTTCAAACAATGAGCTGCTTTTCCATTCTATTAATAATGCCCCTTGCTGTGTGTTGTGTGCGTAGAGGTGAAATCTGGAGGTGTTTCCCTGCCATCGCTGCAGCAGGGGGGAAAGGGTATGGTGACGTCAACCCGGCTTACTATCAGGGGAGAGCGTGCGGAAAGAAAAAGATGAGGTTTCCCAATGCAGGGGTTTAGTGCGGTTTGCATGGGGACAGCTATATTTGGCTTGAACCCGCGCTTTCTTCAATTGCATGGGGGTGGGTCCATTTGAACTAGAATCTATATTGGGAATGACCCGATCCCAACCCTCTTTTCTGTGGGTTCCCTTCATTCATTTATTTGTATTTTCATTCTGTTCTATATCCAAAGGTCTCAGAGTAGATTACAACAGTAAAAACAAGTTTAGTGTGAACAGAAGTAATAAACCAAAGAGAGGGAATGGCAAATCATCCTAAGATGTTCTCAAGCTATGAAGAAAGGCTAATTATAGTTGTGTTCGGCAGTCTGTTGCTAACTTCACGCAACATTGGGTGTTTTTGCACTGTCACTAGAAGTACCCATTAAGTACCCATTAATGGGTACATAATGGCATTTTTGTACACATTAATGGGTACTTAATGGGTACTTTTAGTGACAGTGGAAAAACACCCATTGTTAGAAGGGAGGGATGGAGCCATTGTCCAAAATAGCTGGAGGGCAAACACCAGAGTGACTAACACTGAAATAAGAGAAGCATGACACTTCTGAATCCAGACTTCCAAAGTTGTTATTTCTATAAGAGGTGGATAGAACATTTGGGGTCCCATCTTGAAAGTAAGGGAGGAATCAAGAGACTTCAAAAGAGTAGAAAAATCGACTCTTCTGAAGGCCTTTAAGGTAGTTTGAGACCACTTCTTTTAAAAGGGGCACCTCAAACCACCAGCTATCTAGGAGACATGCACAAAGGCCTCTTTGTAAGTAAAGAATGATGAGTCTCTGCTGCTAGGGAAACGGAGCAAGCCCTCCAGCTCAGTAGCAGACCCCTTGGGTCACAATGCAGAAGCAGCCCAAGATGGAAGCAACAACTCTATGCAAGAAAACTATATAATCCACAGAAGTGATAAAAATTATCCTTTGCTTCATCAACATTTAGCAAGAGCAACCCATTTTTTGTTACTGTTCTTCGAAATGCTTTGGTCAGGCTCTAAGGGCTACTTAGGGCTCTAAAACTTAAAGCAAGTGTTGTAAATTGTGCCCAGTACAAACTTGTAGATGTTATGGCTCTCTTTTTTTTAATACCAACAAAATATGTCCCCTATAATTTAGTGTTTTTCAGCAGGCTTGCTACAAATAGACGTTTGAGCATGACTTGTTGATCAGGATGGTGGTGGTGCAGAACCATAAGAGAAGGTCTTATTTCCACCCATCTGAATTGTCTTCTTGTGGGTACCCTAATAAAAATCCATTTGAGCAGGCAAAACTAACACTTTCAGTCATGCCGGTGCCAGGCATTTGCACTACAAGCTCTGTCCATCCAGATTTTCTAATATTCCAGGGGTGACATTACATAATTATTATTGTTGTTGTCTTAATAGGTGAATATTGCGTATCTCATGGGGCACCTAAAGGATGGCTGCTTTGATAGGTCAGTTCTTTGTGCTCCACCAGCAGCTACACTCTCAATGCATTACATGTTGCCCAGCAGAATACCCCTCTGAGGTTTTGAAGGGTTACTGTTTCAACCTATCAATAGACATGAGATTATTTTCTGTTCCTGTACAGATGTTAGGATCAGCAGAACTGTACTTGGAGATTTCTGCACGCTAGCCTGTAGAACACATGGTTGGCACTGTGCTAGGAGATTGTGTAAAGCAGAATAAATTAAGGGCAGATGAGATCAAAAATGTGGAAATGCCAAAATTCTGTAAGCAACAATGATACAGATTTACACAGAATGTGGATGTGAATGGCAAATTTTGATAACTTGGGATTCTCTGGTCACTGGACCTCAGATAGCTGGGGTCACTTATTTGGCACTGACATTTTGTTGGCTGTAGTCTGCCTTACCTTTCTCTTTCTACTAAAATGTTGAAGGAAGACAATCCTGCCAAAAGCACTCTGATTTGTTGGCTTAAGATAAATTGGCAGGTTTCACAGGTGTAACAAGGAAATTCTCCATGCTGGCCAAAAAGAAGAGGGTTTCAAAACTACTTAATACAGTAAATCAAAGGGAAAATATGCATGTATTTTCTAATAGTTATTTGTGAACTAAATGTAGAACAGGAAAAGTAGAAACCAGAAAGAATTGTGCTCCTGGCAAGCAACCCTTAAAATTTTCATGTTGATATTCATTAATATAGATTACAACATTTCAGAAGATGCTTGTGTCCTCAAGGCCAAGATGCCTCTAAAATGACGCATAGCTGCCTTGATTGTTTATATTATTTTCCCATTAAAATATCTACATTTTCTTTTGTCAGAGGCATGACTCACAATTCTAAAATTATTCTGTGTTACTAATTGAGTATTTATGATAAACACTGGGAAGATTGAAGGAGTATTATATGCATCCAGATATAAAATACTGTTCTAGCAAACTAATGTTTGGACCATAAACCATGTAATTGGATGGAATGGGAGCTGGAAGTGTATAATGAGGACTAGAAATGCCATAACTGTATTTAAAAAAATAGATGTCTTCTCCAAGTTATCAGCCTGATAAGGTCATGTAAACTGGCAAAGCAATTTTAGGGTGTTTCCACACTGGCTGCGGAAACCCCATTAAGAAAACATAGAAGACACCACAGGACTTAGCTTCCGCACTGGAGGCTGGATCCGGGACCCTTCGAGGGGGCCACTTCCACACACCAGCGCACGAGACCCATTCTTAATGGGGTCTTGCCGCTGAAAGATCCGGCCTCCGGGAAGACCTGGAAAATTAGGTCTTCAGTCCGGCCCCTCACCTCGATCTGTTCAGAAGCAGAATGCTTCTCCACACGGAGAGACGAGGGGCTGGATGTGCCAGTGGCTGCCATCTTGGGAAGGGCGGAAGCAGGCCGGTCTGCCTCTGGAGCCCCTCCCCTGCATGCCACATGCCAGCGGAAATACACGGTGACTGGCAACTGAATGCTCTAGTCCCATGGCTCTGTGGGTGGCTCCAAGGGCAGTGTCAGCTACACAGGAGGCCAGCTGCCTGGAGGAATGAGTGTTGCGGCCTCTGCACAGCACCCAGAGGATCCGGACCTCAGGATCCATCCTCTGCGCATGCATGTGGACATGGGAGGCCTCCTCAGATGGGTCCCTATTTCAGACAGATCCTGTGGAGGACAGATTGCTGGGAAACAGATTTTCTTTAATCCATTTCTCAGTGGCCAATGCAGAAGCACCCTTAGGCTTTGAGAAGCCATTTTTCTGCTCAGATATCCTATCCAGCATTTATCTAGTGTTGAGTTCCAGCACCTGATTTGAGGGTTCACATGGATATACTATTTCCTGTACAGATTTATCTGCCAGCACAGTATTGAAGCTTTTGATCCAAAACCTTAGTGTCTGACACAGTTTGGGATTTTCTGACTGTTGTGATATATTCAGATCAGTCATAAAGTTCATCTAGACCAGTGCATGTGGCAATATCTACATAGTTCAATGCTTTCCTGACTAGCGTTCACCACTGATTAGCTACTCATCTGCCTGGCTTTCCGTGACCCTGACTGGTCACTTGTCACAGCATTTGTACCAATGCTGTGATTGCTTACATTTTCCACTTCTGTGCTTAGGAAGTTCCTTGTCCAGTGCTACTGAAAGAGTCACTCTGGTCGCAGTCTGACACAGTGTATAATCGGTTTAGAGACCGTCTTGAGTCTTTGATGTTCCAACAGTTTATAAAGAATTGTACCTTTTATGGACTAAAGTTCCAAAAAGTGGACTAACCGTAGACCGATTAAATGAGTTCTCAGGTCTGTTCTGATTATGAGATTGTTTTCTTTTGCAAAGTGGGAACAATGAGGTGGACTTTTTGGGAGCGCTCTCCCCATTTCCTCTTATCCAGTTATAAGCGTTTGTTTCCTCTGTCATTCCTCCCTCTTCACTGCACTCTCCACCATTATGTGCTAAAGCAATCTAGCACAAAAGCACCATTCTAACAAAAAAGGAAGGGAGATTGGGCTGTTTCCCAGGCCTCTGTGGGTTTCTTGGCAGGGGCATGTGAAGTATTTGCTGGACTGTAGCCTCAACAGCATGAATATAGATCTCCTCTGTCGTCCCCCAAAGGACTCCATGTTCTGATGCGGTGGCAGGTAAATATGGAGGGTGGGGGTTGGATTTCCCACCCCAATTGAAGTCATGGGATGACGGATAGACCCGTGTCCAATTCCTGACTGCATGGGGAGGGGGGTTGGGGGAGAAGAGAGGGAAAGAGAGAGGGAAGGAGAGAAAAGAGGGGGTTTCTTCTGTGCCAAGCACGGAAGAATGAAGAGTGGGAATGAGCAAGTCCATTTTGAGTCCGTGCTATAAGGCAACTGTGGGAGTGAACTGAAAGTATACTGGGTCCTCATTTGCAAAGAATTTGGATTATCCTTGCTTTGTAAGAACGTGAACTCTTAGTATATTTCTTCTCCATATGACAAAGGTGCACATATTCCCAGGCTTTGGGGTGCAGTAAGATGATTTTAAGGATTTTGTGTCTGCCCTTACAGCCTCAAATTCCTCCAGAGGGCATCTCATTAAGCGTGTCTGATTCCACTCTCAGTTAAAAAAATTTAAAAAGCACCTATGTAGTGGCTTCAGGATGATTTGCAGTTGGGCTGATTCACATGCCTGTCTGCCTTTCCTCCTCTTATGAACATTCTAGTCTAGAAAAGTTGGATTTGAGATGGAATGAGAACGTGAGGGCCACATATTACCCTTTTGAAACTCCTTGTTTGGCTAAAAGTGAATGCGTCCTGCCTGCCTGCCTGTAATATTGTACAGCCTGCATGTTAGGCAGCCTTGTTTTGTGGACACCAGATAAGCACGCAAAAACATCACTTTGCCATTTGGCATCACACTGGCAACCCTTGTCTTATCAACACTCCTGAATTTGTTCTGCCAGAAAGGAGAGATTTTAAAGCTACTAGAAAATTCAATCTGTTTTTAGTTGCTGCTCTTAATTTGTTTTGAAATAACAATTGTGGGGTTCACTTTCAATTAATTTTGCTTGATATTTTCATTCATTTATGGCATATACTATATCATAAGTCTTTTGCATTCCAAACCAATATGAAAACTGTGTAATTAAATAAATAACATGGCTCTTAACAGACCGACTTGTGTAAGTCACAAGCTGTTCCTTAAGTCCTGGAAGCCTCCTTTTCTTTTTTAACAAGTTTCTAGCCCTCTCTGGCTTTTTTGTTTATTTTTTAAGAGTTTCAAGAGACGATTGTGATGTGTCTGGGAGCTCATATTGTACAATTCTTTGGATCTCATCCAAGTACTGCCATCTGGAGTTTGTCGATGGGAGGCAAATTTTGGGCTTCAGTTTCAGATACAGTTCATTTCATAGAGTAACATGCTTTCTGTCTACAGAACAAGAGCAGATTTTAATATTACATAAACAACTCCTTTGTAAGCTATTAGTCATAGTACTTTACTCATCAGCTGAACAAGCACTGTCATGTCTAATGTGTGCTCTTTTTATTCCTCCAAACTGAAATACACAGTTAAAGATAAGTGTATTGAATGAGCTTGTTCTTAACAAGGCAAAGCGATTCAGCTGACCAGCCTGCTTTTGTCACTTATTAGAAATAATCCTGTTTGGATATGCCTTTTTATGTGAGTGTGACTAGTTGAGAACTTTTCAAGCATGTTATTCAGAAAGGGAAGGACAGTTCAGTATGTTCTGGTTTGCTCCATAAAGACGTGACTCCCAGATAGTGTTGTTCTGCTCTAATTTGTGGTAGATATGTCTCCTCAATCAAGTTTGGCATTCAGGAAAGTTAAAGTCTACTATAAATAACTACTACTACTACTACTTCACCATCCAACTAAGTTATTGTCAAATTTAGACAGCCACCGCATGATGCATAACAGCTAACATAATGCCAGTCAGGGGCAGGGTAGAGTATGAAAACAAATGCAGATCAGATACAGCTGGCTCCCACCCCACTCTTCCAGTTTCTCTTGAAAGTGGGAAAGAATAAGGCTGCTGCTTTCAGAGGGCTCATGCTCCGCACGAGGACAACATCTGAGCAATATGTCAACACCATGTCAGCCTTTAACCTTGAATTTCAGGCCAAATTCTGAGTTAATTTCTGGACTATGGCCAGCATCTCCAGCCATGGGTGGAAGCTGCATGGGAAAGAACAGAGCATCCAGCCACTGACCGAAAGCATCCCATGCCAACTGCCTCAGCTGCCAACATCATACCACCTCAGTATGGGTCCATATAGATGAAGAGTTGGTGCGCCTCAGTCCTATGTCCCTGGCATGAAATTCACAGCAGGAGCAGGGGGCATGTCACAGACACTAAGGTTTCTGGATCTGGAGGACTCTCAGGTGTTCCAACAATTGAGGGCTTTGCCCAGTTAAACAGGTTTGAAGGCAATCTGGAAAACCTTTGGTGCCAACCACATGCTGGTTTTGAAGGGAAAGCAGTGAAAGAGGCTGCACGTTTGGAGTGAAGTATCTTGGAAGTGGAAGATATCTGTGATGGTTTATTGTTATATTTTATGAATTGTAAATTTATATGCCACATTATGTAATATTTTATTGTAATACTTATTATATTTGTAGCTCCCCAGACTCTCTTTAACTAAAAAAGGCAGGATAAGAATAATCAATAAAATTAAATAAGAATGAAAAAGATTGGTTTGTGTTGTCTATAGCAATACAGTCGAGCCCCCGTATCTGAGGGAGATAGATTCCCGCTACTCCCGTGGATACGTGAAACAGCGGATCATCATGAGCAGCACCAGTGGCTTCCAAAAACCGCCGCCACCACCAGCTGAAGCCACTTGCTGAAGCTGCTGCCACTGCCAGCCACAGCCACCCGCCTGCCTGGTAGAGCAGTGGGGCCTTGTGGTGGCCTGGCAGGGCCGTGCAGCTGCAGTGACAGGGTCTTGTGGCAGCAGTGGCAGCAGGGCTTTGCGGCAAGGCCTGGCAATGACGTGGCAGGGCCTTACGTCACTGCCAGCGAAGCCTTGTGGCGGGGCCTTGCCTTGCAGCAGCGGTGACCTCAGTTGCTGGCACGTGGCTTCAGTTTCTGGCATGCCCCCAGCAACAGCCACCAACTGCCGCCAATGGCAAGCAGCTGCAGCGGGGAGCTGGTGGGGCTGGTGGCAGCAACAGCGGGCTGGCGGCGGCAATGGGGGACTGGCAGGAGCTGGCAGCGGCAACGGGAGGCTGGCAGGACCTGGTAGCGGCAACAGGGAGCTGGCGGTGGCAACGGGGAGCTGGCAGCAGTGGCATGGCAGGAAAGATAGGGGGAAGTGGGGAGGCTGATCAGTAACTGCAGAGAGCTGAAACTGTGGTTACCGAATCTGTATTTCCCAAAGTAGAGTACACATATCCCCATAAGTATGCAGAAGGTTTTCAGGGCATTCCCAGTAGACTTCTTTTAATATATTTCTCAAAGTTCTTTTTAGCTGCAGACAACAGTTATCTAATATACATTACGGGGTGTTTCTGCACTTACCACTTGAAATCTGGATTAAGGAAATATAGATTTCTGAAATCCGTCCCTGAGAAAATCCATCTGAAATAGGGATGGATCCAAATGAGGCCTAACACATCCACACATGCATTGGGAAAATGGTTACTGAGGAACGCATCGTGTGGCTGCTGTGCTGACGCCACAGCACCAATATCCAGAAGGATCAGACATAACTTGGCACATGTCCAATTTGAAGCAACTGTGGGATAGAGTATGTAGCTGGAGTGTGATGTTGCCACCTCGCTCAACATGGCGACTTCTGGTCCCACCCACATCCCCTATCTTGTCCCTGCACGGAAGCGCCCTCCTTTGATCCGGAATTTGCAAAAACCGGATTGGACGGCCTCTAGATCCCAATAGAGACAGCTCTCGTGTGAGGCCGTGTGAAAGCGGCGTCCTTGAAGGGGCCCTATTATGTCCCGCTGTGCAGAAGGTACCTTGTGGATGTGTGCCATATGGGTCCTTATTGGGTGCTTAATGGGGTCTTGAGTTCCTGTGCAGAAACACCCATATAGTATTATTGTCAGTACCCTAAAATCAGCTTGGCCCTAAAAAGAATGCTTAGTAAGACAAAATCCCAAAAGGGATACTTGATTATTGAAAATGTAAAGGACACTATTCTAGAGGAAAGAACAAGCAGTACACAAGGACTACAGGAAATCAATTGCCTATCCCATCCTGCTTAGGCATAATATATAAAAAAAAACATTAAGAGATTGTGGTAGTCCACAGCAAGAAGACACATGAAAAATGTGGGCTAGCTTTGAGGCAGAAAGAAAGTCTAGAATTTTATTACTATTGTCCTAATTGTCATCTTTTTCAGGCATTCTACTAATTATGTATTCCCAATATAGATATATATTTGTAGGTAGGACGTATAAGGTGAAGGGATGTTTTAAAATGTTATCCCAAATACTGTTTTTGGCCTGAAAATAATAAAGGTTTAATAAATCTCATTTTAATCTACTAGAAATGCGTTCATATATCTCCTGCTCTTCACTTCTGGTGGTTCCTTGACTATGTTAAGGAAATGTAAAAATATTGCAGGGTTTTCCTGTGATCCAAGAATAACCCTGTAAATAAATAGTTGGCTTTAATCTCCATCATATTTTGAGAGCAGCCATTCTGTGCTGTGGCTAATAGCTTATGGAGCCATTTATAAGATATTAAATGTGTTACTACTGAAAAGAATTTCCACCAGTCCATTTTCCTTTTATATTTCAGTAACTGTTACATCGTGTATAGATAAATGGTACAATACTTTTCATTTAAAATGAAGTTAAGTAGCATAACATCTGGAGGAAAGTAGAATTTTATATTAGATTAATGTTAATGCTCTAATAAGTACCACATCTGCACAAGTCATTCGGTAGGCCTTCCATGGCAATTTGTTTCCTTCCATTCTTTTGAATCTTTGTTATTATTTATGCTATTTCAGGCTCGCTGTCTTATAAAAAAAAGCAAATCTGCTAGATGTCAACTATAAAATACATGTGGCAGGCACATGGTGGAAAGTGGTTAAACTATACCGCTTCCCTACTTTTTCCTCAGTGAAAATTAAAAGGCTGTTTTGAAGACGTATGCTAACTTTTAGCCTCTGAAACTGCAGCCCAAATAACTCCCTTTAGGCACGCGCACAACAGCCTCCCTGAGCTCAGCAGGTGTTTCCCTTCCGTCGGCATCAGCCTCCTTTGTTCCCCTGAAATTGGCTTCTCAAGTTTTCATGCATTTCCAAGGGAAAGTTGGGAGGCAGGGAGAGAGGGTGTGCCTCTTGAACAAAGGCCTACAACTATGCCCCCAGATGTTACTGAACTACAATTCCCATTGTTCGTGCCTGGAAATTGCCTGAAGATTTTTATTTATTTTTTTAAGAGAGGATCATTATTTTTTATACTTTATGCTTTACACTTTATGAGCCAGTTTGGTCTACTGGTTAGGGAGTCAGACTTTTATCTGGGAATACCGGGTTTAATTCCGCTCTTCTCCATGAAACCAGATGGGTGACCTTGGGCTAGTCACAGCTATTAGGTATAGTTGCTCTTGTTCTTAATTTAATTGCTGTCAGTTTGGTCTCCATCAAGCACACCAGAAACATCAACACGTCACTCCTTCCCCCTGCCTTACCACTTTGGGGATCACTGGCCTTGTTAGTTCCCATAAATAAAGTGTTTCTTTAAACTTGCCCATTCCTTTGGTATCATGATTTAGGAATACCTTCAAGCAGATGACATGGGGCAGTTAAGAAGAAATAGAAGAAAGCTAATATTCTCATAATTCTTTTAAAGAAAAGTAATCTTTGGAGCAGAAAAACAGGCTCCCGCATGCTTGGATAAATGTTCTTCAGCGCTTGAGTTATATGTTGGGAGCATAGCACACCAGTAAAGCAATTGCCTTCAAAGCAAAGGGTCACAGATTCAGTGATCATCATTTTCCTAGAAGGGAGCTTGGCAAACTACTTATATATCCTTGTCAAGGAAACTTCATGGACATTGCTGGACAATCCAAGGGCAATTCAATACTGGCCGGTATACTGGACCAGCTACTATACTGGGAGCCTCCATTCTGCACATTGGTGGGAAGAAGCCTCTGGATGGGGCTGCCCTTAGACCACACCAATGTACAAAAGGAAAACTTCTAGTGTGCTTGCTGGTCCAGTATACTGACCAATGTAAAATTGCCACAAATTTCCTTTCTGTTTCAGTGTTACTATGCTTTGTCCAAAGATAACTGCTAAATCCAACTGCTGAAGCCTGGAGTGCCTTCATGAAGCAAAACAAACTGACCAGTGCTGTGAATCAACTGTGTGAGTCACTATTGGCTCTTCTTGCTATCCAACTAGAAGGCATAGCTTTATGTATGTATGTATGTATGCATGTATGCATGTATGTATGTATGTATGTATGTATGTATGTATGTATGTATGTATGCATGCATGCATGCATGCATGCATGTATTCTGCCCTATACCCTGAGGTCTCTAGGCAATAACAGCATCTGCCAGTGGGAAAAGTATCTCCCCATTTAACCAAAGACCAGGGCAAAGAGGTGCGTCTTCACTGCTTGTAGTAGTGGTGATGGGGGTAGTGGGGGTAGTGGCACTACTATTGATAGTAGTAATAGTAGTAGCAATACTATAAGCTTTGATTTCATTTTTCCCAATTATTATAGGGTTAATAATGCAAAAAAAAATATAATGTACCCACCAAAAAAAGTATTTCACTTGTAAGGCCTGTGACTACTGTTATTTCATTTCATTAAAACCAACATTTTCAGATACAGCAAAATTCCAGAAAACAAAAATAATGATTCCATTCATTTAAATGGGAAATGTTTTTATTCATTCCAGGACCATTCCTAAGGCCTTTTCGCATTGGCCTTTCCGGAACGCATGGAGGACAGCTCTGGACGAGGCATACGCATTGCCCGAGCGGGGCTTGCGCCGCCTCGTGTCCGGAGCTGTCCTCCACGCGTTCCGGATGCAGAGCACTTTAAAGTGCTCTGCATCCGTTCGAACGCGGACGAGCCGCCCCGGCGCGTTCCGGGAGAGAAGCGTTCGCACGCTTCTCTCCCTGACAGCCGTCGGCACGCCCCCAGGGGCCGACTTGCCGGGCCGGCGATTGCGCCGGCGCGGCGAAGCCGGTAGACGGGACGCACCGAATCGGGGTTCCCCTTTCCCGTCTGCCAGGGTCAGTGACCCTGGCAGATGGCACAGGGGAACCCCGATTCGGTGCGTCCCGTCTGTCGCCTCCGACGGCCGCCGGGACGTGGCTCCTTCCCGGGTCCGGCAGCCCCAATGGCGCTGCCGGACCCGGGAAGGAGCCACCAGCATCGGCGTCCTGTCGCCCCTTTCTGGGGTGGCAGGAGGTCGATGTTGGGCTCGCTGGGGGCGAGGAACGCCTTGGGCGGCCGGAGCGCATCGCTCCGGTCCCCCAAGGGTCCCCCCCCGCCCCCATCGCGGCCATCTACGGGCTGCAGGCGCCTGGATCTAGGCGCCTGCAGCCCGCAGATGAGTCCCACCCACCCCCCAGTCCCCAAAACCCCCACCCCCAACCACCCTCCGGCCCGGATCGGGCCCATCTACGCTCTCTAGGTGCCCACAGCGGGGCACCCAGAGAGCGAAGATGTTTCCCCCCCTCCCCCAGGGCCCTGTCCAATAGGGGGGCTAGGTGGGCTGCGTCTTGCGCGCTCCCACAATGCCACCCTCAGTTCGACGCTGGACGGCGACGAGGTAAGTCGTTCCTCGCGCGCGCGTCCTCCCAGGGCCCGTTTGGAACGCGTTGCAGTGCGGAAATCCCTCTAGTTACCCAGCAATCACCCTAAATGCCTAATAACATATGCCAATTGCAATGTAACCCAAGAAAATATAATAAATAACAATAGCAACATTAGATCTAAAAATAAAATTAAAAGTGAAGATTGAATTAAAGTTTAAATTATTGAGGTTTATATACAGTAGATTGGACTAGATGCCTTCCACATTTTGTTATTTAAATTGATATTTTCAGGTACAGTACACTACGTGATATTAAGTCCAGGAAAAGGGACAATTTTCAGGAACTACTTGGGTATGGATAAGGGAAGAAGGTGTATTAAAATGATTTAATAAACTACCATCAAACTCTGTACAAAACAAAAAACAAGGCAGGAACAGGTTCTCACTGACAGTGTGGTTGCCTTGGCATGCTTAAAGCTCTTCATAATCTTCCCATGTTGGGCAAATGACCTCTTCAGAACTAGAACTGAGATGGTGAGGGGCTTGGCTTTGATGGCCTGAACTCCTGAGAGAGAATGCAAAATGAGCCCTAAACAATGAAAGCAACACAATGCACGTCGATGCCAAAATTTGCAGAAAGTATCACAATGAATAACAGTCAAACTAGATATCCTTGGGCCAGCTGCCGTAGTGAATTCTGAGGCTCCATTGATTACAGGTTTTCATACTTGTACTTGTTTTATACTGGGTCATTAACAAATAACACTTTTTAACATACCCTTCTTCAGTAGCAAGGAGGCTTCATAAATGTTGGTAGGTCCATCTGAGCCTTCTCCCCCCAGATATTTGTTAAACTTTGATGACCACTTTAATTTTGGGGATGGTGTCCAGCTGCAGTAATGTTTTACAAGGAAACTAAATGGCAAAATGCCTGTCATATGGAAAGTAAGGTTAATATGCTATAGAAAACTAATTTATATTAGTTCTCATTGCACTGAAAGTTCTAATAAGTGGGATGAAACCTACAGTGTTTTAAGGACATCATACCAATAAGCTACAAAATATATTATAAAGCATAATAGAGAAAAAAGCGCAGATGGAGAACAGTATGAATGCAAATTTATTTCATTAAAAATAGGGACATATGGCTTTGGTGAAAGGAGGTGAATCATAACTAAAAAGAAAGAAAGAAATTGAGAACCAAATATTGTACAAATATTAACTTTGCATAAGAGAGTTTTCTAAAGGAACATCTACTCCCATACCAACCTGCCGATGCCTTAAGATCTGGAGGGGAGGCCCTCCTGGTTGTTCCAGTACCCTTAGTGGCAAAAAGGGGTGGGCATCTGGGAGAGGGCATTCTCAGTGATGACCCCTAGGCAGGTTTTAGTTCACCTTTGGAGGTTGTACTGATACGGGTGAGGCCTTACTGACACGGGTGAGGGTGACAGGAGTGTATTGCTCCAGAGAAGATAAGGAAAGAATGGGACTTCTCTCCCACGACCAAGGTCTACTAAAGCTGGGGTCCATTCTGTGCATAGCTCCATTGCCTAACAGATTCGAGACTTTGGATTGAACTCTCAAACTCTTAATTGCACTTCACCCTAAATAGCACCATTCACCTACAAGCCACCTACCAGAGGAAAGTTCTGTTTTGCTAAAGCAATAAGGACAAAACTTAAGGGTGCTTCCTCATTGGCCGCCAAAAAACAGATCTAAAAAGATCCATTTTTTGGCGATCCAACCTCCCGAGGATCCGTCACAAATAGTGATGGATCCGAAGGGCCCTCGTGCATCCACATACACGTGGGGAGGCCGGATTCCAGAGAACGGATGGAATGGGTGCTGTGTGGATGTGTCAGCACCCATTTCAAAAGTCCTCCGGCTTGTGTGCCGCCACTGCCCCTAGAACTGTGGGACTGGAGCGGTGAGTTGCCAGTCACCGTGTGTTTCCAGTGGCACCCAGCATGGAGGGGAGGGGCTTTGGAAGCAGGCAGTCCTGCTTCCACCCTTCCCAGCATGGTGGCCGGAGGGACATCCGTCCCTTCACCTGGCCATGCACGGAAGCGTCCTGCTTCTGCACATATCCAGGCGAAGAGATGGATGTAAGACCTAATTTTTCAGGTCTTACATTTAATCCGGATTTCGGCAGCAAAATCGGTTTTAAAAACCAGTCTTGCACGCCAAAATGCGGAAGCGGCATTCCACGAAGAGTCTCCAATCAGGTCTGCTGTGCGGAAGCCATTTAAGGTAAGTGTTTTAAATCTTACATAAGGGAGGGTTAAACCGGTTTCCACAGCTAGTGCGGAAACACCCTAAGAGTCTAAAACAGGGGTCCTCAAATGTTTTAAACAGGGAGCCAGTTCACTGTCTCTCAGACCTTTGGAGGGCCGGAATGTAGTTTTTTAAAAAAGTATGAACAAATTCCTATACACTGCGGGCCCAGGACAAGTCGGCTGCTAAGCAGGACAGGCAGCGGCACCAACAACACCCGGCGAACTAGGTAAGTGTCCTTGGCAGGCTGCGTGTTTCAGGACCCCTGCCTAATGCTAACCCACTCTAGCCTGAACCTAAGCCTGAAACCTAAACCTGACCCAACCCTATCCCTAACGCAGAACAGGTAGCGATGGCAAAAAACCCCAGTGAGCCGGATAAATGTCCTTGGCGGGCCGCATGTGGCCCTCAGGCCATAGTTTGAGGACCCCTGGTCTAAAAGTATATTCTGCCAGTCATTTCCAACAAATGTTCAACTTTATTTTATCAACAGCTACCAAATGCTCAATGGTTTTCAGTTATTTACTTCCATCTTAGAGGAAACAAAACACATACTGTATTTTGTACGAACAAATACAGACCATTCACTTCCAACAAATGTTGAAGTGATTTGTTTGGTGGCAGTGGTCAGTGAGAAAGGAGAGGCTGATTATCTCCAACAACATCTCAGACAGCTGGTATAAGTTCTTGCAAATGCTCAGTACCACCAGGTGTCGTCTTATGCCACATGTGAGCCTCACAATCCTCTGAACCATATGGCCTACTCTGCATGATCCAATCTTTTGAGATCACCAAAAAACAGTCCCTGATTCACATATATAGTCAGTGGTTGAAAAGAAGGAAACCACACAGCTGTAGCTTCCTTTTTGCTTCTTGGTATATGAAAAAAATGGTATATATTCATTTCATAATAATGTAGCACATCACTGTGTATCTCTGCTTAACTTGTTCTCTGACTCTGAAATGAGGTTTGCATAAGGAGTAAAAACCTTTCAAAAATTCTGATATTTGTGTCATTTCTTCTTTGTTTCTAGTCCATTTTTGAATTTTAATTCCATTTCTGGATCTAATTTTATTGAACTATGTAGAAGCCAACTGCTTGAAATCTATTTGTGTTTCTAATGCAGTTCAAATCTCTTTTAGAAAAAAAAAGCTTCAAAAATGGGATTATGGTACTGACCTTGTCTCCTCTATTTTTAAAACAGATCTTAGTACATAATCATTTGTAATCTTATACATGAGGTTTTGTTTAAAGGAAATACAAAGCTGTAATTGTACTTTTTAAGGGAAAGTATTGCATCAGAAGTATTCATTTAAATACATTTGGCTCCGGCTTCTCTTCACCATTCATTCTGATTTTCCCCTGGACTTGTGAAGAATGCAAAATATAGGAAAGACTGAGTCAAATACCCCTTTTAAGATCACTACATTCTGGCTTCAAAGCACCGTTCTGCTCAAAAACCTCTATTACAAAACAAAATAGTTCATTTTAATTCTGTGTTGCACTGCAGGCTTTTTTTAAAAAAACTGTTGGCTAAATGTTAGGTCTGTTGTGACTAACAAAAGAGACTTTCAATGAAGTTAATACTGTAATGTAGTTGTAATTGGTTCCTTGAAAGAGTGACAGGACCAAGGAGATGGGTAAGATGACTGTTACAAAGGAAATTGTGAGTTCAGAAGCAAACTGCCCTGGGCACTGTACACATTGTAGTATATGTCCATCCCAAAAAACATTTTTTGCTGTTCAGGCTGCATAATTCTGAGAATTTAAACTGTTTCGACTTTTGTTCTCAAATTCACAGAAAGGATAATATCCCTGGGAACAATAGTAACGCATGCAATGATTTATTTTAAACACTTCTGTACCAGTTTGTCATTTCAGAGACTCAAAGTGGTGTATGATATAACCTTAAAGTCAAGGTTAAAATCAGTTAAAAAGAGTAAAACTTTTAAGTATGTTTTAAATTCTGTTTTTAAACTGCCTAGAGGTGCCCAAAATAGCACTCATGCAGTCAGCCAGAGACGACCACAACTCAATGGGATCCAGTGATATTGGTTTTCTTGGAACCTGCCTGAGACCTCTGAGCATAAGGCAGGGTAGAAATGCAAATACAGTATATTCTGGCATATAAGACTACTTTTTAACCCAGGAAAATCTTCTCAAAAGTTGGGGGTCGTCTTATACGCCGGGTGTCGTCTTCTTATACAGCGAGTATATCCAAAGTCTATATTTTAACTGGAAAAGTTGGGGGTTGTCTTATACACCCACTCGTCTTATATGCCGGAATATACGGGTAAATAAAACTGGGCAGGCGTCAAACAGGCAAACAGACATGGCTGATGTCTCCTGCAATGTTTAACAACATTACCTGGAACAAGCAAAAGTGTTGCCCTTTGGACACTAGGTCAGGGTTCCTTTATCTTTTTAAATGTAGTTTGGGAAGATGAAAATGAGCCTTCCGATTGAAGCCTCTCTCATGCCACCCTATGTTTCTGATCCACTTCCCTCCAAATTGTTTGAGGCAATGAATGTTATCCCCCTCACCTCCATTTTAGCCTTCACAACAATGTGAAGCAGCTTAGAAAGAGGCAATAATTGGCTCAGGGACTCCTAACAGTCCCTTTCTACCTGGAATATGGAGCCTCATGGTCCAGATTCTGGGACTCATCATCTACACCCTGATTGGTCCTGTTCTGTCTGCACTAAAAAAGCAAGATCTAGATTAAGAGGTTCCATTTAATTAGGTCTACCAGAGGGACCAGGGCCTTGTTCTGGAAAATAGGAGGCATGCAGATGGCCTACTCCCTGGTTCTAAGACTACCAGGGGGTGTTTTTCAGTTGCACAACTATAGCACAACACTGAAAAGCATCTTCCTGGATTCTGTGGTGTGCTAGTGTGTGGTCCTAAAGCTCATGTGATCTTCGCAGCCATGGGGAGATGTAGGCTGGATCAGCATCATCAGTGCAGATGGCACTCATCCAGCCCATGCCTCCCCATGATCCATATCAGAGGGCTCAGTTATTCCAGACCCATTGATCCAGATCAAGTACCAGTGGGCCACAGTCAAATAGACATTACACTGTGGCTGCATTCCCATTATAAGCTTAATTCAGTTTCCCTAAACTGAAATAACAGAACCGGATGCAAACGCGAATTTGCCTGATCCCATTACTTTCAGCCAGAATCGCATTCGATCCGGATTCTGAGGACGTACGTGACTCAAAGGGGGACTCAAGTGGTTACTTTTTAAAAGCCGCTTTTCGGGCTGCCCTGTCCTCTTCCTCCTGGCGTGAATGTGCCACACATAAGGGACCCCTTCACGGAGCCTAGCTAGGTGGCTGGGTGGCTGCTGCTTGCCTGGATGGAGGAAAAACGGCAGTGGCAGCCAGCTATTCTTTCCCCTCCTCTCCCCATTGCCCAGGGCATGCAGCAGCACCGGCAACTCAAGCCCCCTTCGCCCGTCACAGCCTTTAAAACATTCACACATCTCCCAGAACCTACAGCTGCTTTCCTTTCTTTTCCCTTTTTTAAAGGTCAGAACTTTCAAAATTGCAACATTGTTATCAGGTGTGAAGTGGTTGGATTGCTACAGTGTAGCAGCTGCTTTAAGGGGTGGATTTTTACAGCAAAATCACTATCTTTGGAAGCAAGCTATTGGGGGAGGGAAACTCTCATCCCTTAACACGGAATGGTTCCCACAGTAAAAAATGTAAAACGTTTGCAGCGCACGAACCAGAGTGAGACCTGTTGAAATGAGAATTAACATTTACAACGCTTTGGGGCGATTTAACACACGGAAAGCGTGTTAAGCCAACCTGATGTGGGAACTGCGAGGATTGAAACTGTTTTGAACCCGAAATAAGCTTATAATGGGAACGCACCTTGTGCTGTCTTACCTTACTCTAGAAACTGACCCCTTCTACATTCACCTCTTTTGGAATGGCCTAACTATCTCGGCCTACTTCGTTCTGCGATAAGAGGTGAGGCACTGTCTTCACTGTGAGGGTGGGGATACCATCCCAGTCTAAGCTTGGCAGCAATGCAGATATGCCATTGCTTGTTCTAGTCCAGGCAACTGGTTCCCCGTTCAAGGCACCACTCACCCTGCCAGTGATTGGGGCCCAAGCCTTGTCACATGCAAGTCATGTCTTTTGTACAAGGGCAGAGCTGAACAGAACAACTTTTGAAGGTAGTGTGTCTACCTTGGTGCTAGAGTTTCAAAAATGATTTTTGGAAGCTTGCATAACCTTCACAGACAGACCTGTGATGCTTTCCTTATTCCAAACCAGGTGCAGAAACCCAGAGACAGCACCAGAACAAGACCGCTTGGGATTCTTGTAGACCTCTTGAAACATGTCCACAGCTAATTTGGGATAGGGACCCCTTGGGATGGCTCTGGACTGGGATATTGCTGGTGTCATGTGGACAAACCATACTAGGGCTTTGAGACTGTGTACCCAGGGAGATGCCTTCCTGTGGTTCTTTGATTTTAAGTGTGTTTATTACCCTAGCCACTCCCTTTTCCAACCAAAGAACAATATATTTTTTATTATACTCTTTATTAAAAAGTGTTTTTTGACAACATAAAAACTTATACATTAACCTCATACAATAACATTCTATCTTTCCTGTTGTAAATGAATGACATTTTCCATTGCTCTTTTGATGACTTCTACCATTTTCCCAGCATCTTCTCGTATTTCATCTTTGTCTGCTCCCCTTTATATCTTTTTTCTTTATCAGATGACCACTTAGTTATTAATCAGAGCCAATCATGAATTGCATCAGTCTCTCGTAAATAATTGATAAAGGGATACGAATCTTTCACAAACTTATATAGAAATGATTATTTTATCTATTTCTACTTGTTTACCCCCGTTAATTATTCATTCATTTAATAATGATATTTAAGCCTTCCTCCATTTCTATACATATAATACCTTTACTACAATTCTAGCATATAAAGCCCTATTAATTAAAATGTTCTAATCTGTTTTCTATATCACTACCATCTTTACCTCTATTATATTTTTCTACAAGTTATACACATGTATACCACTATATGTTTTTACTCTCTAGATTAATTAATCTTTCATTTTTCTATTAAATTTGTTTCTCACTTCTTTTCTACATATTATGCTATTCAGTTTAAAGCAAATCCCTCTCACCCCCATTTCTTTGCCAATCTTATTTGCATTCTGTATGCCATTTTCTTCTTCCCGATTTTTATGTGATGCCTACTACAAAGTTTAATAGATAACTAAGATAGATGGGCTATTTTTTCACTCTATTTTTTAAGAAACCCTCATTGTGAGTTCATCATCAAAGACATCTAATATTTTATTAGCCTATTCTGAGTGGCAGAACCCAATTCAGCACCTATTTAACAGATTATTTTTTCAGTTCTACGTTTTCTTGCACAGAGTAATATGTTTGGAAATTATATGGAACTCTCCCCTCCCCCCCCCCCAAAAAAAAGGGAGTCAGGAAGTCTTTTAATTATGGAACTTCTTATTATAGACTCACAGAATCACAAACAACAGTAAAAAGTTATTTACTGTTAGTCTATTTCTTTAAAAAGCCCTCAAAATATTTACGAGCACTAATTGTATCTTGTTATGTAAGCTATCTTGACTTTATTTGGTTTTTCTGAACAGAACACCGTAGAACTAGTCAAGCCTGCAGATGCCCCTTTCCCTGCTCCTTTGGAAGAAGGACTTCTTGACAATATTTATGCCCAGATTCTAGCAGGTGTCCCAGCTGAAGAGGGGACCACAAAGGTAAGAAGGATGTTCCTTGGGAAAATTTGTGTTGGTCAAGATAATAACATAACTCTTAATTTCTGAGTAGTTGTCTCCTCCCGCATGTGGAAGGAAAATATGCTTCTCAAATGCAACAAGTTCTGATTTTAGTTATGAGCTGAGCATCTGCTTTCTCTAGTGCTTGAATATAGGACTCGCCATGTTTTAAATCTGCACATATCATTAAGTCACCAACTCATACCATCACTGATCATTGGCTCCGTTGAAGTAGGAAGCAAAAGAATATAGGGCAATCCACAGGTTACTGTACTGTACTGGATCAGCGAGCAACAAGGTATTTGCTGAGCATATGGCTCCAGTTGGCCATTTCCTGCCCAAGCAGTATGGCAGCCTTTGTTCCCTTGACCAAACAGAAAGTCTATAAAGCATTATTTATGTATTCATTTATTTATTTCATATTAGGAAATGGAGGAAGTGGTTTTAGGAGATCAGGAAGAAGTGGAAACCTTCGTAGACCCTTTGTCAGGCTTTACCATTGAGGATGTCCAGTCAGTGTTGGGCCAAATCACCAATGATATGATGAGCAATGTTCAGGTAATTGTTACTAAAATATTATGACTAATTATTTTACTTTAATTCTTTTAGAACAGTATCACGGCATGGAAAATAGAGATGTGCAAAAGTTTCACTTTGAAATGATTTGGGTTGTAAACAAAGTTCTCTGATCATTTCAGATTTGAAACAGTAACCATATTCAAAACAAAATAGTATCTTACTTAGTTAAAATATTTTGAATGCTTCCAATGACCTAGGCCCTCCAAAATGGAAAGAGGGGTAGAGGAGGGCACCTCCAACCTAATGCTGAAATTGCAAAAGAAGTGGGCTATCAGCTGGTGTTTTTTAAGAACTTTAAAAAAAATTAAGTTCAGTCAAGCAACAAAATCTTTTTTGGATTGAATGGGAGATTGGAAACATCCTTCCCTACCATCTACCCTATTTTGTCATGTCACCCATCTACCTACCATAATTTGAGGTTCCTAGCTTCAAGAAACCCTAATGCTTCGTACAGACAGCACTTACTTAAATATCCTTATTTTGATAATCCAAAATAAAAGTATGGATAATTTGGAATAAAATGTGTCTGGGTGAGCTTTACTCTGGATTATCCAAATAATCTGGATTAAATAATTGCGGTCTGGATGAAGCTTTAATGAGAAGCTAAATTGTCCAGACAGCCCACCACATTAACTCCTTTTCTCAGTCAAGCTAGAACCTGGAAAGTGGGGTGAGTGAATGGGGTATGCTTCCAACTTGGCCTCCAAGCTACAAAACATTTGGGAAATAATGAGGACTCCAATTTTGAATTCATCTTTCCCCGTGGCGGAAAGGGTTCCCAAAATAGGGTGAGTTGTAGCAGAGGAAACCACTAACCTACCATCCAACTTGTTGCATGGCTGATTTTTAATTGTTTTTGAAGTCTTTTGCTTTTAAATCCTATTCAGAATAATGGGAAATTTAACAAAAAAATCATAAAATAGAAACAAATAACAAAATAAAACATTCCTTGTATGACACTCAGAATTCATTCAGTAGCAACTCACCTGAAATTAGGGATATAATTATAAATAAATGAAATAGGAGATAATACAGTTAATATTCAAAAAGAGAAACCAAATATTACAAGCAGCAAAAAAACTTCATATTGGATTATAATCCATCAAATGTTTCAATTTTAAAAATAAATTTTACTCATTTTTTTTTTAAAAATCTCAGCTGTGTTATGGTCACAACTATAGCATGAAACCGTAAATATTTTAAAGAACCTGTTCATTTGAAATTCTGATAAATATAAACAAATCAACATATTTTACAGCTACTACTATTAATAGTATGAAAAAATGTCCATAATTATAGCACAAGTAATTAAAATGGTTTAAAGTTGGTTAGGCAGAATATAGCCATTCACATAGGGACTTCCTGGGTGCAGAGATATGTGTTTAGTAGATGCCTGAAAGCTGTAATTTTAGATGCTTTGGAAATATTCATAACCATCAAAGGTGCAGTGCCAATCAGTGCTTCTCCATTACTATTTTGCAGCGTAACCATATTTCCTCTCTCAGCAACTCCTTTTCTTCTCTTTCAAGCCAGTTATTTCCTGCCTGTTTCAGACTGCTGTTTTGTTTTGCATTCTCACTTGTATCAAGGAGACAGCCACTTATGGCTCATTGCAGGGTCACCCTATGTTTGTCACTATCTGCTATTACAGTAAAGTATATCTCTGTCAGACTAGTTCAGTGGGCAAAACATTTTCAAAATTAAGGACACCATTGAATTTTAGCTGTACTGAAACATATGCCTGAGTTCCAAAGGTTTTAGAAAAATAACAGGTATAAATGCAGAGACTCTTCCACGCTACCCTTTCTCTTCCTTCCTTACAAAGTTTTCTTGGTGTGCACCAGAGGGAAAAACAGTTTTTATTTTTTATTTATTCTGTTTAGAACTAATTCTCAAGAAACTCAAAATGGTGCTCAAACGTTACAAAACTTGTAAGAGCAACAACGAAAAGAAAATTTTTTACAGCATCCTAATCACGCTGGGACTAACTCTCTTAGGCCTTTACAAAAGTAAACATGGACAGAGAAAGAAGAGAGAAATTCTAGGACTAGAATAAGAAATAAAAGTTAAAACCAAGTACACTTCTAAAAACAAGCACTTAAGTTCAGGGACGGTGGCCAGTGTTCACGCTGGGAGTGCCAACGCCATCTCCAGCTTACCTACAGGCTACTGCAGTGTGAATGTTCCATCCTGGATTGCCTGCATCACCATAGCAACAGCTACAGCTGTTGTTATGGCAGTTGCCACACAGCATGCAACACCATCACCCCATCCTGTCCCCATGCAGCATTTGCACCAGGAAGTGATTTGAATGCTTCATCTGGATCGGGACAGAGGATCGGGATGGTCACACATACTTTGGGCCACTCTGGAATGAAGGGAGTACCAAAGCATGCATACAAATTGTTTCAGAGTGTGCAAGGTTATTGTGATCAGGTAATTGCAAAAAGGCCCAGAGGTAGGCATCTTGTACTTATAACCTATCCCTTTAAAGGAAATAAGGCAATAGAAGATGTTGCATATTCATTCATTCATTCAACTTTTTATCCATTCCTGTACCCAAAGGTCTCAGAGTGGGTTACATTAAAAAACACAACTCCTTTAAAACACATGTCCCTAGTTCTGTACAACCTCAAAAAAAAAAGAAAGAAAGAAAGAAAGAAAAGAAAGAAAGAAAGAAAGAAAGAAAAGATTGCAAACTGTGGGAAACCACATTGTCCTTAAAAAAGAAGTCCAAAAATGAGATCACAAAAGCTATAGTTGGCATTATAGAATCAAAACACTGGCAAAACAAATTAACTTTTATCAGCAGAACCAATTAACAATGAAATATGGAGCAAGATTTCTCTGATCAGTTTGAGGGCCCCAAGTAGGGGCCATAGGATATCTGAATGCTAAGAGAAAGCCAGCACATCTTGAACCAGAACTGCAACAACTTGAACCATGTGCAACATTTGGTGCTTCTAAACAACCTTCAACATAAAGTTTCTCCTGTAGAGACATGCACAAATTTGTTTTCCCTGTTTGCTTCGCATTGAAACGAATGTGACGGAAATTCACATTAGTGCAAATGGAGCCACTTTGAATGTGCTAGGCTTCAAATTTGCCTAGAATTCTCTTTGAATCCCTGCTGCCACCAGTTGCGTCTGAATCTGATGCAGATCCACTCTGGAGGCAACTGGGCAGCCGCACTGAATGTAACAGAGCTTCATATGAATTTATTAGGTACGGTATATACTAAATATACTACTCTCAGTATCTTGTTCACTGCAACCCACACCAAGTTTTAATATTATCTAGGAGTGTGCAAAGCTTTCCCTCTACCCCCTTCAACAAATAATCTCCCTTCCTTTTCCCATCTCAGGAATGACAGGGAAATCAAAACTAATGATGCAATGCCTGCCTGCCATTTTGGAGCCTTGCTTTTGTATTTATACATAGCCTTGCATTTATAACATTATCTGTGTATAGTGCATTCCTGTTAGCTGTGAGAAAGAGTAAAGGGAAGAAACACAGTCGGATGTACGGAAAGATTTTTTCAAAACATACTGATAGAGTGTCTGCCTCTCTCCTGGGAACGGACTACAAGCAGATATGCTGCAAGGTCGGGATGTGTTTACGAGCACGTAGGTCACTTGGGAGGGGGGACAGAGCTCATACAAGCCCCGGAAGTTGTCATAATACAACGTCCGGTTACTAGTATGTAAAAAAGGCTTCCGTAGTCTTTGCTTTGAGATTCCGTTTTGCTGTTTTGCTTATGTAGCTTGCTTGCCGCTTGCCAAGTATGTAAGCTGATAAACATGGAATGGATTGGAGATCCGCCAGGCTAATGCCTGAACTTGCTTTCTATATGCCTTTGTAATCTTACTTGCAATAAACGTAGAGTTAGATATAACTCTTTGGACTGCTGTGACTTTAATGAGCTGGAATGCTGTAAGCTGGGAGCTGAGCCAAGGAATTCTGCCGGAGAAGCGAAAGGCCAGCAGAAGAATTAGCAATCAGGTAAACACTCTGCATTCAGAGCTTATCTACAGATCTTATCTAGATCTAACAAGGGTTATGGGCCCAGATCGTTATCTGCTCTTATCTGATTGCTATCTGATGAAACTTTTTTGCTGAGACTGGGAGAAAGGCTTTTACCCTGAAGCTGAGAAAGGCTGTCTGGGCTGATTGGTAAGACTGTTTAAGACGGAGCGTCTGTGTCTTATCATAGCTGACAGCAAAAGCTGGGAAAACTGCCAAGATCCTGTCTGTGAGTTGTTTAATGATGGAGCAAGCAAGGTTTCCGAAGTTAGATAATTCCAACTATGCCTCCTGGCAGAGCTATTGTGAAGCACTCCTGGTGAGAGAGAATCTCTGGGATGTCGTCCAGAACGGGGCCACCCAGGCGACTGCGGAGCAGGATCGGAAGGCTAGGGCCACTATCTTGCTTACAATCTCTCCCTCGCAACTTCCGCATGTGAAAGACAAGCTTACAGCTAAAGATGCATGGGACTCGCTCAGAGCGGTGCACCAATCGCAAACTGCATTATCTAAAATGATTTGGTGCCGTAGGCTGTATTCCTGCAAGATGAAAAAGGGAACAGATCCAGCAGCTCACTTGGAGCGGATGACTGATTTGTTTAATCAAGTCCAAGGTCGCGGGGTCGAAATCCCAACTCTACAACGTTCCTTCATCCTTCTTGGAAGTTTATCAGATGAGTATGAAAACATTCTGTGGAGTCTACAAAGTTTTGATGAAAGGCAGATTACCCCAGAACTGGTTGCAGCGCGTGTCTTGGAGGAGAGCCAGCGTCGGAAGGACGAAACAGGGCTCCAGAGGCAGCATGCAGCTCAGAGACACTCTACTAATCTGTCCGAAGACTTCAAAGGCCTTCAGCAAGAAAAGGCAGCTGTTTCTAGGGAAAAACGCTGCTGGGCTTGCGGCCAAAAAGGACATGTACAAAAAGACTGTAAACAACCAAAAGCTGGTAAACCACAGGGCAAAGGGGCTGCGGGCCGGGGCCAGATGGTGGCTATTGTGCAAGAAGTAAACTTTAAGGCAGATACCTGGGTTTTAGATTCAGGTGCCTCTACTCATATGGTTAACAGCGAAAAGCTTCTGAAAGAGGTGGTAAAACCTGATATACATTCCGTTGCCTTAGCTGATGGGAGGGCAAGAAAGGTGAAAAAAATGGGTACAGTTTGCATTCCAAGTTTTGGGAAAGATTTTTGCAGAGTTTTGTGTGTGCCTGAGTTACAAAATTGTCTCATAAGTGTGTCTGCACTGACATCTAGTGGCTACACTCTGGTTTTCACAGGGAATGAATGTAACATTAGCCTGAATGGCCAGGTGTGTGCAAAAGCTGTCAAGAAAGACAAAATGTATTTTTTGGTTGACAAAGAAGGGCAAGCACACTGCTCACAAATTGGGAATGAGCCTTTACACTCAGAATGTGCCCATTACTACCATAGGGTCTTGGGTCACACAAGCTTCACAAATTTGCAGAAACTGACACAGGTGTGTCCAGACCTCAAAATTCTTGCATGTGATTCTTTCTTAGACTGCACAGTCTGCAGCCAGGCCAAGCTGAGAGCTTTTCCAGTTGCGAAACGTAGTAAACGAACCACGCAACAGCCTTTTGAAGTAATCCATGCAGATTTGGCAGGTCCTATGGGCAAAACGTTTGGTGGTAATCAGTACTTCTTGGTAATTGTGGATCGCCACACAAGATATTCCTATGTAATGCTCATGAAAGAGAAGAGTGAGGCTGCTCAACTTCTCAAAAACTGGGTCAACATGGTTGAAAGACAGTTTGAGTACAAGGTTGGGTTCTTGGTTACAGACAGAGGGGGTGAGTTTCTGTCTAATGATCTGAAGAACTGGTTAAAGGTAAAAGGGATTCAGCATGAAACTACCAACCCAGCAGTTCCACAGGAGGACGGCCTCGCTGAGCGAAGAATTGGGGTCCTAAAGCAGATAAAGGACTGCCTAATTCTCGATTCACAGGCTCCGGAACAGCTCTGGGGGGAGGCTATACTGACTGCCAATCATATAGCTAACCGCACTTGGAATTCCTTTGTAAAGACCACTCCATACCACATGCTGTTTGGGAGACCACCAAATCTGAAATACCTAAGAGTTTTTGGGCAGTACGCTAATGTGTATGTTCCAGCAAACTTTAGGAAGAAAGGTGATCCCAAATGGAGGAGACTGATGTTTGTGGGTTATTCTGGTAACAGCTACAAGTTCTACCTGGGCCATGGGGAAGTGTTGTTGTCCAGAAGTGCCAACTTTGAGAAACATTCCGGGTGGGATAGGCTTCATGCCAACCAAGAGGTTTTTCTCAAGCTGGGGCAAAGTGTTGCAAGTGCTGGAAATGGAGGGGTAATGAAGCAGGATGCTTCTGCAGGGCCTCAACCCAGTACTTCTACACAACACCATACACAGACACACCCTGCCACTGAGGCTCAGACCTCAAGTAGCTCAGACACGGAAAATGACAAAGGTAGAGTTAAGGTGATCATACCTAGGCGGACTCATAGAGTCAGGAAACCTCCAGATAGGTTTGTTGTGCAAAGTGCAAAAGCTTTTTCAGTGGTGGCTGAACCAGAAAACTTTCAAGAGCTACTCTCTTTTCCTGAAGAAGAGCAGCAGAAGTGGTTTGAAGCCATGGAGCAAGAGTACTCGTCTTTGGTAGACAAGCAGGTGTTTGAAGTTGTAGACAGGCCGGAAAACCAGAAGGTCATAGGCTGTAAGTGGGTTTTCAAGCACAAGGAGATGCCAGATGGAACCCAGAAGTACAAAGCTAGATTGGTTGCTAAAGGTTACTCACAGCAGAGGTTTGAGAGTTTTGACAAAACCTTTGCACCTACTGCAAAGGCAGAAAGCCTGAGGCTGATTTTAGCTCTTGCAGCTAGAAAGCAGTTTGCAGTAAGACACTTTGATTTTGAAACTGCCTACCTGAATGCTCCCCTTGATGAACTAGTGTTCATGGAGCAACCTGAAGGTTTTGATCAGTGTAAGCAGCAGAAGGTTTTTCAGCTGAAGAGGGCACTATATGGCTTGAGGCAGAGTGCACGTTGCTGGAATCTTTGCATTCACGAGGAATTGGTCAAGTTGGGGTACAAACGCAGCATTGCTGATGCTTGCGTGTACACTAAGGGTGAGATAGTTCTTGCTATCTATGTTGACGATCTCTGCGTGATGGCTAAAACTGATAAGGAAATTGCTTTAGTGCAGAGGGAGTTGTCTCAGAAGTTCAAGCTCAAAGACCTGGGAAATCTGAAGTTTTACCTTGGGATCGAGGTACAGTGGACTCAGGATGGCAAGTGCCTGTTGAGCCAGCAGAAAAAGATTGAGAAACTGATTGAAAAGTGTGGTTTGCAGAACGCAAAGGTAGTGAAAAGTCCAATGCTCACTGGAACTTCTAATGAAGACTCAGTGAAACAGTTTGAGAATCCAAAGTTGTTTCAAAGTGTTTTGGGAAGCTTATTGTACATAAGCGCGCACACTAGGCCTGACATCAGTTTTGTAGTGGCTTTGCTTAGCAGAAAGGCAAATGGGCCTACTGTTCAGGATTGGATCAGGATGAAACATGTGTTAAGGTATCTCAAAGGTACACAACACAGAAAGTTGGAGATCCAAGGCAATCAACAAGGTTTAGATTGTTATGCTGATAGCTCTTTTGCATCTGAGGAGAATGACCGAAAGTCAGTGTCTGGTTTGCTTATCAAATTTGCTGGAAGTCCAATTATTTGGCACAGCAGAAAGCAGAGTTGCGTTGCTTTAAGCAGTTCAGAAGCAGAGTTTGCAGCTTTATCTGAACTTTTGGCTGAGATTCAGTGGATTAAGCAATTGCTCAGTGACCTGGGAGAAACAGTAGACCACCCTATTACAGTTTGGGAAGATTCACAAACCTGCATAGCAATGGCTGAGGCTGAGAATCTTAAGTGTCGAACCAAGTACATAGGGGTCAGGTATCAGAATGTACGTGAGATGGTGCAAGACAAAGTCATAAGACTGGAATACATTGGGTCTGAAGACAACATTGCTGACATTCTCACAAAACCACTGCCAACAGGTAAACATGAGCAATTGGCAAGCCTGTTAGGTATGACACTGTGAACCAAGATTGTAAACATTTTTCGCACATCCAAACTGTGTTTTGGAGGGGCATGTTAGCTGTGAGAAAGAGTAAAGGGAAGAAACACAGTCGGATGTATGGAAAGATTTTTTCAAAACATACTGATAGAGTGTCTGCCTCTCTCCTGGGAACGGACTACAAGCAGATATGCTGCAAGGTCGGGATGTGTTTACGAGCACGTAGGTCACTTGGGAGGGGGGACAGAGCTCATACAAGCCCCGGAAGTTGTCATAATACAACGTCCGGTTACTAGTATGTAAAAAAGGCTTCCGTAGTCTTTGCTTTGAGATTCCGTTTTGCTGTTTTGCTTATGTAGCTTGCTTGCCGCTTGCCAAGTATGTAAGCTGATAAACATGGAATGGATTGGAGATCCGCCAGGCTAATGCCTGAACTTGCTTTCTATATGCCTTTGTAATCTTACTTGCAATAAACGTAGAGTTAGATATAACTCTTTGGACTGCCGTGACTTTAATGAGCTGGAATGCTGTAAGCTGGGAGCTGAGCCAAGGAATTCTGCCGGAGAAGCGAAAGGCCAGCAGAAGAATTAGCAATCAGGTAAACACTCTGCATTCAGAGCTTATCTACAGATCTTATCTAGATCTAACAGTTCCTTCCTCTTCACATCATGATGGTTTTCCCTGCACTTCCTAAGATAGAGAAATATCCAGTGAGAAGTATATTTTGTGGGGAGGGGTGAATTGTTGTATATCTCTTCGAAGTCTTCCTTTTGCTCTTGATCATGATGTTGTACCATGATCAAGTTGTTTTTGGCTGATACCATTGTTGTTTACCACAAATTTCAATATGTTTCTCCTTGCTACTGCCCAAGCTAATCTCATTTCTAAACCTTTTCATTTCCAATGCTCACTGATACAATTTTTGTCATCTTTCTTCACCCATATTCATATTCATATATTGCAGGTGGTCTCATAATGGCACACAGCAGTATAATCTTTGTGACTTCTTTATATTTCTTCAGGGATGAACTACTGTGTGACCTTTTCCCAACTGTGTTGCTGTTCCTTTTCTATCTTCAGTATCCCCCAGAACCAACATTCCCAGATAAGCAAAAATACCAGATTAGTTCTAATGATAGTCCACTAACACATATCAAAGAGTTATGGCTCAATTCATTCCAGTAACTTTCCCCCCACAGCATTAATCAAAATATCATATTTCTGAGAAGCTTTTCAAAGTGAGCCATCAAATCTCTGAAATTCACCATCCTTCAGTTTGAATTCTGCCTTTAAATACTTCAAGTTCCTTTGCTCATGGCCATGTCTGCCAAGATGTTAAAATACTTATGGGGTGCCTCCAGACATAAATTCAAAATGTGAAGCTTATTTACTGCAAAGTAGAGGAGCTCCACAAAGAGAACTGAATAATCCCCTTTGGTAGGAACCTTCACCAGAGCATATGCTCTGGAACCCCGCTGAAATCACATAAGACACTTTCCTGGCTCCACTTTTACCACATCAAGCCACATTTGGTAGACTCTAGACCTGCTCAGAGAAGCCAGTGCTTGGCTCTGTGTATGTACATGGTTCAGTTTTCTTCCTAGTACACAGCACTTTAGGTGCCTTTGGTGGGCCCCTAGGATGCTGCTATCTCAACCAAGTGGTTTCAGGGTGGGGAATGGAGACTGGTCACCTTGGGGGCCTCTCCGAGGTGCCTAGACCTCACAGTGGAGACCCAGCCGCAGTGACTGTGTAGTCCCTGGGGATTGAGCTTGGCCTGAGGACATTTGTACCTTTCATCTATTGAGGTGGCCCCTGCTTTTGCTGAATAGGATTAGAAAGAGAAACCACTTCTGTAACTAAGAGCAGGAACGTTTTTGAAAAACGCAATGGTATCAGCCAAAAACAATAACAACAAATGAAAAAAAAGGATAATAATCAAGTCTTTGTATTATAATAACATTTTCATTTGATATTGGCATCAGTTAATTCTTCCTGAGTGGGGTGTTAACATGAGCACCTCAATAATATCTTTTCAAAAAATTACAGTTGGAAATATTTTCACTAGGTGTCAAAACCCCCCCAGTAATACTGGCACCAGGAAACCTCTCTGAATGGAGCATGAAGATAAGGCACTGCTACAGGGAAAACATCTGATGTTTATTCTGTGCCTCAGTGCCACATCTTCCATACTTATTGCCAGTTTACCATCACTCAGACCATCCAGGCTTCCTTTCTTCTTTTCTTATGTTGTTCCTTTATGATGTCTTTAACTTATTCTTTCTGCTTTTATCCTATTTGTACTGTGCTTATCATGGTAAGTAGGAAATAGAAGTATTAGCAAAATTGTGCTGATAAAGTCTGCAAAATAAATAGGTAAATATCTTAAAACAAAGTTGGTTGACTTCCACTTATTCTCATTTATGTTTTAACAAATATCCCCATGGGTTGCCAATACATTTCAACCTTAAAAAGTAGAAGGTTAACTACAGTCCTTTTTGTAATATTGAAGGAAAATTCATTGCTAATAGACTGATTCATGTACATATATGCATAAATATATATTTGCCACACAGAATCTAAAAACAAAAACCTTTTGCTTTAACTTTTATAAGTGGAAGGAATTAACATCTATGCCTTTATTCTTGTCTACATACTTAGAAAAAACTCCCTCCCCAATAAAGAAAAAAGAACTGATAATTGTTTCTTCTCCATAGTATTTTTATTTGTTTTCAAGAAAATAAACCAGACCTTAGATTACCAAGGATCTTCCCACTGTTAATAAATAAAATATAAGGTTTCAGCAATTTATTTCAGTCTCCCAAAAGATTTAACGATAGCAACTATGAGGATTTTATAACCATTTGATTAAATATCATTTGCATTTCATGATCCCTTGCTTCCATACCGTGGGAATTTTTGGGTAGGCCCACACGTCAGGACTGAAGGCTTAATGGATCAGACCACAATCCATCCAGTCCAGCACCTTGTTCCACACAGTGATTCACCAGTTGCTTCTGGGTGTTCTCAAGGAGAAGACAAAGGCAGAACCTTCACCTCCTCTCAGTTCTAATTGAATCAAATGCTAGGAACTTTTCATTCAAACAGAGCCCCTTCAAATGTGGTAGGATTCAAATTCAATACAAATGGATGCTATTTGAATCAGATTTGAACCCCTGCTGCCAGTCCCACCTACAGGTCCCCTACAGATCCCCCTCTGGTTCCCTTATGGATCTGCTCTGAATCCACTTTGAATCCACTCTGGATCTGCTGCAGATGTGACTGGGCAGCTGCTTTTCTGCCTCCCCGCACTCACAAGCATTCATTTCACACTTGAATGTCAATTATTCAAATGTAGCCAACATTCTATTCACATTCAATTGTATGAATTCAATCAAATTTTGAACGTAGTGAATATTTGTGCACATCCCTACTTTTAGAGGCATCTTGCCTATCCTGCCAAACTGCTTTTATATGCTGATGTTTAAGGTCAGAAGCAGTGATTGATGCTGCACTGGCTAGTATACTCAACCAGCAAGAGTACAAAGGCCTACTTTCCACAAGCTGGTATGGGATAATGAAGGCCCTGGACAAGGCCTCCCTTAAATCATACCTATATCCTGAAGGGAAGCTTCTACTACACTTGCTGGTCAAGTATCCCGGCTAGTGTGGAATCATCCAAGAAATATTTCTCTGGGTGAATATAAAGGTGATAACTATTTAACTTGACTAATTGATCATTTTGTCAGAATTTCTGCAACCATTGTACCCCAAGAGGTTTGCAAGAATTCAGAATCAGGACTACAGGTCTCCTGCAAACCCCCATTTTTAAATGTTGCCTAATTATTTAGTGTCCATAAACAATTTTTTAATTAGCATCATTGTGGAGTCCTTGATGATTTATTAGTCAATGTGATGTAAACATCTTTGTTAGCTATTGCAGTGAAACTCTACTGCTCTTGAAAGGCCAGTGTGTTTTTTTTTGCATTCTCTCCCTCTTGGGGCCATTTTTGTCAGATCATACCATCTTTTCTCACAAACACACAAGTTCATATACTGAAAAGGTTGCATAAATTCCAAGGACACTGATATTCATGGAATTTGATCCAGTGCTTGTACAGTTCTTCAGGCAACAGTGTTGCAGAAACATTCTCTCTCTGCCAGATAATGTTTTATTGCAATTCTTTGTGAAAACTGTAATACAGTCTAGGTTCAGCAGTCTGAAAGACCTGTGCATGATGTTTATTGGTAAATAAGCTTTAGTTAAGAGATATAAACAGCATTGAGAAAACTAGATCTGGTTTCCTTCTTTTTTTTTATTTGCTTTGCTTTGCTTTATTACATTTCCAATAATGATCTTAAGTGCAATAAATCTTTCTGAAAAAGAAAACAAGCAGATGAAGTAGCACAATTGCCAGAAATTGGAATTTATTGGTAAAATTTATCAGTAGCCCTGAGATTATTTGTATGTGAAATGGGGGGGGGATTGTACGTGAAATGGGGGGGGATTGTGCCACTTCCTATTCATGGCAAACGGCAAGAAACCAAACAATACACAAAGAAATGAATATTGTTGTTGTTTACTACTGACTGGGGCATTATAACATCTGCAAAACAGAAAGGTATCTGAGTAAAGTCTGTCTTTGCTTTGATGAAACCATGCAGATACTCTGCAGTAGCTGCTTCTTAAACATGCTAAAAAAAATAATAATTTATTTACAGACCGAGATAAGTGACAGGCTGCAATCACAGGAGGAGGCCTATTCTGCAAGAATTGAAAAGCTGAAGAAAGCCTGAAAAACCTTGAACAAGCAGAGGGACCATACTATTTTTCACAGACTCTGTAAAATAGAAGACAACAAACCATATATGTTTTATTTTATTATTATTAGTTTATTTCTAAAACGCTGTGCATGTACTCAGTATTTTATGTCAATATTGAACCCATCATCTGGAAAGCAGCACTTTAGCACCTTCAAATGTACCATCTCCATAGGTAGAGTTTGTAGTAATTCATTATATGGTTAGCATTGTGTGAAAAACAGATGAGGTGGTTGACCATTATATGACAAGTATCGTATTTGTGTGCTCATACCAGATTAAGTAGCATCCTGTAGTGTAAGAGAGATTCTCTCCTGCTGCATTCATAAACAGATATTTTTGTTATCTTTCTAGTTATTTCCATCTATCTCCAACTTTTCTCTTGATGTTCTCAGGCACATCTTGTTTCTTTTCTTACTTATACTATCTGCACCTGCTGTTCCAAAGACAGAGGACCTATTTGCACCTTCATTTCCCTGGGAAAACGCCCCAAGCAAGTGAAGATGGGGGATAGGTTTGGTGTCTGCACTTTGGGACACCGGATCCGTTCCAAACTTATCCAGAACTTCCCCAAGTGCCAGATAAGTGTGACTCCTCCCTACACCAGAGGTGATTGCATTGTTGCAGCAATGGCACCAGCGAGCGTGTGCCGGCACTGTTGCTGTGGTGGCCAGGCAACGTGATGTTGTGTTCAGAGTGGGCACCAGCAGCAGCAGCAAAGCACATGCATGCACATGGCTAGCAGTAGCAAGAAGCCAAGTGAGTTTCCAGAGTCAGTCAGGATATAGAGTTATATGTAGTCAGGCAGGCCAGGAGTCAGCTTACCAGAGAATTGCCGTTAGTCAAGGATCAGGAGTCCAGGGGTTAAAACAAGCTGGGGGTTGCCAGGGAAATCCTTTGTTTGCAATGGAGGTGGCTGGGTGCAACTTCCTTATGAAGGACTCGGCTTGCCTTTCCCCCTCTGGCACAGCTGTTTGGCATGGAGGCAAGCTGAGCACCACAGCTGTGCTCTTTCACTCCGGAGAGAACTCGGTTCTTGGAGTGGCTCAGCATCTGAGTCCAAAACCTCTGCATCTGAGGGGACATAACCCATTTCTAAGGCTGGTCCCTGAGTCACGCCTCCCTCGTTTTGGCTGGTAGGGGCAGCGCCCTCAGCATCTGAGGAGCCAGACGGGGCACGAGGCATGACACATGGTGCGCCTGCACCACTTCACCCCAGGCTCCACGTGCTTGGAAGAAGCGCAAACACAGCCATGCTGGCTCACTTGCACCAGGAAAAAAACTGCTTCTCACAGCTTTTAATGGGCTGGTAGATCCAATTAAACACGTCTACCAGTGAACCAGATTAAGGCCTTCCTTAATCCTGATCTCCCACTGTCTAGTGCAGACAAAGCAGACTAGCAAGGGCCATGGCCCCATATATCCACATAAACATGCAGATCTACAAAACATATTAAGGGTCTGTGCAGAAGGGCCATTCTACTAAGGCTGTATCCAGGCAGGGTCTAAGACTTGGGATTATCTCTATTATGGAATCCATAGGAATTCAACATAGTCCCAGGATACAGAAGCAAATTCTCAGGCTATCCCTATTGCAGAATAAAGAAACCCAGTCCTAGTTTTTCTACTTATCTAGCACTAGCTCCTCAGATTATTTCTGTTGAAAATACCCATTATGCAAGTGTAGAGATGGAGGCAGGTACCTGCACAGTTCAAGGTATTTTCACCGTCAAAGCATCACAGAAGAAAGTGCCAGAACAGTAAGGGCCCAGGCTTGTCCTAGGATATCACCCTGCCATCTGGAAGCCATGGTGAGAGGCAACTTCAAGTTCTAAAAAAAGATTTGAGCCTGTTTGGCCTAGTGTTTAAGCCAAATTCTTATCTGGGAAGACCGGGTTTGATTTCGCAGTCCTCCATGAAGCCAGCTGGATGACCTTCGGCTAGTCACAGCTCTCTTTCTGAGCTCTCACAGCCCCACCTACTTCACAGGGTATCTGTTGTGGGAAGAAGAATAAAAAGCTTTGTCAGGTGCTCTGAGTTCCTTAAATGGGTGAGAATAGCGGGGTAGAAAAGCCAACTCTTCTTCTTTTTCTTCTCTGTCTCGAGGCAGCATTAGCTTCTTTGTTCTCATTTTTTCTCTATTATTTTCCTATCTTGTGTTCTAACTTTTCGTTCTAGCACTCAATTTCCCTATTTTGATGGTGACTTTAGATACATTTGCTGTTCAATCTAGTTTGGTCATGGTAATTCTCTTCAGTTCTCTGTCTTCCTGAGCTGGCCAGAAGTTCAGCTGGACCACAGTTTTCTGATTTCTACCCAAGTGTTTATTTGTTGTCTCCATTATGTTGATTTTTTTTAAAAAAATGTTTTTAGTCCATTACTAATTTCCAAACAGGAAGAACTGACTCCACACTATTTCTATATATTAGAAAGGGATCATTAAGCAGAAAGTCCTAAGTATAAGAGCTGTAGCCCAGTACTAAGATAACATGCTTAATGAACAAAGAAACCGCAGATTCAATCATAAATTTTCAGTGTTTTCAAACTATTTCCTAATAGCTCCTAGCATCTGTATTGTCAGAATTACCCAGTGTTACAAGTCAGCTGTTGAGTCTTCATGCAAAGCCCATGTTTATCTTGTTACAGACGAAGCCTGACTTTGATTTATTCTCACATACTACGAAGATCAACCAGTACCCCCCACGTCCTCATAGATTTTATGGAGGCCCTGAGAGAACTATAAAACACTTTGAAGATGAAAAAGTGCTATATAAGTGTGCAATGATATTGATTTGTTAGGCTTCACACATATGCAAGACATCTGTGTGCTTTTCACATCAACTAAATGCAAAGTAGACCTTGTATTTCAAGAGGCCCACTGAAACAAAGTGAACACATCTAAATTCCATCAATTGTAACTAAAGACACTTGTGACTTCACCAAGCCTCACTGCATAATGGAAGGGAGTGACCAAAGCCATAGTGAAAGGAATGGTAAATAACTTATAAGTGGGTGAGACTTTGTAGCAAGTTCTCATGCAAATGTTTGCTTGTTTGCATTGGTAACTTTCCCTATACCCAAAGGTCTCAGGGCAGGTTACAACTTTAAAAACCAAATGTAAAATGAAACATTAAAACAACAGTGCCTGAAAGTGGGGAAGAAAAGCTGTTTCCTGATTTAACCAAAGGCTGGAGCAAAGAGATACTCTCCTGAACGTGTGAAGTGAAGGTGCCTGGCACACCTCAGAGGTAAAATGTTCCATAATCTGAGCCATCACTGAGAAGGCCCTATCCAGGTGCCCATCTCCTTTCCTACTAAGGGTGGTGACACAACCAGGAAGGCCTCTTCTACATATCTTAAGGCACAGGCAGGTCAATATGGAAGAAGCCCTTCCTTGGGGCTCAAGTCATTTAGGACCTTATAAGTCAAAAGTTAACATTGTGAATTGGGCTAAATAGCACATTGAGAACCAGTGCAGCTCTTTAAGACCATGTGCGTCCAGCCAGCCATTCCAGTCAGCAGTCTAGAGCTGCACCAGTGCAGCTTCTTAATCAGCTTCAGGGGTAGCCCCATGTAGAGTGCATTACAATAATCCTCTCTGGAAATTACCAGAGTATGGATAGCCATGGCCAAATCATCTTTGTCCAGAAGGCCTTTAGCTGTCAAACCAGTCATAGTTGGAAACAGGCCCTCTTGGCCACAGCCTCCACCTAGGCTTCAAGCATCAGCGCAGAGTCTAAGTGCAACCCCAGATTTTGCACCTGTCCCTACAGGGGCATTACAACCGCATAGAAGGCAGGATGCTTCCTGCCTTCACAAACTCAAGATCCTGTCAGGGACAGCACTTCCATCTTGTCTGGATTCAAGCACTCCAACCACATCTCCTGATTCAGATGGCATGGAGAGATAGAGCTGCGCGTCCTGTGCATATTGATGACTCACCCTTAAGTTACTATGTGATTCACCATGTAATAATATTTCACTGAAAGGTATTGGATTAGAGGTCATTTCTGGTAGTTCATTCACAAATTCCAGGGACCACTTGGTGCCATAGGAGCATTTTGTGAGGCGCAATCTTTGCCTATTTCTAGCAACCCCACAGATCAGTCATGCTTATTTTCATGACATTCACGGAGTCATAAAAAATTCTCAGCCACTTGTTCCACTTCTTTTCTCAGGCTTCTGAACTTAGCATGAGTCTGGCGTTGTCACTGAGAGATAAACTTCTGTATACCAGCTCCTGGAATAAGCTAACAAGATTTAACAAGATACTTCTAAATGATTCAGAAAGATTAACCCAGAGCACTTAGTGAATTTCCTGACTCATCATGTATCTGTTTTCTTTTTCCAAACATCACCACGCTTTATCAAATTGCCAGGGCAAAATTCGCAGACAAATCTCTTTCACCAATTTTGTTTATTCACATGAAGTGCTGTTCTGTAGATAACAAACTTTGAAATCCCACGTTTCTTTTGCCTTTGCTGTTCCGCTGAGGCTATAATACTCTAAAGAGGAGTGGGATTTTCTCTTTTAGGAAAGTTTTGGAATCATTCTCCTGGGACTTTGTGAATGTTTTGTCTACTTACAGGCTCTTGGGGGGGGGGAATGCCCACACATTACTTATATCCTATGTATGCCCCCCCCTTTCTATGAAATTTTCAGCCATTTTGCTAAGCCCAAGGACATTTTTACCTTTATATTTGCTCACAAGTCAAGGATATGTCCTCATGTAGGTTTTTTTTAATGGTTTAAAATTTGGTTTTTAATGGTTTAGTTTGGTTAGGGGTGGAAAAGGAACACTAATGTGTGGCAGTTAATAACCCTTAATTTTTTTTTTAAAAAACCCACCTGTGTGTTGTATCTCAAGAAACAGCATCCTTAGCTGAGTCAGCCATCAGTAAAGTTGACTCAGGCTTCCTACACCTTTCTGAATTTGAGAACTCATGGCCAGATTTTGACATGTTAATTCTGCGTTACATGTGGGTCTTATATTTATCCATATGTGAGGTTCATAGATTCCTTCTTTTGTACTTAGCTTGTGTAGAAAACACATTATGAACAGGATTTGACCAAAACAAAATCGATCAATCAATCAAGTCTTTGAAGAAAACTGTGAAGTCTCTAAACAAACAAATAAAGCTAAGTCATTATGTAAAGGTATAATGCTTAATATTTTTATTCTCGGGGGGAGGGTTGTTGTTTTGATCTACCATGGTGTCTTTCAACAGATTGTTCATCCCTTGGGAACCTCAAGGATGGGATAAGTAAAACTCTTATGCTACAAACTGAGCTTTGTGTACAGTGTTAAGAAAGAATATAACAATAGACTTAAAGATTATGAATAATAATGCTGTATATGACTTCTTGGTTTAGTTTTATTTTAATCAGATCAGTGATCGGGATAATAAAATTCATTCATTCATTCATTCATTCATTCATTATTTCCACATCACATGAAACTGTAACATGGTAAGTATTTCAACATCAATTTTACTTTGGGTGTAAGGGCATCCAAAAGAACCCTGTGAGTCCCTACTGATAGGGGAGGCAGCTGCTGATCCTGTAGCTTCTTAGAGGAAAAACCTTAGATGAACAACCAAGGTATTTTCTGTTAGCCATTATTCTTAAATCATTGGGAACCACAGCATATTTTGCCTTAATGCCAGCATTCCATGTTAAAATAGATTATTTTGAGGTGTGATTATGAGTCAGTGATTATGTCTGTGCAAGTTCAAAAGCAGGGATTGGTTTGAGCTGCTTGTGACAATTTCTTTGTATTATTTTTAGATACCTATTTGTCATCCAATGGTATTAAAATCTGTTTTCAACATACAAAAATAAACAAGAATATACATAGTTTTAGAATTCAAAACAGGAAACCTAAGTTCACTATATGATGCATAAGCTTACCTTCATGATACTATGGATTCAGTTCATAGGTACATTCAAGTTTTTTCCCTGAACATAGTTAGTCAGGTCCCATGTTATTAGTGAGCCCAAACTGACCACAGTTTCCTCTTGAGTCAGTTATAAGTTATCATCTTGCCCTTGTCCTGTACAGCATATTTGAAAAAGTTTCTAGAAACTGTGTGAAAGGACTAGAGGAAGGGAGGGGAGACACCACAAATATATTTGTCCCAGGAACCAGATTGCTTCCACCTGCACCTGCTGACCAGCTGACAACTTTCAGTATGACATCTGATTGCCCAATAGCGCCCTCTTGTTGTCCACATTTGTATAAGATTGAAGCTGGGAATTGACAATGCCTATTTTGTTTGCAGATATTATATACTGCAGATTATATTTGCAGAAAGCTGCTTTTACTCATAGTATGTTCACAGATGAACTTTTCTAATACCGTATTTTGACTAGTGTCATTTTAGGTATTTTAGGACAGTACAATATTTAAGATGAAAAGGTCATATATTTGTGGTCTATTAGTCTACATTGAGTCTCCAGCTCCAAACTGCATTGCATCGCCATGAACTTTTTCTCTCTGTGTGTGCATCTCTATCTATCCATCTATTTGTCTGTCTGTCTAATATGTCTAAATATATATTTTTAAATCCCTTTCTGCAGCACTTGAAATCATCAGCCTTGTCACATATCAAGGAAAGTCTGGCAAATCTGTATGCGAACAACTTTATCAGCTTGAATCATTTTTCATACAGAGCAGATTATTTCAGATCCTTGGACAGGTTCTAAGTCCGTCCGTCCGTCCGTCCGTCCGTCCGTCCGTCCGTCCGTCCGTCCGTCCGTCCGTCCGTCCGTCCGTCCGTCCGTCCGTCCGTCCGTCCGTCCGTCCGTCCTTCCGTCCTTCCTTCCTTCCTTCCTTCCTTCCTTCCTTCCTTCCTTCCTTCCTTCCTTCCTTCCTTCCTTCCTTCCTTCCTTCCTTCCTTCCTTCCTTCCTTCCTTCCTTCCTTCCTTCCTTCCTTCCTTCCTTCCTTCCTTCCTTCCTTCCTTCCTTCCTTCCTTCCTTCCTTCCTTCCTTCCTTCCTTCCTTCCTTCCTTCCTTCCTTCCTTCCTTCCTTCCTTCCTTCCTTCCTTCCTTCCTTCCTTCCTTCCTTCCTTGTTTTCTATAACATTGTTGTGCCTGATTCCCTGTTCCTGGCTGTGTGATCTTTCATCTACCTTGTAGAGAAATCATAAGTTCTAGGTGAGAGTGGAAAGAGAACGTTGCACAATGCTGTCACCTTCTTTACCTACATTGATATTTTTAAATGGTAACCAAATCAACTTTGAAACTATTTTTAAAAATGGAATGTACACAGTGGATGGTTGTGGTTCTGCCCTAACCCTAAATAACCTTAATCCTCACCTTTCCTCCTTCAATCCTCATTTTAATAGAATGAATAAACTACTGAGCATTCCTGATTTAGGAATCTAGCCAGGCTTTCTTAGTGCCTTCCCTCAGTTGAGCATCATTTGACATAAGACAGACTGTAAAACTGATAACATGAAGCTGGAATGAAAACTCTGCACAGTAAGGGCTTTGTGTGTTGAAGCTGAATATAAATGATGATCCATCTCTAGCTGTTCGCAAGCAACACAGAGTTCTCTCTTCTAGTTCTCTCCTTTGTTCTATCTGGTAGATATCTACTCCAGATACTCTTTTCAGCTTCATGTTCAGATCTGTAATCCTCCCCAGAGCTTAATATTCAAGTCAAGAATTATCAGGCTACTCACAGAAAAGAATGCTGTTCCTTGATTGTGTTCCAGGGAAATGTTTTCAATTCATTGTCTTGCCAAAAGCATGGTGTATATAATATTAACCGCTTTTTCTCAAGCTTTCTTGACCCCACCACAATCTATACCATAATAAATGCATTTACATTAATGAAGTGGAAGAAAGAGGAATTGGCAAACATTTGCAAATTAAGGGTCTACCACAAAACTATGCTTCTACACTGCAAAACATTACTGGTTCTAGGAAGCGGTTACTTATCTTTATAATTCAGGGACGACAGACAAAATACCATGCAGAATATTCTTTACTGTAAGAAACTTCCAGCAGCATGGTTCATAAAGATCTCTGTGGGTGTTTTTCCACTGTCACTAGAAATACACATTAAGTACCCATTAATGGGTACTTAATGGCATTTTTGTACCCATTAATGGGTACTTAATGGGTACTTCTAGTGACAGTGGAAAAACACCCTAAGTGCCCTCGGTGGTTTTAAACACATGGCACCCAGTTTTGAAACTTATTATTTGATGGTGAATCATGTTGGATAACTGGGGGGAAAGATTTTATTTATTTATTTATTTATTTATTTGTTTGTTTGTTTGTTTGTTTGTTTGTTTGTATGTATGTATGTATGTATGTATGTATGTATGTATGTATGTATGTATGTATGTATGTATGTATGTATTTCTATCCCGCCCTATACCCAAAGGTCTCAGGGCGGGTTACAATATTATATTAATCTTAGACAGTTCCCTGCCCTCAGGCTTACAATCTAAAGAGACAAGATACAAAAAGAAAATGGTGTGGGAGGGAACAGGGGTGCTCTGGCGGCAGCAGAGTCCTTGCAAAGGTAAAACTTTTATTTTATTTTCCTCCTCCATTCCCCACAGGCAAGATTGTTCCTTCATGGCCCGTCTGGAGGCAGTTGGGAGGGAGGGGCCAATGCTGGGAGCTTGATGGAAGGTGCTCACCCAGCTTCCTTCTCTCTTCCTCTCCCAAGGCAAGGTGGTTCCTTCATAGTCACTGGTGTTGGGAAAAGGCTAGGGGGGTAATGAATACCGAACTCTTGCACTCTGAACCTACCTGTGGCCGCTGTGCCTGTTAGGTATGAATCGCCGCTATTACGGTGGCAATCACTTCGGTGAGTCGACAGCACCAGCATGCACGCGGGCACCACAGCAGGACAAATAGGTGATGCAACATGCAATCTGCCTGTGCCGCTGGTCACATGCTCCTCCTGCACTTCTTCCACCCGGAAGAGGTGCGGATGCAGCGTGCGAGCCTATCCAATCCTGCCGCTACTATAGGTATGGAGTAGTTTTAACTGTTTCACACCTATATACATTGGAGGAGCTCTGGCATCCACAGAGCCATTTCTAGTAAAGAAGCGGCTCTGAGTGGTGCAGATGCACCATGTGGGAGTTGCCCCCATCTTCACCAGTAAAGTAAGCATGAAAAGACTGTCTGTCATTCTTAAGCTGCTTCCAGACAGCAAGAGGCAATCGTGAGATCTAAAGAAGATCTTGCATTTTTATCTTGCTGCCACTGCCGGACATAGGACACACCCGCAGGTACTTTCCTTTGTCTACCTACTCTTTCCATGATTATTCCTCCTGAAAATTTGTGTAACCATTTGCTACTACAGATGTTTGTGATGTTTCGGGACATTGCCTGCATATTCCTGGACTTTACTGGGAGTTCCATGGGCACATGTGACACTCCCAACATAACCATGGGAGAACTGCGTGTTTTGACTCATGCCTGGAGACACCCTCAATATGTTACATTTCCTTCACAATCAGATGCTGCATGAGCATTTTTATTTTACGTCTTGTGACCATAATTCATTTTGTGTCAATATGCACAGAGCTAAAGCTGGACAGAAAAATAAATGGTGCGTTCTACAGATCTTCTTTAACAGGAAGGGAAGATGTCCCACAAGGGATGAAAAACCTTTCTACTAATAATGGAGACAGCAAGGGATTTCTGTTATTTGGAAGATTCTTACCCTTGGCTTCCATGAACACATCTGCAATTCATGGAACTTTGATTGCCTTGGTTTCTTCAGTACCTGTAATAAAGAGAATAAAAAGGTCTTCTTCAGTGTGAAAAATGCCCTGTTTTAATTAAACAATGGAACTTGATATTTTCTACCCCACGATTAAGGACCTAATTAAACCCCTTTGTCACTTGTTTACTGGCAGCAGCTTTGTGGAATACAGCAGATCAAATTGTTTTGAAAGTAGAAGAGGTATGATTACAAACATTAATGTTATGCATTCCAGCCTTAATTAATTTCTGATGTGTTGTGTGTGCGTGTTTAAGCTATAGTGTGTTGTTATAATATTGTAACCAGACCCAGAAAGATTTCCTACTGCGTCAGTAAGTGGGTTTATCCATTGTCAAATTTAACCTATATTTTCTGTTGCTCTGTTAAATCAATTGCCACACTCCTTTTTCTCCTTCAATCTGATATGGAAAATAAATCTGTTTCATTTCTTCCGCATAAAATGAAAGCCCCATATTTAACACGGTTGCTCTTCCACTATAATGTGGTTATATCAGGGAAAAGAGGATAATTTTAGCCATCATTAGGGATGCACACATTTTTTCCCCATTTGCTTCGCTTCACTTCACATTGAAGTGGATGGGATGGAAATTTGCATTTGTGCAAATGGAGCTACTTTGAATGTGCTAGACTTCAAATTCACTTTGAATGTTCTTTGAATGTTCATTGGTAAGTACCAATTCTGTCTGCCATCAATTCCGTCTGCACCCGCACGGGTGGGACGGAATCAGATCTGGATTTGAGGTGGGTGCAGTGTGGAAGCACAGCACCCACCTCAATCTGGATCTCCGGAGGCCCTCCCCGCCGGCCCTCCATGATTGGCTCTGCCGGAGGTGAGCATGACAAGCCGGGGGACTCCAATTTGGGGGCTTGCCCTCACCCCAGAAGCTGCAGATCATGGCTTCTGGAGCCAGGGGATCTTCCCTAAACCCCCCTCCTAGCCCACCCTGGGGAGAGTGTGAGATAGGAGTCCCCCGGCTCACCATGCTTGGCTCCAGAGGAGCCAGTCATGGCGGGCTGCGGGAGGGCCCAGCTAGGGACCCTTTCGTAGTGCAGACACATCTGAAACGGATGTGTCCTAACTGCAAAAACACCCATTAAGACCACATTCTATGTAGTCTTCTGGTAATCCGGATTAAGGGGCACTTAGCGCACATTAGTGACATATCCCACGGGAGTCAATGCGGAAGCGGACTCCCCGATGTGTCTCTAATGTGTGCTGCAGTGCAGATGCGGATTTCAGAAGTGTTTAAAATGTGTGCTTAATGGGTGTTAAAGTCCAATGCGGAAGCACCCTAAGAATACACAAATTCACATTCAGAAATGTAACAAAGCTTCAAACACACAAAAACTTTTGCTTCACATGTGAACATCGGCTTTCAAATACTGTATAGCCAATATTTCATTCAAAGTTTTGATTAACATTTTTCACCCATCCCTAGCCATTATCCTCCAGATAACCAAAGATTGGAATAAAGAATGATGCAGTCCAATGTCTATATTTTTAAATATGGATTTTTTAGTGTTGGGGGCTGCCCTGGGTCCCATCATGGGAGAAAGGTGGGATATAAATAAAATAAAAAATAAATCTGCCCCATACCAAAGCTTACAGGATGGGTTACAATAAAATCTCTTTAAAACAAAATAGATTATTTAAAACAATAGCAGTGCCTGCATGGAGGGGAGATGCCGTTCTCCACCCAAAGGCCAGGTTAAAGACAATAAGATCCCATACCTTCTGTAGAATCTTTAGGCTCCCACCCTATAGAGCAATCCCTCCTTTAGTTCTGCTTTTCTAAGTATAATTGGAAACTACACTATGTTAAGCTGCACCACAGACGTCCTTGCTGGTAGTGTAAAGCTAGCAGTCTGGGGAAGAGCCACTTCCATTTGCTTTGCCTTGTACAATTTGTGTAATGTGATTTTTCTGAAATAGAACCATTGTGTTTTCAAAGGACAACTATATTTAGTCTTCTGAGAGTAAGCTCATTGAACATTGAGATCCACAAAGGCTTGCATTGTTAAGCATTATTTAAGCTTCTCTTGTTGAAATTAATAAGATCTTAACGTCCTGGTATATTTCATTAGTTTGTTCTTCCTGGACACATCTAAACTCAATTTTGTATTAGTTTTGTAAGTATATATATTTGTCCACAGGGGTTATTCTGCCTACCAGACATTTGCTCAGTCATTTAAGCATAGCTTAGTTCTGCTGAGACCTATTATGAGTTCTTTAAAAATAAAAAATAAAGAAGAAGAAGAAGTGGAATCTGCAGCTCATTTGTTAACCCCTTACTATTGTTATATATCTCATTCACACAATGGCCTTTCTTTTTCTGTTTGAATGCTGGAGTTTTGTAAAGAAGTCATTTCGCTAGAAAGAAGTTTACAAGATTCTCAGACAAATGGTTTTTACAAAGATCAAACTCCCCTTTTTTAACACTGCCAGTCGAACTGAAAGGTGGAATGGCCTAGATATAAGTCATGAATAATTTGAAAAGACTTCTTTCTTTCCCTCCTCACTTAAAGCCTGTCTTCCTCCACTCTTCCCTCCCAGGCCACAGTAAAGCTGAGGAGTCTAGAAATAAGACTCAGATGAGAAACAGCAGCATAATTTTGTAGGTGAAAATACAGAGCACTGAGTTTGAACATACGAGGCTTCCTATTACAACTTATTTATTATCACAAATTCTGAACTTATCTCCAATGTTCAAGGGAACATTGCTATGGATTCTGGGTGGTCTCTCCTCCCCAAAATGAACAGGATTGGTCCTGCTTGAGCAGAAAAAATGATCACAGTATCTTTTATTTATATCAGTGTTTTCTCATGGTGGTACATGAGATAATTTTAGGTGGTATGCAAGTGAACATGCTACAAGATGATACATTTATTTAAGCAAAAATAAAAGTAATATTATGTAGTAAGCAATAGTATGGAAGGTATGCAGATATAGCAACAACTGTAAAGTTGGAAGTCCAATCAACACTGACTTACACTATTCTCTGGGTCAACTGAGTGCCACAGACATACAACTTTAGAAAGAGAATTGCTCCTCTGCAGTCCTCTATATTATGCTACAGTTTGATTTCCACAAATTAGGACCAGAGGCATTTCCGCACTGAATCGCGTTCGAAACCGAACGCGTTCAGGCGGAAAGCTTAAGCCAGCTTCGGGCGCTTTCCCCGTTCACACACAGACGCGCCAGAACGCGTGTAAACGCGTTCCGGAGCGTCTGGGTGCGAATGGTCAAAGCGCCCGAAGCTGGCTTAGCCGGCAAACGCCGGCCAGGGGCGCGCCGGCAGCCGCGGAGGCAGATCGACAATCAGCTGTTTGAAAAACAGCTGATTGTCAAAGCCGCGCGGCGTCGGAGGCGAGCCGGCAGGCGATCGGGAGACAGAAGCGGCGCGAACGCTTCTTCTCCCGAACGCCTGCGGGCGGCTCGTCCGCGTTGGAACGCGTGTAGAGCACTTCGAAGTGCTCTACATTTCGAACGCGGAAAAGGCAGCTGCGGACACGTCGGGACGCAAGCCGCGCGCGGCCAATGCGGATGACGTGTCCGCAGCTGCCTTTTTCGCGTTCCGTTTTCCCCCGTGCGAAAACGTCTCAGGTGTAATTTGTTGCCTCTTCTGGAAAATGGGTTTTATGGAAACTATGGAAACACAACCTGCCACTGTGAATCAGTGGGGAAATGGAAAGAAGGCCCAGCACCGATTCCTTGTGTGACAAAGTACACACTTGTTTGTTTGATCCAGACCTTTTTTTGTTGCACAATAGAATAAAATAACAATATAAAACTCACTGGTGTTACAGAATCAGTAAAATGTTTCAGGATTCAAACATCATGTTTATCATTATCCTTTAGCAGCTGTGTTCAATTAAAATGTATTTTACAGTAATGTTGAAATTAAATATACTTGTTATCTCTCAATAGCTCTTTCTGTATGGGGCCTATTATATCCCATAATAAGGACCTGCCATCCACATGGAAGTCAGATTACTGCAGACTCTGGATGGAGCCTACCATGTGGATGGCAGGTCCCTAATTTTAAATATAATATGAAATAAGTTCCAGTCCAGAAAGCATGGCTGTTGCTGCAGTGTGTGGGATGCTCCAAGACGCCAGAATTTACACTTTAGGTAAGTCTGAGGGAACTTTATGAGATGGCGTGGGCATTCAAAATGTGAATGTCCACCTCCATCCCTGATCTTCACTTCCCTGGAACCATGTCCCAGGGACAGGAAGTACAAATCTCCCCTTAGTCTTTAAGGTGCCTCCTACCCCCTTGCTTATTGATTCAGATGAAGATGGCTACTCTGAAAATTGTACTCAGTGTTCCAGATGAGGTCATCTAGTTGCTTTGTACAAGGGCCCTTATAATATGGCAGTTTTGTATTCAATGCTATTTCTCATTACTTCAGCACATTACTATTATGTTTCCATTGAGCAATCTTTCTTCATAGGTTACAGCCATCACAGATCCCATTAGTCTATGGGATTTTTGTGGTTTAGATCTTTTGCTCCACAGAGTATCACTCAACATTTGCAGTGAATAGGAACTACCATTCAGATGCTAGTGTTTACTAAGCATGCAGAAATAATTTAGGAACTCTTATGAACCCTTTAGGTTTTTACTACACTGCACAATCCTGCAATATCAGCAAACTTGGTCACTTTATTGTTCACTCCCAACTTCATTTCTGTAAAAAAGCAATAGCCCCAGTAGAGAACCTGAGAGGGGTATACAGTATAACAAGAAGTGTCCATTTACTCCTTCTCTGTGTTTTCTGATTCTCAAGCAGTTGCTTATCCTTAAGATGGTGTCTAATTTCAGGAATTTGCCAAAGTCAAGGTAGACAGACTTCTACTGGATCACTTTTGTCTACCTGTTTGTTGGAGCTTCAAAAAACTCAACAATTTAGTTTGCAAATATATATAATAGTTTGACAGGGCTTTCCTGACAGTGCTTCTAAAGGCTGGTAATTTTAACTAATGGGTTTCCACAGTTTAGGCATAAAGCTGACAGGCCTATAACTTCCTGGTTCTCCTCTTGAACTCCGTTTTAAAAATAAAGACATTGGCCGTCTTTCAGTCCTCAGCTACAGCAGCAAGCTTAGCAATGAATTGCATGGGTGTTTTTCCACCGCGCTTCTTTAATCTGGATCTAAGAAGATCCAGATCTAAAGAATAGGTACTTCCCTTAATCCGGATCTAGTAGATCCGGATTAAGGGAAGTACCCAATGTGTTTCCATGGGGGGTCTAGCACCCAATAGCAATGGGTGCTAGCTTCCCTGCTGTGGAAACACTGGAGCACCCATTTGCAAATCTGGATTGACCCACAAGGGGTCTGCCTGTCACCCCAGGTGTTTTGGGGGACAGGGGGTGCAATCTCCGAAGTTCCTCCGAAGTCCCTCCAAAATCCCTCCGAAGTTGCCTTTGAAGGCTAGCAGAGGCTCCGAAGTCTCTCCGAAGGCAACTTCGGAGATTAGCAAAGGCTCCAAAGACAAATCCCTTGTGAGAGCTTGCATATTAATTAGCTCCTTGTGACCAGGGATGAGTCAGCCTCATTAATATGCACCTCTTTCCATGCCTTAAGGTAACAGTCCACTTTGTTCTCCCTTTGTTCTCGGAGGTTTGTCTTCGGAGCCTTTGCTAATCTTCGAAGTTGCCTTTGGAGGGACTTCGGAGCCTTTGCTAATCTCTGAAGGCAACTTCGAAGTAACTTCTAGATGCCTTCAAAATAACTTCAAAGCCTAGGTTTTGGGGCTCCCCCCCATGGGTGACCCCTCCCCCTAGCCTCCTCTAGACCCCATTGCCAAACTAACATGGAAACAGGCTCCCTTTAATCTGGATTTTCTGGCTGAAGACCCCATTGTAGACCCCATTAATGGAGTCTACAGAAAATCTGGATTAAAGGTTGAGACGTACCGATATGATCTGGATTTCCCCAGCGGCGGTGGAAACAAATGTGTCCCAAATGGGTGCCGTGGTGGAAATGGGGTCATCCGGCTCACACCCAAATGGGTCCTTAATGGGTGCAAAAATGGGTACTTTCTGCCAGTGGAAAAACACCCCATATTTTAGTTAAAAGGTCTGCAATCTTATCTTTGATAACGTTTTGATTAGTGCTATCCTGGCCTGGTGATTTACTGATTTTTAATTGATCAATATGTCCTATGATTTCTCTTGTCACCTTAGTCCATTAAGCTCTGCTCTTGAGATGATGTGCTCAGGTTAAGGGATTTGCTCCCAATTCTCTATCACAAAGACAGATGCAAAAAAATTCATCCAGCTTCTCAGCAATTTCCTTCGCACCTCTTTGTTCCATCTTGGTCCAAGGGTTCAGTAGTCTCCCCACTGATGCTGTTGTTGTTATTCATCATCATCATCATCATCATCATCATCATCTGCCTTTAAAGTTTGATAATACACTTCTCAAATTTTCTCTTTGCGTCTTTATGTTTATTAGATTTTATTTTGCCAAATTTTGTGTTCCTTTTTGTGTTTCTGTTAGGGCAACTCCTCCATTTTCTGAAGGATGTGTTCTTATTTTAATATCTTCCTTGGCACTGGTAGTCAACCATTCTGGTCACTTCCTAGACTTCCTAGGTCCTTTCTTAACCTTTAAAATATATGGTGATTTGGCAGCTATTGTTCTTGCTTTGAATTACATCCAAGTCTTTTGGAAAGAATTTGCTCAATCCATATTTCTCTTCAGTTTTCTTTTCAGCAGTCTTCTCAGTCTTAAGAATTTATATTTTCATGGTTAAATGTGAATATATTTTATTCACCTTGCAAATTTTGTTTATACAGATTATGAATTTTATTGCATGATTGTCACTGTTCCCAATCAGTTCATCTACATTTCCTTCTCTCCTAACCATTCCTAAGTCCAGTTCATCAACCAGTTCCTCCAATGCACATTTATAATTGGAAGAAATTTATCTCTGCCATATTTTGAGCAAATATTTATCTAGTCAATGTGTAGTTAAAGTCTCCTTCCTCTTTGGGATGGTTCTCCAACTTGTTTCTCCAACTCAAAGTTCCCCTAATCTCCTTAGTCTTGGGGCTGATAAAAGAGCCCGAGTGTTCTTACTTTGTGTTCCATTGGGACAGCTGGCTGTTCTGAAAGAATTTTTGAAATGTTCCCAAATGTGTTGAATTTTGCTATGGCTTGAAACAAAACCTCAGGATTCTTCCATGCATCTAGTCTTAGATGCTCAGAAAGAATATCAAACTGTGACTATACTGCAGCTGACAATATTGGAAAAATACATCTATGATTTTCCCCAGAAAGACACGGCCAAGTTATTGTTCTATGTGCAATGCAGTTCTATAGACTTGCAGCAATAACTGCTGCAGAGAAGATGAATTTTGCTTTTATCAAGCATAGAGAGCACTAAAAAGATGACCTACTTTCAAAATGATTATTATTCAGTCTCAAAGTGTTTTGAATACTATTTCAAGCAAGTTGAAAGGATGAAAACAAAAGGCTTCCAGGACCAAATGCATCTGTGCGCATGTCTATGTGTTCACAGTGACAGTGTTGTTTCCAGTACTGATGCAATGCTCGCCCTTGACCAATTTTGCATTTGCTGCTGAAAGACCCAGCTTAATGCTTTCTCATAATGGTCTGAAAGTGATAACATGTTAGTTCGTAGAAATGAACCTGCTGTGTTAGACGGGGGAAAAACAAAGCTATCCTCCATCCTCAACCATGTTTGCACGAGGATTTCTTGTTTGCACAGTACCTCCGACAGGGATATCGCTGGGTATTTTAAAATGTAATGCACAAACACAAATGTGCATCAGATGCTCATGGCTGATATTGGTATCTGTAAATCTGGTTGAAATCCTTCAGTGAATTGGTTGGGGGTCTACTGGCACCGCACTTTTTGAAATATAAACAAACAAATAAATAAATAAATAAAGTAACCAGCAAACATTAAAGCATTGTTTTAAAAAATAAAAGGAAGGATGGGTAAAAAATCCAGAAGCCCTCACAAAAGTCATGGAGCTCATGCTCCTGTGACTACTTCCTAAATAGATCTCGGGGCTGCACATATTGTAAATCCTCAGTAATTGGTCAGCTCACAGGTTTTGTAAAATGTGTCATATAGTTTGTACTTCTACTAGAAGCACTGTGTACTCTGTTTTTGGTTCTGTTCAAAGAAATTGGGTACACATAGAGCTCGACTAGATTTGTGGTTGGCAGACCACGTCCTGAAATGTTGGGTTTCAGAATTAAATTTGATGGACACACTTCTTGTTGGTTGTGGCAATACAATTCACAAAGCCATTTCCCTTCCCTCTGAAATGATTGATTCAGAATTGTTGAAATTTGAGTCAACCGTGTGAGCACAGGCCTAATGAAGTCCCAGCTTATTACAGTATATGGTATTAACACTAATGCTAAATTCTGAAGCCAATTCATAAACAGCAATTCTTCCATTACTCATCATTCACATCACTGATGGCAGCTACAGGCATTAGTGTGTGCTCTTGATCCTGCCTCCTGGAATGTCTTGCATCATTTGAACACCAAAGACCCTGATCCATATTGTGCTTGAAGCCTCTGATGAATTTTGGGACCTTTCAAACCCTTTGCAGACAGAAATTTAATAATAATGCATTGTTCCATTGAAGTAGAAGTATGTGCAGATGCTATCTTGTTTCATACTAACACAGGTTACTAATGGCAACTAAAACACTGTTATTTCACACAGCTGACATCATAGAGATAAGGTACACAACATAATAATGAACTGTATCAAGTACAGAATGTTTTAAAAAAATAAAGCCGAAATCAAATTTTAACTCCCCTCATAGTAGCCTGCTTTTCTTGAGTGTGACATTGAGTCACTGGGGTTTATTCCAGATTATATCCTGGCATAGAGACCTGCCATTTGCAGACTAAAGCAGGACCCAGGCAGGACTTGACATAGTCACCAGTGTGCTAATAGAAGCCCCCTATTCCAGGATACAATCCAGAATAACGCCCAGTGCAGAAGAAGAACAAGAACAAGAAGTTGGCTTTTCTAACCTGCTTTTTTCACGCACTTAAGGGGACTCAAAGCAGCTGACAAAGCTTTCTGTTGTTCTCCCCACAACAGACACCGTGTGAAGTAGGTGGGGCTGTGAAAGCTCAGAAAGAGCTGTGACTAGCCCAAGGTCCCCCCACTGGCTTCATGGAAGAATGCGAAATCAACCCGGTGATTACGAGATGGGAGCCTGGCTCTCTAACCACAAGACCAAACTACATCTCTTTAACTGAAGTTCATGAAGATTTATATGAAAGCAATTATGTACTGGCCACTGATTCTAATAAATGTAATTTATTTGGGTACAGAAACATGGGTTTGAGAGCACCATCCGCTTGCTGCATAACTGTAGCCAGTCTGGTGCCCTTAGAATGTTGTAGAGTCCAACATCCATCAACTTTCTTTAAGAACATGAAAACGAGGAGGGAAAGATACATAAAAATGCTTTTACATTTACAGTTCATCTCCCTTTACAACGGAACCTTGCAGATTAAGTTTTTCAAGCTGTTAACAATTATGATAATAGATTACAGGAACTGTTGGGGAGGGAGGGAGAAGAGGGAAGGAAATAAACAGAAAACAATTAAAAGGGCGGAAATGACAAAGAAGCAGAAAAATACAACTCCTATTTTTGTTTACAGCGCAATTTGTCTTAAAGATTTCAATAAAAAGTTCAGCAACCTCACACAATTCCCAGAAATTTGCCTTTTATTTTTGTGACAGTCTTTGTTCCAAGACTTAAGAAGCACATTCTAACTTTCTACTGCATCGTTTTCTTTATGAAATTTATTTCCCAGCGCTGTCCTTTTTCCTATCACATTATTCTGTTGATTAACATCCTATGCCAAATTTCATTTTTCACTCAGTAAGATGGAGTTCATGCTTCTTTCAGTGTATTCTCACTAATATGCACTCTGCCAATAGCATTAAACAACCAAATTGTATTTTTAAAACTGTTTATGACAATAACACCGAGTATACATTTATAGTTTTCAGGTTTCAACTCCCCAAAGCCTTTACTCTTTACATTTCTGACAAGTGTGAGTAAATTAACTGGTTCTTGAGCACTTCAGCATATTGCCACTGGTAGTATTTTATGCAAATATACTGCATTGGCATGTAAAATGTTGCAACTTATATCGTGTGAGATACCAGACAGGTATAATGGGCAAGTTCTTCTTGACACCTACATCCATGAAATGATTAGATTCGAAATTACCAAACTAAACATTCTTTCCCTTTTTTATTTTCCTTAATACCTAATTAGATTCTCACTTGATGGTTGATAAGTTTTACTAGCAGGGCATCAAGTTCCCTACCTATATTCTAGAACTTTTTGCCAGGAACGCCTGCATGGCTTTTATGTCCCCTTCCAGATTAGTGACCTTGGGGAACCAGCTTTAAGTTAATAGCTGCATTCAACCTGAGCTTCTTGTCAGTAGTTGAAAATTTTAAAAATGAAGATGTCAATTAACACAAAAGCAGAAAAAAGAGGAAATGGCCAAAAAATGCCACAGTAACTCCTGATAATCATCCACATCTAGGTACATATCTGGAATACATTTTATCCTTTATCCCAAAGCCTGTGATATCCATTGGACTACTTGGAAGATAACCAGCAACAAGAAACTGGCAAGATGTCCTCCAAGGCCTGTGTCCAGTTCCTGTATAGCGTGCAAGTGACACTGATTTACCACCCCCCCAAAGAAATGTTAGAGTAAGAAGTCTGTAGTAAGTAGATATCTGTGTGGAAGGAGGGTCGCTATCTATAATCTCAGCCAAATATTGAATCTGAAAGGAATTAATAGTAGTTCTTCCTCTGCCTTTCCCTTGCTGACTGATTAAATGAATATTTTTTTCTCCTTAATTGATTTTACAAGTCATTTATCATAAATTTATGAGAATAAACCCACTTTAGAAAGTATTAGATAGCTTTAACATTTGACACTTCTTCATTTATCATTTACTACACTCCCTATTTACACTCGACAATTGGTAATCTTCAGAATATTAGGTTTTATTGACAATACACACTATGCAGTGAAGTCTCCCCCACCTTATTATAGTTTAATGATTTAAGATGGATGGAAGATTATAGGGACTAATAAAAACCAAAAGCTTTCTCCAGAACAGTATCATAAAGATACAACATTCAAATTTTGTCTTTATTGCAAAGGTATTTGCTACAGATAGTTCCTGCAGATCTTAAATTAGTAGGATTTCTGCAGAATTGTTGCAACAGGAAAACAAAGGGCGCGTCCCCATGGAAGCCAGTTGCTTCGCTTGTGACATGTGTAATAAAAATCCTTGTTGTAACTCAAAATAAAGCATCCCCATTTGGTTTGGGGCAATGTGGATTCAGATCGTATGTGCCTGTCCCCATGCAAGCCGCAGTATGAACCTGCATCTTTTTCTCCCCCCGTGATAGGAAGCCAGGCTGACGTCACCATAACCCGTCCCACCTGCTGCAGCGATGACAGGCAAACACCTCAGTTGCACCTCCACGAACACAAAGATTATTCTTTTCTTTGGCTGCCACAATGAAAAGCATAACCAAAAGTTAGTTAAAAGCATAACTAAAAGCAAATCAATCCTTTTCCTTGGGGTTAGCAGAGGTACGCACATCAACATGACAGCAGGCATGACAGCACTTACAACCAGCTCAAAATATTCTCCCAATTCAGGTCCCAGACTTACTATCAGAGAAGGGGGGTGCAATAACTGTAGCCATTTATTTAAAGAAATCCCCAAGCGGCTGCTGATCGCAGCACACACAGCAGGAACAGGGAGCAAAGGCAAAACCCTGCCTGCTAATACTGTGGCTGCCAAGCTCCACCACAAGTAACCCAGGAGCATGTGCCATGACCCCAGGACAATACGCACTAGCTTCCTATTTCAGAAGGAGCACACTTGCTAAGTGGGGTTTCATTGACACATATTGTCTCACATGTATCCCATATTAGGGCTTTGCATGGAGGCGCTCCTGAGGCGGTCTCAGAATAATTTCATAATATTTTCAGCATGGGGATGGGCCCAAAGACTGTACAGGACCCCACAATCATGGAGAAGGCCAAACAAAGGGGCCAGTAACAATGTTGTAAAAAGAAAAATTGCAGTTAGGGTGTAGGAAATGCAAAGTTCATTTCACATTCGAAAATTTGATCAGTTTGTGTTTGAAAACGTTTGCATTGGGCCAAATGTGGGTGTTTGAATAACCAGAAATTTGTTTGAACTGAAGCAGTCCCACTTGTAGATACAAACAATTTAATCAAACAGTTCATGTTTGCTGTGGTTTTCCCCTAAAAATGTTTTTTTTTCCCCAATGGAAAAGACTAGTATTTTTGTTTTTGAACAAGTTAAGAATTTAACACAAATAACTATTAGACTAATTGGTTCATCATCAAACTGAGCAAACAGATATTCAGTTCAATGGTTAACATGTGATATTCATTCATGCACATCCTTATGAGCTTGACGTGTCTGAATAAGTGCATATTATAGTTAATTTAAAAACATATCATTTTCCTTTTTTTAAATGGTGTTTATTCCTGAACAGTATCAGGACAGCAGAAGAAACTCTCTTCTGTCTCCTTGTAGTCATCATGATACTGAAATGGACACACCTGCAGGTTGTGGAACAATACGCAATATGTCACAATCAAAGGCAAGGCATCAACTGCTGCCTTGTTCCCACCTTACCGGTTCCAGAGTCTGGGAGCCTTCACTGAAAAGGCTCTGCTCTCTGTCACCACTCTTCAAACCTCTGAGAATGGCAGAGCCAAAAGAAGAGCCTCACCTTGTGATCTCAATACTCAAACATGTCTAAAATGGGAGAATGTACACCTTCGGATAATATGGGTCTGAATCATTTAGGGCTTTATGTGCTAACAACATTTTGAAACAGGCTCAGTAGCAAACAAGCAGCCAGTGAAGATCTTTCAAGACCGAAATGATATGCATCTGCTCAGAAACTCCCATCAGGAGCCATAAATAAAATACAGCGATATTTTCTCCTAGAAATAGAAAAGCTTCATACATTGCATGTCAACTTGCTTGAACTACTTCAAAGAGAAATTAAATCCATATTTTACTTTAGAGCTTATTCAAATTTAACTTACGTTACATGCCCCAAACTCTTATTTTTGCGCGAAGTGGTAGTTGGGAGCACAGAAGGAGCTAAGTAGCATTGATTCACTGCTAGTCTTTAGGAAATTTGCACAAAACCAAACGTCCTGAAATAAAGCCCAGTTTGCTGCAATTTTCCAGCATCAAAGTTCAACAACAGATCACCATTTAGCCTTCCCCTGAACATCTCATGCACTAGCTACACTTCAAATTTAGCCACAAACTTTAATTTAAACCACTGATATTGTAGACATTTAGCAAAATCTAGATTATGAAATCTTGAACCAGGCTTTTCTTTTCTCATGCGAATGTCCCAACTTTGTTTCAGATACACAGTAATACATATGAATCAGAGAAATTGACCTTGACTCACTCAGATATACAAACACAGAAGAGTATGGAAAGATGCATGCTTGAAATAACTAGAAAAGACAGAAAGTGAAACTCACGGATCAGAGAGACAAGAAGAGTTACAGACATAATTTGCAAGGGGGAAGAAAATGAGATGTCAGTGGGTTGGATACGTAACAAGACAAAATTACGATTAGTGGGTGGCAGGAATACTTGACGGAGTACGAGGAGACCAGAAAAGGCCAAGAAGGCACCCATATGATTGATTGATTGATGGATGGATGGATGGATGGATGGATGGATGGATGGATGGATGGAATAAAAAGAACATGCCAGTAAATTATGGAAAAGAAGTTCCCAAGACAGGGAGTTGTGGGGAAATTTTCATCCAACAGTGGATCAGTGGTTGCTATTGCTACTGCTGGTGATGATGATGATGAGTTGTAGTTACTCCTGGTTAAAATGAGGAATCTCCCAGAAGGCAAGACAAAAACTGGATGTAGCACCTAGCTGGCCTTTGCCCCTCCACCAGGCCTGCATAGACTTCCTCGGACTTGTAAATAACTAACCATCTATCTGGCAAAATCATATGGAATAACATCAGAATGGACTTCCTCGAAGCTCATGGTGTGCCCACCACTCTTCTTATTTTCTTTTTGCATCCATGGTGAGCTCCAAATGTCCTTTCTGGTGGACTTCTTGGCTTGGCAGCCAGTAAACTGTATATATGCTGGCCGAGTGGTCATATGACTGGTCAATAAACTAACATGCTGGATCCCCCATTACTTTTAAAAAAAATTAATTTATTATTATTCCAAAAGTATACAAACATAAGACATGCACAAACACAAACATGTTACAAAGTCCTCAGTCATAGTAGATTCAGCTAAATCATACCCAAAGTGATACAACATGATAAGACACCCCACCCCAGTAAGTCCTGGTTGCTAATGTTTTCATCTGCAGTTGCTCAGCTTCCAATTGGTGGGTTTGTTTGCCTTTGTCAATTCATTCACTAAAAGGCCATTCCCATTACAAGCTTAAAATTGTTTCAAAACGGTTTTGATCCTCACAGTCCCCACGTCAGGTTGGGTTAACACACTTTTCGCTTGTTAAATCGCCCCAAAGCCTTGTAAATAAAACACTCATTTCAACAGGTCTCGCTCTGGTTCTTGCATTTGAAATGGTTTACATTTCTTAACAGTGGGAACTGTACCATTTCAGTGGGATGATAATGCTTGTTTAGGGTTTCCCTCCCCCAACAGCTCTCTAGGAACTCCCCGCCCTTGTCATGTCAAAAGTTTTGCAGCAGGAGGAACCTCAATCAGAGAGAGAGGGTGGGCACCACGACTGGCAATGGGCGGGTGACCCTCCTTGCGCAGTGCACGCGTGTCTGTGGGGGAGGGGGGTTGGCAACGGGCACGCGCCAGAGCAGCGGAGGCAGCGGCGGGAGAATGAGAGACTGCGTGGCGGTGGCTGACCCTCACTTGGTCTCCATTGCCGCCGCCACGCCAGAAGGAGGGAGGGAGGAGGGAGGGGGTCGCGTGCCACCCTCTTGCCTGGCCTCAGGATGGTCACCTGGGTGGGGTGGGAGGAGAAAAAGATATGCTTTCCCAAATGTTTTCAAGCGCTTTCAGAATCGGGATCGAACACGATTAAAGTTGAAAGTAATGGGATCAGGCAAATTTGTGTTTGCATCCGGTTCTTTTATTTTGGTTTAGGAAAACCGTTTTAACCTTGTAATGGGAACGGGGCCTAACAGTGCCAGGCTGGGTTACAAAACTCTACCACAAATCAAAGTAATCCATTGAAATTGTGCCAAGCAGTGATCACATTTGGACACTGCTTTTAATGCAGCAAATTCAAATTTGCTTACATGGAGGCTGTTCCATCTTTTTTTCTCCTTTGCAGCATATCTCTAAGGTAGGTTAGAGAATCAGTAGGTGTAGGCAACCCCAACCTATTGCTGAAGTATCTATAGGTAGAAAAATGTGATCAAAATATCAGAGCAAGAAATCAATATAGACAAATTTCTCTTCCTTAAATACCACTTCCTGATGTAATCGCTGCTGCAAAAGCATATTTTTAAGATAAATTATATAAAGATGTGACAAATTATAATGATCTAAATGCACCCTCTTGGTTTTGTGTTCATTTAAATCCATTTAAACAACCCATTAGAACAGCAGAACAAAAGAGAAGACGCCACAACGCATCTAGACTAGCACCTTGTGTCACACAGTGGCCCACCAATTGCTTCTGGACATTCTTAGGCAGAAGACAAAGGAAAAACTTTCACCTGCTTTTGGCCCTGTCCCCATGCAATTGAAAGTCTGCTGGAACTCTTCTTTTGCCTCTGAGCGGCCCCATTCCAGGCTTTACAAGGCGCTTAGGGAGCTTAGGAAAGTGAGACACCTGCGATAAAATACGTGCACTTTAAAGAAGAGTTCCAGCGCTCTTTCGGCAATTTGCGGGTTTTGCTCGCTATTATTTGCCTTGAGGACGCTCCGTGGCAAAAGGGGCGGGGATTGCTTGCCTGCACACACAGCCAAAAAACATTCACACATCTGAGAAATGCAGCAGGTTCGCTTCCTTTCCTTTGTAAAAAGAGCCAGAATTGCTCAGAATTGCAACATTGTTATCAAGTGATCTGTGAAAGCCTTAAAAGAGAATGAGCGAAGGATCGCGCTGCCGATGGCTGCAGCCGCTGACTTTGCTGGGGCAGAAAGCCTTTTCTAACAGAGAACTGAGTAAAAGTAAGTGCTGAAAGTGAATGAATGAGCGATCATCTGCCTTTGCTAGGGGTGGGAAGCCGATTCAGGAGATGGAGATCTGGCTATTTTTCCTTTTAACAAGAGAGGGGGCAGGGGGAAAAAGATGCCCGGAAAGAGAAGACGGCTACCATGGGGATGGAAAGTCCGTTTAGATTGCGGCTACCATGGGGGCGCTTATTCCGGAAGTGGAGGAGACTTTTAAAGTCAGCTATAACAGAGTGACGGCAGCGGAAGCCGAGAGGGGCTAATAAGTCTTTTGGGGACAGGGCCTTTGACTTCCTGCAAAGGGCCTTTAGATTCATCTTGTTTGTCTCTCCCACCTTGAGTGCCTCCAGATGCAGGTAAAAAACTACAATCCTCCCAAGACTATACTGAGAATAGCTTACATATTCATGCTATTCTCAATTTAATCCCAAGATATCAATCCAATGTTTCAAACCCTTAGTAATATGGGAAATCCAGCAACTATGTCTGATGTACTGTAATGCTTGATTACTTGTGCTAGCAAGAGAGTAGAAAAATACAATGGGGAGTGGGTGAATGCTTGAGGATGTATTTTGACTGAGAGAGTAAAATGTCTTTCCAAATTTAATCCAGTGAGCTGTGATGTAATGTTAACGCATTACATAGCATAAATATCTCCCAAACTGTGGGAATATTGTTAGATATATAGCTCTGAGCATAGGTCCTACCTGTAGTAGTAGAAAACTGGTGATTGTTATCCACTGTTGTCCACATTCTACAACATTCTGACCCTTTGTGCCTCTTTTGAGGACTGTTGGTTGTAAAAAATGTAAATAGGCTCATAATGATGAGCTGGTGATTGGTCTAATGCCTGCTGATGTCAGAAAGGCTGATGTCATAATGAAGAAAAACAGCAGGAGAAGTCTGAGGGAGGGGTCTGAAACCTGCTTCTTGTGTTGTTAATCAGGTCTACCCCAACCAGATCAGTAAGCTACAAAGGCATTAGGAAGGCACCTAGAACAGGGGTTCTTAACCAGGAGTCCAAGGACCCCTAGGGGGTTCAAGAAAAGATCTCAAGAGGTTCATGAGCTTGAATTGCTGATGTTGAGTGTTATAAAACTATCCGCCATTACATTCTGAGATGGGGTCCATGGTTTTCACCTGGCTGGCAAAGGGATCAGTGGAATAAAAAAGGTTAAGAACCTGACCTAGAATAAAGAAATGTAAAAGGCACTAAATTACTTTTTTAAACCAAGAAATGTATTGTTTCTGCTGTTTGAAACATAAACCTGTAAACAGAGCACACAGCAAAGTGGTCGGGGATAGGTCAGCAAAGATATGCTAATATGTTTCATGCAGCTCACCCAAACACCTTGGGTTGGCCATATTTTCCGGAATAATCTGATACGTTCTCCTTTTCAAGAGACGACTTGGCCACAGTTATCCATGCTCTGGTAACCTCTAGACTGGACTACTGTAATGCACTGTACATGGGGCTGCCTTTGACGATGGTTTGTAAGTTGCAGCTAGTGTAAAATGCAGCTGCTAGAGTGCTGACCGGGACAGCTAGCTAGACGCACATCACGTCGGTCTTAAAAGAGTTGCACTGGCTGCCAGTTCACTACAGAGCCCAATTCAAGGTGTTAACTCAGACTTACAAGGCCCCAAATGACTTGGGCCCCAAATATCTAAAGGAACACCTCTCATACTGACTTGCCCGTGCCCTGAGATCTGGAGGTGAGGCCCTCCTGGCTGTCCCACCACCCTCAGTAGTGAGGCAGGTGGGCACCTGGGAAAGGGCCTTTTCTGTAATGGTCCCCAAGTTATGGAATAGTCTCCCCTTTGAGTTGCATCATGCCCCTTCTCTGTATACATTTAGGAAGGTAGTGAAAACACACCTCTTTGCTCTGGCCTTTGGCTAATGTGACTATATTTTTTCCCCCACCATAGATATTAATATTTTAATATTTAGTATACACTTTTAAATGTGTTCGATCTCTTAAATGTTTTAAATGGATATTATTGTTTTTAATATATATTAGTTGTTATTTGTTGTTTTAAAACTTGTAACCCGCCCTGAGACCTTCGGGTATAGGACAGGATGGAAATATAAATAATAAATAAAATAATGGTCATTTGGATCAGGATAGGAATGTTTCAGAAAACCATATCTTTCATTGATTTCACCACAGTGCCTAGACTGTTGGTCTGGAACCTAGAAATGTCTGGATTCAAAGACCTACTTGGCCCAGTTCCTGACCTTGGCCCACTTATTTCCTCTCAGCCTAAGCTATTTAACTGACATAGGGTTCTTGGTGTAGAAAAAAAATATATGAAAGAAAGTAATGTGTGTCATCCTGAGTTCTTCAGAAAAAGGATGATATAAAAATGCCATAAGCAAACAAATCCTAATTTGTATTTTACAGAGAGTTCAGCAGGAAGTGACTAAACTATTAAAACTTTCATATGTCAAAGCAAGAATTTTGGAGCACAGAGGAGGTATTTTAAATCATAAGCAGTTGATTTGTAAAGAAAATAAACTTTTTATTCAAAATGTTAATTGCTAAAACTGCTGTCTTACAACACCACCCCAATAGCAGTTATCACACATGAATCATGACTATGCTATTTTTGGATATGTGGTGCAAATGGAGTTGGCAAAATTGCTCTGTCACTGCTATTTATAATGTGTCACATGCCTGGCTGCTCTTTGAGATTTATATTCCCCTCACCAGTAACATCTTCAAAAAAAGAAAAAAAGAAAACCAAGATCATTAATATTAAACAATAGACTCTTTCACAATAAAATGGGTAAGAAAAACAGGCTCAGAGTCATAAACACATGTGGAAGCCTTACGCCTTTTTTGCACTTACCTCTAGAACTGGTTAGTGCTAGGCCTAGCCCATTTGGGGGGTCTCTCTCTTCCACACCCTGAAGCAGACTAAAGAAGTCCTGCCTCCTGCTAGCATTGCTGTGTCTGCACTGAATGGCTACTCAAACCATGATAGCAGTATGACCCATCTTAACAGGTCTACCAACGGTCCATAGAATCATAGAATCATAGAATCATAGAATGGTAGAGTTGGAGGGGACCTCCTGGGTCATCGAGTCCAACCCCCTGCTCAAGGCAGGATCTCCTAAACCATCTCAGACAGATGGCCGTCCAGTCTCTGCTTGAAGACCTCCATCGAAGGGGAACCAACCACCTCCCGTGGCAGCCTATTCCACTGGTTGATCACTCTTACTGTTAGAAATTTTTTCCTAACATCTAAACTAAATCTTTTCCCCTGCAGTTTCACCCCATTGTTTCTCGTCCTTCCTTGAGAGAGTGAGAACAGGGCTGATCCCTCTGCCTTGTGACAACCCTTGAGGTATTTGTAGACAGCTATCATGTCTCCTCTCAGTCTTCTTTTTGTTAGACTAAACATTCCTAGTTCCTTAAGCTGTTCCTCATAGGACATGGTTTGCAGACCGTTCACCATCTTGGTAGCTCTCCTTTGAACCTGCTCCAGCTTGTCAGCGTCTTTCTTAAACTGGGGTGACCAGAACTGGACACAGTACTCCAGATCAGGTCTGACCAAGGTAGAGTAGAGGGGGATAATAACTTCACGTGATCCGGACTCTATGCTTCTCCTAATACACCCCAGGATTGCGTTTGCCTTTTTTGCAGCTGCCTCACACTGTTGACTCATGTTCAGTTGATGATCTACCAGGACACCCAAGTCTTTTTCACATGTGCTGCTGCTCAGCCGAATTCCTCCCATTGTATATGTGCTTTTTTCATTTTTCTTGCCCAGGTGCAGAACCTTGCATTTTTCTTTGTTAAATACCATTTTATTAGTTGCAGCCCATTGTTCGAGTTTCTCTAAATCTTTTTGAATCCTCTCTCTCTCTTCTCTGGTGTTTGCAATCCCCCCTAGCTTTGTGTCATCAGCAAATTTGATCAGTTTCCCTTCAACTCCCTCGTCCAGATCGTTTATAAAAACATTAAACATAACTGGTCCCAGGACAGAACCTTGTGGTACTCCACTTGACACTTCCTTCCATTTGGATGTGCAGCCATTTAAAGCCACTCTTTGAGTATGATTACTAAGCCAGTTTTGAACCCACCTTATAGTTGCCTTGTCAAACCCATATTTGATCAATTTTTCAATGAGGATCACATGAGATACTTTGTCAAATGCTTTGCTGAAATCAAGAAATACTATGTCTACTGCATTTCCTTGATCAACCCATTCAGTGATTTTGTCATAAAATGAAATCAAGTTAGTCTGACACGACTTGTTTGATACAAACCCATGTTGACTACTGTTAATTATTGAATTCCTATCCAAATGCTGACATATGTGTTGTTTAATAATTTGTTCGAGAATCTTTCCTGGTATTGAAGTCAGGCTAACAGGCCTGTAGTTCCCTGGGTCTACCTTCTTCCCTTTTTTGAAGATAGGAACAACGTTTGCCCTTCTCCAATCGTCTGGGACTTCTCCTGTTCTCCATGACTTCTCAAAGATTACAGGAAGTGGTTCAGCAATTACCTCTGCTAAATCCTTCAGTACCCTAGGATGTAATCCATCTGGACCCGGGGAGTTAATTCGTTTAAGTTAGCTAAGCGTTCCCTTACTCTCTCAGTGTTGATTTTGTGTCTTGATTCTCCTAGTCCTTCATCAGTACAGTGAAGGACTGTTGCATGCACATTATCCCTCTTGGAAAAAACAGATGCAAAATAGGAGTTCAGAATCTCAGCCTTCTCAAGATCACTTTCGATCACTTCTCCATTCTCTCCCTGCAGACTTCCCAAAACCTCTTTGACTTTTCTTTTGCTGTTGACATATCCCCAAAACCCTTTTTTATTGTTTTTAGTCTCTCTTGCAAGCCTCAATTCATTTTTAGCTTTAGCTTTTCTGATACTTGCCCTGCAGATTGTACTGATGTCATTATATTCCTCCTTAGATATGTATCCCTCCTTCCATTTCTTAAAAATTTCTTTTTTCTTTTTTATCAAGTTTTTAAGTTCTAGGTTTATCCACCCTGGTCTCTTTAGATGTTTTCCATTCTTCCTTCTTTGAGGAATTGTTAATGATTGCACTTCTAATATTGCATTTCTCAAAATATCCCATCCTTCTTGGACATTTCTATCCTTTAGTACATTTAACCATTTGATCCCTCCTAACCTCCTCCGGAGTCCATCAAAATCCGCCCTTTTGAAGTCCAACATTGAAGTCTGAGTCCTCTCATGCTTTCCTTCCCTTATTATCCAGAATTCAAGGATAACATGATCGCTGCCTCCCAATGCCCCAGAAACTCTGATATCCTCCACCATTTCCTCTCTGTTGGTAAGAATTAGATCAAGGATAGCCGATCCTCTTGTTTCCTCCACCACCTTTTGGTACATGAAATTGTCAGCGAGAGAGGATAAGAACTTATTAGACTTGTGACTTTTTCCTGAGCGAGATTCCCAACAAATGTCTGGGTAGTTAAAGTCTCCCATAATCACTATGTCATGCTTTCGTGAAAGTTTAGCCATCTGGTCTAGGAAGAGGTCATCCATATCTTCTGTTTGTCCAGGGGGCCTGTAATAGACTCCTACAATAGTATCCTTTCTGTTGCTCTCTCCTTGAATTCTTACCCATACCGATTCTACTGAGCTTCCACTCTCTGAAACTTGAACCTCCGAGAAGACAATTTCTTTTTTAACATTCAGCGCAACACCCCCTCCTCTTTTGTTAAGTCTGTTTCGCAGAAACAAGTTGTAGCCTTCAATGTTTGTGTTCCATTCATGTGTGTTATCCCACCAGGTTTCCGTAATACCTATGACATCATATTTATCTACCTGGGTCAGGATCTCCAGCTCCCCTTTTTTATTTCTCATGCTTTGGGCATTGGTGTAGAGGCATTTTAGTTTGTAATTGATATCTACTGCGAGCTTGCCTCCTCTGTTTTCCTTACAAAATTTATGCGTTTGTTCATTGGTACAATTTCTGGGAGTAAGAATATCGCCTGGTTTGATTGACTGAGTATTTTTGCTTGACTTTTTGTTACCCTTCCCCTTTTGTTTTAGTTTAAAGCTCTCCTAATAACCGAAGCAAGGCGCTTCCCGAATACATTCTTTCCTGTCCCTGTAAGGTACAACCCATCTCTTGCAAGGAGTCCGTCATATAGGTAGTTTTCTCCATGGTTCAGAAATCCAAATCCTTGATGCCGGCACCACCGACGTAGCCACTTGTTCACCTCAAGAATCCTATCCCTTCTACTTTTATCGTGACCATCCACCGGAAGGATAGATGAAAAGACTACTTGTGCTCCCAGTTCCTTTACTTTTCTGCCAAGGTCTTCAAAGTCTCTGTAGATGTTTTCAAAGTGCTTTTTTGCCGTATCATTTGTGCCCACATGTATGAGTAATAATGGGTAGTAGTCTGTAGGTCTGAATAGCCTCGATATGCTATCAGTTACATCTTTGATCCGGGCCCCTGGGAGACAGCACACCTCTCGTGAGTTTCTGTCAGGTCTGCAGATAGTTGCCTCTGTTCCTCTTAAAAGTGAATCTCCCATGACCACTACTCTCCTCTTTTTCTTTGCATTACCATTTCTTCCTCTCCATTCCAGAGATTTCTCAGTGCCTATTGGAGTAATATTTGTGGACCTTGTCGTCGACTCCTCAGATGTGTTGTTCTCCTGACTGAGTATCTGGAACTGGTTGTTTAATTGCAAGGGTTCCGAATGTCTCCTGTTCTTCCTGCTCCTTTGGGTCACATGCTTCCATAACTCAGTTTCTGCAACTACATAATGATGTTCTTCTATCCCTTCATTTTGAAGTGTTTCCTCCATGCTGTCGAGGAAGTTCTCTTCTTCTCTAATCTGCTTCAGTGTCTTGACTCTCTCTTCTAGACTTTTAACCCTTTCCTCCAGGAGAGCCACAAGCTTGCATTTGTGGCAGGTAAAACGTGGCATCTGTTGTGGTAGGGTCATAAACATGCCGCATACATTGCACATGACAATACAGGTGTTCTCGCCTTCCATATTGCTTTTAGGGCAAGGATTTTAAAGATGTGATGCTAAGGTATGAATGAATTTTTTTTTATCCCACTGTACCTTTTTTTATTTTTTTTGTGTTTTTTTGTTTTGGTTTTTTTTTTTTGTTTTACATTTAAAAAAAAAAAACTTTGCGCGCCGTTAGGCGCTTGGGCCGTTTCTATTTAAGCCCTGCTGAGCAGAGTAACTCCTCCTCCCTGAGGGTGTGGCTAATTCCTATTGGTCCGCTGCTCTGATTGGTCTGAGAAAGCTTCTACCTCACGCCGTGTGCTCTAAGAAAAACTTCCTGTTTCTATCTCACGCCGTGTGCTCTGAGAAAAACTTCCTGTTTCTATCTCACGCCGTGTGCTCTGAGAAAAACTTCCTGTTTCTATCTCTCGCCGTGTGCTCTGAGAAAAACTTCCTGTTTCTATCTCTCGCCGTGTGCTCTGAGAAAAACTTCCTGTTTCTATCTCTCGCTGTGTGCTCTGAGAAAAACTTCCTGTTTCTATCTCTCGCCGTGTGCTCTGAGAAAAACTTCCTGTTTCTATCTCTCGCCGTGTGCTCTGAGAAAAACTTCCTGTTTCTATCTCTCGCCGTGTGCTCTGAGAAAAACTTCCTGTTTCTATCTCTCGCCGTGTGCTCTGAGAAAAGCTCCTGCTTTCACTTCACCCAAGCTGGAACTGACTAACTCCTCCCACTTGAGCTTCTATTTAAGCCCTGCTGAGCAGAGTAACTCCTCCTCCCTGAGGGTGTGGCTAATTCCTATTGGTCCGCTGCTCTGATTGGTCTGAGAAAGCTTCTACCTCACGCTGTGTGCTCTAAGAAAAACTTCCTGTTTCTATCTCACGCCGTGTGCTCTGAGAAAAACTTCCTGTTTCTATCTCACGCCGTGTGCTCTGAGAAAAACTTCCTGTTTCTATCTCTCGCCGTGTGCTCTGAGAAAAACTTCCTGTTTCTATCTCTCGCCGTGTGCTCTGAGAAAAACTTCCTGTCCAGGAGCTACTAGACCAACCTAGGAAGGGTACATGCCTCTGTGGACCAGTTTAGCAGTGGAGCCCATTTCAGCACTGCCAAAATGGGTCCCACTAGGGCTTCAAGGCCAGAAACTTTCATTCCTGGGCTTTGGAGCCCTTGTAGCAGGTTCCAAAATTTGTGAGAGTTTCAGGGTAGCACAGGGCCTTTCCTGGAACAGGTCATCCAAGTGAAGACAGCCCTGTTCCAGGCCAGCTGGACTTCACCTTGGAACCACTTGAGTCAGAGAAGTTACAACTAGGCCATTCTACCTCCCACACGTGTGGAAATGGCTTTAGTTGCTGCTAGTAGTAGAAGTGGCAAAGGGGGCCTAATTTGGCCTCTTCTGGTTTTCCTGTTACAAAATGGTTAAATAACTTATTGACCACACCTATGCATGCATAACCATGGCTCTTGCATGATGATGCAACTCACATGTGTCCAAACAGCACTCAGTTTGTTCCCCTTCCAGCTAAAAACAGTGCTTCCTAGTCTTAGGAAGATCCCATGTGTAGCATGATGGAAGCAGGAGCCCTTGCTTTGGCCCAGGAGTGAGATGGAGAATTGGCCGCTTGGCTGTGGATCCTGGCCCATCCAGGTTTTCACTGAGAGGCCCATGAGGCAAAGTGCTGGAAAAGACCCAAGAAGTGCCCCATTTCTGGCAGTTTATCTCATGGATCCTGGCAGATAGCTTGGTTCAGTTGCTTCATGGTGCCCAATGAAACAAACTGGGCCCATACTGGGGGGGGGGGTTGCATTGTGATTTTTATTGCTTTGCAAATGACATGCAAGCTCCCACACATCAGCGCACTCCTGGTACATAGTGAGTTGTAGTCCTCATACTTCAGGACATTTTTTGATATAGCCCCTCCACGGCCTGGGAATCTTGCATTAGTCTGCACTATATCACACTATCTTCTCCTATACTTTTTTTGTGAACCTTTGAAGCCAGTTCAAGAGATTTTTCTTAAAAACAAAACAAAACAAAACCTTAGATGATAAGGGACTTTGGCCCAAGCTTCAAATGACAGAAAGAGGCAGGATTGCTTGTCACATGCATAATTTCCCTGGCACTGCCCCACTTGTACATGCTGTTTCCCTGGTATATGTTAAGGCTTGATTCCTATAAACCACAAAGTAGTGCAAAGCCATCTTACACAGTTAATTGCCACCTGTGCATAAACAGCTGCTAGAAGCAACATGGAGCTCAGTCCGCCAATATCAGTCAATGACATTGCAAAGATTAGCACCTATCAATCAAAACAAATTAATGACACCCAAAAATGGAAGCCCTATCAATAAATCTATGTTTTTGCAGAGGGGAAACCCAGACTATCAGCATGTTGGTGGCATTGTGCAGCGACGTTCAGTGGTGACTCAGAGGCCACATCAAGTTCCTGAAACTTTCCAGAATTGCACTGAAGATGTGAAACCACAACTTCCCAACCATGCCAAACCACGTTGTTGTAGTTTAAAATCAACTTATAGAAGGTAAATAAAATTTTGGCAACTGTTCAAGAATAAAATTTTGTTTTATAAAGCCATGCTCTGGAAGGCATGATTGTATATTCCCAAAGTCTGCTTTTTTTTTTATTATTCCTGCAGCATAGAAGTGGCTGAGCAATGTTGGTTCAGTCAGATCAAATATTCACTCCCACTACCCTCTCGATCCTGATTCTTGGACCATTTCTGCTAGAATTTTAAATAGGGAGAAGCTCACATCACTCTGCATTAGCACCCCTTAAAGCTTGGCAGTAGGAATGCGCATGAATATTTGTAACATTCATTGGTCATACAAATTTGTACAAGTTTGGACATTTGTATATGAATCGAATGTTACAAAATTCGTACATTGACATTCATACGAATACAAATGCTTTGGAACATTTGTACGAAGCTTCGGAACATTCATGAAACAGGGAGGTGGGAAAGCAGCTGCACCAGTCACATCTGCAACAGATCCAGAGTAAATTTGACATGGTTTGAGAGCAAATTCAAAGTGGATTCAGGGTAGATTTGATGCTTTCAGAGCAGATATGTTACTGGATACGTATTGGATATGTATCCCTTTGTGTCAGATATGTATCGGATACCTATGCATTTGTATCAGATATTCATATGAATTTGTACAACTACATTTGTATTGAATAGAATCCTACCACATTCGAAGGGGATCTATTTGAATGAATACAGATTTGCTTACATTCAATTTGTTATTAGTCAAATGCAAAAAGACACATTCACGCACTTCCCTACTTAGGCAGACAAGCAACCGTCTAGTTATATGGTTATTACATATTCCCAGTTACAGTGTCCATCTTCCTGAGCCCCATGAAATTAACTGAGATTGTTAAGAAGTCATACTGTAGAAGCAGGGGCGAATGGTCCTTTATACCGCAGGGATCGCCGGACCCCCGTCGCTTGGGGGAGAAAAGAGAAACAGGGAAGGAGAGAGAGAGAGATACAGATGGTTCTGACCAATGGCAAAAATGGTTAGAACTAACTGTATCATGATTGGAGGAAGCATGAGTCTGTAAAATGCTCTCTGTTCGGCGAACAAACCAATCGGGCTTTCCAAAACATCTAAAATTAGTCACGCCCCCTCCTCCCTCCACAGCACGTAGAGGCGATCCTTCGGGTCGCCATTACTGCTGCTTGCTTGATGTTTAGAGAAAGACAAGGTAAGCCCTGGTCCCTATCCCATCCTGCTCCCCACTCCAGCCCTAAGAAGAGGACCCCTGTGCCACCCTGTCTCCGTATGGGGCTGGGAGGGCTCCCTGTGCTTGGCCTGCCTCCCTGAGTTAATTGCTGAGGTGCCGGCTTGGAAAAGAAAGGCTGCATTGCTGGGGCTTTCAGCTCCTCCACACGGCCTTCCTTCTCCGATCTGGAGAAGGAGGGAAGAAAAGGAGGAGGGGGGAGGGAGGAAAGAAGCAGGGACCTTCTTGAGCCCCAGCCAGCTCAGGAAAAGTCCCTGCGGAGGAAACCTTTCCTCACTTGCCTCCGGCGGCGCCGGCGGCGGGGCTAATGACCCTCGTGCGTAGGGTGAGTGCTGCTGCTGCTGCTCCCGCCGCCGCTGCTGCCTCCGACAGGGAAGACAGTCAGGGTCTCCCTGCTCCCCGTTGGCGCGCTGGGCTCACGCATGGGGTGAGTGACCCTGCTGCTGCTGCTCCCGCCGCCACCACCGCCGCCTCCGATGGGGAAGATAGTCGGGGTCTCCCTGCTCCCCGTTGGCGCGTGCGGTGAGTGACCCTGCTGCAGCTGCTGCTCCCGCCGCCGCCAACGGGGAAGACGGTCGGGGTCTCCCTGCTCCCCGTTGGCGCGTGCGGTGAGTGACCCTGCTGCAGCTGCTGCTCCCGCCGCCGCCAACGGGGAAGACGGTCGGGGTCTCCCTGCTCCCCGTTGGCGCGTGCGGTGAGTGACCCTGCTGCAGCTGCTGCTCCCGCCGCCGCCAACGGGGAAGACGGTCGGGGTCTCCCTGCTCCCCGTTGGCGCGTGGGGTGAGTGACCCTGCTGCAGCTGCTGCTGCTCCCACCGCCACCGCCAACAACGACGGGGAGGACAGTCGGGGTCTCCCTGCTCCCCGTTGGCACGTGGGGTGAGTCACCCTGCTGCTGCTGACACCGCCGCCGCCTCCGACGGAACAAGCCCATGCGTTTCCCTGCTCTCTGTCCGCGTGCCGGGGCGACAGCCACTGCCGTCGCGTCACACAGCAGCGAAGGGAGGCCAGCAACGTGCCCGGCATCCCGTTAAGGCTGGCAGCCCCTTCTCCCACCCATTCGCCCTCCCTTCCTTTCTATCGCTCCCCCCCCCATCCCTCCCGTCCCCGTCTTTCTTTCTTTCCTTTTTCACGCGGCCTCGCTTGCAACGTTATGGTCTAGCTTGTAGGCTTGGCTCTGCCTTAATGCCTCCGGCGAGGCTCCCTTCTCCCTTCTTTGCTTTCTCCCTCCCTGAAAGCCAGCTGGGTGACCTTGCCCCCCCCCCCAAGTTAGCATCGTCATGGCATGGGAAGCAGCAGCAGAAGAGTTGGGTTTTCTACTCTGCTTCTGTTGCCCCTTTTTAGGGGACTCAAAGCAGCTGACAAGCATTCTGTTCTTCTCCCGGGCTGGCTTATGCCTGGTGAGAAGAAGCTTTGCTAAGAGAAGTTCTGAATTTGTTGTTGTAATAATTAATTGCTTATATTTCAATTTAACTGCTTATTTGCTTGATTTTGGTTTGTTAAATAATTACTTGTTTGAGGGGTGTGCTTGTGGAGGAGGGTAAAAGGAGGGGTAATGTTGTGCTTCACTTTCACTCTGGCCCTGAGACCTGGCGGTGTTGCTGCTGCTGCTGCTCCGTCTGTGCCTTTAATCCCAGCCAAGCAACGGCAGCAACGCTGTGCCTTTCACAGCCGGGAAGTGGAGGAGGAGAAGAAGGGTTGGCTTTTCTATCCCACTTTTCCCACCTTAAAAGTGGGGACTCAAAAGTGGCTGGGAAAAATTACAGGCACTCTGTGAGGTGGGTGAGACTGTGAGAGGTTGGGAAAAGCTGTGACTAGCCCAAGGTCACCCAGCTAGCTTTGTGGGGGAGAGTGGAATTAAACCCGGTATTTCCAATAAGAGTCTGGCTCCTTGCCAGAAAGCTGAGTTGTTTCTGGGTTCTCCTTTATGCTGATCCTCCTCCTCTGCCTTCTCTTCTTCTTGGGTGGTGATCTTATCCCTGGGCTAGTGGGAGTCAGTAAGAATGGGTTGGCCCCCTCCCCCCCCCCAGTTTTCCCTGGGCCCCTTCTAGGCTGAGACCCTGTGTGTGTGTCTATTTGCAGTGCAGACTGATAATCTCCAGAAGGGACCGTTCCTGCTCCCCTTTTGCAAAACTCCTGATGCTCTTTCTGTCTCCCTACTCCCCCCCCCCCCGGTCTGGGTTTCACAGCAAATCTCTTAGCAGGTGTTTGTATGTTTCCTGGGTGCTGGTGCTGCCTGAAGTCAAATTATTTTCCTTCAGCATGATCCAGCTCAGAAAAATCACATTTGGGCTAAATAATGTGGGAAAAACCTTGACTAGTCACTGTGCTGATGTTTTCTCTGACTCTGAAAGTGGACTGAAGCTGGATTAAAACTTAGGTGTGAACACCACCTTGTTGTCTTTGTAGGACAAAATAAAAAGCTGATGTATCAAGTGATATTAAAATGTCAGATTACTTTGTGTGAGAATCTGTTTTTCCAGTGGGTTTATTTATTTATTCATTCATTCACAATCGAGACAGAGTGCTTTTTTATGTAACTTCTGTGTTAAAATTACTGGCTGCTCTCTTTCTAGTTCTTGGATGAGGTCATTAGGCTTGTTCACACTTGGTCTCTGAAGTTCTGAGTTTCTCCAAACTGCCTAAACTGGCTGGATTTTTCAGAGATGTTTTGCAAATTATGTGTAGTAATGATGGATGGCGTGGCATCACTTGTAGATCCAAGAATAGTTTAAGAACGTTACCAGTCTCTTTCCCCTGTGAAGACAGTTCCACACCATTCCTCTATATTTCAAAAGGAGTACCATTGACATTTGTGCTTCTGAAAGCTAGTAAGATCGAGCCCTTTGCTTCCTCTTCTTTACATTATGACTATGGCTGTGTTCACATCAGTTTCAGGCCACTTTCAGAATGAGAGAACACATCAGCAAAGTGACAAGCTGATTTCTTTCAGCATTTTCCAACTCAGAAGATCTACCTTTAAGGTAGATAATATGGAAAGAAAATGACTTCACTTTGCTGATGTGTTCTTCCATTCTGAAAATCAACTGAAGCTGAATTAAAACTTAGGTGTGAACACAGCCTATGTTTCTGATCTCTGTTGATTTCTCAGATTTAATCTCTAATAAACATATGGTGGTTCTTCTCAGGTTTGTTGGACTTTAAGGCAGGGGTCCTCAAACTATGGCCCACGGGCCACTTGCAGCCCGCCAAGGACATTTATCTGGTCTGCCGGGTGTTTTTGGCGCTGCTGCCTGTCCTGCTATGAATTTGTTCATAGTTTTTTTAAAAAACTATATTCTGGCCCTCCAATGGTCTGAGGGACAGTGAATTGGCCCCCTGTTTAAAAAGTTTGAGGACCCCTGCTTTAAGGCTTGTTAGACAAATTCATGGATAACAGGTATCAATGGCTACTAGAATGGATGCCTAAGTACATCTTTCAGGTTGGGGCCACAGGCAAGGATGCCTCTAAGGCCATTTGCTGGGATTTGAGACCAGGAGAAGGTTTGCCCTTGTCTCTCTTAAGATGCCCATGGGCAACTGGCAGGCCACTGTGTGAGACAGGATGCTGGACTAGATGGGCTGTGGACTGATCCAGCAGGGTTCCTCTTACGTTCTTACGACAGACTGCTGCTGCAAAGTGTGGCAGAGAAGATGCCGTAAGCATGGGGTTTAGGGGGAATTACAAGTTGTTTCTTGTTACTTCACTGGTCAGCCCAGTTACTGTTTATGTGGTGCATGATGGTGCCTTAAAGGTGCATATACAATTTGAAGACAAAACCAGAAAATGATGCTTGGTTGGTTTGCTTTTGCTGTTTCAGGGGGTGGGTTATAGATACTTGAGTGGGATCATTTTTATTTTTAGTCGTGTATCTGCTTGATCCAATAAATATAGATTAATTCAGTCCTGATTTACTTGCTGATCCAGAATAAAATACTTGCATTAGGTACTGTTAGTTGCATATGCTATAAAATTAATGCTGCCTGCTTGTATATGTTTCTGAAGTTTGTATTGCTAGATTAAAATAATTTAATTAATGAAAGGGAGATAGTGATACTAGATGCTTGCTACAGGACAGTGTTTGCTAAATGGAGTCAAGTAACTTGGTCTTATATTAAAATACATCAGTGTTGTAGACTTACGAGTCCAGTTTTTCTTTTTTCAGGGCTTCTGAGGCAGAGCATTTAATTTTCCATGATGCAGTATGTTGGTGATAAGATATTTCTCAGTCAAAATCATTTTTATTTAAGCATCAAGTCATTGGCTACTTGTTCTGCTATGTTTGGATATTCTGGAGTAAAGCAAGGACATTCAAGAGTATCTGTGCTTTATTCTGGAATATCCAAAACAGTGGAATTAACTAATTAAAGTTTGGATGTGGTGCCAGTCATCCCTCTTGTAATACAAAATGCACTTAGCATGGTTTCAGCTATGCTTGGGAACTTATTTTCTTTATCTTTCTGCCCCTGGGCCCCACCCACCCATGTGACCTCATAAGCCCCACCCATGTGACCTCATAAGCCCCACCCATGTGACCTCATAAGCCCCACCCATGTGACCTTGCCCAGCAACACTCCTTTCCCCACCCTACCTGTGAACACCCAGCTCTGAAGCCTACCAGCCGCCACTGTGTAGAAGGAATATGATTGTAGACAGAATGGTTGGCAGAGCTGACATAATGTGTCGCTTTGTTTAAGATGGTAGGATAAGAAACGTGCAATCTTGCAGTCTTACAGGAACTTCCCAAGACCCAGCTTGGGATGTGTCAGTTCAAAGCGTGATGTCACTGGAATTGCATCTCTTAACAGTATTTACAGTAGCAGGACGTCTGCCCCTTGTGGCAGCCTTTTCGGGACGGGACGCACGGGACGGATCCACTATTCATACATTGGCCGGTAAGGGATACATTGAGAACGCATTCCTTACCGGCGAAAGCAAATGGTCGATCTGTCCCCCACGTGTACCAGCCTTAGTGCACTTCAACCATCAGGCTGAAATGTGAAAAGGCCTCATGTCTTTAGATCTGCAATGGTATTGACCCTTCTAGTTTTAGCACTAACTGGAGTCTAGTCATGACAAAGCCTTGGTTGTAATGGCACAATGGGATCATGGCCATTCAGAATTCACAAATACAGTCCTTTCCAATTGAGGTTAGATGTGGAAAATTAAATCTGCTTTTGCCTTTTTAAATGCTCAGTCATTAAGAATAATGGAATTAGCAACAGTTGCTGAAACAGCAAAAATCTGATGTCAGCTTATTTTTTCTCCTTCTGTCTCTTTTTCTCCCTGAAACAACTTAGAAAGTAATCTGGATGCCAACCGATATTTCTGAAAACATATGCATACAAGATGTCACTGCCACAATCTGTTCCATTTTGGACTGACGCTCATTTTTTCCCTGCAAAGGCTTCAGTAGGCTTTGGTTAGCAGGCACAGAGTATGCCAGGTAAACTGTGTGCATACCATCTGGCCTATGCAAAAGATACCTCACACCTCTTTGCTTGTATCCTGGCTGCAGCTACATAACGATGCGGCTGGCTATGGATTCTGAATTGCTTCATTTATTCAGGCACCATATTGCTGGCCTTTGTCAAAGAGCCCATCTATTTGACAAGGTATTTGGATGGTCCTGTGCTAGGGTTTTCTCAGCTGCTGATTCTCAACCAGCTAGGGAGCCTGATGTGCTGTGCTGGCTATTGTATAGTGCTAAGCATGTAGTGTTAATGGCTGGTTTGATGTTATTTACTCCATTTTTAAAATACAAAACAGGATAGACTAAGGCTGTATTCAAACATAACAAAAGGTGTGCCTCAGAGAAACAGTATGTGACCCTCATGTTACCAACCCTTCTCTAATCTAACTTTTCTTTCCAAACTAGAGACAGTTCCTTCCATGCAGGAGCACATCGTAAGGCAATTATGCGCAATGATGTTAAGTGCACCACATGTGCACTTACTTTTACCAGCTCTGGGCAGGCCCATTTGCATTATGCCAGCTGCTTCTGCATCATGTGATACACAGTGCACATGTGCATGCATAGCGCATCATGGTTACACCAATGACGACACTAGTAGACACACACTGGCATCAACACCACAGCTGCAAGATGGCAGCACCCGGACACCCATCAGCACTTCTAGTAAGTGTCTGGACATGAGGAGGGAACATAGTCCATGCATGAGCAAGTTCACCCTTTGCTTCCCACAGATGGGAAGCAAAGGGGGAACTTCCCGGAGATTACTATAATGCATCATACATGGGGCTACCCTTGAAGATGGTATAAAAGCTGGAATTAGTGTGAATGGCACAGCTTGACAGCTGATGGGAGTTTCTGGTTGAATATCCATCATATGGGTAATGAAATATCTGCCTTGGTAGTCTGTTTCCTGTTGAGCCCAATTCAAGGTCTTGACTTTAATATATAAAGCCCTAAATGAAATTACTTAGCCTCAAATATCTGATAAAGTGCCTTCTCCTATATAGGCCTACCCAGGTACTAAGATCTCAAGGGAAGGCCATTCTTGTAGTTCTGCCACCCTCAAAAGTTCAAAGGGTGGCAGGCTTTTTGTGTGATGGCCCCCAAGCACCAATATTATGTGACTTTTGGCATCTGATTCAAGTTACTACTTCACCCAAACCATTGATGCTTACTTTCTTCCTCATTGTTGTTCCAAGGACCACTGCATTTGTGTTTTTATTTCATCTTATCTTACTGATTTTATATATACTTTTATATTGTAACCCAACCTGAGACCTTTCTGTCAAACAACAGTATACAAAAGTTTAGAAATACATTTATAAAACATTTTTAGCAACCGAGAGTAAGTAGTTTCTTGTGAACATGGTTAAAAACTCTATTACAATTTAAGATGTTAAGATCTGATTGGTATACTTTGAATACACCATCAGAGCATACACAGACTATTCCATTAGTGTCTTTATTCAGCCTGTTCACCATGTTAGGCTTAATACTCCCCTTCTCTCTTTTAATTTTATATCACTGCATAAACTATACCTATCAAGAGTTCACTTCCAAAGTACAGTATTGTAAAATATTTATTAGTGAAGCCAAAAGAAGGTTGTCTGCATCACCAGTCATGAAAAAAGGAGATAACTAGAAAACCACACAGAGGCAAGATTAGTATTTTAATAATGTCAAAAAGCATAAAACATCAAAACAAATAAGAAAGAAGATAGGATGGATCTGATACATTGTGACGGTGATTGTTCTTCAGGTAATCAGCTACAGCTACTGTATGCTGTTAGAATGAAAAGTTCAGAATCTGGCTTCTTTGAGAAAAAAGATTTTTCTCCTCATTTTATATTTTAACAGAGAACAGTGACAGGTGATTGTCTGAAGAACTACATCGAAAGGACATTGAAACTTCGATTTTTCTTTCTTAAAAATGCTAAAACAGCCTCTCACACGGTAATCTTGACATGATGACGCACACTGGGAATGTACTTATTTTCCAACATCTGAGAGGCAGCCCATCCCTGATCTCCATTCCTCTCCAAAATCACAACACCCCCTGCACTCTGATAGGATAAAAGTTCTGCCGCTCAACAGCGTGTCATCATGCCTTGGGAGAAAGGGAAGGCAAATTCTTGCAATATCTACCCAGTATAGTCCAGTTCAGCCCCCACTAGTCTTCATCCCCAATCACACCCAAAAAATGAAAATGGATTAACACTCCATGTGGAGCCCAAGCTTGATTAATGTACCTGTTGTATCTTTTATTGCATATGTGGTTATGCTATATAATGTACTAAGAGGAAAAGGCACTGACCAGGAAGGTTAGAGAACAGATGAGGAGGGGCTATGCCCAGCTCAATTAGCATATTGAAGAAAGGGGGGGCAGCCCAGAGAGCAACTAACCAATCAGCAGGGATGGAACCCTGGCAGAGGCTATAAAAAGGGCCTTCCTGTCAGAGCTGTTGTTCTGTGACTGGGGCTAGACTTAAGTAGAAGTTAGACAGTACAGATCCGGGTCCTGAGTTAAGAAAATAAGTTGTGTTGAAGTTGAACTAACATAAGAGTTGTAAACAAATAAAGTTAAATTTGTTTTAAAGACACTCTGCTTGTGACCTGATACTGGCTCAGTTGCTCAAGGGAGGGGGGAAGAGTTGCCATAGTAATGAAAGGGCAATAGGGTAACAAGAGTTGGAAGCTCGGGGCTGAACAGAGAAAAAGGCCTAGAAACCTACTATTTAAAAGAGAACTTGAAGTCTGTAGCTATAGTGGCCGGACTGAAGAAAGTTGGACGCCCGGCTGGGGCCTAGAAACTGGTGGCTGCCGGCCGTGGTCGTCACGCTCCGTAACAGCTTGAGACCCATAAAAATCAAGACTCAGGAAAATATGATTGAAGGGAGGAAAGTCCACAAATAAAACAGATTGGACTTAAAAGGTCTGAGTGGTGGGGGACAAAGATGGACTAAAGAAGAATTAAGGTGAAGGTGTGATCACAGCTCTGTATGTAATGGTTTTCATTGTTTGTTTTAGTATTCATTTACCTTTTAATAAAACTGAGGCCTATCAATCCAGCTTTAGCCAACTCAACTGTCTCTGCAGAAATAATAAGAGAGGATTCTGACATAAAACGTTTACAAAAACAAGCACTCAACATGATGTTCACCCAACAAGAGTTATAGTTGACGAACGCAAGAGTGAGATTTAGGGCTACTTAACCCTCTCTGTGTAAGGGTCCTGTTGAAAAGCTTTATCTCAGCCGAGTGGAGACACCTACTGTCTGGTGCTACAACTTCAGTAAATATACATCAAAGGTTGGGGAAATTGACATGAATAGCACCTTCACTGTGACTGCATGGAGCCCCAGTATGACGAATGAAAGACTTGGAGAAAATAATTTGCTCTGTACAGGATCTCCATTAAATTTAACTTGTGTTTCAAAGCATAGCTAATACCCAATTATTTAAATTGTATTTATTAGAACGACATAGCAGAACTGTACCGTAGGCAAAGTTATCAACTGATCAAAGAACTTTTAGTTAAGTCACTGCCTGTTTTTTAATTAAGTAAATAAACTTTTTTAGGTGCGTATATGGCCAAGACCTAAATATAGACATTTTGTTTTCTTTTTAAGAATGGTCAGTCCCGCTTGTAATTGAAGCTATCCAGAAGTGCTCTTATCCTAGGCTTTCCCTTCTCCTGTTTCTCCTTCTCAGCACCTCCAAGCTCCTTGAGACAACAACTTTCACTTTTATTTTATTTCATTTATAGAGATATAGTACTTACAATGAAAGACTGGAAAGACTCAGATTCATAATGTCAGAGGGTGAACTTGGGCCAGTAACTAACCTTTCATCCTGGCCTTCCTGTCAGGGTTAAGGTAGGATAGCAAAGTGTACACTGCTCAAAATACACGCATGTGCTACCAGAAAAAAAGAACAGAAGAGGCCATCATCTTTCAAAATATATACTAATTGCTAGATAGTATTCTACACAGAGTTGGGAGTGGCTGTAGTTCTGTGGCAGAGCAAACTGTCTTGAAAGCAGAGTGCTGCCAGTTTGATCCCCAATTCTCCCTGGAAGTAGGCAACAGCAAACTACTACTCCATCTCTGCTGAGAAAACTGCTTAGCAGAGCCCATGCAGTCATTCATGACTTGAAGGTAACCAACAATGACAAATATATAACATAGTCATTAGAATTCCAAAATGCAGTTTGCCATTCTTTGAACGATGTTAGCTGAATAACATTTGTATCTGCTCAGTCCAATGTCCAAGCATTGTTTATTAAAGCCCATTTATCAAAGTGCCATGTTCATGTATTTGAAGTATATCCCAAACAGCCTGTTCTTCCTAGTAAAACCTCTATTGCCTTATGGGGACATAAAAATTGTGATTGACAAAATCATTGTTTACCCCCTGATAATTACAGCATGCACACAGGAAGTGTCCATGGATTGCAGCTTTGCCTTCAATCTGCAATAAGAAATAAAACTACAGTTTTGTCTTTTAATGGCAAACAAGGACAGTTGAGAAGGGCTATGACCAAATCAGTATGCAGTCAAGATGCTGGATAATTAAGAAGATTGGCAAAGTCCCAGAGGAAAATTTAAGTGTTCATAGTCTCCAACAAAACACCGTCCACACATTCAATTTACTTGCCTGCTAAAGAGAAATTTAGGTTTAAGAGAGTATCAGTTCATAGAGAAAGGGGAGAAAGCAGCTTGGACAAGGCACCATTCATTGCAGCAAACCTGGCACTAAAGTTCTGCAGATGAAAGTCTGGCCACATGTATTGTGTCAGGAAATTAGCCTAGTCCAATCATGAATCAAACTGTGAACGATAGCATTTCCAGATTTTAATAATGATAAATTGGCACATGCTTCCATTAAAATCAAGTGAGTAGCAAGCAAGATAGACCTTGAAGACAAGTTCTTCCAAACAGAGAAATAATTAAGAAAGCAGTAGAAATAGGAAAAAGTCAAATTTAGGTGGGCTGTACAGAGCACTATCAAATTATCAAGATACAAATGGAAGGTAATCTAATAGTAGTTAAACTTTGGTTTACCCTTTGTACATTTGAAACTTGATATGGTCAAATGACTAATCAATAAAGTTCATGTAATTTCATTTGTTAAGCTTTGGTCAAGCTCAAGGCTTGACCAAATAAGGAGTGTTAGCTCAGCACACAGAAAAAGTGTAAATGAAATGGCAATTTGAGGCAAACTTGGTAATTTAGAGTGAATAGGTGGCAGAGGAAGTAGAACCTTTTATCCTAAACAAAACCCTAAGTTACCACCTAACCGGGAGCACCAGATTCTCAGCCTTGCCAATGTGAAGTGGGCTTGAGAGTTGTGGAGAAGGGATTTTGCACATGAGCTGAGCCTAATTGCCACATTAGATTGTGCTTACAGATCAGAGGGTGAGCCATCTATAGGTGAAGAGAGCAAGTTAATGGAAGTTCTTTAGGCCCAAAGACAGCAAGGCATGGCAGTTAACTGGTTCAGGAAATTTTCTCCTGTAGCAGCAGGCTGCAGGATCAAAGTAGCGATGAGCACATGGCAAGCAGGAACTGGAAATCAAGTGATGAAGAAAACAGAAGCCATTTGGGGTGACAAGAACCCATAGGAATGACAGAAGAACCGCTGAAGCAATGGATGACCATACTTGGCTGCTCCTGATAACTATTTTTATACACTCCTAATCTGGCAGGCAGAAATCCTGCCTCTAGAGTCCAGCCCAGGAGAGGGAGTAAAAAATCAATGAAAAATCTGGACAGTAATTTGAACAAAGAACGGTGCAACCCAAAAGGTAGGGATTGAAGGTTCCATTCAAGTGAATGGAGAAAGGAGGGGCTAGGTGAGTGGTGGGAAAGAAAACAAAGGATATGCATGACTCAAGGGGATAATGGTTACATCATACCTGAACTAACAACCTGGCTTTACTGAGAACAACTTGACCACGTATGAAAAAAGGTCTGATCAGAACTTGCTTAATCCTGCTCAGCATTCCTAAAAAGATATCTCCAGATAGTAAATGTTAATAAAAGGTTGCTCCATTATAAAAATAGTCCCTTTTCTCTACTTTGTTTTGGTATAGAAATTTCTAGACAGTGGTTAACCTGTGGTGATGGGATTACTCCTTCTTCCTTGGCAGTCTTTGGAAATGCAGATGTAATCAGCTGGTTACTTCTTGAGATCAGCTATTTTGTAACCTTTCCTTTACAGCTAAACCAGAGGCTTTTAAAAGTATATCTTATATTTCAAAACTGTATTGTATATCTTTTAATATGACCTGGTAAAAAATCTGATTATAACTCTGTATGTCCAGCTTACTGCCAATAATAAATGCCAATCATAGGTTTATACACAATTCAAAGGTGTCTGTGCCTTGGCAGAGCCCTGTCTTGGCTTGGCACAATGCTCAAAGTGGAGAATTCTGGTTACATATGGCTATACCTTGTCCCTCCCCTGCATGAACCAGTGCTTACATGAACCTGCTGGCCCTCAACAAGGTAGGTGATTTACACATGTGGAATATTTTTATCCCAATTTTGAAAGGACGTTTTGGGAATGTTTTTCAGGTCATCATTTATTCTCAGGTATCACGTGCTAAAAATGCATTTCTGTTTTTTTCTCTGAACTCCCCCTCCCATTGAAACTATCCTGTATTTGGATTATCTCAGCACTGAGTCTGATTCAAATGCAAGAAGGCAAAAAAGGTACAAGCAGGTGCAGACCCACTTAACCACAATATGGAGGGCAAGCTTGGAGCCAGGTAACCCAAACTGGCCACTGCCAGCCATGGCACAGTTGCACTGCCCAAGAAATCACCACACTTTGCCTTGGGAAGTGTGTCAAATTGCACCTGCCCACACTCAGAAGAACACCCTGCAAGCTCTAGGGCTTGTGGCTACAGTGGCCTGCCTAGTGTGCCCTTGTCTACCCATTGCCATATATGATCTGGCTGCACCACCCCAAGAACCACCTCATCTCACCTTGGCTAGGCATGAACAGGCTGAAAACAGTCTTTTTCTTTAAGTTGGTTTTTGACTGGAAAGTCAGTCTGGCCTACTATTAAGAAAAGTAGGGGTAATGTCAAAACTGAGGACTGTTCTCTGTAAAAGATAATATCCAGCTACCTTTTTCTGATGATGCAAAAAGGATGAAGAAAAATCTGTGCCACGAAATTATACAAAACAGTGATGGTCTAGCCACCCATTTAAACTGTTAAAGCATCAAGTCAGTATGCCTACAGTACAGTATCATCTATAATGTAGAAGCAAAGAAGATGAGTTTCCCACTCCCTGTTGGACTGCCTGCTGTTTATTTTCATCCTGCTTTCCTCCTCATATTATATTAATATGCAAAAAAGCAACTGCATCCTTAAACTGCACCCAATTACAGTATAACCTACACAAAGTGTGCGCGCACACACCCACACACCCACACTCATATTGACCAAAGTTTAATTGATTTACTAGTAAAACTTATTAAACATGCGGTTCTGACTGGATGGTGCCAACTGATGAAAAAAAAAGTCTCATTTGGTCAGCTGTTAAGCCAAAGTGCTAAATTTTGTGTAATAAATCTTTTGTAATACTTAATAAGTAGCTTGTGTAACAGAGTTCTGAAGGGGGTGGGGAGTTTATATAAGGCTAAAAGAATATTAAAGTTCCACTACGGGGGGGAGGGGGGAATGTTTCCAGGGCCAGATTAGTCATAAAATCCACAACATTATCAAGGGCTATCGATGCTTTTCTTTTTAATGACTAATCTAACACGAAAGACATCAAACATTTCTGCTTAAAAAAAAAATAAAACAAAAGTTGAAGTAACACTACACCATGAGCTATTTGGATAAAATATTACACACATATATCTGGGTTTGTTTTTAAAAAAGAAATACACATTTTGTTTTGCTCCAAAGTCCAGAGAGTTTAGGGCCACACTCTAGTTATATTAACTGCTTGGTTCTTCATGCATTCCTAAATTGCCATGTAATCTAAAACCTTGTTGTCAGCTACTCAGTATTGGAAAGTCCCTTGAAACAATCACGATGATTATAGGCTAGGTCAAAGAACAAAACTTGTTTGTGTTATTGCAAAAATATAATTCTAATCCTTTGTATCTTTTTCTATACATGCTAAATTACAATAAAAATAAAATACTCTTTTCAACTGACTCATTTTTTTTTCCTTTCCCAGCTCTCCCTTCCTTCCTTCAGATTCTCGGGACAACAAATTTCATTGTAGTTTGTTTTGTTTTTGAAGTTTTGAAACATGAGAAATCCCACTCAGTGTAAAATTCTATTGCTTTCTTTCCTGTAGGAACTTGACAGTAAATTGCTGAGCCAAAGTTATCTCACAGAGATTTCATTGTCTTATCTGCTTACATCATCTTAATGCAATTTTATTTTACTTTGTCAAAGTCGTATTAATGGAAATGTGTTCTTGATACCAAACAGGCCTCCTCTTTTATGCAAAACAGGATTCAGCTGACTTTAATAAAACGAATACACTGAACTCTAATAGTAACATACACACATATGCATACACAAACGCATGTATAAATTTGTTTCCTCAAGTCAAGGCCATGTCAGAAGGCGCTCCGAGGAGATTTATTTCTCTCTACAATAATTGCTTGGGTGGGGTTACATTATGATCTCTAAATGAATAGTATCACTTAGAACAAACACTTCTTGTATCTTTTATCTTCCCCCTGCGCACAGTGCTAAGATTTTCTTTTGAAAAACACCAAAGCTACTTTTCCAGATAAGTCATCAAAATGTTTCCAAAGTATTTTAGCTGCCAGATTAACTATATCTGGAAACAAAGAAAGTCTGCCTGCATTCTTGAAGGAGAAAAGACTGCCAATGGGTAGCAACAAGCAACAAATTAATTTATTTTGCAAGCATGAGCCAGGACATGGACAAAGAACTTATGAGAAAAAGTGCTGTGAGATTTAAAGAGAAAGTAATGTCTTTGTCCAAAATAAGAAAAAGAAAAAGGAAGGTATGGGGAAAGAATGTGGCCCACCAAGACACAATATATACATTGTTTAAATGAATGTTGGATGCGTTCTAGTAAACTTCAGTGTACATTTATTGTTTCTTTACTGTTTGCAGTTTACTTCTGATATTGTGCAGGCATTTAACACAGCTCTTTGACGGCAGGCTGAAAAAGGTAGTAGACAGTTTTTCTTAAGAGACAGACAGCTCGTTTGTTATTTTTATTTTTAACTCTCCCTCCCATAGACAACGTGGACAACCCACCAGAGGTGAGGAAAGGTATTTGTTTTGTTCCAGAGTGCTGTACATTTAAATATGCCCAGACAATTCCCTCAATTAAGTGCTAAAGTTTCCTATAATTCTCTGCTGCAATCACAGGGGATCCCACAGCAGACAAGTAATGGGAGGGGTAGTTCTCCCTGAATTTAAGAAGTTTTGAAAACTTCTACCCTGGGGAATAAATGGGATGATTAAATTTGCTCATTTTAAAAAATTCCTGCTCTGTTCAGATCTTCAGTTAATTAAGGGTCATAATGACCTCGTAGCAATTTTTGAAATCTAAGAATTCTGAGTTTTCTTCCGCTACCCCCACCTCCTACTCTAATTCTCTATCTCCCCTGCAGAGTCTAATATAATCTGTTTCAGGTCAAAAGATTGTTTGTGTCAGCAGTATTCAGGCTGCATAACTCTAAAAAAGCTTTAACAAATGCTTTAATAAATTTATCAACTGGAAAACATTGCAAACATTTCATTTCCTTTGATACAGGCACAAGGACCTCCCCCCCCCCCCGCCGCCTTTTCCCTTTCCCTTCACCCCCGCCCCCACACACTTTGCTGAAAATTCCTGCTCCTATGAATCACTCCAAGTCATATAGTATTTGTTTTAACTTTCCTCTGGTTCTGCAAACAGCCGTTCAATGGCCAGACTTCAAAGATGGTAGAAATAAAAAGGTTAGAAATGTGATAGGAGTCATCTATTATTAGACATAAAATGGTTACACTTTTTTATTATAGTCTTTAAATATGAATAATCCCTTGCAACAACAACAAAAAAGTTTCACTCGTTTTGGCCTCAGAAGACTGCTTAGGACAGTAAGAGTTTCCACAAACCGCAGTTTGCTTTAATTCCCACCCACCCTCAACCCCACTAATATTTAATTTAGATGCAAAAGCTGTAACATTATAATATGCTTCTCATAGCAAAGCCAAAATAGTAGGTCTTCCTCAGACTATAAGACTTATGCTGCCCCGAAAAGAAGTTACACAGCATGCAGAAAATAGTAAAGCCATAATTTTGAGTGGAGTGGGGGAAGAGGGGCTTGAGGAATGTTATAACCCACCACTGACATCAAATGATTTCTTTCTAAAGTTGAATGTGTTCTTAATTTATTAGCTTCATCCACAGTTGTGTTCTACATGGCAGGAATGTTAATTGTAAAAATCTGCATTGTAGCATTATTGGTAGGCAAGCGCAAAAGCTGCTTTTAACAAAAGATCACGGTTGCTCCCTTCTCCCCCCCCCATTTTTTTATATTTTAGTTGCTTCGTTCCTTTTGTGTGTAGAAGCTAAAAATATACTTTCAGAAATCAAATTAGTGTGAAACAAGGAATTGGCCTGTGAAGAATTAAGGAACTAAGGGTGAATTCCCATTCAAGGAATAAACACAATATGCAAGGCAATTTACAGTGCTATGTAAAATGCATTAAAAGGAAGCAAAGGAGCATCTGGCAATCGGATTCAACCCTGATTTAAAACACTTCCAAAAACGGATTGGGGAAAGTGATTCTTTCCCCTTCTCAGCCTTTTCCCACCTCTCTCTCCCCATTGCCCAGGGCGCACAGCAGCAGCGGCAACTCAAGCCCCGTTCGCCCACTCCACTTCCAGACCCACCATCCCCAGCAGGGATTCCTCCCAAAAAAAGCATCCTGGCTGGCTTGCTTGCTCTGCTGCCTGCACATGCACACCCATACACACATCTCCCAGTTCCTGCAGCAGCTTCCCCCCGAAAAAAAGCACCCTGGCTGGCTGGCTGGCTGGCTGGCTCTGCTGCTGCTGCTACTGCCACCTGTGCGCACATACTTAAACATACACATATCTCCCAGTTCCTGCAGCAGCTTCACTCCTTTCCCCTTTTAAAGATCAAGGAAGGAGTGAAACAGCCAGAATTGCACAGGACTGCCTCTTTCCTTGATCTTTAGGCTTGCATGGGTGGGAAAGGAAACATTGTTATCAGGTGTAAAGTGGCTGAATTGATACAATGAAACAGTCTGTGTTCCCACAGCAATAGGGAAGAAGCATTTTAAAAGCAAAAGCAGAAAATAACACCTCAAAAATCAGGTATTTATGTATTCCATTTTTAAGCCAAATAATCCTCAAAATAACCCTGAAACTGATTGGGAGGATCCAAACCATTTTGAAACCACTTTAAATGATTGGGAATGGGGACGAAGAGAATCCAAACTATTTTGAAACAGTTTTATTCCTTGAGTGGGAATTCACCTTAACAGTGACTAAACTGATGCAATACTGGCAGCATTTTATTCTTAGGTTTGTACACCATTTAACAGATCAAGAGTCAGTTGGAAATTTATCGGTCATTAATTACACACAAGAGTTAGCGCAGCTTGGAACAAGCTGAGGAGTGTTAGGAACACAGCAGTTGTTTACTAAAATGCTCATTATATGCATATTCTACTCTCTGGCTTCCAAAAAGTGGGAGAAAGCTTTAAATACTGAGCCCAATTCAAGGTGTACACGATGTGCATTTGCATATATGCATCTTTCATGCATCCACACTGATTTGTATAGATCAGTACGGGACAAAAATGGATTGCATATGTCAACATTTGTCAGTGCAAATTCGAACCGAAAATTCAAACAAATAGATTCAAGTTTGCTTAATCTGAATCAAGTTTGGGTAAATTCAAATTTTAAAGATTCGAATTGAAACAAATTTTTGGATATTCAAATCAAATCCCAAAAATTGCATTTGTGCACACACCTAAATGAAATGAAGCCTCAAAAAAAGTCTTGTGTGTGGCAGAACAACCTTCTGGTCACCTCAGTGCTATGTCACTTGCCACATGTGGATGTAAGACCATCTTTCAGTGCTATCAGTTCTTCATTGTCTGGTATTGCTGAGCCAGCAAACATATTCTAGTGTGACCTAAGGGAGGATGGCATCAGTGTGCAGAATAAAGAAGAAGAAGAGTTGGCTTTTCTACTCCGCTTTTCTCACCCATTTAAGGGGACTCAAAGTGGCTGACAAACCTGTTCTTCTCCCCACAACAGAACATCCTGTGAGGTAGATGGTGCTGTGAGAGCTCAGAAGAGAGCTGTGACTAGCCCAAGGTCACCCAGTTGGCTTCATGGGGGAGGATGGAATCGAGCCTGGTATTCCCAGATAAGAGTCTGGCTCCTTAACCACTAAACCAAACTAGCTCCTAATGCACTTGCTAGTCTGGTATACTGGCCAGAGTAGAAATGCCCTAATAGGCTTTCTCCTCCTTCCAATAAGTAACCATTGATTTAAATTGCTTCAAGTGAAATCATGTGAGTGCCTTTCTAAAGAATATTCTCATGTCAAGCTGTAAATAATTTTCCATGTTGAATTATTTTTTCATCTTTGGTAATCAGATATTAACCACAGAGTCTGATCAAGTGGCCCTACCTGCTTGCATGCTTACAACTTTAAATCTTTGTTTCAAAACTGTCTGGAGTGCTCCACCTAATCAGTTTCAAGATTTTGTACAGCGTCTTGACTTTTTGATTGTTTTAACAAACAATCATACTATGAATTGATTTTTGTTAACCCAAATTGTTCTTCATAACACATACTGGGAAGCCTGTTAGCACTCATCTGAGTGAGTCAGTCCACGTAACTGCAGACTCTACTAACAGTGTGATACCTGCATCAGACTTAAGTGCACATGAGGGCACAGAGTAATCTGTTCCTAACAGAAAGAGTAAAAAGCGATTTTGTAATCTTTCTTTCAAAATGACATTTTACCAGTCCCATATTTCTGCACCATAAAGAATGGAAAGGATGACTTTCACACTGTATATTCTCATAACTGGTATTAAAGAGGTAGGATGGCAATAGGTCAACAGATGATTTTGAGATTGTAAAACAATCCAAGCTTTCAGCAAATTATTTTTGATTTGCTGAGTCCAGGTTCTTCTACTGGAGAATATTATCCCACAATAACATGGAGCTTGGGGCAGGTATCAGGGGTGACCCTCTATTTGTGGTCAACCAAATATTGAAAATTAGCCACATATCTTATCTGAATACCAGTTTTATGTGACAAACCAAGTTGCATTATTCACATTCTTAAAACAAAATAATGCTATCTTCACAGGGTCAGTTCCCACTTAACTTAATGAGATAGTGTAACAATACCATCCCACTGAAATCACTGCTGTTTTTAACTTTTCTTGTATTTTTAAAACTGCATTTTTAAATTTGTTTTGTTTTTGATACTGTTTTTATACATCTGTTTTTAAATGCTGTGAGCCGCCCAGAGACCCTTGGGTATGGGGCGGCATATAAATTTAAATATAAATAAATATTAATAAATTAATAAATTAATTAAGACCAGGCCTAGAGGGAAGTTCCCATAGTTCAAATACTGGTGCAGTCCCCAGCCAAACTACCAGCACTTGAATTGTGGATTTCCTGGCTTGGCCTGGCCCAGTCCAGCCAGATTGCATTGGCAACTGCCACAGCTACATCCGGCACACACCTGGATGTTGCCATGACAACTGGTCCCTGGCATAAAACAGTGCAGCTGCAACTGTGCACTGTGAATGCTGTGATCAGAAGTTCACCAGCTTCTCCCAGGCCAGATTCCCACAAGGGAAATTAATCTGGTTTTAAATCAGGGATTTTTTTAAAATCAGAAGTGAGGTCTGGTTTTTCGTGTTCCCACTAATGCAGACTCACTCTCCATTCTTCAGTGCCTGGCGGGGGAGGAACCCTCCCACCTCTGTCCTTCCCTCAGCAGAACATCTTCCCCAGGCAGTCAGCAATTGGACACCAACATACGCTAACTTCATTGGGGCTGGCAATTCAAACCCCACCCTCCATATAAACTTTCCCCTTTGGAGTCCTTCGACAGCAGCTTTAGTTCACCGTTTGTCCCCCACACACACCTTGTATCCACCATAGCACAACTTCTTTCTCCTGTTAACAAGCCAGTAGAGCATTAAATATCACTTTCTCTTCCTCTTATAATGAAGCTTTCTGTAGAGGCAGTGCTGGAAGGGAAGAAACAGGCAGGCTAGCTTTTCGCTAGATTGTTAGAGCAGATCAGCGCAAAATGGCAGGGACTGAAGGCATGGATGGCAGAGGCGAATGGCTGCTGAGCAGAGGGAGCCAGTGGGAGAAGAAGCAACTGACCAGCGGGGCTTTCCTCCTTGTAAGCCCGTGGCTGTGTGAAGGGAGGAGGCTTTTCTCCTTGCCCTGGCTGGGTGAGGAGGGACAGCAAGAAACACCAAGGCTTCTGCTCTGCTTCTTTCCCTAGCCAGGCATGCTTATCCATTCAAGGCGAGCAGATCAGCCGCCCCTTAGACCCTGGGCACCTTGAGATGCAGAATCCCCTAATGTAACAAGAGATATAGACAGCAGATCAACATGAAATGGAAAGTCCTTCATGATCTTTGTTAAACACTTCCCCATTACTGGTCTGATCTCTTGATACACTGTTAGGAACTGCAGACTTTCATTCTTCACCACCTTCCCCCTCCCCCCTTTCAGCCAGCCTGATCTTCATATGCTAAGGAGAATGCCCCTAAGGCATGGTTCCCTCCCCAAAAAAACTGCCTGTGTTCCAATTTTCTAATAGTGTGGAATATTTCTAAATCCAGCAGTGAGACCCCTTTTAATCTGAATAGGGTTTTTTCACGTTTCAGGACCTTTAATCCGCAGGAACGAGGGGTCCCTTGCAAACTGTCAGAACTGGGGGAACTCAAGCCAGTTTCAAGCCTGACTATATCCTGTGTCGGAACACAGACCCAGTTAAGCTATGGACATATTTTTACTTGTCCACAGCCACAGAAGACCGGGGCAACTGGAGGGAACTTCTGGACACACCTGGATGGTGACAACAGTGCAAACAGACTTGCCTCAGAACATCCAGAACTGCTCCGTTAAGGTCAGCAAAGAGGCCCACACTATTGGTCTTTTATAATTTGTGATATGGTCATACCAAATAATCACAAGGGATAAAGTCAGCATGACCATATCATTTACAAATTATAGCCATCAAGTTCAGAAAAGTTTCAGATTTAGTAGATCACATCAACATAAGTTCAAACAACATGGTTAAATTATCAGCTAAAACACATAAAATGGGTTAAATTTCATTGTCCTGTATACAAGAAGAAAAAAAATGTAATAACTTTCAGATGACAAATGGATAATTTTCATTTTCTGCCACTTCATTTTTTCTGTGCCTGGATGCACCTAGCACCTGTCTTCCTCTCCCCAATCTTTTGAGCAGTCTTTGTACATTGAAAAAAAACTTATGATTATTATATAAACACTGCAAGGTCAGAAAAGTAGACATCCATTGAGTTGTACATATAGAAATTCTCTCTGAGTAACCAGAATCCTGGCAACCTATTTTCTTTATTTGTATTTTATTTTTTAGTATTTAAAGGGGGTTTTTTTTATCATGCATTAAACCTTACGAAACAGACAACAGGTTTTTTTGTTTTTTAAGAAAGATTTTATCTGCAGCATTCTAAATTTGTAGCAGGATAAAAGTTAGATTACACGAATTAAAGTCTTTAAAAATCTGAGAATTTCTGTGCAATTCACTAACATTGTTGCCATCTGTGCCTCCATATTAGAAAGTCTGTCCAGCTCTTGACTTATTATAAACTGTTTACTTGAGACAGTTTACAGTATGTTAAAATAGTAACACCATGCCGTACATAATTTTCTGTTGTCCACTGGGTGTTCAGAGGAATGAAATTGTTTCAATCATTTTTGTATTTCGGGGTTGTAAAATAGTTGGTGTCTTATTTTAAACAGGAGCTTTCCCCTCTCTGTTCAGTCAGAAAAAGGAGGGACCCCAAACAATAAACAGATAAAACAGTATAATAAAAAAAAAGCCCTGTAATTAACACCTATGGAAAACAACTCAATTCCCCTGCAGTTTTCTCAGCACTCACCTGTTCCTTAATACCCCCTTGGTGCCAAGGAGAGCCTGAGATTGCCTGGTACTTCACCAAACAAATCACAGTCCTCTTTGCAACCATCCAAAAAAGGTTTCAAAAGCTGTTTGCACAAGCCTACTATGAAGCAGTGGTTGACTCTGTCATTGTTAGTTAGTGGTGCCAAAGAGACCAGCTTACATTACTGAAAGTTTCTAGGACTGCATTAAACAATTAACTCAATAACCCTACCACCAAAACTTAGCTCCAGTTTAATAATATTATGACTGTATAATTATGCAATAGCTGTGGATCAAAGGGTGTTTCTGCACAGGCCGTTAAGACCCCATTAAGCACCCGATAAGGACCCATATGGCGCACATCTGCAACTTGCCTTCCACACAGTGGGACAAATTAGGGCCCCTTCAAGGACGCTGCTTCCACATGGCCTATGCGAGATCTGTCTCTAATGGGGTCCAGGGGCCTCCGAATCCAGTTTTCAGGAAGACCTGGAAAATTAGGTCTTCAAACCGTTCCTGCCTGCAAATTTCGGATCAAAGGACGACACTTCCGCACAGGAACAGGAGAGGGAACGCATGTGGGTGGGACAGGAAGTCGCCATGTTGAGTGCAGCCGGGCAGCCACAGGATCTCAGGCACGCTGCTGATTGGTGGGCAGTCTGTCCGACATGCCCACACACTGTGGAGACAAGGATGACTGACGGCTGAGTGCTCCAATCATGCGGCACCTTGGGCGGCAGGCCACAGAAAGGCCTGACTCTTCTGGATATTGGTGCTCCAGCATCCGCACAGGAAACACATAATGCGTGCCTCGCTATCCGTGCTTCCCACGCGAGTGCAGATGCATTAGGCCTCATTTGGATCAATCCCTATTTCAGATGGATCTTCCCAGGGACAGATTTCAGAAATCTAGATTTCTTTAATCCGGATTTCAAGGGGGAAGTATGGAAACACCCAAAGTTACAGTGAGGGCACAAAATGGCTGCCTTCTGATATTTCTTTTTGAGCTAATATTCAGCTACTGTTAAGTGTCCCAGTAAAGTGTTTCAGGAAGACCTTTTAGGAAGAAGGGGGAGTTAAAACAACTGTTAACTACCCTTTAACTTGCTCATTTCATTTCTGGTTTCAAGCCCCTCCAGCTTAACAGGGTACAGGTCTCACTCCTGCCCTCATTTTGCAGGCCCTGTGTGTGGCACTGTGGGGTCCTCACAGGAAACACTTGACACCAAACTGCAACATCCACCAGGCACAATCAGCTTGGGAGGCTGTTAAGACTGAGGAAGAAGAAGGGAGAACACAAAATTGATATAGTTTATTCTGGAGCATGTTGGTCTAAATAGGATGATGGTTTCTGGGCAACAGACGCAGTAACTCATTTGCCAAGCCAGGGTCTTATATAACCTTAATTCACTCTACAAATTAGGTTAGTCAAAGGAAGTGTAAACATCAAACAACACTCCTGCGTGAGCTATTAAACATTAACTTTTTGTACATTTTTTTTTCTTATTCAATCTGGCTTACAGTTTTGAACAATAATATATGAGAGGCAAGATGATGTTAGAATAATTGACGGAACTGAAGTGATGACTTTGAGGGGGAAAAGAAAAAGGAAAAAAAAATGACAAAAGTGACAGCCAGAGTTTGCATGTTCACAAAGGATGTTTGGAAATCATAAGCTTATATATTGCATTCCCTGGCACTGTGCTGGGCGCCTGCCTTTGAACCATGTGGATTAGATTTAGCAAGCAGCTCTGCCAATGAGTCTCTCAATAACTTTGCAGAAAGAATTATATGCCTGAACTGGAAATCACTTGAAAACTAAGATTTTCTGGTTTTGTTTATGTTTTAAAATGACTTGATGTTACTGAACTTGCTGCCCATAAACATCTTGCTGGAAAATTACAATAGACTCAGAGTGGTTTTGGACAAAGTGAGGATTTTTAAGCAATGACAAAAACAAAGAGAGCACTCTTAAATATTTTTAACATTCTGTACATACCAGTGATGTAATTGGATGCACTGGCACAAGTAAGTGCCAATGTCAATAGGTCATGGTACAAATATGAATAAATAAAACTCTATGGGGGTGTGTATGTGTGTAGTTAACTGATGAGAGTAGAAGACATCTTGGGGGGGGGGTCACACCGATGGGCTTTTCCTAGTCCAGTTTCCTGTTTAGTGCACAATCTATAGTGTTAGAGAAAAGGAAGACATTCCTCAAAGATCCCAAGTCAGTTCACAATATTAGGCTTTGGTCACATGCTGAAATAGTCCGTATTATTAAGAAACAGGATTCAAAATGCACTAATTCTGACCATACCCAATACCTGATCATCCTTGCTTGGTTTGTCCTCAGTTTGGGTTGTTTTGCTCACACTAGAACCAGGGGGCAGTATGAAGCTGATGGTAAGGAGAGTCAGATCAGACAAGGGGAAGTATTTCTTCACCTAGAAGGTCATCAGTCTATAGAACTGGCTGCCAGAATATGTGGTAACAGCAACCAGCCTAGATGGCTTTAAGAAAGGATTAAACAAATTTATGGATGAGAGATGTATCAATGGCTACTGGAATGGATCCCTAGGTACATCTTCCAGGCTGGAGGGCAGGCAGGATCCCTCTTAAGACCCTTTTCTGGGATTTGAGAGCAGGTGAAGGTTTGCCCATGTCTTCTGGTTGAGATGCCCATGAGCAATAGTTGGACCACTGTATGGGACAGGATGCTAAACCAAATCAGCTTATCCAGCAGGGCTCCTCTTATGTTCTTTGTTTTTTTCCTGAGATTCCTTTGTGAGTCTTTATCTTTTGTTCTCTTGGGCCATGATCACACCTTGCTGAAATAATCCATCTTATTAAGAAATAAGACTCAAAATACACAAACTCCATTCACATCTAGTAACTAATCATCCTTCCTCAGTTTGACCTCAGTTTGGGTCGCTCTGCTCACACCTTCCTGTTCCAGTCCTGAGGTTCCTTTACAAGACTTTTTTAGATATCCACCCCTCTCCAACATCACAACCTCCCCTGCACTCTGATAGGATAAAGGTTATGTGACTCAACTGCATGTAATCACACATCGGGTGAAAAGGAAGGCAAATTCATACAGTATCCACCCCCTTTAGTCCTCTTCCCTGTCACACCCCCAAAATGAAAACAGATTAACACCCCATAATGGCTTGAGACCTGCAAAAAAAAAAAAAAAGGATTCAAGAAAGTATGATTGAAGGGAGGAAAGACCACAAATAAAATGGATTGGACTAAAAAGGTGTAAACAGTGGAGTCCAAAGACAGACTGAAGAAGGATTGAAATGAACATGCAACCACAGCCTCAGATGCAATGTTGCATATATTGCTCAGAAGACCATGTGTTGACAATTTCAATAACACCCTGGGCTGATATGCTGGTTGGATGATGGAGGTGTTTCTGCTTAGCTCTGTTCCTCAGGCTGCTCAATGCAACAGTGCTCTAGACCACTGGAATAGAGAGAAAAGATTGCTGTAGTCTACAGGAATTCCATTATTCTTGCCAGATGGTGAATCCATCTTGCAACTAAGACTGTGATCAGACTAGGCAAAAACAAAACAAAACAGCATCTCGGAGGTGGCTTAGAGAAGACTTTGAGGTGGGATTGTTCATCCTCCCCTCTCTCCTGAATATTCTGTGCTAGAAAAGATGGATTAGAGAAGGATTAGGAACACGAGGGTCACACAGTGTCTCTCTCTGAGGTGCCCCTTTTGTTGTCTGAAACAGACACCAGAATGATGATGGACCATTGTTCTGAGATACAGCCACAATTCTAGTTCACTTCCTCCTCCTCTGACTTCATGTCACCCTCCCCAACCATGGCTGAAAGGAGTCACAGACAAGACCAGAGTCACTGTCACTGTTCCAGGACTGACAGAGCTGCCCTGCTTCCCTTTGTCGTGCTTTTTCTCACTTCCCAGAATGTTCCTGACCAAAAATTCTTTCTAGGCCATTGTAAGAAATTTAACTTGACTGGTCACCTAGTGGAGTCCAAAGCATTTTTAAAGGATATTGCCTTGGCATACACAACCAGTGAGCCCTGTGTGTGTGTGTGCGCACGCGTGTGTGCATTTGCGTGTGCTAGGAACTGGCATTTCCCCAAAGGCTTAAAGAGAAGGCTACCGTTGTGCCTGGACCTTCCCTTGCTGACCTGTCTTTTCAACTGCACACGCACGTGAGCAGCTCAGGTAGTTTCCACATTAAAAGTTGACAATCTCCTTTGTTTTTCCTAGCCATAGTCCTTCCCCCTCCTGTGAATATTTAGGTTCGCTATTGTGTTGCGTTGGTCTGAGTTCCTAACAGCTATTAAAAGAGAAATAAATAATATAACAGCAAAGCAGTAGATTATTATGTGTATATAAACAGCAACCTTATTTGTCAAGCAACAGTTGGGAACAGTAGCTTTTTTGAGCAGTAGCTTTTTCCAAAAACAAATATAAACACAAAACAAATAAAATCTTGAGAAATGGCACTGAACAGGCTCAGGGATGAACACCTATGCTCCCCACCCCCTTAATACTTTGTTACTTTTAAGCAGACTTTTCAGTAGAAATCTTAATTAAATGTGATGCCCAGAAGCTCCTTTCTTAACACTAGATTGACCTTTCCAAAGAGCAGCAACAGTGTCAATTAGATTGTGCATAGCTCAAGAGAGGTCATTTTGTAAATTAAACGTATTGTCTAGCACATATCTCAACTTCCACTTCTTTCTGATGCAACATAAATCACACTGCAAGATCAGACTGGGCTGACTTTGAGCTAGAGGCAGACCACTCTCTGGCTAGAAGGCAAGTGTTAACATTGTTCTGGGACTACTAGCCATCCTGAGACCCTTTGTGTTTCTTTGCTAGGTCTATTTATGAGACTGGTGATGATACGTCATGGACAGTAGAAGGCAAAAACTTCCACACTTATTTTTTTTTAAAAAAAAACCTCAGCTGTCTGGGCACAATAACCAAAGACCCCACTGACCCCTCTCTTTTTGAATTAGGGGTAGGGACCCTAATCCACCCTTTTTTAAATCAATCCTGTTCATGTGGTGACATCATCTGAAACAATGTGTAAGAGCCTGCTGGCCCCAGCCTACTGTTGTTGTTGTTGTTGTTGTTTTTATTGTTCAAAAATTAGCCTGTTCATGCATGCATACACATAACACCAAGGGCACCATCAGTGGCTTCCAAAGCTTAGAGTTCGGGCATCCAGGAGTCCATTCCACCCTCACCATGTTCTCAGTTTTGAGCAGTCTGGATGGTGGAACAGGACTAGTGGTGTGGGAAAAGGGGCTGGGCAGTAACTGGAAAGTCATGTTTTCATGTCCATGAACCAGGCTTTGAATTGTAATAGATCAAAGGCCAGTGGAGCCTAAGAAAAGGAGCTTGCCAGAAGCATATCACAACAGTCATAAAAGAGATGCACCAGGTGCCGGTTTGCTACTGAACCCAATTCGGTGTGTTAATGTATAAGGCCCTAAATGGCCTGGGCCCCAAATATTTAAAGAATAACCTTCTCCCATATCAGCCTGCCCATGCCTTAAGACCCTTCTGATTGTACCACCATCTTCAGCAGGTAAAGGGGCGGCATCTGGGCATGTCTTCTCAGAGGTGGCCCCCAAGCTATGGAATAGGCTCCTCACTGAGGTGCACCAGGAATCTTCACTTTCTATGTCCAGGAGATGCATCTATTTAGCCTAGTCTTTGATTAAGAAAACAATTTCCATTTCCCACTTTTAGGCACTGTTTTTAGTGTAACAATGTTACATTTTATTTTTAGTACTGAAACCCATCCTGAAACCTTCAGGTACAGGGTAGGATAAAAATGCCATTAAATAAATGAATATACCGTAGGGATGTGCACAAATTATCAGCTCTGCAGCCGCACAAATTTGTGCAAATTCAAACATTCGCATTTGAATTGAAAATTGGCTGTATTCAAAGACTGTCGTTCAAATGTGAAGCAAATGCTTTCATGCATCCGTCTGACGCTTCTTTATATTTGTGAAGTGGTAAAGCGGTGCCAAGTCACAACTGCAGTGGGTTTAGAACAAATTCAAAGCGGATTTGGAACAGATTCAGAGAGGATTCAGAGGGGATCCAGAGGCAGAGCTTGCAGCAAAGATTCTAAGAAGATTCACAGCAGATTTGAATCCTCCCATATTCAAAGTGGTTCTAGCCCCATAGTTGTGAAATGAGCACGAAAACAAAATCATGCAGATCTCTATAATACAGTGTTGCTTTCACCAAGCTGCTATCCTTAATTCTGGGCAACTAAAACCCACCTGAGGTCTGTGTGGATCTTGTCTTTTAAACCTAGAATGTTTTAAACTAGTCTGTGGTTTAACAATGCTCAGTAGAATCCTGTTGTCTGTTAGCTTAGGATGTGAGTCTGGATCACACGGATTCAAAGCTGCTGATGGTTCTAAGGTCATGTACGGCAAGAGTCCCTGCAAACAGCAGCTTTGTTGCCTTTTAACCGTTGCTTACAGCCTTTAGGTGACAGACGGTGCAATAAAGGACTGTTGAGAACAGAGCAGTAGCGGCTAAGAATCTGCAGGAACCAAATCATATGCAAGGCAGGGTTTCCTTGGAGTGCTGCCAGCAGAATTTAACCTACAAAATAATAGGTACAAGTAAATTTATTTTGTCTTGAATAGAATCTGGATATAGCAGCAGCCCCAACTGTAGCTGTTGCTTCCAACCTTAGGATTGTCCTCTTGGGGTGCGTTCCCATGGTACTAATTTGTATCTCTATTGCCCCTCCACTGAAGTGGATTAAAGAAAAGCGGGTTCAATCCGGATTTAAGTGTTCCCAAGGGGGTAAGCAAAACACGCATTTAAAATGAATGGACCGTGTTATTTACCTGCATCTTTTTCTCCCCGCCCCTCGCTGTTTCATTGGGTAATCGGGCGGAAGGAATTTCCAGCTGTCAAAACACCTCCCCCCCAGCCAGTGATCCTGCAATCCTTTCCTTCAAAAAGACCAAAAGAAAAATTTAAAACTTCTCTGTTCGTCTCCCCTGCTTGCGAAGACTGCAGCCAGCACTCTTTACAAGATCTCCACCCAGCCAGCTCTTTTACACTTTCACTTTCGCGGAAGCAATTCATCACAATGTATCTTTGCTGTTTCTCTTTGGGATTGGAAAGAGAAACAGCAAAGAGAAAATGCCTGCCTAGATCGCTGTTTGCATAGATCGCTGGCTGGATGACAGGCAAAAGGGAGACAGAGAGAGAGAGAGAGAGATGATCTCTCCGGCCGGCAATTCCCACCTGGAAGAGAATCCCCGCCCCTTTTGCCACGGAGCGATCCAATGGAAAATGTTGCACTGAAAACCCACGTCTTCCAGAAAGTACTGCTTTAAACAGGTATTTTTTTAAAGCGGGTTTTCCCCATTAGCGGCGCTGGAAACCCGGATTAAAGCCGTGCATGGGACCGCTCCGTGGCAAAAGAAGATTTTCAGCAGACTTATTATTGCATGGGAACGCAACCTTGGAGTGGACTACAGTCTGGATTGCAAAAGCTCTGTGTTTTTCAGATCATAAGTGATGACCATCGATGCAACCAAAATACTTGTAACAAACTGAACCTGGATGCTGCCAAGTGGGTGAATGAAACATTTCTGCTCTGTCCTGGGTATTTTTGCAGCCAAGTCTTTTAGAGGGGTGCGTTCCCACCTACTGCGAACCTGGATTACTCTGGTCCGGGTTCTGCTGTGGGCGTGAGTTGGAGGCCAGGAACAGCACCGAGGGTGCATAAGGCTGTTCCCAAACTGGACCCACAAGTGCACAAAAGCACAGCAGTGAACGGCACGGCACGGTAGTTTTTGAGGCCTTAGGAAAGCCCCGTCCTCAGCTGTCTTCCTTCTTTTTCCCTCCTTGCTTCTCCCCCTTGCGCATTGCTCGCTCACCCCAGCTGCCGGCTCTCCTCCTTCGCTCGCCTTCTCCGGCACTAAAATCCGGACTGGATTGGAGAAGTCCTGTTTCACCAGGGGGGATTCCCCCAGAATTTCTGCAGGGGTTTCTGCAGAAAACCTGGGGGAAAAGAAGTGGCATGGGAATGGGGCTTCCTGGATTCAGACTACTGTCCAATTTAATGGGAACCCTGGATGCCAAGTCCCTATGGGAACACAGCCTTTGTGTAATTAAAACCTTGAGCTGTTTGGGCCAAGTTAAAGCAAATAGCCCTGAAGCTTAAACTCTTCTTTACCTGATTAAGAGCAAGGTGATAGTTAGCAATGAGAGTGATATGTAACAGTAGCCCCGGACTGTGACTGAAGCAGGTCTGCATGTGGACTGCCACATTTGTCTGGTGAACTGGCCCACTGGGAGCCTGTGCTTACAATAGCATGCGCCGATGAGGAATCACTTTAAAGTGCTTTCCAAAACATTCCCCACTTGTGGACAAGATTAGCTGCATGTATGTGGATGACAGTGAGTGACTAGTTCAGTCTAATGGGTACAAGATGACCAGCTCTGCTTTTTTAGGCTCCCAGAAGGCACCCTGGAAGTGTACTGCTACTGAGCACCTGGCTAAATCAGACCTAGCCAGCAGCTTCAGAGTTGGATCAGGAGGGACTGTCCATAATGTGGATTGTCTTTGTTGTGGGGCACTGGCCACGCTTCCAATCTTAGGCCAAATTGCTCAATCCTGGCCCTTGTGTACAGATTCTGTTTGTGAGTCAATGCATTAGGGGTGTGATTAGACTGGAAGTCTGGTCCTGGCAATCAGGGTGAAAGAGATTTCTGTGTCTATCTCTATTTCTTTCTGCACTTGGCCTTATTCCAGATTATATTCTGAAAAAGGGACCTGCTATCTGCATCCTGATGCAGATTAGATCAGGCCCTGGGTGGAATAAAGCTCAGTGAAGAAAGGGCCTCTAATCTCTGTCTCTGGCTGCATCCAGACTTGGGAATACTGAACATTCTGATGCACAGTCAGGACGTGGGCATCACACCTGATGCTCGATACTTCATAGCGGCAGCACATTATGCCGCTGCTACTGCAGATTTACCTACTGCGGAATGATGAGCACTCGTTCCATGTTATCAGGTAAATTGGCCCCAATTCCACACAATACGCACCTCACCATGCACACCACAGAAGTATCACAGCTTTCTGTGAAAAAGCTATGGGGAGGCTGCTGGAGTCCAGACAGCCTGCCATAGCTTTGCAGCCAGGTAAGCTGCGTATTTTATTATAACTGTGGATCAATCCCCTAATCTGGACACAGCCTCTATCTCTTCAGCACAGATCTGTGCCAATCCCAACATAGCTTCAGGATATAGGGGTGAAATTGATCAGTATCACTATTCCAGGAAAATCTACTCTCCGCCCAGATTCTTCTGGAATAAAAGTACAATCTACTTTGTCTGGACACCTATTTTAAACAAAATGCTCCACACAGACACACATGTGGATGAAAACTAGCCTGAAAATGGCCACTAGCATGCACATATGCCAACAACCCTGCACTTTGATGTGCTTCACACCAGCTAAATACCTGGAAAGAGCTGCCTCACCACCATGGGAGCATACGTCCATACAGGCAAGGGCCCGCCTTTGCCTTGTGATATTGCCCTGCATTTTGGCAGGGATGGCAAAAGGCAATTGCAGGATCCAAACAAGATTACTGGTACATGTTTTCCTCTTGCTATTTGGAGGCAGCCTCTATTTCTGTTACTATCATCTCTCCTTTTCCATCCATTCATCCTGGGTTTTCTTCTTCCCTCCCCCCCTTTTTTTTTTTGGCAGTTGAAAATTTCACCATTTTGAAACTTTTTATTTTTGAAAGGAAAAATATAGACCACCAACAAACCAGCCTGGGAACCTTTATAATGAAGAAAGAACAAGAATACATAATGGGTTTTGCTGAATATGGCTATGTACAAGCAGAAACTACTTTTCATTAGCAGAACCCCATCACTAGATACTGTTTAGTCAAATTTTACTGTCCCTTAAATCAGAATGCCATAAAAGAAGCAGATAATAATTTAATAGCATTTTTTAAAAATAATAAAACCACTGACTCTTAATAAGGACAGGCAACTGATTAATCACTCTTGTATCTTCAAATGGATCTGAGAAGTAGATTAGACTGCTTAAGTGTTTTGAAGATGGCTGACCTCATATGAAAATGTTGGTTCCAGTTCCGGGGTTAATTAGTTTTGCAGAAATAATCCATAATCTTGTTGAATATTTTTTCCACATTGAGGTATGACATATTATAGAAAGAAAATGAAAAAGCCTATAATTACGAAACCCCTTGGTTAAAGACATGACCCATGCTTGCAAAAGCTGATGACAATTTATGTTTGCCCCATTCATTCTTATTACATATAGTATTTTCCAAACATTCATAACCTTTTTTTTTAGAAAAAACTCATGGATAAATAAATTTAAAAAATAAAGTGACATATTGATGAAATTTGAGCAGAATTGTTTCACTAGATCAAGTCACTTGACATATATGGCTACAGAAACATTCAGAGGAGAAGGCTGATATATGACCAATATCCCACATGTCTTATTTTGTAACATATTTGTGAATAGTAACAAGAATCTAAATAGTTAGAAATGCAACATGCCCTGCCTGTATGACTGCATTAGAACTCAGTTCTTCATCCGTCAATTCTCCTGTATTTCACTAAAGGCCAGCTTCAGAAAGCAATTTAAAACGAAAATGCTAGACACAGCATATGCATGCTAGGAATATGATAGAATATCATTCTAATATTGAAAGTGTTAATATGATAACAAAATGCCCAGTAACAATACAGAATGAGTGAGTCCCCAGTAATACTGGGTCAATGCTGGTTTCTATTAGAAATGGAGGAGGAAACACTGTGTTTAAGAGGTCAACACGGCTATTACTGTGTTGAAGAGCAAAGGGAAGGCTTGAATAAGCTACCATTGCATCACACAGAGCTATTCTCCCCCTAACTTGATGATTCAGCTTATCCTAACTGTGCATGCCAAGCTGTTTTGGCCTAGTCTGAACTACTGAGCATGGTTCACATAGTCAAATTGGCAAAAGTAGTGGGGGGGGGCAGCAGGTTGATCTAATGTGAGGGTAGTTCACATCAAACCTTTCTATCTGGGGAGCAGAATACCAAGATGGTTTGTAGGGGGTTCCAATCCAAAAGCACATGACTATTAGATAATTTATGGTGTGGTTCTTACAAACACCATATAGTCGAAACTATGTTGTACAAATAATTGCCACCTACAGAAAACTAGGGATTGGGGAACCATGAATGCCCCGTCTTATCAATGTAAGGCAACAGAACAATGAAGGAATGCCCCAGATGATCAATAAGACAATAGCTCTAAAGATAGGAAACCTAGTCCACCAGAATGTCAGTGGTGCTGTGGAGAGGAGGGCCAGTTTCATAATATTAATGTGCTTCCAGATTTGGTTTAAAAAATCGTGATTTTCCTGGAGTTACATTAGGATTGTCACACATACCTGTGGCAATCCCAGTCATCATCATCATCATGGCCTGGCTTCGTGAATGAAGATCTAGGAAGGGCTCAGCCCACAACTTGCTGTATATGCGCTGATGGCTGAAAAGGTCAATGCTGGATAGGTCTCCGTGGGTGGTACTGTAAAGGCACAGTTCTTCCTGTGTTGTCTTTTCTCCTCAAAACTGGTTCTATGAACACTCTCAAAGGAGGCGGCAGCGTTGTGGATGGTGCATCTCCATGCCTCTCTGTTTGAGGCTAGAGTGAACTATTGATTGTGATTAATATGGCCAAGGCTGAAGGATTGTTTTGGGGAGTCGTTGTATCTCCCCCTTTGGACTCCTCTGTTTCAGCAGCCAGTGGTGAGTTCACCATAAAGTACCATCTTAGGAAGGCAATGATCCTTCATCCTAGAGATGTGCCCTACCCAGAGCAACTGTGTCCTCAGGAGCATGGTCTTGATACTGGTGACCTCTGCTAGTTCAAGGACAGCAACATTTGTCACATAGTCAGACCAGTGGATGTTTAAGACTGTGCGGAGGCAACACTGATGGAAACCCAATAGAAGCCCTGTCCCCATGCAACTGAAAGTCTGCTGGAACTCTTCTTTTGCCTCTGAGCGGCCCCATTCCAGGCTTTACAAGGCGCTTAGGGAGCTTAGGAAAGTGAGACACCCGCGATCAAATACGTGCACTTTAAAGAAGAGTTCCAGCGCTCTTTCGGCGATTCGCGGGTTTTGCTCGCTATATCTGCCTTGAGGACGCTCCGTGGCAAAAGGGGCGGGGATTGCTTGCCTGCACACACAGCCAAAAAGCATTCACACATCTGAGAAATGCAGCAGGTTCGCTTCCTTTCCTTTGTAAAAAGAGCCAGAATTGCAACATTGTTATCAAGTGATCTGTGAAAGCCTTAAAAGAGAATGAGCGAAGGATCGCGCTGCCGATGCCTGCAGCCGCTGACTTTGCCGGGGCAGAAAGCCTTTTCTAACAGAGAACTGAGTGAAAGTAAGTGCTGAAAGTGAATGAATGAGCGATCATCTGCCTTTGCTAGGGGTGGGAAGCCGTTTCAGGAGACGGAGATCTGGCTATTTTTCCTTTTAACAAGAGAGGGGGCGGGAGGAAAAAGATGCCCGGAAAGAGAAGATGGCTACCATGGGGACAGAAAGTCTGTTTAGATCGCGGCTACCACTTCCGGAAGTGGAGGTGACTTTTAAAGTCAGCTATAACAGAGTGACAGCAGAGGAAGCCGAGAGGGGCTAATAAGTCTCTTGGGGACAGGGCCATAATGTCAGAAGAATGCACCCAAAAGTGCAATAAAAGCATGATGTAAAATCCAGTTCTGATGTTGGGTTTTCCCTCATGCCAGATTACTTACCTTGTCTGTCATTTGTTCATGGAATTGCTGCTTTTGCAAAAGTAACTATGTGTGGGAAATGCACTTTTTTAAAACAGTGAAGTGGATGGGCCCAATGTGGCTCAATATTTCTCTGTTTTTTTTCTGCTATAGTCTATACCTGTCTAAGATTAATATAATATTGTGACCCGCCCTGAGACCTTCGGGTATAGGGCGGGATAGAAATACAAATAAATAAATAAATAAATAAATAAATAAATAAATAAATAAATAATACTGCTTTGTAAATGGCAGGTCCCTATTCTGGGATATAATTCAGAATTAGGTCCAGTGCAGAAAGAGCCTATGAACAGTACATTTGACTGAGTATGACTTCTAAAGGCAATTTGCAGGGATCTGAGAGCAAGTGAATGTTTTACTTTCATCTTCTCCTTGAGAGCCCAGAAACAACTAGTGATGCTGATGTGCAGGAACGAATTTGTATTTGAAAATTCAATTAGATCTTCACACTTTCACAATATTTTGCTAATGAAAACAGGTTTTTTGAATGGGGAAAATGCTGTGAAAATGTCTGCCCATGAATGCAAAAAGTTAGACATTTGAATGAATCATCAATGAAACAAATTCTTGGATGTTCATTTCGATTGCAAAATGATTGTGAATTTTTCCTTTGTGCACATCCCTAATTAGTGGGCCACTGTATGAAGTAGGATGCTGGATTAGATGGGCTGTGGCCTGATCCAGCAGGACACCTCTTATGTTCTTATGTTTTACAAAAGGAAGGAAAGTCTATGTAACCTTTCTCCATATTAACATGAAAATAGAGGAATGGAAGTTCCCAAATAGAGTGAGCAAAAGGGACCCCACTCCAATTAGGAACATCAGGCAAGTAGAAGGGGAAAATGTACAGGGGTAGGCAATCTTGCTTTGGGAGCTACTGACCCCACAAAGGAAGATGAAATTGTGAATGCAATGTAGCTTTCCCCGCAAAGGCATAGGAAAACACCACTACAGGCATGCCTCTCAGATCAAGAAAAGTAACGTGAACCTGGGATTCTGCACAGATGCAGAAGCCCAGTCAGTAGAAAAAGAAAAGAAAAAGAGAGAAATGAAAAGATACCTAATATGCACACTTGAGGGTTTTCTCTCAGTGAATGGGCATGGTAAGACATATGCAAAATAAAGAATGTGAAGGAAGGCTTCTTCACTTTTGCACTGAAATTTCTCCAGGTTCAAGGGAATGAAGGGACATGTTCTGTGAGGAAAAGACGTGGAGCAGTGCCTGAATTAACCCATCATCATAATCATCATTTTATTATTATTATTACTATGAGAAGGAGGAGGAGGAGGATTGCGATTATGATTATTATACTGAAACAATGTAACACAACACTAAACATGCCCCTAAGGTGATGTTATGTACCAGTGGATAATGTGAGCAGAACCCAGAATGTGAAGCTGCCATCCAAGGTCTTTCAGAATGGCATCCAATGTGCCAATCCCTACTGGGACCACCATTGTGGGCTTGTCCCAGAGTCGGCATTCTGAATCTTTCATGAGGGTGGACAGTTGTCTCCATGGTTGTCCTTGCAGCCCTCCATGAGTTGGGGGAGGGTAATTTTTTGCAATAGGAAGGCACTTTTATTGTATGCTGATTTCTCTATTATTTCTGTAATACTCTCTTTGCCCATAGGATGTGGGAGAGACTGAATACAATGCTGGTGACTTATAATAAAGATTTATCTGGCCTTGTCTGGTTATTAGGACTTGTATTTTTGGGGACTGTAAATAGTACTGTAAAATTCTATGGCTAAAGAGAAGACTCCATGCTTCAAAGAATCTACCCCCTGGGCCAACAATCTTCACTCTCCCTCATTTCATGGAACTTAAAATACATGATTGGGACTAAAGAAGATATTACAATGTCTACCTATTACAACCCAGATGGAACCAAGCTGGAGTAATTCCATTTTGCATTGCTCTTGTAGCAGCTCAAATGAGACCTTTGCATTCATTTCATCTGTACTCAGGCAAAAACCTTGTACCTTGTTCTCCAGCAGCTAGGAATCCCAATAAAAAGTATAATTTTGCCTACTTTGATAGAGTCGCAATATGCCCGAAAAGATGACAGGATGAAGATTTCATTGACAAATAGTTCTCCAGAGGGTGCTAAGTGAGTCCTATAAAATATGGAGTTTACCGGAGATATTCTGAGTCCCACCTCTACAAAGATATATATGTATGTATGTAAGTGAGCATGATAGGTAGGTTAAAGTAGGATGGCAGGTAATATCTCTCTGCTTTTCTGTGACTTGAATATGAGATATAGACTGTGATCAGACTTGGCAAAAAAAAAAAAAGCACCTCTGAGGCATCTCAGAAAAGGCTTTGAGGTAGGACTGTTCATATACCAGTCTGCCCCTCACCCTTCTCCTGAACATTCTGCAGTAGAAAAGGGGGATTGAAGAAGTCTTGGGAACACAAGGGCCACACACTGTCTCTCTGAGGTGTCTCTGAGGCATCTGTTTTGTTATGTCTGAACACAACCTGAGAGGAAGACTTCAGCTTTGTCATTTGGGACAGTAGTCAAAGCACAGGGTATGGCTCATTCCCAGAAAGTGATGTTGTGAAGGGGTCCAGAGCAAAGGTCCTTCAGTGTGGCCACAAACCCATGAGCTGATCTTTTCTCCCTCCTCTTCCTCTCATTATACTCACCTGCTCTAGAGAACTGCTGACTTAATGAAATAATAGATATGCATGAAGTGCTTTTAAGTACTGGTAGTTTAACTTCCACGCACAGATATTCTCTTAACTTGAGATGCATCTAGCCAAATTCCATGCTGGCAGGTCCCCATTTCAAGATATAATCCAGTGCAGAAAGGGCCCTGTGTGTGTAAGTCACAATTTGTTAGACATGTAAACAAATCTGTGCTAGGAGAATTCATTTCATAGGAGGATTTACTGTATTCTAAAGTCATGTCTCCATTGTCCTGCCTTAAATGCCTTTGTCAAGTCTCCAGTGTGGCATGCATCCATGTATTCATGACTCTCAGCCAAGGTATGCATGGGAAAGACTCAGGGTTTTTCTACACTTGCTGGTGTCCCTTACCAACAAGTGTGCTAAGGGTCTATATGCGAGGCCTGGCCCACTGCTGGTTGGATTACAGTTAGTCCCTGATACTGAGTATTTTAAGTGTATCAGTTTGGCCTAGTAGGAAGCATGAAATCGTACAGAAGGCATGCCTCCATGTTTGGGCTACTGGGAGACCCATTTCAGTGGTGCACCAATGCACCTTGCCATTTCCAGCCCTTAGGAGCCCTCAGAGGCTGACTCTGAAGCCCACACAATATAGCACTGTTTCACACCACAACTTGACATGGTTTGAACCAGGGGACCTGCTGGTCCAGACACACCAGTTGGGATCAGGCAAGGCAAGTGCAGAAGGGTCCCCAGATTTGATTTGTGAAGGCCCAACTTTGAAGTTTCTAGGTCACTTCTTGATCCTTTCCTGTTGCATCATCATGGTCCACCATGCCTGTGCACAGAGACTAACTTGCAAGGAGAACCCCCACGCTCAGCCTCCAAGGCAGGCTGCTCATTAATACAAAACATGAGGGACAAGTGGGCCACTTAGCCAGGTCACAAACCTTGAAGCCATACATAAAAAAAAGAAAACAAAGGTTAGAGCACTTTAAATGGTTCTGAGGACATATGAGAAAGCAGGTGAGTAAGAGGGGAAAAAAACTAGTATAAATATCCCTTACAAGTTCTACTGCCTTCTTAAACTTAAAGAACAAGTTCTTCCCACAGCTGCCTGCCTCTGTCTCAACACAAGCCCCCTCCTTTGTGTGACTCCCCCTTATGTGAGCCTATTTGGTCTAGCAGTTAGGGAGCTAGACCCTTATCTGGGAATATCAGGTTTGATTCTGCCCTCCTCCATGAAGTCAGCTGGGTGACCTTGGGCTAGTCACAGCTCTCTGCTGAGCTCTCACAGTCCCACCCACCTCACAGGATATTCTGTTGTGGGGAGAAGAACAGAAAGCCTTGTCAGCCACTTTGAGTCCCCTTAAATGGGTGAGAAAAGTGGGGTAAAAAAGCCAACTCTTCTTCTCCTTCTTCTATTTGAGATGTGGGGAGAGAGCACAGGACAGAGGGACCTGTTGAGCAATTGCACCCCAGTTATCAAAAGCTCTTCCCAAAGAGCCTTGTCTCCCCTCCCCACCCCACCCCCCGCCATTTTGAATCATTACTTGAAATATCTTTCCATTTTATTAAGTCTATTATTTTAATCTTTTTTATTTTAATGCTTTCAATGTCAGCAGCTTTTCCTACTTATGCCAAATTGTACACTTAGGCCACGGTCACACCTTCACTTGAAACCTTCTTCAGTCCATCCTCAGACCTGACTGCTCATACTTTTTCATTTCTATCTGTTTTATTTGTGGACTTTCCATTCGGGAAAGTCCGAGTGTAAGGTGAAAAGTCCACAAATAAAACAGATAGAAATGAAAACGTGTGAGCAGTCAGGCCTGAAGATGGACTGAAGAAGGTTTAAAGGTGTGACCTGTCAAGGAAATGCAACATGGGACATGCAGGAATAGAAATAAAATATGTATGTGAGAGTCAGAATGACAAAGCATGAACAATTAAGAAAGCACACAGGTGTAAAAGATAATGTAATTTAGAAGTCTTGAGTTGGGTTGGACTTAAGTATGAGTTAAACAAATTGAGCCAATCAAAAGTAAATGTACACGCCCACTGGGTGGAAACTGACTAGTGGGTGGAAACTAACAATTGCTAGAATAGTTGCAAGATTTGCTGATGTGTTTGGGGGTGGAGTAGTGGGTAGAGTTTGTAGAGTAAATAGGATATTGTGATGTATAGGGCATATAGTAATAGTGTTTGTATGTAGTAGAATAAAAGTTTATTTAAGACTACTGAGTTGTGGTGGTGTCTTGAATGAAGATACAAGAAACAGCAGTTTCCTGTTGGTGTTTGGAGACGTCTGGGAGAAGAAGAGTGAGAAGGCTGGGAGAGTTTGCCAGGGGTCTCAGCCTATTCTCAGAAAACTCTGCTGCTTGGAAGTAAGCAATAACCACTGACCAAAACTGGTCGGCTCCGCTGCATAACAAGGTGGTGAGTTAAAGCCTGGGGGAATTGCTAAAACTCCCATCATCCCTGACATGACCATGTATTCATTCATTCATTGAGTAGCTAAGTAAGTAAGTAGCTAAGTAACTACAAAAAAAGATTTTAATTTAATTTGATTTTTTTTAACTGCTCTGGAAAACTATTTCTAAGCAAAATTTTATCCCTGTAGACTGGAACTCTTTCCCAGAACACCTTTGTCTTTCTGCCTCCCTTCTCTAGGAAATTCAGTGTCAGAATACCCATTTCAGCCAAGCAATTGCTAAAATACCTAGTCTTCATTCTCATTCAAAACAAAGCACAAGCATGTACTACTGAATTGTCATATGACCTTCTCCTGTGACCTCAGTTCTTCCTCATCACACTACTGGGACCCATAGTGTAAGCTCTTTGAGTTCTGAGACTTGTTGTTGACGCCATGTTGTGTCATGTGCACTGATGGTGCTGTTTAAATAACAGAAATGACTGCTACATTAATGAGCTCAGGGTCAGCAGTGTAGACTTGATGCATGGCATATTTTTCTCAATTTGGCACATAATAATTTTAAAAATGTACTTCAATCACGCATAGTTTTTTGAGTAAACAAAGCTCTCCTTTCCCTTTCCCCTCAGTTTCCTCAAGGGAGCAATTGTGATAGTCATTAGTTGCCCTATTCATCATTTAAGAACAGCTACATCTGAAGCTCCATTTGAAATGAATGTGCACAAGACAATTACACAACAAAAGGACTGTAGGCTATTTGGTGCAGTTAAAGATAATCAGACCAGGTATATAATGAAGCAGGAGAGTAAAAGCATCTGTGTCTCTAGAGGATTCATGTAAACACCATTGCTTCTCAACCCTCTGTTGGTTGATGGTGAACAAAAACTCAAAAGATCCCAAATCTGCATGCAAAAAGGTCCAAACCACTCTACAAACACAAGACAACATAGTACAAGACTAAAGCAAGAAGGAGAGAGAGGAGTCACCCCTTTAAGTTAGAAAGCTTTACTTTTAAGAAGATAAGAACATAGGAGGAGCCCTGCTGAACATAGCTGTTCTAGTCCATCATCCTGTCTCACACAGTGGCCCACCCATTAATTCTGGGCATTCTCAAGGAGAAGACAAAGACAAATCCATCCCCTACTCTTGACTCCCTGAAAATGGCCTTTAAAGGAATCCTTCTTGCCTCTCCAGCCTGGAGGAGTACCTAGGCATCCATTCTAGTCGCCACCAATACACCTCTTCTCTATGAATTTATAGAATCATAAAATCATAGAGTTGAAAGTGAACTCTAGGGTCATTGAGTCCAACCCCCTGATCAATACAAGATTTCCTAAGCCATCTAATTTTTTCTTAAGGCTATCCAGACTTATTGCTCTATCCTTTCTGAGGCTGCAACCACACAAAGCACTGATAAGCCATCTCTTTGTGACAACCTTGCCTTTCATGCAGGGTTCCTCAGATGTCTTGTCTACAGCAAAGACAAACCAGTGCAGACACCCAAGAACAAGCACATATGGAACTTTGAACAAATTTGTTTGCCCTGTTCTCTCCCTGTTCTCCTTTGGACCTCCTTCTTTGCCTTAAATAAAGATTTGTTAGCCTCCCACAAGTACCTTCCTAGTGTCACTGTAGTAATGCCACCTTTCCTTCTTTCCAGACATGTATTTTAGGGCTCTTCTTTCTGAACCAACCTGTGGCTTTTTCGCACTACACCCGTTCCAAAGTTACAGGTGGCCTAAGTAACTTCGGGAGGCTTTCACCATTCACACATAGGAAGGCAGGAACACGTGTAAACGCGTTCCTGCGTGTCTGTGTGCAAATGCTGAAAGCGTCCTGAGGTTACTTTGCCGGCAAAGGCCGGCCAGGGGTGGGGATACGGCCCGCAAGGCTGCCTCCCATTGGGTGCAAGCACCCAAGGAGCGGGCAGCGCTGTCAGGCCGCTTGCCCCATTTCGTGCCAGCTCTACGGGCCCCAATTGGGCTCCGTGCAGCTGGCACGAAGGTGCCCGGGCACCTGGGCACCCACCCTGGGGCAGCTACCTATGGGGCAGGACCCCTTCGGAGATCGGAGTGCGTGGCTCCGGTCTCCGAAGGCTTCCCCGCCACCCCGATCATGGCCCTCTGCGGGGTGTAGGCACCTGGATCTAGGCGCCTACGCCCCGCAGATCAGCCCCCCAGTACACTCCCACCCACCCACCCTGTTCGCGGCCCTCTGCGGGGTGTAGGCACCAGAATCAGGGCGCCTACGCCCCGCAGACGATTCACCCACCCACCCTCAGGACAAGCTGCCCCGGGGTGGAGGGTGGCTGGATGGGTGGGGAGGGGCCCCTCGCCGCCCACCAGCCTCTGCGCCCAGCCTAGTAGACAGCGAGGGCCCCCCCTTGCCGTCTACCAGCCTCGCCACGGCTGCACGATCGCTCCCGCAGTCCCGCAAGGCAGGCAATCAGTGCGACTGCCGTCAGCTGCTGGGCTGATTTTCGGCCAATACTGACGGGAGAGGCGTGCCCGCGGCTGTCAGGAAAAGAAGCATGTGCGAATGCTTCTCTCCCCGAACGGCCGCGGACGCTTTGTACACGCGGAAACGGATGTAGAGCACTTTAAAGTGCTCTACATCTCGAACGCGTGGAAGACAGCCCGGGACGAGCTAGGACGCAAACCTAGCCACCGCAATGCAAATGCCGTGTCCCGGGCTGTGTTCCACGCGTTCGAGACCCGCGTGTGTGAAAAGGCCTCTGATCTGAGTTGTTTGAAGGAAGCTATGCAAAGCCAACCCTCTTTTTAAAAAGCAGATTCTCTCATGGTTATAATATTTGTACTTCATTCTGCTTCTTCATACTGACTGGCAAGTCTGTTCTCACAAAGAGGTACCTGGCACTAGTACATACCATTTAATGCACACAATGCCTTAAATGAGATGCTTTCATATATCCTCAGGATGGAAAACATGTTATGGGCAACTGTGTGTGATAAAAATGCCCTCTGGTTGTCCCTGTGTCACTCCATTTCCCACATGTAAACTGAGGCTGAATTTCAGGGCTTTTTCCCACTTGGTGAAAAGGTGCACTCCTGGTAGCTCCCACATGGAGCAATATACATTACACAGGGTGTGTCCCCATGGGCACTTTAACCTGAATTCAATTCGAATTTGGTAAGGAGTGTTCCCATGGCCACTGTAATTAATCCAAATTGAATCTGAATCCAGCACCCAGCATCCCCATGCAATTCCTTATTCCCAGATTTTATGAGGACTATCTTGCCTAAATCCAGAGGTAAAAAAAAGTCCTGATGAAAACAGGACTGAGTCCCCTTTTTGGAGCCGAGTCTGCATTTTCCCCCACACAGAGGGACAATACCGGGCTATTTGGGGTGGAGGTCTAGCATTCTGGCAAATGGCAGCCAGCTGTGGGTGTGTTACATTTTACAAATGTAAACTTCCCCCCTCCCTTGCCATCTTGCAAAAGCTCCATACAGTACAAAAAAAGCAAGAAAGGGGGGAGAAGGGGCTTTTATTTTTCTTTTATTTAAAGGGGCTTTTAAAACATTTTCTCTGGAAAAATCCTTTTAAAAGATTTTTGCTGGAAACATGTATCTTTTGAAACAAGTATTTTTTGAAAAGGACAGAAGCTTAGAAATGCTTGAATTGATACATTTGTAGTTGCAAAAGGGAGAGGCGTGAAAAAGCAAAGTAATTCCATTTATGTTTGAAGTCCCTTCCCTTCGTGTTTGCTTCTTTTACTGCAGGCAGGGTTTGCATGGGGGGGGAGGGGGTTTAAAACGTCTGTTTTTCTGTTTTTATTGCAGCCAGGATTTGCACGGGGGGGGGGGGGGAATTTAAAAGCCTTGTTTGTAACATTTAAAAATAGTTCCCAAACCAGAGGCATTTTCGCACTCCGGTCGCCCAAGGGGTTCCTTGACCCCAGCCAGCCAGGCATCGGCCTCCTGCCACCCCGGAAAGGGGCTACAGGAAGCCGATGCTCCCAGGTCCTCGACTCCGGCAGCCGCAATGGGGCCGCCGGGGCCGGGAAGGGCCTACCTCACCCCCTGCGGAGGGCGATCTCCTTCGTTGCCGGGCTGCGGGAGTGATCGCGCAGCGGCGGCGAGGCTGGAGATGGCAAGGGGTTGTACGATTCGAATCGTGGGCCCCCTCGCTGCCAACCAGCCTAGCCGCAGCTGCGCAATCACACCCGCAGCCCGGCAACGAAGGAGATCAGCCCGACCGCCATCAGCTCCTGGGCCGATTTTCAGCCCATGCTGATGGCGGAGGCGTGGCCGCGGCTGTCAGGGAGAAAAGCGTGCGCGAAGGCTTCTCTCCCCGAATGCGCCGGGACGCCTTGTACGCGCCAGAACGGATGCAGAGCACTTTAAAGTGCTCTGCATCTGGAACGCGCGGAAGACAGCTCCGGACATGCCGGGATGCGAACCTGGCCGCGGCAATGCGAATGCCGCGCCCGGAGCTGTCTTCCGCGCGTTCTAAAATGGCGTGTGCGAAAAGGCCTCAGGACTAAAAAAGCTGCATGGGCACAGCTATACTGGGATTAATTGACAAGAACTCAATCTGGATTTAAATTAGTCCCCAAAAATAGTCCAAAAGGGACCAAACCAAGACTAAAATTCCTGCATTGGGACACAGCCGCAGAGACACTTCTATCTTAGAAGCATCTTCACATGTGGCTAAGTGTAGAATGGTTCCGGCATTGCAAAATGCGGATGCCCAAACCATTCTAGTTGTTAGCTGGCCATCATGCCTCATCAAGGTATGAATGGGTCCTCAGACTGCATAAACCCAGGAGGTCCTTTAAGTCCTGAGCAGTCCTTCTATATGTACATTGGTGCCCACCATTATTAAGCTTTCTCTGTGTATGCTCAGATAGTTTACAACAGGGGTGGCCGTCAGTGCCCCTCATGCCCAAGTGTCCTTTGCAAATCAGGGGAGGAGAATATTTGGTGAAAATTGTGAGCCCCTGTCTGTGCTGAGAATAATCAAGTAACTGGGTACAACTGACATGAAGCTTATCCATAGCTTTATCTGATATGTTTATAAGAGTCAATAGAAGGAAAATAATTCCCTTACAATCTCTTGTATTTGTTTAGTTAAATGGTGCATTGAAAATGGTCTTTAAAAATGCAAGCCATGCTAACTGGTTTTTAGGGGAAAATACAGTAACATAAATTAGCTTCAGGCCTATTCACGTACATTTGTCAGTTATTCACTGCCTTCTCAATGGGCAATTTGCACAGCTGATGGTTTAAATTATAGCCATGGGGAAAAGCCACTGCATGGACATTTATGTGATCTGTGATAGCTGAATCATATATGCACGCTAGCATTTGACAAGGCACAAAGATAACAATGTGGCCCGGTTCCCATTACAAGCTTAAAACGGTTTTCCTAAACCGAAATAACAGAACCGGATGCTAACACAAATTTGCCTGATCCCATTACTTTCAACTTAATCACATTCGATCCAGATTCTGAGGATTGTACATGGCGTACGTGACTCATGGGGGGACTCAAGTGGCTACTTTCTAAAAGCTGCTTTTTGGGGCTGCCCTGTCTTCTTCCTCCTGGCGTGAATGCGCCACCCATAATGGACTCCTTCACAGAGCCTAGCTGGGTGGCTGCCGCTTGCATGGATGGATGAAAAATGGCACTGGGCAGCCAGCGATTCTTTCCCCTCCTCTCCCCATTGCCCAGGGCACACAGCAGCAATGGCAACTCAAGCCCCCTTCGCCTGCTCACTTCCACAGCCACACATTAAACATTCACATATCTCACTGAAACTTCAGCTGCTTTCCTCCCTTTTCCCTTTCTAAAGGTCAGAACTTTTAGAATTGTGCAGAATTGCAACATTGTTATCAGGTGTGAAGTGGGTAGATTACTACAGTGTAACGGGTGCTTAAGGGATGGATTTTTACAGTGAAACCACTATCTCTGGAAGCAAGCTATTGGGGGAGGGAAACCCTAAACATGCATTCTCATCCCACTAAAATTGTACCGTTCCCACAGCAAGAAATGTAAAACATTTCAAGCGCACGAACCGGAGCAAGACCTGTTGAAATGAGGGTTTACATTTACAACGCTTTGGGGCAATTTAACATGCGGAAAGCATGTTAAGCCAACCTGACATGGGGACTGCGAGGATCGAAACCATTTCAAAACTGTTTTAAGCTTGTAATGGGAACTCCCCCTGTGATACTGCAGAGGAAAGCAGCATACCCAGTGAAATGGACCTGGGGAGATACCATAGCTGACTCCCACCTGACCACAGCGAACCCTCTATAGTATAAATACCTGGCCCAGATTCCTACTACTATGGCAATAGGGGCATGTTCAATGTCTCCCAATATGCTGTATGAAGGTTTCCCAATATTCCACCTTGTATTCCAGAATTTCTACCAATTTGAACATAAACTATGATGTTTGCACTGATTATTGGGAAGCAGGACAGAGTGTAGGATCCTGCTAAGGTTCTGTCCACACCCCACTAAGCAGACAGGGATGGTTTGGAAGATGACATTGAAAATCTTTAGGCTTATGTTTTTGGTAGACTTTAATGTCCAGCCAAGGCTACTTTGTTTTAGATGACTCAGGCTGAACAGAGCCACTACACCAGTGTCCTAACATGTCACTGTTCTGAGGGAGTTACAGCTGGTATATCCCAGAACTCTGGTATCCCATCATTTCATGGAAACAGACAAACAAAAATTTTAATCTAACATGTTTTTCTCGTAGGCTACATCCAGACATTGCTACCTATTCTGGAATAAAGCATGGAATAAAGCATGTCTCGATGCGGCCTTGCTTTCCACTACAATAAAAATGAAAATAATACATTGTCTATTATAGTGATGAGGCATTAAGGCCCCAGTGTGGCATAAAGTGGATAAAGAAATGATATGAACATTTCAGAAGGAAATACTGAATATTGGGGAAACAGTTTCAAAGAAGATCTTGTAGACATCGAAATTAAAAATTAGTTTCAATAAAAGGAATACATTATTTACTTGATGCGGGTCTTGTTCTGTTCCTTAGCCTAGATAAAAACACAGTCAATTCTCCTTTCAGCTACAGTTATCTCAGTCCCATACAGTTCTATGAATTCGGATGATCTCTCCCAAGCTTTTTTACTAGGTCTCACACAAGCTTAGGTTGCTTGCTTCCAGTTTGTGTCAGCTGCAAAATACCAACTCAAATGCTTCCTAAACACTTGAGACATCAAACGAAGCAATAGGAAGGTGACTACTCACCTGAGCTCTTGTTGTTCCTGGCTTACCTTCCTGGCCTTCTCAGAGCCTAAGGATGCCGCCACCAGAGCCTAAGGATGCCGCCACCACAACTGCATAGCTCTGAGAAGGCTGAACTGGGTAGCCAGGAGCAACAAGAGCTTGAGTGGAAGGTTACCTTGTCCTGAGACACACATTTGCTCAGTATTCCACCTAACAAAAACAATCCATCATGTAATGGGGCATCATTGTCTTCAACATTTTGGAAAGCTGTTGAGACAACATAGTGGACATTTCTAATTTGCAGTGGTGCTCAGAAGCCTCAGTTGGCTTTATCCAGAGGCCTTTACCTGTTTCAAATCACAGTTTCCAGTGACTACTCACAGAACATCAAGCTTCTTGGCCGTATTGGAATTCTTTCCATCCTTTTAATCTGCCTCATACTCTTATTCTCTGCTGTTGTTCTGCTATTTCCTTGTGGTTCTTTGGCCTTGTCCAGCTGGATGGTTCTACTGCTTCTTCCCATGCTCTATGGATGATTCTGCACTGACTGGGATACCAGACCAGCAAGCATACTAGATGCTTCCATCCCACATGCTGGTTGAAATCTAAAGGAGGTCTTGCTCCTGTTGTAGTATGCTTTTTGGTCCAGTATATCAGCCAATGCAGAATCACACTATGTTTCAGATTCTCAGCATCTGTGTCAAGACAATATCAGTGCTGAAGTGGATTTACAGTTGATCAGATGTTGACAGGGATTTAAAACTAGTAAATAGGTCTCCATTCCTCACATCTCTTTACCTTTTTGATTGAACAGTCTCCAATATCTGGTCTTAGCTCTTGAGAATTAAACAAATATCTGACCAGAAACTGGCCTCTACCTCTGGTTATTGTAAACAGAAAATATGAACTCTGGTTTCATTATACTGTTGTTTTGATTATCCAATATAAAAATTCAGTATCAGGCATTTGATACTTAATTGGAAATTACTTTTTGAAAATCAAATAAGGAAACTCTAGTAAGAAATTTGTTGGACTATGTCATTACCTTATGAGTTCCAGTTCATGATTTAATGCTATATTTGTTATGTTCCCTGGGATTTTATACCATTAATTTGACAATCTGTTAGGTCCTGTATTTTTTAAAAAGCAACGTGAGGCTCTTACATGTATATAGCAAAGCATAAATTTAATAAATGGTAAAACTCGTAATAGACTCACTAACTATTTCCTTTTTACATCTAATACTTCATATATGTTTCTCTTAAAATGAGCATTGCTGCAGATGTGAGTGGACAGTGTGAAAGGGAATGCAGTTGCTGAGGCTCCACATTATATCATAGCCCTCCCATTATTTCTACCTCTGGTCAAAATTCACAAAGTAGGTCCTAGACCACACCGGGCTGAAGTTGTAGTTCAACAACATCTGGAGGGCCATTATTTGTCTAGCTCTGGATTAGAGAGTTATAACAAAAGCCTTTGCTGGTATTAACTGTACTAGGCTGACTGCTGCAGAGTGTCATTACCTTTGAGTACCATTAGAGTTAATTAGGTTTAAACCACCATCATTCAGGAATGATCCAGAAGATATTTCAAAACAGCTGAAGTGACTAAAATAACGAAGAGAAATCTGGATGCTACTGTGAGAGTTTCATAGAGGAAATGTGTTCTAATTTTGTAAAAATGCAACAGAATGTAATCTGTTTAATGTGAGAGGGGAAAGTTATACCAAAAGTTTTAGCTTTTTATTGCGATGTGTGGGATTTTGTGTTTAATGCCTGCCTGTAGTTGGGGTGTCATTTAGGTGGAGGTGTGCAAAACTATTCACAACAAAAAAGCAGCAGCCATTTGGCAGCTGCAAGTGTGCCAGTCAGTCAAGCTACATCTCCACAAACTGTTAAGAGTGCCCTGATGAAGCGTTTTGACCACCACATCTCCACATGTGGAGGTAAGAGGTGTACATCTCCATTTGCAGTTGCTGGCACCATCTGAGGTGCCTGAGTTCCTGCCCTCACCACAGACATCTTAAATCACCACTTGGAACAATGCCTATACTCTCTTAAATGGAGACACAGAGGCATCTTCCAGAACAGTGATCACGATGCCTCCCTCCAGATGCCTGCACAAAATCTGGCTTTATCATCAAGGGAAGATCTGGCCTTAATTAAACCAATTGCTCCTCCACCCCTCCCCTATGGCTACAGCACTTGCTGACCCTAGAAAACAGCATCAAAAAGGAGTCCTCAAAGAAAGCAATGTTTTGCTCATCTCTTTTAGGCACCGAATGAGACCTTTGTTTTGTTTGGTTTAATTCATAGAGGTCCCCTCCTCTCCCCAAAAAAGTTTCTTTGTCTGAATGTCTTTTATACGAGTTTTCTTCCAAGTACTTTTTGCTATAATTTAATGTATTTTTATATGTGTAATGAGCTATCCAGAGAGCCATATATATGTTGTGGCTGTATAAGTTGAATAAATATGTTAGCACAACCAGTGGCTGAAATCAGAGAACTCAGGTCAAACCTCATGGGATGACACCTAACGTACCTCTCTCTTAAGTCTCTCAAGACATATCTATGGCTGAGACACAGCAAACAAAAAAGCAACTTTGAGTCTCCTCAGAGGTAGCACAGAAAAGGCTCTGAGGTGGGATTGCTCACACAGCAGTCTGACCTTCCCCACTGCCATAAATATTCTGTGCTAGAAAAGGTTGATTAGTGCAGGCTTGGAACACTGTTTCTCTGAGGTACTCCTAAGGTGCCTCTTTTTGCTATGTCTGATCACAGCCCAAGAGTATGTCCACACTGAACTGCACCGGATCTCCCAAGTTCCCATGACTCACCCTCATAGGCCGCGTCCGCATGCAAGCCAGCTGGTGCGATTTGGAGACGTGTGATAAAAATCCACATTGTACTGTGGAATAAAGCGTCCCCATGTGGTTTGGGGCAACGCGGATCCAAACCATAACTGCCTGTCCCCACGGAATGGCGGGAACAGCGGCAGTGGCGACGGTGGCGAGAGGAGGGGATGAATGGGAAAATAACCTCGCTCGCTCTTCCGGTAACATTACCTCCATTCACATTTCTGGGAAGGCAACAAGTTTGCACTGAAGCAGGTGAGCTGTCAAGCAAATGTGCGCACATCTGCCCATCCGCTTCACATGACAGCTCATCTACAGTACTTCTTCCCTCAGTTTGTGTGAAAAAAAAAACCCCAAGCGGCTGCTGATCGCAGTGTGCATGGCAGGAACATGGAGCACATTTGAAAACCCCACCTGCTAATACTGCAGTCGCCAAGCTGTGCCCCAAGTAACCCGGGAGCATCCCCATGACCCCCGTGACAATACGTGTTAGCCCCTTATTTCAAATGCAGTATACTTGTTAAGTGGGTTTTTTTTAAAACACATATTAATGCTCCCGAGGCAGACATGGAATCCTTTCGGATTATTTTGAGCATGCAGACACGCCCATACTGTAAATTTTGAAGTATTCAAAAAAGCACCATAGTGCCACTGTATTCTGAAAGCAGACAATCTGTGCAAAGATCATACAAACTATTGGAGTACAGCATCAAATCCATGTGGCACTGTAAGAACATCACGTGTAGGGCTTGCATCATTTATCGACACCAGGGATTTTTCCCCACTGAGTAATCTTTGCACCCCTTGCAGATCAGTTAAGCCCTGTGAGACACCATGATAATTTGCTAAGACTTTGCTACAGGTTGGAGTGGAGGCACAGTCAGGAAGGGGAAAGGACTAGCAAAGGCAGCATTGCGGCTCTTGTTCAGGGTGCAAAGTGGCTCATTGCACTCTTGTGTACAAGTGGGAACTGTAGCTGATATTGCACCGTGGGATGATGCCAGTTTAGGATTCTAACACTCAGTCCTGTTAGGCTGCTCTGGGATTTCCAACTTCCTCAATTTTGTTTTGTTTGTTTTTAAAGCTCTTCTTATTCCATTTGACCTGCTAATATTTCTTCTGCAGGGGTGATGCGGCTTGTGCTACATTTTGTGTCGCCTCTTAGTGTATGTGTGTTCATGGGCTAGGTCTAATAACATAATCTAATACTTAACACATGTACATGGGCCAGGTCTAATAACTTAACACATCATTACCTTTCCATATATCTTTCCCATTTCCATCAGGGGTTTCTAAACAAAAGACATTGAACACCCATTACTTTTCTAACATCTCTCTCACCCTCTTTTCTTTTCATTTTTTTTTCTTTGGGGTATTTGTAATACATCAACAATGAGCCATATTTTGAATAATTCCTTTAGCTTTTCTTGTTTATCTTTCATTGGCACCGATGCTGCACAGTTGGAAAGGTTAGGAGGGACACGAGCTATTATTATTGATGCAATGAACTTGCTCCAAGCAAATGGGGTTGGTTGTGTATTTAATATATTAGAGAGGTTTCGTTCCAAGGAAATGTCCTTTTATATGAGGAAAAACTTCTTCAGGACTTGTAGCTCACAAGGTCTGGAAACTAGGAAAGCCACTTGGATCGTGCAAATATTTTATTTTTAAGACTTCAAATGTGATGACATGTTCAGAAACACAGAGGGACTGCCTTTCATAGCAACCTTTTAATCAGCTACCTTGTGTCCTGCTCAGGGGGAATTGTAGCTGTCTGAAACAGAAGAGTCTGAAAAACTCTAGACCGATTGCCAAACTGCCACTCCTCCACAGACTCTAGATGTTTGGGTGAGTGGCAGATATGTGGCCACTTCTCTTCCCAGAACCTGGTAAGGGAGGGGACAGCGTGGGATTCCATACTCTTTTGAGCACTTTAGCAGCACCCTCTACTTCCTGTGACAGGCTACACCAGTGCAGCCTCAGAACAATTGGTAATAGTTGTAGTGATGGTGACGGCAGCAGCAGCAGCAAGTGGAGGTGGGAGTGAGGCAAGATGTGAAGAGAAAAGAGAGGAGAGGAGGAGGGTTCCTTTTGCATACAAATATTCAATGAATGTTCACGTGCAAAGCCACCCACATTCGGGGTGGAGCTTTGCACAAAAGCAATATTTCCCCTTTTGATTTGCACCAAAGGCAGAAAATTGGCTTTGGCCATGTTCCCATAGGGACTAAAATCTGGACTGGATTCAGACTCAGCATCCAGTGTTCCCATTAAATTAGCCGGAAGTCCAGATCCGCGAAACCTCATTCCCATGCCAGTTCTTTTCCCCCAAATTTTCTGCAGAACCCCCTGCAGAAATCTGGGGGGGGGAGGGGAACCCTGGTGAATAGAGGCCTTTCCAACGCAGTCCAGATTTTAGAGGAGAGTGAAGGAGGAGAGCTGGCGGCCAGGGCGAGTGAGTGAGCAAGTGAGTGAACGAGTGAGCAGGGGCTGCGGGGAGGGGAGGCCACCCCTTGGATGTGGCAGCATTGGGCAGCAGGCAGGCGTGCATCATGGAATGGAGTGGGGGGGAGAAGCAAGGAAGGAAAGCAGCTGAGGGTGGGGCTTTGCTGGCCTCCCTGGTTGCAGGATCGGAGGAGGAGGAGGAGGAGGAGGAGGACGCCGGCAGTGGCCTTAGCGACAGCTCCTGTCCTCAAAAACCGCCATGCCACACCGTTCACAGGTGTGCTTCTGCGCACTTGTGGGTTCAGCCCTATGCGTGCTCGGTGCTGTTCCCGGCCTCCAACTCAAACCCTCAGCAGAACCCGGATTACTCCTGACCAGAGTAATCCAGGTTCGCAGTAGGTTGGGACATGCCCTTTGTGTACATCCCAATCTTAATCTGGATTTCTTGTGGGCCTATTGTACTGAATCATGAGAGGCATGCATATGGCACTCCTCCATGATCCAGAACAATAGGGGAACTCCTTTTCAGCAGCAAACCATAACATGCTGCTGCGAAACAGCCCATCAAGGCCCAGAGCTAGAACTTTCTTCCCTAGCCATCAGGGATAGGGGGTGGGGGTGGGGTTAGCTTCATGGCCCTGGCACTGATCCAGCCCACACCTCCACACAAACCAGATCAGTGGGTCTGGGTCTGATTATTCCCGATCCACAGATCCAGATCAAAGCAAAGTAAGTACAGAAAATGTAGATATTAAAGTTTTCAAATATGATGAGACGGCATTTGCTGCATTTTGTAAGACTTCCCATTTTTCATGTCATACATTGATTTGGAATGCTAAATCCAGTTTGTTTGATTAAAAACTATGTTATCATCAAGGCTGCCTCCAGATGTTACTTACCTATCCTGCTGTCTCTAGGGATTATTTTATTTTACCCAGATGTTAGGTCAATATTCCATCTTTTAGCAGGTCACTCAGTGACACAATCCCTTAAATCCAAGATATTGGATCTGTATTTCAGGACTACACCATGATCACATCTGGCAAATCCAAAACTACTCCAAAATAATTGAGTTTCTCACCCTGTCTCAATGTAGCCATAGTACACACACACACACAGATGATCTCATTTATTTCTCTGACTGATTTTAATACTTGAGTACCAAGAATAGTAACTAAAGTTCCCAGTCACCCTAAGTACACAAAGAACATTCCAAAATGTGTATTTAATGCTTCAATCTGTCTGCACTGAAAGGCTCCTCCCCTCCTTCTTAGTTGGTTTATATATATATATATATAACTAAAAACAGTTTGAGGTAAATTACTTGACATGAGATAAATGTGAGATAGGCTGCACTGCTTATTTCCTGTGTATTATTTGGAAAATAGAGTGACCTTTCAAAGCTGCTAACAGGCACGCTTCCTTTCTGTGTACTATGAATAAAAACTTCGGGTTGCCTCTTGTTGTTGTTTCCATAAAATGAATTTTTTTAGTCTGTGGTGGTGACAGTTGCTTTGACAGAGAACACTAATAATAAAAACAACTATTTTTCAAAAAACAACAACAGTAAGCTAACATTTTCCTCACAATTCTCACTCTAAGGGCAGATAATTCTCTGGATACAGCCAGAACATGGGCTTCTTTTGAAACAAGCTTTTGATGTCAAAAGGAAAGAAATATTATCTTTGTCTTTCTTCTGCTGTTTTCTCCACTTAATGTGGTTACAATAATGATACAATTTTACAGAATTAGCAAATAGAACGCAGATTGTGCCTGACTGAATATTGCTATCCCTGAATGGCTGTTCAATTACATCTCTTTTCTGATTTGCGTGAATCAGGAGGAGAGGAGAGGAGAGGAGAGGAAGGAAGGTTGATTTGTAAGTAAGTAAATGTATGGGGATAGTGTTTGAAATAATGCTATTTTTCCTATTACCCTTAGTGGTGCTAATAAGGCACAACAGAACAGTACTGTATTTGATATCACACAAATTCCCACTCGACTTTTCCCTTGCTTCTCTTCACTTCTGAGTTTTTATGAGCTTTGATGTGATGTCACTTCTTTTTCCAACCCATTTTTACTCTGATCAGAATGAGCAAACAAGAGGCACCTTAGAGACTGCTTAGAATCAGGGTGTTTTTCCCTTAATGGGTCCTTAATGGGTCCTCTAGTGCTAAGTGGAAAGACACCCTTAGTCTGCCCTTCCCCCTCTCCTAAACATTCTATGCTAGAAAAGGTGGATTAGAGAAGGGTTGGGAACACCAGGACCACACACTGTCTCTCTGAGGTGCCCTTTTTGTTTTGTCTGTCCAGAGGAAATAAAAACATGTCCAAATTAATAACAGCATGAGTGGGTTCTTCAGTTAATAGTCAGTCAAGTGGTGGAAACCTTACACAAGTTATTTTCACTTTCCTGGGCTATTTTTGTGGGTAAAAGTATCTCTATCTAACATGAAGCCCACAAGTTCTCAACAAAAAACTGTTTATAAATCATTGTTCTCTGTCTAAGATACAAAGTGATTCAGATAAAGGAGAACTTCTTTTGTTGTTGTTTGCTTTATAAATATGAATTCACCAAGTTTACACATCTCAAACTAATGCACAAACTAAATGCAAGTATTCTGAGATTTACACTTCACTGGATTCTGTGACACATTCCTTCAACATTATGTTTACACAAAGGCATATTTCAAGGGAGATGTCCAAAGTATAGAATATATTCATGAAACTAGCAAGAAAAAAGCATTAAATTACAGAGAATTGCTTGGAAACTATGTATTAGGTAAAAATGCATATCTTTTTAAATGAAGACAGGTGATTTTTTAAAAAAAGCTGCAGACTAATATAAAAATGGGGCTGTTCACGGTTGATATTGGAAACAGGAGAACCTTTGGGAAATAGCATTAGGAATGTGATATGAGTAGATGAAGGATGAACAAAAACAATTACATTTAGCAAGGATGAAAGAAAGAGAAGAAAATGGACATGATGGATGGGATCAGTGTTCTTGGAGGAGTTATAAGACCTTACTAAAAACAGGCCTAGATGGCAAACATTTGTCCATGCTATGAGTCAAATTTGACTGGTGGTGTTTACCTGCAGAGACCAGAATTTAATCTTATTCTTGGATCTTTGAAGTCTGTAGCTGAGTGCTAGTGCATGCCGTCCCTACCCCCATGCATCTGCAGAACTACTGGACTACACATGTCTGGGCATGTGATGACACCATCACCAGGACAACAGTGATGAGCTGTGCATGTATGCTAGCGTCCCAGATCACCTGACATGCCAGCATGCTTGTGCAGCACCTCAGATGACCCCCAGCACCTGAAGAGGTGTGAATGCTCTCTCCACTGGCCAGAAGGCAAGTTTGCAGATATATATGGTGCATGACTTTTTGCACGAGTGCTAGTGGATGCTGGGATAGCTTCTGGGATACCAGGAGATGTTTCTGGTTTGGAAACACCTCCTGCATGTGCAGTTGGTGCTTCCCAGAAGCTACCCCATCATGCACTAGCAGTGCAAGTGTGAAAGGGCATTAGGATTATATCTGCACCCTCAGACAAATGGTAGGTCCCTAATCTGTGATATATTAGGAATAAGGCCCAGTGCAGAAGGGTCTTCAGATTATCTTTAGACAACTGAGAGATCAGGCAGTACCTTTACAGAAGTCTAGGAACCAAATTATTCTTTACAGTTTCCTTATGTTTTCAAGCACTGACTCACAATCTTTGTTAAACCAAAGTATAAAGTATCAGTGCTTGGAAACATAGGGGTTTTTTTCTAAGATGATCCGGATCTAATGAACGGGTTCTTCAACTAATCCGGATCTAGTAGGTCCAGATTAAGGGAGGTACCTGATATGTCCCCACAGGTGGTGCAGCACCCAATAGCAAAGGGTGCTAGCCTGCCTGCAGTGGAAACGGCAGAGCACCCATGTGGTGAATACAGATCGACCCATATGGGGCCCGCCCATCATCCCAGGGTTTTTTTTTTGAGGGGGGGGACAGGGGGTGTAATCTCTGTAGATGCTCCAGAGATTCTTCGAAGATTCTCCAGAGCGGCTTTGGAGAATCTCCGGAGCTTTGTCATAAGCTCCGGAGATTCTTTGGAGTGATCTGCCACAAACTTTGTGGGGTTTTTTTGTTTTTGTTTTTTTAACCAATTTTATTTATTGCTTTTATAAAGAAAAGAAAATACAAACAGAAAGTGAACAAATACATATTTCAATAACACATTAACCCAACACAGTCAACCCCAACCTCCCTCCTTTATGCCTCAAAGGTCTCAGGTAAGTATGTCCACAATTTCAGTAGTCCTTCTTTCATTTCCATAGGTAAAGTGTCATTAATAAAAGCTGTATATAATTTGCTCCAAGCATTTCGTAAATCCAGACAATGACTTTCTCCAGAGTAGAAGAGCCGCTGATGTCTAAGGGCATCAAATTTGTATATATCAAGAATGTGACCACCTCTCACAAGACCATTTCGTTTTGTCTTTCCAACCTGCAGCTATAACTAATAACGCTTCCCATAACATTCTATCTATTATATATTTTTCTGGTACCAATGGTGAGTGATCTTTATAAACTTGCAAAAAACACAGTCCAGGATGGGGTCTTATGTTAATTCCAAAAAAGTTTTGCATTTCCAGCATTACTTCATCCTAGAATTTTGCTACTTCGTTACATGCCCACCACATGTGGAAGTATGTTCCCTTGTTGTCACATGAGTGCCAACAGGAGGATGAAAAGGATGGAATCATATGGGACAGCTGGATCGGGGTCCTGTACTATCTATATAAAATCTTCATATTCAACTCTTTAATCTTAATATATTGTAATTTATTAATTTCTTTAACTTTCAATCGCATAACTTTGAAGATTCTCCAGAGCCTTTGACAAAGGTCCATAGGATTGGCATTGCTCTCACTTGGGCTCTTCAGAGCCTGCGCTGTTCTTTGGACCCAGCTTTGTAGCCACTTTGAAGATTGTGCACAGACTTCAGAGCTTTGGGGTTTGGAGCACACACACCCCATGGATGCATGCCCCCTGAAGCCCCCCTAAACCCCATTGCCCGATCGCAGTGGAAACACACTCCGTATAATCCGGATTTGATGTCTGAAGACCCCATTGTAGACTCCTTTAATGCAATCTACAGGAAATTTGGATTATAGGTCCTGAAGTTTTCCCTAGAACTGGTGGAAACAAATGTGGCTCTATTAGGGTCTTCCTGCTCTGAGCCTAATGGGTCCTTAATCGGTCCCTAATGGATACTTAATGGGTACTTAGTGCTAGTGGACAAAACCCTATAGGAAAAAGAGAGGAAATAGATTTATTATTGGATCTAGATAAAAAGAACAAAGGGGAGACTGAGCTCTACATTCAGCTAGCAAGAAGCTGATTTAAGATTAATACTACAAAAGTAAGATGTTTACTTGCACCCTTTTAGGTGAGCAAGTATTTTATCTCTTCTATCAAATGAAGTAATTCTGTAATGACATACAGTATAACATTCTATAGCTTGTGAGAAGCCCTGATATGGAGGTAGAGGAGCAAGCCAGCAAGTCATTGATGCACCAATTTTCAGAATGTTCCTTTGTAACAAGAAACATACTGCAGGTAGGTAGCAGTAATAAGGGGTTTCTTTTCTGGCCTAATACATACCATTAACCCCTTCCCCCCAAAAAAAGAAACAAGCTTTACTAGAAGCTCATTATAGTTTATTAGAATTTTTGAACAACTCAACAAAAGAACAAAAACATAAATCCATGAAATCAAAAAGTAAGAATATTAAAAATATAACTAGATACAAGTCAGAAATTTAAAGGAGGAGAATCCCACTAAGTAACAAAAGCCAGATTGTAATAACATTCTGTCAGGAATTAACAGAAGACAGCCAAACCCTGGTATACCTCAGAGGGAGATTGTTCCAGAGCCTGGGGGGCCACCACTGAAAAAGCCCTCTCCCCCATGGCAACTCCATGAATTTATTGAGGTGAAGGAACCACTAGGAGGACTTATAGATGACCTTAACTTGCAAACCTGTCTGTTTGGAACAGGTGATCCATCACATATTTGGGACACCATCATTTAGGGCTTTACTGAACTTCAGTATTAACGATTAGAATCCGGCTCAGAAACAAACTGATACCCAGTGCAGATCTTTAAGAACTGGAGGTACCCAGGAGCCTCGATGCAGCATTTAAAACTAGCACCAATTTCTGGACCATCTTCTAAGGCAGCCTCATGTAGAGTGCATTGCAGTAATCTAATCTTGAGAGTGAGTCTTGGCCAAGGAAAGACAAGCATCAGTAACAAAAAATGTTTGGGGAGGAGAAGTGTTGGGTGCTTCTCTCCAGAAATTTATAGAGGTGCCTTCCAATGGTAATATATTAGCAAGCAAGAAGGAATAAGATGGCACCCCTTTAATGTAATGTTGACAGGGAATCAAGTCTTATTTTCTCTGAATCTATCAAATCCATGGCAATTAAATGCATTTTTATTTGAGTTTCAATATGCCAGGAGCATTACATGGTAGCCATACACTGAGCAGAGTTTGGGTGCACCTTCAGGCTCATATCCTCAGAATAACGTGCTCTTCCAGTCACAATGGTTGGGACCAATGCTTTTTACTTCATTCATCAATGATCTAGAAGAAAGGGTACATAGTAAAATAGCAAAGTTTGCTGATGTTACTAAATAATTTAGGGTAGTAAGAACCGAAAGAGATTGCCGAAAGCTCCAGAGGGATCTCTTACCATTGGGTGAGTGGGCACGCAAGTAACAAATGTGCTTTAATCTTTACAAGTGCAAAGAATCAGGGCCAAGAATCTAAATTATGTCTATAAACTGATGGGGTCTGAGCTTTCTGCAACACACCAGGAAAGGGATCTCGGGGTTTTGGTGGACAGTTCAATGAAGGTGTCAACCCAGTGCGCAGCAGCAGCGAAAAAAGCAAATTCAATGTTGGGAATAATTAGGAAGGGAATAGAAAATAAGACGGCAAGTGTCATTTTACCTCTTTATAAATCTATGGTGAGGCCACATTTGGAATATTGTGTACAATTCTGGTCACCACACCTCAAAAAGGATATTGTTGAACTAGAGAAGGTGCAGAGAAGGGCAACCAGAATGATTAAGTGGCTACAACACCTCCCTTACGAAATCAGGCTGCAACGTCTAGGCCTCTTCAGTCTGGAGAGACGGCGTTTGAGAGGGGACCTGATTGAAGTATATAAAATTATGTATGGTATAGAAAAGATGGATAGAGAAAACTTCTTTTCTCTATCGCACAACACTAGAACGAGGGGGCACTCTATGAAGCGAATGAGTAGGAGCGTCAGATCCGACAAGGGGAAGTACTTCTTCACCCAGAGGGTCATCAGCTTATGGAATTTGCTGCCGGAAGAGGTAGTGACAGCTACGTATTTAGATGGCTTTAAGGTAGGGTTAGACAAATTTATGGACAATAGATGTATCAATGGCTACTAGAATGAATGCCTTGGTGCATCTTTCAGGCTGGGGGGGCGGGGAGAGAACCGGGGCACTTCTAAGGGCATTTGCTGGGATTCTAAAGCAGGAATAGGTTTGTCTTTGTCTCTGCTTGAGATGCCCATGAGCATTTGGTGGGCCACTGTGTGCAACAGGATGCTGGACTAGATGGGCTGCGGCCTGATCCAGCAGGGCTTCTCTTATGTTCTTATGAGACTTATGCAACTTGGGTGGGAACTACCTAGGGATCTTGACGAGAAGGGAGAAAGAATATCTGTGTGATCTAGCAGACCTTTCTCAGTTCTGTAGATTTGGGGCTGGGACTGGATTGTTAGGCAGCTTCTGAAGGGGTCCTTTGGGCCATGCATGGCAGCTGCCTTGTTGAACCATGGGGCCCCCACATTGCAGCATTCCCTTGACCCAGGAAATGCATTGGTACTATGACCCCAGAAGACTAAGTGCTCCTGTGCATTAAAACCATGTCTGGGGTGCTCTAGAGGAAGATCACTTTAAAGCTGTTTTATTTGTGTTCTCAGCCTTCAATCCACCACAACCATCATGCAGACAGGTGGCAGCAGCTGAAATGGACTATGCAGTCTCTGGAAATAGCCTATTTTCATGGGCATTTCCAGGCACACCTTGGAATTCCCCTTCCAATCTGCAACTTTGGAGATCAGGACAGGCCACCATCTTGTAGAGAACTGCCAGCATGCCCCCACATGGCCTCACCCCCATTCCCATCACTATTGCCAAGGTGGTTATGCAGAAGCTGCCGTAGGCCGTGTCTTCACGGCAACCTTATCTCGAATTCAAAACGTTTTCAGTCCTTGGAGTCCGCACAGCAGTTTGGCTTAACACCCTTTCCCCATGTTAAACCACCCCAAAGCGTGGTGAATCTCAATCCTGATTTCAACAGGTCTCACTCCGGATTGTGCGCTTGAAACGTTTTACATTTTTTACTGTGTGGACATTACCATTTTAAGGGATGAGAATCCATGTTTAGGGTTTCCCTCTCCCAATAGCTTGCTTCCAAAGAGAGTGATTTCAGTGTAAAAATCCACTTAACAGCTATCGCTACACTGTAGCGATGGAACCACTTCACACCTTGATGGTTGGAATAACAATGTTGCAATTTTGCGCAATTCTAAAAGATCTGCTTTTAGAAAGGGAAAGGAAGGGAGGAAAGCAGCTGAATGTGAATGTTTAAAGCGAAGGGGCTTTAGTTGCCACCTCTGCTGTGTGCCCTGAGCAATGGGGAGAGGAGGGGAAAGAATCGCTGGCTGGCTGCCCACTGCCATTTTTCCTCCATCCATGGAAGCAGCAGCCACCCAGCCACCCAGTTAGGCTCGGTGAAGGGGTCCGTTATGGGTGGCGCGTCCATGCCAGGAGGAAGAGGGCAGGGCAGCCCCAAAAAGCGGCTTTTAAAAAGTAGCCACTTGAGTCCCACCTTGAGTCACGTACCCCACGTAGGATCCTCGGAATCCGGATCCAACGTGATTAAGTTAAAAGTAATGGGAACAGGCAAATTTGTGTTTGCATCCGGTTCTATTATTTCGGTTTAGGGAAAGCGAAATAAGCTTGCTGTGGGGATTCGCCCTTAGTGTTGCTAACCCTGATGAGTGCACACTTTTGTTCCCTTATTTTGTAGGGTTTTCTTTCAAGCCATTAAAAAACTGGATCTAGAAATCTTCAGTTTAAACAGTTTCCTGTCTCCTAGTTATTTTTACCACAAATGTTTTTCGTTTTTTGTTGTAAGTCATCAAAATAATTTGACTCAATAAATTAACACTTTCAGAGCTTAAGGGTGGGGATGGGATAAGAATTTGTTTTGTTTTTTTAATACAGTCTGAATTTGGATAGCACTTTACAAGCAGCATTGTGTTTTAACCGTATCTTATTTCCTTCTTGTAATCTGCTGCTTTTCTGTTTTGTCACTGGTGTGTTTTATGGTTTTACTTTTCTTTATGGACTTGTTAAAGTGTAGCTTTTTTCCCTTTCTCTTCTGAAAATAGCTTTTTATTAGAAGCTTAAGTTAAAACCTTGGAATGCTGAAAAGGAAAGCAGAGAAACATTACAACATTGTGCAAATTTCATTTGGCCAGAAAAAAAACCCCAACAAATACTCACACACAGAAACTCAGCCAGAACTGCAGGAGAAAATCCAACTTATGATTACACTGAAATTTAAATTCTTGCTGAATGTTTTTCTCCATCTCGCCATTTCTGAGGGCAAAGGGAGGATATTGCATTAACAATCTTTTTTTCAGAGATATCCTAGAGATATTATGCTATAAAGATGTTGTGCTATGCCCAAGGTTTTGTGGAGTACACAATATGTAGAGGGAAACTATTCTACAATGAACTTCAGGCATCATACCTAATATGACTCCATAACAATGGTAGCTGCACCTGCTGCCTATTGTGGCTGATGAAGCAGAGGGCAAATCCAAGTATCATGGCTGGTGATCCAGAGGGCAAATCCAGCAGAAATACTAGTACAATCAGGAGTTTAGCTATCATTGGGTGAGACTAGCTGATGACCAGGGGCCAATAACCAAAGGGCCCCCAATTCCTGGTGCAGCTGGATGAGCAGCCCAGGTGTATTTGCTTTGTTTCATGGTCCCAGTATTTATTCATTATTTCACTTTGTTTGACTTTTGATACCAGATTGCACTGTACGAGATGGCAACTTGCATTCTTTGCCAGGGGCCAATTCCGACTTAACTATGTCCCTAGCTACAATTCTGTGCAAACCTGCATGAAAATTGATGCCCTTAGCACAGTGGATTGTGCACATATTAGCTAGCCCTGAATTAAAACATGTATGAAGGCAAGATTCAGGTTCTGAGCTGCTACGCTAACCAACACTGTTCTAAAGACCAACTATGTATTAGTAACTTAAGTCCATGTGGGCTGCATTTCCACTCACATTATAAAATGATTTGAAAATGATTTGTCCCCATTACAGAACAGGTTCCCGTGTTTTCTGAGGAGTAAATAGCTAAAAACTGCAATAAAAAACCCCTGAAAATACAGCTCCCACTCCTGTTTTTGCTGCTAAAACACTTTATTCCTTTGGGAATGATACCACAGTATTGGGGGGCAGATGTGTCATGAAACAGGTAGGGTTTCACCCTGCAGGACAGCCCCTTCCCAGGTTTAAAGTGCTCAAGCGTTTTTCCCTTGGCAGACCACTTCACATTGATAACAAGTAACAATTCACCCACTCCACTTCACACTGATAACAAAGTTTCATTTCCCATCCATGCTTCCCCTCACTTTCTTCTTTTTCACCTGGGCTGGCTCTTTCCTGTGTGGGTAGGCAGGAGAAAAAGGTGATAAAAGATACATTGAGGGGTAGGCTTAGGGGGGCGATTTTGTGCAACATCATAAAATGGGGCATTGGAGGAGGGGGCTCTGGAGGAGGGACGGGGGGCTCTAGAAGTGATCTCCATGGTTGTGCTTGCTGGAAGGTTTGGCTTTGCTAGGGAGATGCAAATGGCAGAAGCAAACAGCAGCAGCAAGAGCAGGAGGGGAGGGGAGGGGAAGGGGAGATGGGATCCCCCACCCTTAGCCACATCATCATGGGATCAAATCCAATTGGGAGAAAGGAGTGGGCACCCCAGCTGGCAAAGGGCAGGGAGGAAAAGATTTGCTTTCCCCAATGCATGTTTGAAGCATTTTCTATGAGGACAGCAGAATCAGGGTTGACTGCAATTTAAAGTCAAGGAAGTGCGATCTGCCAGAATGCATGTTTGCATCAGGTTTTGTTGTTTCGTTTTAAAAAGCTCAGGAGGGAACATGGCCATGGTGAGTCTTTTGTTGGATTCCAATGGGTCAGCATAAGAAAGGCTGCTAGCCTAAAGAGGCAATTTCTCTAATGCCGCTGGGTTTTTTCCTCTATCCACAGTGGACTCAACTAGGACTAGTAGAGCATAATATTCAAGAGTCCTTCTTTTAAGGACTTCACATGCTGCATCTTATTTTTGCCAAAATAAAAATGTGTCCAAACAATACTGTTGTTGGGCAGCAGGAATGCTCCATTAAGTGAGACCACAAAGCAGTGGAGGTAGGAGGGCAATGCTCCCAGTCCCATGTGGGTCCTGGTTTGGGTGAGGTAGATCAAGGGCTTTCAGCTGCATTGTACCCAGTGTCATCAACTCATCATGATAGCATACAGATAAGGCAAAAGGAAGGACTAAATTCGCTCTGTGCTTTTAGTGACCCAGGCTGTTAAGATTTCAGGTTGCTTCGGTTTGTCAAAGTTTTCGTTTCTTGGACTTAAGTAATACAACAAGGTCTGGGAAATAGAGAGATTAGCTCAGAGGATCCCAAACTTTTTTTTCTTGTAGACCACTTTCAAAATTTTACTGATTTCGGTGGACCTGCTGCTGCTACATTTCTACCGTATTCCCAAAACTCGTCAAAAAAAATGAGAAGATTAGACCTAACTATGGAAATTTGCATCGCAGCTGAGTTCCAACCCTAAATTTGGAGTGGTAAAAATAAAAATAAAAATAGTATATTTTCTTGTGTTCTATTTATTAAAATAATATGATTACAGACTTAATAGAATTAAAATTAAACATTAATAATGTAATGTAACTTCAACAATGCAAATCAACAATTTTAAAAAAATAGTCATAATTTTAATGGGAGGGATGTACTTGATGGATTGACAGCAAATTATCAAATTACCTTCTTAAAATATTATCTGCCTACATTGATAGGTAAAGCCAAGCCAACTTTTTTGTTCTTTACTATCAAAACCATATAAATTTTTGTGAGCCCCCACTTACAACTTGTGAACCCCCTTTTTTTCACACCAACATAGACCCTGTAGAGTCTCCTGTGGACCCCTGGGGGTCTACCTGGACCACTTTGGGAATCACTGGATTGTGGCTCACTTAGATCCATGTTATCTGTTCATTCACTGACTGCTAGCAACCGATCAAGGTTTTTGCCTTTCCCATCTTCACTCAGTGATTCTGCAGATCAAGGCTACACCCAGATATCAGTTACTTATTTTTGCTGTATTGTGGAATATCCATGCTTTATTCTAGAATATCCAAACATAGTGCAATAAGTAATAATGTCCAGATGTAGCCCTAACTCAGAACCTTTTTAGTGTCAAAGATATCTGCATTCTTTCCTTTTATCCAAATATATAATGTTTTCATTAGACATAAATTATATACCGAATAAGATAAAATACGTTAATAATACGTTACTGTGGTTTCAATATCCTACTTTTGTAAAGCAAAAGATAGAGTGGATTAAATATATACATATAATAAAAACAATCAGATCTGGGATTAAAAGAATACTTTCCCTCAAGTAGTCCTTCTCAACAAGGCAGGCAACAGAAAAATCAAATGGTGAGGAAGGGGGAAAGGAATTATTTAAACTGATAATTATCCTTGGCATCAGCTGAAGTACAGGAAGAGGCTGTTCCTTAGCCTGGGTACAATTATAGCAAACCTACTTGTCTGGTCTGTGGCTTGTGAATGTCAGAGACAGAGGGAATCCCGAGAAAACCTTGACAGGTAATTTCAAGTGAGATCCACTCTGTCAGACGATATCTGATTACCATCTCAAATTTTATAGATTTCCTTACACAAATTTTATAGATTTTCTTACTGTACAGAGTTATAAAACTATCCTGAGCCTTTAATAACTTTGGAAAGATAAATTATGATACATGCTACCCAGTGATAACGATTCCTGAAGTGGTTACGTGGACCCATCCTGCGGCACTAGCGTCAACGTTCTTCATGTCAATTCAGATTATGAGCAGCCCCCCAACAAATCAAACTGCCTCACAAGCCAATGGTATCCATTACTATGACCTTTTCGGTATTCTGTGACAAATTTTCACCAGTTTTCACCACCATGCACATTAATGCTCATTGTCACTTTGCTAAGTTCATACCTAAACTGTTACTGTGACGTTGTGCAATTCTCCATGTAACAAATGCTCACTTCATAATATAATACAACTTGCTTGGAAGAGCTCAAGCTCAAAAAGAGTCGTCTTTGCTGATAATAGTGGTACTGGATCTTATGGTGCCCACTGGATCCTTTGTACATCTGTACTACTTCTGTCTTCCTTAAAAATTTTTGAAGGTAATGGTTTCCTTTGCACAAAATACTAAAGGTTTTTTGAGCAGTTAGGTAAAATGTAGGATATACGCAATTATCTAGCTAACCTCTTCCTTTAGACTTCCTTAAGACCTGTCCATGTCCTAGGATCTGGAGGGGAGGCCCTCCTGCTTTTCCCACCACCTTCAGCACTAGGCGGATGGGCACCTGGGCCCATCTCGGTAGTGGCTCCCAGGCCATGGAATGGTCTCCCCCTGGAGGTGCGTCAGGCCCCTTCTCTGTTTGTGTTCAGGAAGGCGGTGAAGACGCACCTCTTCATCCAGGCCTTTGGTTAAATGCTGCTTGTGTCTCCCCCACTGCAAACACTATTGTTTTAGCTGTTTTTGTATTGTTTTTATCATGCTGGTTTTTAAATGCTGTATTGGTTCTTATTGTTTTGATATGCTTGATTTTAAGGTTGTTAGCCACCCGGAGACCCTTGCGTACAAGGCAGGATATAAATATAAATATAATAAATAAATAAATAAAACTGGGATCAGGATTCTGCTAAGAGAATTCCTTCTAAAACATGTACTCTGAGTTCTCCCAGGTTGGAACCTTTGAAACAACAGGTTTGGCTTCACGGTGTGCAACTGGTAAGGAGTTCCAAGGGGAAACCAAGGAGATAAATGACCAGGATCACATAACCAGTGTCTCGAATGGAAAATCTCAAATATCAATGTCAGTAATAATGTACCAATTAAAGATTAATGTCTTCATTAGGGACCTGGTATTCACAAAATACTTTACAATGATTTCTTGATATACAATCACGAGGAGCTAATATCTTGCTGATAAGCCAAAGTCAGACACATTTAAAGCCATCTTCCCCAGTGATCTATATAATAATCAACACAACCTGATCAGATATACAATCCTAAAATGTGCTACAAATGTAAAATATAACATAATCAACATCACCCTGCATAAAAATATCTAAAACCAAAGTAGATGCTAAGAGAACCCAATAAACTTACACACCTACATCTGTCTGGATGGTTTAGGAAATCCTGCATTCAGCAGCGGGTTGGACTTGATGGCCGTAGAGGTCCCTTCCATGATTCTATGACTTCCCAGGTATACAGTCAGTTTAAAATTATTCTTTAAAAATAAAATACCATAAAATATCTTACAGAATATATATTCATCATATTGGCTTGTCACAAATCCAGTAACAATGAAATGTACTTGAAGTTTTTGTTTTAGTTGTTAATTTGGACATCCTTGTGAAACAGTATCTTCTCAATAGTTTTGAGACAGGTAGTAGCTTCATGGTGACCATGCTGGTCCCTTCCACCAAGTCTCAAATGCAGGATGCCTTTTTCTGTCCTGTATGGAGCCACTATGGAGGGTGCTGAAGATGGGGGCCTCTCCCCTATCCTCTTTGATGTGGCCTTTCTGTCTCTGTTCTTACTACTGACGATGAAATCTTGATTGAGTGCCGTTCACATAAAGCTGTTCTACAGAGATAGTGGCTGTGGCCACACCTTCACTTTGAACCTTCTTCAGTCCACTTTCAGGTCTGACTGCTCACACCTTTTTATTCCTACCCATTTTATTTGTGGATTTTCCAAATGGAAAGTGGAAAGTCCACAAATAAAACAAAAATAAAAAAGTGTAAGCAGTCAGACCTGACGATGGACTGAAGAAGGTTTAAAGTTAAGGTGTGACCACAGCCCATCAATGATTCTCCTCATCAGAACAAGATTGCTTGTAAAGTCTAGAAGAACATTACACTCCCCTCATTCAGTAAAAATACTTGCTAAGTCTTTTAAAATCCTGAGCAAAAATGAGCACCAGGAAAGGCTTAATCATGAAAGTTGTGCTAAGGAAGGTAAGCTACATTTTATGAACTGTGTCAACAAGCTGACAGAACCTTTCACAAGACATTCTAAGAGGATAAAAAGAACATTTCAGAATTTTCAATATCCAGGCAGAAACAGAGGATACCAAAGTCTAGAAGGCGGCAACCTCTAACCTGTACAGATTTTACAATTAAACAAAACTGTGAACATCTGAATTAAAAGGCTATTAAATATAGCTTAGGACTGTAAAATGAAGGTGTGGTATACTTTAGTAATAGTTCATCACTAACCATTTTTGCAAGCGGACACACTAAAAAAGGAAAACAGTTATACTACTTAAATAGCCTGATTAAACTTTTTTTTAGTTTTGTTGTTCTTCTGATGGTGGTGATTTGTCCCTAGTACAGAATAAAAGGAGGTTCTATATTAAAGTTATTGTGAGGCAACCATAACATCAAGGAAACTTTGCTTATATGATCCACATCAAGAAGTTTTGAATATGGGATATTTGTATGCCACACTGTTCTCTGACATTTGTTTTTAAACTGCCTTGATTTGTCTCCACCTATTACATTCTTGCTCTGTTTCAAAATTCTTGTCTTAAGATTCTCGCCTAATAGAACATTCTTCTCTTGCCTCCTGTCATGTTCTTTGTTTGCCTGTTTAATCTGAATATAACAAACATTTGGGTAACTTTTTTTCAGAGCAAAATATAGTTGGATTGGGTGACAGTTTTTTTTAATTGAGTTCCAGGTGTTTTGATGAACTTTTAGAATTAGTGAAAAGCACGTTGGAAACATTTATATCTCCCCAAATCACTGGAAATCCCAGCCAAAGTTGATTCCAGACAAGCATCTAAAAGAGCTCTTGGTTGCAACCAGAGCACACTTCCCTATTCTGATAGTATACTTCTGCAGAAATATTTTGTTGTTTTAAAATCTTTATTTTTTTTTAAAAAAATCCTTATTTTCTATTTTGAAATACAGCAGTGTGCACAAAAATACAAAGTGTGCATTTTACAAGAGCATTAAAAAAATCTACATATGTAGATTTAAAAAAGACCGCCTCAAATGGGATGGAGCAGATTTAATGTAGCAAAACTTGAACATGTTTAAATTAAGCTGACTAATTGTAAATCACCTTGAGTTTAACTAAGAAAGTTGATCCATCATCATATCAGCCTACTTAATGGATGTTACCACTATATATCTGACTTACCGGTTTCTGATTAGTTTCTAAGCGTAATTCAAAGTAACATAATACTAATTCATATTTTGCATGGAGCCCTGGTACCTTAGAGAATGCTCCCTCCCAACTTGGCCCTTCTTCACCTTAAAACCAATTAAGGGGCATGTATCCACGTATCACCTTGTTAAGATTCGGAGCATCAACTTACTAAGGATTAGAGCACCACCACTGGAGAAAGAGGGGAGCTTCTTGGGTAGAGTTCTCTTCATTAAATGCACATTTCTCCATCAAAAAGTTTTAAAGTTAAAAGTTTGTAAATAACCTAGCCACCGTAGTCCATGCACTGGTAACTTCAAAACTAGACTATTGTAATGTACTCTAAGTAGGACTGCTCTTGAAGAAGTTTCAGAAGCTGCAGTTAGTTAAAAATGCGGCAACCCAACTACTGACTGGTACAACTTAATAGGCAGCACATAACACCTGTTTTGAGAGAGCTGCATTGGCTGCCCATATGCTTCTGATCTGAATTCAAGCTGCTGGTAATGACTTTTAAAGCCCTAAACAGCCTGGGACCTCCACACTTGAGGAGGGGTCCTCCGTGTCCCACCAGTTAGAGAAATCCACTGTGTTGGGACATGGGTGAGGGCCTTCTCAACTGTGGCACCTCATTTATGAAATGCCTTCCCTTGGAGGTCCATTTAGCACCAACTTTTCTAACTTTTAGGCACCAAGTAAAGACCTGGCTTTTTATGAAAGCCTTTGGGCACTAATTCACTCAAACACTTTTAACTTTTTAACTAACTATGCTGTTGAATACTATTTAATAGGGTATGTAATGTTTTCTGTATATGGGTTTTTATTGTAAGCCACCCAGACATCTTAGGATATGAGGCGGGATATAAATACTCTAAATAAATAATAAATCCTCAATTCCTACTTATTTCAGCTCCTGTGATTTGTGCTCCAAATCCATACTAAGGCAATATCTTTATTAGCATAATTTACAAGGGTCTGTTAGAACCAGCTGGTGATAAAATAAATACGTTAAATAAATAAGTGAATTGTATTAATCTTACAAGAGTTTGTTGCCTCTTTCCCTTGCTTTATTTACTACTTAGCCTGATGAAGGGTTTCAAAGAACTGCTCTTGAGTTATTTTGGTTTACTTCATAATTGCAATACTTTAAAATAGCAGTAAAACTATGTAGAATCCTGAATTTTTTAAAAAATGAACAAATCCACAGTGGGAAGTCTCAGGGCATTTCCATACTTGCCTTCACTGGTCTACTCCAACTGATCTGTTCTTACAGGAGTAGTCCCCCAGCTGGAACAGTTCAATTGTCCCAGAACAAGGCCATCTGCATTTCAGTAGCTAATCTGGGATAACCCCTGCACAGGCTTCAAAGCTCACATAAGCTTGGATCCTGCTCCAAGAGCTTCTAATGGACAGGAATTAAAGTTTCTGGCTGATAGCCTTTGGGGGACCCATTTCAGTGACATGCTTTGGTGCACTGCTGAAATGTGCCCCATGCTAAACCTGAAGATGGAGGCATGTGTTCACATGTGTCTGTGACCCAGTTTAGGAGCCATTAGTCCAGTAGTAGGCCTTTTTTAAAAAGGACCATCCAATGCAGATGAAGGTTTTTTTTTCCACTGACCTCCCTTAATCCGGATCTAAGATGATCTGGATCTAAGGAATGGGTGCTTCCCTTAATCCGGATCTAGTAGATCCAAATTAAGGGAAGTACCCAATGCATTTCCATGGGTGGTCTAGCACCCAATAGCAATGGGTGCTAGCTTGCTCACAGTGGAAACGCCGGAGCACCCATGCAGTGAATCTGGATCTACCCACATGAGGCCTGCCTGTCACCCCAGGTGTTTTGGGGGACAGGGGGTGCAAGCTCCGTAGATGCTCTGTAGATTCTTCAAAGATTCTCCTGAGCGGCTCCGGAGAATCTCCAGAGCAATCTGCCACAAACTTCAAAGATTCTCTGGAGCCTTTGACAAAGGCATTGCTCTTGCATGGGGTCCTCTTCGTAGCCTGTGCTATTCTTTGAAGGCAACTTCGGAGGAACTTCAGAGCCGGCTTCAGAGAATGTGCACAGGCCTAGAAGTTTTGAGTTTTTGGGCACCCCCCATGGGTGCCCCCCCCAGCCACCCGTATACCCCATTGCCCAATTGTGGTGGAAATGGGTTCTGCTTAATCTGGATTTGATGTTTGAACACCCCATTGTAGACCCCTTTAATAAGGTCTACAGGGAATCTGGATTATAGGTCCTGAAGGACCCATATGATCCAGATTTCCCTAGAACAGGTGGAAACAAATGTGGCTCTAATGGAGTCTGTAGTGGAAATGGGATCTTCCTGCTCTGAGCCAAATGGGTCTTTAATGCTTGTGGAAAAACACCCAAAGTATACTAACTTTGGGTGGGTGGGGGATCTCTATTATGTAACACTATATGGAAGGAAGAAGTCTTGAAAAGGCCTAAGGCAAGCACTGTATCATAGAATCATAGAATCATAGAATGGTAGAGTTGGAGGGGACCTCCTGGGTCATCGAGTCCAACCAACTGCTCAAGGCAGGATCTCCTAAACCATCTCAGACAGATGGCCGTCCAGTCTCTGCTTGAAGACCTCCATCGAAGGGGAACCAACCACCTCCCGTGGCAGCCTGTTCCACTGGTTGATCACTCTTACTGTTAGAAATTTTTTCCTAACATCTAAACTAAATCTTTTCCCCTGCAGTTTCACCCCATTGTTTCTAGTCCTTCCTTGAGAGAGTGAGAACAGGGCTGATCCCTCTGCCCTGTGACAACCCTTGAGGTATTTATAGACAGCTATCATGTCTCCTCTCAGTCTTCTTTTTGATAGACTAAACATTCCTAGTTCCTTAAGCTGTTCCTCATAGGACATGGTTTGCAGACCGTTCACCATCTTGGTAGCTCTCCTTTGAACCTGCTCCAGCTTGTCAGTGTCTCTTTTAAACTGGGGTGACAAGAACTGGACACAGTACTCCAGATGAGGTCTGACCAAGGTAGAGTAGAGGGGGATAATAACTTCACGTGATCTGGACTCTATGCTTCTCCTAATACACCCCAGGATTGTGTTTGCCTTTTTTGCAGCTGCCTCGCACTGTTGACTCATGTTCAGTTGATGATCTACCAGGACACCCAAGTCTTTTTCACATGTGCTGCTGCTCAGCCGAATTCCTCCCATTGTATATGTGCTTTTTTCATTTTTCTTGCCCAGGTGCAGAACCTTGCATTTTTCTTTGTTAAATACCATTTTATTAGTTGCAGCCCATTGTTCGAGTTTCTCTAAATCTATTTGAATCCTCTCTCTCTCTTCTCTGGTGTTTGCAATCCCCCCTAGCTTTGTGTCATCAGCAAATTTGATCAGTTTCCCTTCAACTCCCTCATCCAGATCGTTTATAAAAACATTAAACATAACTGGGCCCAGGACAGAACCTTGTGGTACTCCACTTGACACTTCCCTCCATTTGGATGTGCAGCCATTTAAAGCCACTCTTTGAGTAAGATTACTAAGCCAGTTTTGAATCCACCTTATAGTTGCCTTGTCAAACCCATATTTGATCAATTTTTCAATGAGGATCGCATGAGATACTTTGTCAAATGCTTTGCTGAAATCAAGAAATACTATGTCTACTGCATTTCCTTGATCAACCCATTCAGTGATTTTGTCATAAAATGAAATCAAGTTGGTCTGACACGACTTGTTTGATACAAACCCATGTTGACTACTGTTAATTATTGAATTCCTATCCAAATGCTGACATATGTGTTGTTTAATAATTTGTTCGAGAATCTTTCCTGGTATTGAAGTCAGGCTAACAGGCCTGTAGTTCCCTGGGTCTACCTTCTTCCCTTTTTTGAAGATAGGAACAACGTTTGCCCTTCTCCAATCGTCTGGGACTTCTCCTGTTCTCCATGACTTCTCAAAGACTACAGCAAGTGGTTCAGCAATTACCTCTGCTAATTCCTTCAGTACCCTAGGATGTAATCCATCTGGACCTGGGGACTTAAATTCGTTTAAGTTAGCTAAGCGTTCCCTTACTCTCTCAATGTTGATTTTGTGTCTTGATTCTCCTAGTCCTTCATCAGTACAGTGAAGGACTGTTGCATGCACATTATCCCTCTTGGAAAAAACAGATGCAAAATAGGAGTTCAGAATCTCAGCCTTCTCAAGATCACTTTCGATCACTTCTCCATTCTCTCCCTGCAGACTTCCCAAAACCTCTTTGACTTTTCTTTTGCTGTTGACATATCCCCAAAACCCTTTTTTATTCTTTTTAGTCTCTCTTGCAAGCCTCAATTCATTTTTAGCTTTAGCTTTTCTAATACTTGCCCTGCAGATTGTACTGATTTCATTATATTCCTCCTTAGATATGTATCCCTCCTTCCATTTCTTAAACATTTCTTTTTTCTTTTTTATCAAGTTTTTAAGTTCTAGGTTTATCCACCCTGGTCTCTTTAGATGTTTTCCATTCTTCCTTCTTTGAGGAATTGTTAATGATTGTGCTTCTAATATTGCATTTCTCAAAATATCCCATCCTTCTTGGACATTTCTATCCTTTAGTACATTTAACCATTTGATCCCTCCTAACCTCCTCCAGAATCCATCAAAATCTGCCCGTCTGAAGTCCAACTTTGAAGTCTGAGTCCTCTCATGCTTTCCTTCCCTTATTATCCAGAATTCAAGGATAACATGATCGCTGCCTCCCAATGCCCCAGAAACTCTGATATCCTCAACCATTTCCTCTCTGTTGGTAAGAATTAGATCAAAGATAGCCAATCCTCTTGTTTCCTCCACCACCTTTTGGTACATGAAATTGTCAGCGAGAGAGGATAAGAACTTATTAGACTTGTGACTTTTTCCTGAGCGAGATTCCCAACAAATGTCTGGGTAGTTAAAGTCTCCCATAATCACTATGTCATGCTTTTGTGAAAGTTTAGCCATCTGGTCTAGGAAGAGGTCATCCATATCTTCTGTTTGTCCAGGGGGCCTGTAATAGACTCCTACAATGGTATCCTTTCTGTTGCTCTCTCCTTGAATTCTTACCCATACCGATTCTACTGAGCTTCCACTCTCTGAAACTTGAACCTCCGAGGAGACAATTTCTTTTTTAACATACAGCGCAACACCCCCTCCTCTTTTGTTAAGTCTGTTTTGCAGAAACAAGTTGTAGCCTTCAATGTTTGTGTTCCATTCATGTGTGTTATCCCACCAGGTTTCCGTAATACAGTACCTATGACATCATATTTATCTACCTGGGTCAGGATCTCCAGCTCCCCTTTTTTATTTCTCATGCTTTGGGCATTGGTGTAGAGGCATTTTAGTTTGTAATTGATATCTATTGCGAGCTTGCCTCCTCTGTTTTCCTTACAAAATTTATGCGTTTGTTCATTGGTACTATTTCTGGGAGTAAGAATATCGCCTGGTTTGATTGACTGAGTATTTTTGCTTGACTTTTTGTTACCCTTCCCCTTTTGTTTTAGTTTAAAGCTCTCCTAATAACCGAAGCAAGGCGCTTCCCGAATACATTCTTTCCTGTCCCTGTAAGGTGCAACCCATCTCTTGCAAGGAGTCCGTCATATAGGTAGTTTTCTCCATGGTTCAGAAATCCAAATCCTTGCTGCCGGCACCACCGACATAGCCACTTGTTCACCTCAAGAATCCTATCCCTTCTACTTTTATCGTGACCATCCACCGGAAGGATAGATGAAAAGACTACTTGTGCTCCCAGTTCCTTTACTTTTCTGCCAAGGTCTTCAAAGTCTCTGTAGATGTTTTCAAAGTGCTTTTTTGCCGTATCATTTGTGCCTACATGTACGAGTAATAATGGGTAGTAGTCTGTAGGACTGAATAGCCTCGATATGCTATCAGTTACATCTTTGATTCGGGCCCCTGGGAGACAGCACACCTCTCGTGAGTTTCTGTCAGGTCTGCAGATAGTTGCCTCTGTTCCTCTTAAAAGTGAATCTCCCATGACCACTACTCTCCTCTTTTTCTTTGCAGTACCATTTCTTCCTCTCCATTCCAGAGGTTTCTCAGTGCCTATTGGAGTAATATTTGTGGACATTGTCGTCGACTCTTCAGATGTGTTGTTCTCCTGACTGAGTATCTGGAACTGGTTGTTTAATTGCAAGGGTTCCGAATGTCTCCTGTTCTTCCTGCTCCTTTGGGTCACATGCTTCCATAACTCAGTTTCTGCAACTACAGAACGATGTTCTTCTATCCCTTCATTTTGAAGTGTTTCCTCCATGCTGTCGAGGAAGTACTCTTCTTCTCTAATCTGCTTCAGTGTCTTGACTCTCTCTTCTAGACTTTTAACCCTTTCCTCCAGGAGAGCCACAAGCTTGCATTTGTGGCAGGTAAAATGTGGCATCTGTTGTGGTAGGGTCATAAACACGCCGCATACATTGCATGTGACAATACAGGTGTTCTCGCTTTCCATATTGCTTTTAGGGTAAGGATTTTAAAGATGTGATGCTAGGGTATGAATGAATTTTTTCTTTTTTTCTTTTTATCCCACTGGACCTCTTTTTTAATTTTTTTTTTTTTGTAATTTCGCGTGCCGTTAGGCGCTTGGGCCGTTTCTATTTAAGCCCTGCTGAGCAGAGTAACTCCTCCTCCCTGAGGGTGTGGCTAATTCCTATTGGTCCACTGCTCTGATTGGTCTGAGAAAGCTTCTACCTCACGCCGTGTGCTCTAGAAAATGTTCCTGCTTCTATCTCTCACCGTGTGCTCTAAGAAAAGGTTCCTGCTCCTATCTCACGCCGTGTGCTCCGAGAAAAGCTCCTGCTTTCACTTCACCCAAGCTGGAACTGACTAACTCCTCCCACTTGAGCTTCTATTTAAGCCCTGCTGAGCAGAGTAACTCCTCCTCCCTGAGGGTGTGGCTAATTCCTATTGGTCCGCTGCTCTGATTGGTCTGAGAAAGCTTCTACCTCATGCCGTTTGCTCTAGAAAAGGTTCCTGCTTCTATCTCTCGCCGTGTGCTCTAAGAAAAGGTTCCTGCTCCTATCTCACGCCGTATGCGGCGAGAAAAGCTCCTGCTTTCACTTCACCCAAGCTGGAACTGACTAACTCCTCCCATTTGAGGTTCTATTTAAGCCCTGCTGAGCAGAGTAACTCCTCCTCCCTGAGGGTGTGGCTAATTCCTATTGGTCTGCTGCTCTGATTGGTCTGAGAAAGCTTCTACCTCACGCCGTGTGCTCCAGAAAAGGTTCCTGCTTCTATCTCTCGCCGTGTGCTCTAAGAAAAGGTTCCTGCTCCTATCTCACGCCGTATGCGGCGAGAAAAGCTCCTACTTTCACTTCACCCAAGCTGGAACTGACTAACTCCTCCCACTTGAGCTTCTATTTAAGCCCTGCTGAGCAGAGTAACTCCTCCTCCCTGAGGGTGTGGCTAATTCCTATTGGTCTGGTGCTCTGATTGGTCTGAGAAAGCTTCTACCTCACGCCGTGTGCTCCAGAAAAGGTTCCTGCTTCTATCTCTCGCCATGTGCTCTAAGAAAAGGTTCCTACTCCTATCTCATGCCATGTGCTCCGAGAAAAGCTCCTGCTTTCACTTCACCCAAGCTGGAACTGATCACCTGTAAGTGTGAAAAGGCCTCTAGTGATATCATAGACTCCTGTTGTTACAAACATAGATGACCCTCTCTATGGAGTCACACTGAACAATATTTTTTTGATCATTAGTTTCCACAATGATTCTTTATATACACAATAACAAGTTACATATGACTAATACTTACTTAATACTAAATGACAATGGGGAAACTTGATAGCTAGTAGTAATCTCCAATCTAAAAAGAAGAAAATATTTAAGATTTCATGTTGCCAAAATGTTAATTCAAAGTCTCTTAAACATTTTGTTACACCCTGGAGGCAAGCTTCTATGCCAATTGTTTTAGGCACTGTGCACTGATTATGTGGATACAGTTGCATCATCATCATTATTCTATTTCTACTCCCCCAAAATAATCCCCTCACACACCTAATGCTAAAAAACAAACAAATGTAAAACATTCTGTGTCTGACAGTACAAATTGTTCAAAGATAGTTTTATCAGTGTGTGAAAATACAATCCCATAAATCTGCCAAGGTCAATAAAGACTGAGGGGTGAATGGCTGCGTAGGTATGATAAATGCACATTCTTTGAGCTATAAGGAAGTATATCATCTATGCATAACTGAAAAGAGGTTCTTAGGGTCCTTGCTGACTCATTTATTGGTGGAGATATCAAAGTATGAACGTCTCTCTGGGGAGAAATAAGCCAAGATTTGGCACACGCACACACATTTAGCACATACGGAGTAAAAACAACAACACAGTTACTATAATAGTGTTTGAAACAGAAGCTTTATCACATGTTCCTTCCTTTTCTGATTATAGGCTTACAGTAGAACCGTAAAACTGGGGGTGGGGGAAGCAACCAGCATCTAGTCCGAGTTCTTAGCTTGGAGTCCATGGACCCCTTAAGGAATCTGTGAATGGAGCATAGACTTACTTTGATAATTACACTTTCTAAATAATAAAAGCTAAAAATAAAAACATTAAACATGAATATTTTTGAAAAGTATTTTTCTAGGTGAGGATTCTTAGCCTCTCTCCAACACCTAAAGGGACATGTGGTATAGAAAAGGTGAAAACCCTCTGATCTAGTCCAACTTTTTGCAACATTGACCCTTCAGTGTCTGCAATGCCCTGCTGTGGCTGCTCCTCAGCCTGTGGTGGCATTGCAGGCAGGCTTCCCTCCTCCGAGGAGGCTGAATAGTAAAGGCATGACAGTAAAGAACCCAAACCAGCATCAGTGTAGATAATTTGCCCTCAAATCTAGAACAAACTGATCATTTCTAAGACCAGACCATCCCATTGAAAGATTCTGTCGCTCCCCCATTGTGCCCTACCCTTCCCCGCATTCCCCAGTCACGCCTCCAACCTGTCCTCCTTCCCTGATCATAGCCTTCCAACTTTTGAGCTGCTTCTCACTATCGTCACATGTAGTGCTCCCCTCCAAAAGATCAAATAGGCTATGTAGAAGGAGGATGCTAGCCACTGTGTGTGACTAAAATGTGTGACTGGTAACTGGACAGGAGTGACCCGTGGAGAGCAGCTAAGTATCTCATGGATCCAATGGGGGGTTGAACAAACAAACCTTTACTTGAATCCTCACTGGTTCTATTTATTTTTGGACCAAACCCTCAGCTTTTCAAGGCATCTGGTCTAAAAATGACTTACACCACCACCAGTTCTATATGAACCCCCTTCATATAGAAGTGATTCAGCACATCCCTAATACAGATCTCCAGATAGCTCCCAAAATTAGCTAATGTTAAATTTAACATAACTCTCGGCCCATCTACACCTAAGTTTTAATCCATCTTCAGACCATTTTCAAAGTGAGAGAACCCATTATTTCCTTTCTGTATTATTCCCACTCAAACTTTCTGGGGGTGTTTTTCCACTGTCACTAGAAGTACCCATTAAGTACCCATTAATGGGTACAAAAATGCCATTACATATCCATTAATGGGTACTTAATGGGTACTTCTAGTAACAGTGGGAAAACACCCTGGGTTGCCATTTCACTCTCTCACTCTGAAGATGGATCAAAAATAGATTAAAATTTAGGTGTGGCTGATGCTTAAGCTTCGAGGTCCCTGGCTAGGTCAGCCCTAAAGTTACTTTTTCAGATATATAAGAAAACTAGTTTTGTGACTTTTGTGCTCTGGCAATAAAGTTTGAATGATCCCATCAGATTAGATTAGACTTCTTTATTTTGATCAAAGATCACTCTAAGACTAACACAATGGTAAAGGAAGTGAAATAGTTACACATAGCTACTGATAAACTTGAACCAACTGATAAAATTAAACTAATAAAATCACTTAATAAATAAAAACCTTAAGGGTGCATCTTACACGTAGCAACAACAACAAATTAGCCACAGGAAAGGTTACAGAAGAATCTGCATCTACTGGCACATATGACAAACAGAAGTTGTCGGTTTCAGGGAAATAGTCGAATTGTGGGGCAATAAACCTGCTCCAAATTTCACCGTATGCTTGACAGTGTAATTAGAATCCAGGTAAGAGTTCCTACTTCACAAGATACCCCAACAGATACCAGGTCTTATCACTAAAATTGTGTACACGTAATAGGGCACACTTCTGAGTAAAATGCATGGGACCAGGTTGCTTAATTCCCGTTCTTCCTTTTCTTGCACCGAGCTCAAAAGGTTCATCATCACTGGTTTAGGCATTAATATTGTTGGAGCTTTGGCAATTGCCTGGCGTGGATGCTAGTTTGGCCTAAACCGGTGATGGTGAACCTTTTGAGCTCGGTGCGTCAAAATTTGCAAGAAAACCTAGCTTAACTCAGGTGCTGTGTCACATTTAGAAATATTCATAATTTTGTGATATTTGTAGCTCTTGTAATATTTTATTAAAAGCAAAAACAAATAATTCTTTACATTAGTGACTTTTGTTGCTGAATTTCATTTGCTAATATTCAATTGAAAGTTGGCATTTTGTACACTTCAAGAACAAGCAAGCACTACACGCCCAGGTGCCAGGGTGACCAGGTGTGTCACCCAAAAGGGTTTGCTGTGTCACCTGTGACATGCGTGTCATAGGTTGGCCATCACTGGCCTAAACAGCCTCTCCTGCCTCCTGTGGCAAAGGCAATCTGCCATTAAAAGATTCCCAGAATGCTCACTTCACGCAAGGAGCTTTAGGGTGCCACGGTAGTTATGCAGCATTGATTGGAGAACCAAGCCCCTGGCAACAGTGAGAATAAAACTGCCATAACCAGATAATCCTGTGGCAGATCAGGAAGGACAGCACAGAAGGCACAAAGATTTTCTCCTCCTTAAAGTTTTTTTTTTATTGTACTGTCCTTTATTTTGCAATGGTATTGGACTGTATTGTGCTGGTACTTATTTTGCAATGGCACAGAGCTGTATTATTTTGCAACGCTGCTGCAGAAATTGCCCATTCAACTTGCCCACGAGCCTTTACTAAAAACTTTTACGTCTAGGGCTGCCATACGGAATCCATGTCGGAGTTTCCATGCCGTGGTAGAGCTGCACAGAAGCGTGGTTTAGAATACAGGCAACATCTGCCGAAATACATGGCAACCCAATTACATTCATCATTATCGATCGCTCAGGAATGAATGGCACGTTGACCCCTGCAGTTGACGGCTGTAGGGAGGGGGGAAGCTTCTCCCGTTTGTTTCATTAAAGCCATCAACGGCCAGTATCTGACGTCTAGGAAAGGCAGCCACGAAACGCAAAAAATCACACACACACCACAAACGAACAACACCCTCCCCCCCAACCCAATAGCTTTTGGTCTGAGGGATGTAGGGACGCGGCTAGGTGCTAAACACGCTTCTGCCGCTAGAGGTCGCAGGAAAAAAGCATTGACCCGAGAGACCCTGAATCAGCAGACTTGTTGCTTGTTCCTGCTATCTCGGGTTATGTGAATACGCTGAATGATCGCTGCGCAGATCCCGCCCCCCACCCCCCATTGTGGCAGTGAATGCAGGCTGACATTTTTCATTTCCTTTTTAATGCTGGAGGGAGGGAGGGGTGAGATGATGCTCGGAACGATGGAGCTTGCAACATTCATACACACACACATGGACGCACAGAGAGCCCTTCCTCCTTCTCATTGGGCAGAGCGGGGGTGGGTAGGCGGGCTTAGAATCCCGGAGATTTGTTCATAGGCTTCTAGGATCGGCAGCGAGCAGGCCGTGGTGGCCACTGCGTTCAATCTGCGCAGGGATCGCGACAGCGATCGCGGCACCCCGACGTGTCTGACTTGTCGATCGCCATCGCGGGCTGCAGGAGCCGGTCTTCGCCCCGAGGTGGTGGTGGTGGTGGGGAGCTGTTCTGGATTTAAAAGCAAAGAGCGAGCGTGCTGATTTATAACAGGGGGCGGGGAGCGAAAGGATGCAGCAGCAGCAGCAGCAGCAGCAGCAGCCGCGAGCATTTGGCTAGCAGATCCCCTAACCTGCCTGCCTACCTGGCTGGCTTGGATCGAGACATATACGCCCCTAATACAAAGCAGAATTGCAGTTGCAGGCGCGGGCCGCTCGCGGGGGTGCGCGCAGCAATTAGCGGGTAAATGTGCTGACTAAAGGAGTCAATGAAACATTATGGAAAGTCAGCGGAGAAGAAAGAGCAGAGCAGGAGCTCCAGTTTCCGTTTACCGGGGAAATAAAGCGGGGTGGGGGCGTTTTAAGAGAAGGCTGGAGGCAGCAGCATCGCCTTAGCCTCCTGCGCCTGAAGGCTGCTGACTAACAAATGGAGCCATTATAGACCTAATAAGCTCTTGTCCTGGTGGACAGGAAGGGCATCTGGCCCGCGATGATGATGGGCTCCGCAAGTTCCTAGTCCAAACGCTTAGAAACTTAGAAACATACACCTTACAAACTACTTGAGATCTTTCTTCGCCCACGACGAGCGTTCAGACGCCTTCGGCTCTCTCGCGTTCACATCCTGCATTCGTGAGAATCGGGGCTTTTTAACCCAAGGGGCCCTTAATTTTCTTACTGGGCTTTGCGCTCAGGATGCTCCGCCTTCTTCCCAAAGCACTCGAGGCCCGAGCTCTATTTCCCCCCTCACAACAACCCTGCGAGGGAGGCTGGGTGGCTGGGAGAAACTCGAGTGCCGGCTCCCAATGCCCGGCGCTCAGAAGAGAACTGAACGTGTGAACGGGTAAAGGACATGTGTCAATCTCGAGGGGGGGAAAGGAGAAGTTCCAAGAATAGCCTTTCCCGTCTTCTGAAGACCCCTGAATGCGGTGTGCCTTTCTGGACTCGCTCCTTCCCCCTCCCTTCCCCCAATTATGAGTATTTATATGAGCAAACGGGGGCCCAGCACTGCGGGAGAAGAACTCTCCGCCCCCCCTCTTTCCCCGTCAGTGTCTGGAGCCTTGCATCTGCTGGGGTGATTGATGGCGCTTTGAATACAACGTTATTACTCTCTCGCAAGCCGAAATCAAACAGGCTATTAACTACATTACTTCAAAGAACACAGTTCTCAATACAATCTACTTATCTTAATTGAAACTTTCTCTGCATGGGTATTTGCAGAGGAGATAATTTATAGGTGCGCAGGACTGGCGGCGGCAGGAGTCACGATTGGGGGGGGGGAGAGAAACTAGCCACGCATCCTAAAACTGGGGGGGGGTCGGGTGATGTTTTCGGGAGGGGGCAGCTAAAGGGGGTCCTGGTGTTCTTGTTCCAGGGATCTGATCGCTGCGGAGACGTGAAGCTTTTTCCCTCTCCCCCCTCCCCCAAAAAAGTAATCGGCCCGGTTGTTAATATGAGGCGCAATGCCCCATAAATAAATCCACTTTCTCTTGGCTTTCTCTGGGTTTTGCTTTCCACGCTGCCGCAGCGAGCCCCTCTCGGCCAGTGCGGGCAGCGTGGACAGTCCAGGGTTCCCAATTAACGACCATTGACTTTAGGATCACCCTTCTTGGCAAGGGAACCCCAGTTTTCCCTCTGGGGTGCAACGCCTGATCGCAGGAAGGAAGTGGGGGGGGGAAGGACTAAGGGCTGTTGAAGAGAAAGGCTAATAATCCTGCACAATAGATGGAAGTGCAGCGGGTTTGGGTGTCTCTCTCTCCTCCCCGCCCCCCCCCCGCTTTTTAAAAATTGAAGTTTCCAGCTTGTATAGCTGCTGCCCCTGTTTTTCAGGAAACGGACTCGGTCTCCCATCGTGTGTGTTTTTGCTTGTTTTCTAAAATCCCATCCTAAAACCCAATTCAAGGCGTGCAACAGGCCGATCTAAGGTCTGAAGAACGAGGCGTTCGGCATGTTTTCCCAACCGGCACGTCCCCTTCACCTGGTCCCGAGTAGACCCATTGACTTCCATGGGCCTACTTTCGTGTAAATGGATCGCAACCTCTTGCTGATCTTTGCTTCCGAGGGGGGTGGGTGAGCGGTAGCGCGCTCTCCTGCTGAAACACAATACTTACTCGGAAGTAAGTGCAAAATTCCATAGGCTTACTCGGAGCAAGGCTGGCGGAACTCCATAGGATTTCATTTGCGACTCGGCCCGTCATTGGGCAGGCCCCTAATTATGGGCTAAAGCTCAGTTCTAAAAGTCGCGAACCTGGACGGGGCTTAAACTCATTTCAATGCGGATTAAGCTCGCCTAACTCGTATCGGGCTCTTTACAGCGGCTTAAACTCCAGCAACTCGGCTTAACTGCCTTGTGGATCCAAGAATGAATACAGCTGCTACGAGCTGGAGTATTTGTACTGTATAAATATTGCTCTTAAAAAAAACTGCATGTAAAAGACTTACACTGTTCCTTTAAATTATTAAAATAGTTCTCGACAGCTCGCCACTCTTTGGCATGGGGACTTTTATGACTTATTGCAATGTGAAGCTCTGCCATGTTCTCCCTCCCTGCCTCCCTGTGCCCTTCCTTCCCTGCCCCTTTCCAGGAGAAGCAGCCCATCTCGCTTCCTTGGGATGCCCTTAAAAATTGGGTGTGTTTAAAAAAAAATTAAATAAGGTTAACAACCCTAATTCGCATTGCTATAGAAACGAGCGAGCTTTATAGGCGAGGGGAGGGGGGGGTAATTCTGCCCCGGACCTCGAGATCCTGAAGCTGTGTGTGCCACGATCCTCCCCCACACACACACGCACCCCGGTGTATTAACTTCAGCCACGTGAATATAATTGTCATTAAAGTAATCCTGTTTAAACCAGACGCCGCGACTCGGGGCTGAAACGTTGCGAAAGCGTTAAGAATAGCTTCGCCAGTCCTTTTGACATCCTGCAGATCGAATTGCAACTGTCATAGTGTACAAACCTTTTATTTCCCTGTATAGTAGGACATCGTGGTTGATTTGGGGGCTGGGGGGAGGGGGGGAGATCGAGTACGCTAGTTTGGGTGCCGACGGTGTAAAATAGGCGGAGGACGCGGGGGGGGGGCGAGAGAGAAGGAAGAAAATGCACCATTTTCTATAAAAAAAGAAAAGAAAAGAAAGCAAGCGTCCTTCTATAGGCTGCTGGATCAGTTTTGCTTTTTTGATTGCATTCTCTATCTCCTCCCCCCGCCCCCCCCCGGTTTCTACACATCCCATGCCCCCCCACCCCACCCGGGCACTGTGGATCTTAAGTTTCCCGGGGTCTGCGTAATAACTCCGCCGGCAGATCTCTTGCAAAGGTCCAAAACAATCAGTAAATGAGCGTCCACACGCGCTCCCAGCAGCTGATCGTCTGAAGGGTTCACGTTCCCTCCCGCCCCTCTAGTCCCCCAATTTCGGCTTACAGGGAACGAGACCTCCAAATGGGGGCCCCTCCCGATCCGCTTCCCAACGATCACGGGCGGGGGGCTGTGTGTCCCCGGGGGGGGGATGAAGAGAGAGAGAGAGAGAGATCCCTACGCTACTTTAAAAGTCCCGATTCCTGTCTCACTTCGGTTATATAAACACATTAGTATTTCGCCCTCGCCGGAGATCTGCATTGTCAACACGTAACTGGGCTGGTGTGCGCGTGTGCCTCTGCTTCCAAATTAAAAGAACGTGTGTACGCGGGCGAGGCGGAGCCGCGGGGCCCACAGTCCCTCCGCGCTGCCCATATATTGATTTATCATGCAGCGTTTATTGTTCTGTCCCCTTATAAATGAAATCGCTCGCTCGCCCCTCTAATACCGCTCGCCACATCCCGCGATCGCGGCGCTTGGGAGCCGATCTCCCGCCGCCACTCCTTCCCGGACACCCCCCCCTCCACCTTTTGCAAGAAAGAACAAATGCATTAATATTTATATGTTTATATAATCGATAACCCACTTTCTTAGAGCCCCCCCCCTCGCGTCCCTATGTTAAAATACCAGGATCAAAGCAGCTATTCTTACCAATCAAGTTCCCCGGGGGGGGGGGAGGAAGAGAAGGAGGGCAGAGAGAAATATGGCAGTGAGGGAACGTAATTTAACTATCAAACAAATCTACATGTCTAATAAAAGCAAATCTGCTAAAGAGCATTAGGAGGAGGAACAGCGCCTCTCGCTCTCTGCAGGAAATGTTCTTTATATTAGACATATACAAGCAGGTCCTGTCAGATGCGCAGCGCAACGGGGGCGCCTTTCCGCGCGGCAAAAATGGATTGACCCTTTTGTCGGGCGCCCCGAGGGGTCCGAAGGAGTCCGGGAGGCTGTAGGCAGAGATCGGGACGCCGGGGGATTTTTCGTGAAGCCCGGGAGCCCCTTTTCGCCCCGATCCGTTCGCCCCCGCGCCGGGCTAGGGCTCTGCGTTGACCGGCATCTCCCGTGCAGATCGGCAGCGGCGGCGCCCAAAGCCCCGGGTTTCCCACGCCGTCGGAAAACCGGGGGTCGGCCGGATCCCCCGACGGGGCGTTTGGACATTTCGGCTCGGCCCGGGATCAAAGATCCCCGTTTTATATTGGGGCTCGGAAGCGGCGGTGGCAGGAGCTCGCTTTTCCCTGCCAGGACCTGATGCAATCCATTCAAGCCAACAAGTTTGGAGAGAATGTTGAGTTCAATCAATTCAGAGCGTCGAGATGGAGCCCAATTCGGTTCAGGTATTCGGTTCTCCTCCCTTCTCCGCCTCGCAGCCCCGGACCCCGGCGCCCAGGGCCCCCACCCTCCGGCGCCCCCCTCCGCCTCCCCCAAACTTTCCAAGAACTTTCCCCTGGCGATGGCCATCAAGCCCCTTTATTTGGCTAGAAAACCAAAATCGCCTTTGCCCATCAGACAGAGAGACATAGTAATAGAATAGCAACTACGACGGGATTCCCCCCCCCTCCCCGCTCCCCGTGTAGACGCTGCGATATTGTTTCCACCTTAGCCGGGCTCGGATTTCTCCATGTCTCTCTCTAGTATGTTCCGATCCCAACTGGCGGTGTCGCCTTTTTAGATCGTTATTAGCCGATCTGCGTGTGTTGCTGCTGTCTTGATTAATTATTATTATTATTGCTATTATTATTACGGTGATGATGATGATGGTTTCTTCTCCCTCCTCTCCCCGTCCTCGTTCGTTCCCTCCAGTGGGTCGGCTCCCCGTGTGGCTTGCACGGACCGTACGTTTTCTACAAGGCTTTTCAGTTCCACCTTGAAGGGCGACCGCGGATTTTGTCACTGGGCGATTTCTTCTTCGTGCGCTGCAAGCCGGAGGAGCCGATGTGCATCGCGGAGCTGCAGCTGCTGTGGGAAGAGAGGACTTCGAGGCAACTTTTATCCAGCTCCAAACTTTATTTCCTACCAGAAGATACTCCCCAGGGCAGGAGCAGTGACCATGGCGAGGTTGGAAACCTACAGATCTCTCTCTCTGTGTGTGTGTGTGTGAGCCTGTGTCATGATGTGTGAATGAGGGTGCCTTGCCTTGCCTTCTCTTCTCTCCCCCCCCCCCCCCGCGTAATGTTTATTAAAGGGCAGCACTGAAATGGTCCCTTCTGCTGGCCACGGGAGCTTCTGGGCTTTTTTAAAGGGCTGGAGCCACCAAGGAAGGCTGCCGGAGTTCGCCTGTCATCTTAAAAGCGAACGGCTGCGCAGTGTTCATATTGGAAAGCTGCGATCCAGCAACTTGGTGCCTCTCTGTTGAAGGTGATCTTTACTTACATCACCCCCCTCTCCCCCCTCCTTCCCTCCCTCCCTCCTTCCTTCCTTCCAACGCTGCTGCCTAAACGTCCTCGTCACATGTTTGCCGGTTCCCTTCATTTCTCAGCTTGTATTGGTTTTTTTCTCTCTCCCCCCCCCCACCCCCCAGTGGATTTAAATAGTGATCTCGGAGGATTCCTCTCCTATCCCCAGGAAAAAGCTCTGGATGTTTGTGTGGCTGCTTTGGGGGTTTGGAGGGGGGGCGGCTCCAGTATTTTTGATGTTTTTTTTTGGGGGGGGAAGAAGGCGGAAATTACGAAATGGAGGCAGTGAGTGAGATCAAAAGCGATCTCTCTGCCGGAGACGTGCTGAATAAAGTGATCAATAGCAGGCCCTGGAAATAATGCCTTCGCCTAACTCGTAGATGTGCCTGGGGGTATTTCAAAGCACTTCGCGGGTGTCAGAACCGGCACAAACACGTTAAGCATGTAACCGACAGGTCTCTTCTCCCCGCCCGCCCCCCCCATCGGCAATTGCTACGCCTTGCTGTGAATGCACGATTCCTACAAAAGTGGATCTCCAACGCTCCTCTTCCTCGTCCCCCCACTTCACCGGGTGGGGGTGGGTTGGGGGGGGAAGTGAGGAGAGATCGATGAATGAAACCCCGGCTGAGGCCGAGTGTTTGACCCGCTTCTCCCACGAGGCGGACGTTTTCCGAACGCTTACGGGCGAGGTCCTGCAGAACAGCCCGCCACTTGCTTCCTCCGAGCCAGGCAGAGATCCCGGGCGGGCCGGCCTTCCGTCTGGCTGCGGTGTCTCTCACCCCTAGCCATGGACGCCAGATCGTGGGAATCCGCGGGACTTTCTCAGCAGGAAGGGCAAGGGGGTGGGTGGGTGGGTGGGGGAACAACGGGGGGGGGGGCGAGCAGGCGCGGGGTTCCAGGTTGCACCCGAGAAAGTTTTTTGGATCGGAGGAAGTTAAAGCCGAGGAGGAGGCAAAAAAGTGGAAAGTATTTCGGGATCGCGGGGTGGGGTGGGGGGAAGCGGATCGCGGAGGCCGAGGGAGCCGGGGAGGAGGAAGAGCCATCGAGGCGCCGCCGGCTCGCATTTGCACTGTATTCTCCTTCCCGATCTGTAATCTCCTGTACACCCGCAATCCTGCTGGCTACTCCGAGTCAGCTGACTCTGCGCCGTGTTTCTGGGGAGGAACTATTTTAAGGGCAGCGACGGAGCGGCGCGGTGTTTATGCGGAGAGAGGTGGGCGAATTTGCAAAGGCGCATCGTCATTAGAGGAATAACAATGCCCAGATGTTCGCTCCTTCCAGGCGCAAAGATGGGCGGGGGGGGTGAGAAACCACTACGGGCTGCCGCCAGTTCCTTCAACGATCGATAGTCTGATGGAGTTAATTGTGCTTCCCTCCCCCCCTCGCCGCCCCTCCGCCCCCCCTCATACATACACACACACACACACCCGTGGATCTAGTTACTCATTCGGATTATGCGCTTCGCTCCTTAATTCCCCCGGCTTGTGCAATGCTCGTCCTACGTGCGATGCTGCTGCTGCTTTCTGGGAAATGAAGCCACAATATTACTGTTCAGTCGCCTGCGATGCTCCCTACATGTCGACTGAGTGTGTTTCTGGTTGTTGTTGTTTGTTGTTTACGATTTCCGCCTCCTTCCGCACTCAAAGTAACATTGTAGGAATAATATTGGGAAGTTCTGGGAGGGGAGGGAAAGACGCCCCCCCCCACTGCTCCAGAAAGGGTGCCCAGGCTGACCCCTGTTTCAGTCCTTGGCTGGCGTCTTCCCCCTCCTTAAACTTTCCCCTGCGGCTGTCTTTCCTCCCCCTCCTCCTTGACTCGTACTTGTTATTTGCTTTTCAAATTTATTACTTCAACACGGTCTGTGATCTGGAAAGGGGAAGGATTAAATATCCCCACCACCACCACCACCACTCCTTCTGAAGAGCCTGAGAGAAAGTAGAGGCTACCAAACTGCCCTGTGGGGCTTCCCCTTACTCCATGGGGGGAGGGTCTCCACTCCCTGTGGAATAAAAGATCCCCAATGGCTTCGTTTAATTAATTGAATATTTTAAAATGTTATTGGCTCTTTCAGTGGAGGACAGGATGTTGTCCTTCCCATAACCCAAACGTTTGCCTGTATCCCTCCAATCCCATAATATCTGGATTCATACCAGAAGTCATTGGGGTGGGGGTGGGGGGTGGGGATGACATTATGCAAAAAAAGACAAGCAAACAAACATTTCTAAATTACTGTCGTTTTTGCACAAAAGTCCGACTGTACTTTAGTCTCAGATAAACCGATGTGGGATCTTTGCTTGATTTCTAAGAAGGCGTAAAAAGAGGTGTTTCCAGGTAGGGCTAAGGGAGTGTTGGAGCTAGTCAAAAATAATCAGTGTAAGCAATATGGATGAGGCATGTGCACTAATGCTTTTTTGACAAATAGAATACCCAAAAATCCAATTCAATTCGAATCTTTTACATTCGAATTTAACAAGAGGCCTTTTCACACGAAGGCTAGGACATGGGGGGGGGAGACAGGTTCCCCAGTCCCACCTAGGCAGGTGGGAACACGTTCCTACCTGCCTACATGCGAAAAGGAAACCTGTCCCTGCATGTCCTAGTCCAAAAGTCTGGCACAGGAGTAGGACATGCCTCCCAGGACTGTCTCAATTGGATCCAGCTGGACCCAGGGGCGGGCAAGCCTGTCATGTTCCTTCCCCAGTTCCCGCAGGTTCTAGGGGACTGGATTGGATTCCCTACAGCCCACAGGAACCCCCCAGGCACCCATCCCCCCAGGCACGGGCCTACGCAAGGCTGCGTGCATGTGTAAGGCACTTACCTTGTTGCCACTGGGTTCCAACATAGTAATCCTGGTCAGCGACATTGTGTGCCTGCGTGCCCTGCTGGCTCTGATTGGCCAGCTACCTGGGTGTTCTGATTGGCCAGTTACCTCCAGGTACCCCAAATCCATAGTTATTCTGTATGCAACCCCTTTTCATCCTGTGCGGATCCGTACAAATGCGTACGGATGCGGGAAAGATGCGGATCTTTCAAGTATGCGTCATGTACAGACCCATACACATACGAATGTCCAGATAATTTTAATGAATAGATCCGAATTTTGAAATTTAATTCAGATGTTTACATTCGAATTTGGGGACATTCTATTTGAGTTCGAATGTCAAAGTTTGGCACATTCAATTGGGTTTTGAATGCCTACAAATATTCATGCACATCTCTAATATGAGTTGGTTTTTATTTAGCCTTCACTGTTCATAATTGTCCAATTCTTCACATATTGTTGGACTTATAGGGTCATTCCTGCTTACTTCTCATGATCTTGGTTTAGGGAAAGGATGCCCAGGCTTCACATCTATCCATGCAAATGGAGAGTTGGGCCCTCTTCTTGCTACTAGATGTAGGGCTGTCTCATGTTTGATTTGTGTGATCCAATGCTAGGCTTCCCAATGGTATGAATGAGTCCATGGTGTGCTGAATTCAGGCTTGATTGTGCTTACTGTACCCACTAAAATCAATGGACCTCTCTTAAAACAGACCAAGAAATCTATGACCAGACAGAGGTTAAAAGTGTGATCAAGCCATGGCTATGTTGAGATTGCCACATGTATCTGTGGCGATCTCAACACAACCCCATTATATGGGGGTAAAATCACACTTTTTTCTATTATGGGAAAACCCAATGCTCAATGTGGGTTTTCCCGGAATAGCAAGAAAACTTATCTGGGAGCTTGGCTGTGTGATCCAGCCTCCTACATGGCCAGATCTGGGGCCCAAAGGGGTCAGGAGTCAGTGTGTGCAGGAGTCAGTGCACACACACTTCTGGGTATTTAATGCTGCTGAAATATTTAGATGTACGTGTGAAACCAGTGTGAATCATTTCAAAGGGTCTTTGCTCCAGAATATCGCTAATGAGCGTGATTCTTCTGGAGACGTCTAGAGGCAGCCTAAACCCATCTGGCCTGAAAAGGCTAGGTGTAGTCCAGTGAGGTTGTTCATATACAACTTCAGAAATGTAACCTTAACTAGACAAGATCCTAGGCTCAGTTATTTATGAGTCAGTACCACTTAGGAAAGGATAGGCGTACATCTAAGTAAACATGGCAGTTTGTATGACCGGATTTTAAAACAGTATTGTGAAATAACTTGGCAGTGGGTGTTTATAAATAAATGGGTGTGTGTGTGTTTTAAAAAGAAAGGGTTTGGGGGGAGTAGGGAACGAGGACAAATTTTAGTGTGTCTTAATGACATCTCGTGTTACTGCTACGTGAGCATCAGAGAAAATCAATCTAACCATTACAAGTCAGAATGCTCTCCAGTATATAAATTCTCATTTGCATACACATTCCTAATATTACCCCAAGATTTTGATTTCAGCAGCTGCTAGCAATTAGCTGAATAATTATACTGGTATTTATGATGTGGTCCATTTTTGCATATTGACAATTGCTGCCTTCCCTCACTACTCGCAAGTAACGTCCACGTGCATTCACAAGGCTGGCCCTTTCCTGTTGCTTTTTCAGACTGATACATTTCTGGATTATTCAGCTGCATGAATACTGTTTAGCAAGCCAGTGTGACACACCTTTAAAATCATGCATGCCAATGTTTTCTACAGAACGCTTATGGCTGAATGCAAAACAGGTAGAAAGTTTTCCTAATGTAGTTCAGTTTTACACCCAGTGATGTCATGTTCCCTTCTGCCCCGCCCTGTTGGCCTCAGTTAGTCATTCATTAGCAGAGTAGCTTGCAAGAGAAATGGCAAGAGCACACACTGATACTTGTTTGGCATAGGGCCTATAGAAACTCATGCATAGAGCCAAGGCCTTGAGAGGGCAACATAACACTCCCATTAGGAACTGTACTTTGTTTTTACTTACTCGATTAACTTGTTTATAAACACTGATCTGTATATATGTGTGTATTTGCATACATACATACATATATATATATGATTTTAAATTGCATGTTAAACTTTGTTTCTGAATGTAGTGCAAAACAGTGAGCAAAAAACTGGAAGTTGGGTGGGGGAGAAATGTTCAGCTTGCTGATTGGCAGCTTCTTACTTAAGGGAAGCATTTCAGCATTCTTTCTCAGTACAGAGAGCAGTTATTTCAAGTAACTTAACCACAGTAATAATTCTTTTATGTAAATGACATCAACAGCTATTTCTGAAGCTGAGAGATGGGGCCATTTTTAACAGCAATTCCCATGTAACCCTTTATGTGTCTGTATGCTGGACATGAAAATTACACTTGAGATAATTTATAGGGAAAATAACAAACAGCGCTTAGGAAAAGAATTGTGTGACAAAAATGTAATTATGTGCTGAGAGACAGTGGATAAAATGTAGTTGAAGCTTTTCTCTCCCCTCCCCCAAGCTTCATAACATGGGTAGTAAATCTGCATTGTCAAGAGGTTTTCTATGAGGTCAAAGGTCAGGAGAAGCACTTGCACTGAGTAAAACTGATGTTTAGCAGGGTACAGGATCTTATCACAGGTTGTTCTATCAATGCTTTCAGAGACTTAATGATTGTCTTTCATATGTATCTTGGTTTGCCTGATGAAGGCTAAGTGGTTATTTATAAATTTCTTAGAATTTTAATAACCTGTGTGGGTTTTCTTTTCTTTTTTTAAAGTAGCCTAGTGCTTTTGTTAGCATAGTTTTGTACTGTGTGAATTTCCTGTGTGGAAATCAGTTCTAAACAGGACTACAAATCTTTTTTACCACACATGATCCCTAGGAAAGACTTTCATGTGTGTTGTCTGTGTATAGGGATGCCTCCAAACGGCAAGAGACAATTGTGGAACACGCCCCCCCCCCAAGCTGTCCATGGACCCCATTGCCCAATTGTGGTGGAAACAGGCTCTATATAATCCAAATTTGATGCCTAAAGACCCCATTGTAGACCCCTTTAACGAGGTCTACAGGGAATCTGGATTATAGGTCCTGAAATACCCATATGAGCCAGATTTCCCTAGAACAGGTGGAAACAAATGTGGCTCTAATGGGGTCTGTAGTGGAAATGGGGTCTTCCTGCTCTGAGCCAAATGGGTACTTAATGGGTACTTAATGGGTACTTAGCACTAGTGGAAAAACACCCAAAGTCTAATAACCCCCTGCAGTTAGTGTTTCCAAGTTAGTGGAATATTGTTGCAAGGGAGAAGCAACGTGGAGGATGGGGTAACCAGAGTGGGAAGTGAAAAGTCTGGAAAAGTTTTTGTGCTCCTGTGTGAATCCAATAAATCTCCTGAAACTGCTGGAATACTTATTGGTCTCTTATATGCTAGAGTTTTGATTTGGTAAGCATCTCCGCAGAGAGAATACCATGGGATCTGGGGGGAATATGAACAGTACTATGATTTATTACTTTGTATTGTATTCTTCATGGTTGCTGTAAACCACCTTGAGAAATTTGTTAGAAAGGTAGTATACAAATAGACTGACTGAATGAATGAATGCCAATGGCAGCTTTTCTCAAACCTCAGACTGCCCTTTATGCAAAAAATATTGTGTTGGAACCAATGTGGAAAAGAAAACAGAAGTGTGATTCTCTTGGGCATGCTAGGCTGGTAGCAGACGAGGCCCTTTCTGCATGGACTGTTATATTAGCCTATGGAGGGGCCCAAGGGTCTGCCTTCTGTGTAATACTGCAGAACAGCAGAAACCCTGCCCCTCTATGGTACACTCCAGAGATATACTAGGATAGGGCATCAAAATGGCGCCCTGTGCCATTTCTGCAATACATTGTGTCAAAGTAGTCTACAGTTGGACTACTTCATCTGTCCTGGACCGGGAAGGGCACATGAAAAGCATGCCTTCATAGCCTAGAATACAGTGAAGGCCCTTTTTGGTAGCTCTAGAATTTGGCACACTACTAAAGGGTGTAGTTAGGAATGCACAGAAATCTTCATTTGCAACTTTTGGGGGCTGGGCTTGGTTTTCAAAAACTCTGTCTGGTGGGACTGGGCCAGAAATGTGGATGGCCTTTAACCCGTGTTAGAGATAGTCTGGCCCAGCATGGGCTGGGTTACCTTTTGTGAACCATCACAGTGCCGGATAGCCCACACTGTGCAGAAACAGACTTAGCTTCCATACGTAGTGAAAGAAGTTGCTACTGTTATCTTTGTGATTATTATGTATGATGAAAATGTCCAAGTTCATTGTCTGTGAAGCCCAGACTGTTGTTGTAGGTTGTTGTTATTGGAGCAGGTAATGTTAAACAGATCACAGTTTGAATTGAGATTAAAAGTTGGAAAGCATAGTCAATGCTGTTGCTGTGAAATGGAGAATTCTGTAGTGCTTGAACAAGGCCATTCTGGCCACTTTGACTATTGTAACCTGAGACTGGCTATTTTAAACCTTGCCTCTGTCTTGAACATGCCTAGAGACCGTAAATGAACTGCTTGCTCTGAGGCTCATTACCAGACATTTTGTTCCTGGAGCCAGAAAAGAGAATCTGTCCCTACCTCCAGCCCCTCCCCAAGTCAAGGCCAGCAAAGGTATTTTGTTATCTGAGCCTGAAAAAAGTAGTAACATTTAATTAGGTAGCTAGCAATTTGTTTGCCCCTGTGTGACATCCCAAATTTGCCTTACTAATGGTAGGAAGAGTCTGAGTATCAACTCCCAGCTTTGTACAATATGAAAGTCCAATAAGAGCAACGAGGGCCAAATGGGATTCTTCTAAGAACTGTAATATATGGCACCTATTAGAATGTTTGAAAGAGTCTGTAATGCTAATTATTGTTCATGAATAGGTAGCTGAGATAAAAGCCTTGAAGGCAGCTCCTGGAGGGAACACTCTAGGAAAGGACACAGTTTTGGCAGCTGTGGCAAGCACATGGCAGTTCCCCCACTGCAGCTACCACTCCTAGGCAGAGCACAACTGTACGGTGAACCTTCCTCTCAGCTGTGTAGCTTCTGCTTCATTCTGTCCTCTGATGGACTTGGAAATGGCTAACTGTCCAATATGGAAGGGGAGGCCAGTGGACCATACTTTCCCCTTATATGTTTCCAGATTTGAGGGAGAGGAGGCAACTGCCCTCAAAGCCCTTTAAGGTAGATTTAAGAAAAGTTCTTAAATCCAAGGAAATTATGGTGGCTAAGGAGTCAGAAGGAATGGATGGCACCTGTAGAACAACCCAGATGGCTGAATGTGTGGGTGCCTGGCCCCTAGAGCAGGTGTTTTTAAGGTGTTTTTAAATGTGCATCTTGTTTTAATCTGCATCTTGTTTTAATCTGTACCTTGTTTTAAGCTGTATCTAGTTTTAATTTGTATCCTGTTTTTAATCTGTTGTAATCCGTTGTTAGCCGCCCAGAGACCTTCAGGTATGGGGCAGGATAGATAGATAGATAGATAGAGCAAGTGAAGAGCATCCTTGCACCCATGTGGGTGCAGACATAATAATGCCAAACCTGCCCTACCTAGGATACCACTCCAAAAAGTTTAAAATATGTGAATTCATTTCTTAAGCATATTACTGCAGAAGTAATTCTTACTGAGTTCACTAACATTTAACTCCATTTACAGAGAGAGGGCCCTGGTGACTTTCAGATGTCACTGGACTACACATCCACTCTAGCCTGCATAGCTAATCATCAAGGATTATGGGGCACTGATAGAATCTTCTTTGGTCCTTTAGTTTTCTTTTACCATGTTAACTATATTAATTGATATTTACAATGAGAGGGAGAATGTATAATGTTTCAAATGAAGTAAACCTTACAAGTCGACAAGGCTACCACTTTTATGTACGGTAAATAAGTATATTTAGGAGTCCAGTCAATATCACAGTCCTATGCATGTGTGTTCAGATGTAAGTTCTACAACATCCATTGGTGCTTTTCTGTGGGTAAGGATTCTACACAGCAGTATAAATATATGTATATATACTGTACTTTCCCCCCTCTGGACCGCTGAGCTATTCCAGATCAATCTAGGCCAATATTTGCATTTGAATCTAGGTTTTCTGTATTGTTTCATATTCCAGGAATTATCTAGGGGCAAAAATAAACAAAGCTTCTGCCAGTTATAGACAAGCTAGAACTTAAATGTTAGTGCATTTATAGCACAACCTTTCTGTTTGGAAATAATTAGTGGAGACTTAGTACCTGGTAAATTGGCAAAGGATTGTCTTGGTTATATTTAGATGAGTGTATTTTTTCCCCAAAAAGGTGCTTCATTGAGCGGCATTCTGGCATAGGCAAATCATAAACAGAATGGGAGGGTTAGAGGTGAATTGGTGGTGGAACTAAAAACCTCACTTTTGCCCATATGGAAGGGGGTTCCAATTCGGCAGACAAAAGCAAGGATTTCAATCCTGCCTCTGTACCACCTGTCAGTCACTATCCATGGTCACTTAGAATAAGAAACTCCACCTGTCCTGAAAATCTGAAATCGGGTGACTGAATGCTGGTTTGCCAGGTCCTCTTCCTGGAGATGCTGGAGATCAAGCCTGTGATCTTCTGCTTTTAAGGCAGCTTTCCCATGGGCTTTGCTACTCAAAATAAGAAATTATTTAACATTTGAAGTGTTTTACCTAGAATTAAACTGGGTTTCCCCAAATCATGAAACTCACTGGGTGACCTTGGATACGTTACTGCCTCTTAACCATGATTTAGCACATAAGAATTGTCAGAAGGGGAGGAAGACTATGTCCACTATTCTAAGCTTCTCATAAGAAAGGCTGGAGGTGAGCCGGGCTGCCTCCCCAGGGCAAGAGGCAGCAGGATGTAAACAAGATCCCCTGATTGCCCCTTGCCACCCTGTGCCAGATAGGAGACGCAATCGCCATCTGACCTCTACTGCTGGCAGCTTTCTAAATTGCTTCTCTTGCCCATTTTCTTTTGTTATTCTTTATGTGGTTGACTGGTTCCCTGTGGCCCCAAGTGAGGCAATTTCAGAAGTTGGTGATAGACCCAAAGGTAAGCATCACTATTATGGGAAACCTAGCATCATTGCCAGATTTCCCATAATAGTAGTATTATAGGTTATTGATTGACTAACGCAGGACTATAATGGGGATATTGTGATTACATCTGGCATTCCCAGCACAGGGCAAGGAGAACTGTGGGTCTTGGACTGCATTGGATATACCCTAAGTGTGGAATACAGATATCTACCCAAGGTTCCAGATGTTGTGCTCCAAAGCTTTGTGCTACCATTTCCCCTCTTAAGCAAGGTAGAGGAAAAGTCATTATTGTTTTCAGCTATTCTCACTCTTGTGGGAATTTGGCTTCTTTGAGCTATTCACACTATTGCACCATTGGTGTAAACTGGAAATTTCCAGAATGGATGTCCTTCACTAACCTGTTCCAGTCATCAGCAGAAACACATTTCAGTCGTTGAGGTTTTATTTATTAACGAGTGACTAGAAAAAAAATAATGCTAATGAGGCATCTATCTCCCATACGTGCTTGCTTAAATTAGTTCACATTCGGAAATCAGGCAGACTGATAATTGCAGTATTAGAGATGCATGTTTGACATTTATCATAAGCTGCACCTTAAATTGATAATTGCACAATCATTTTTTGTAACTCTGTCTTTAAGACTGTCTTAACAAGTGGTTGCAGATCAGCAAGGGCTAGCAACATTATTTGTACTGTGACAGATTTCTTTCAGCCGTATAAACAAGAGCTATACAAGAACCTTTCCAATGTCAATATATTAGCACTAAGTTTAAAGGTGCTTGCTTCATAACTTCCTTTTACCCATGGCTGGTGTGCCTCCAGATGTGGGCTAATGCCCAAAATTGTCTTGGCATGGCTAGAAATATCATACGTATCCATGGCATTCCCAATATAGTCCCAGGTTATTAATTTGAAAACTCATAATATCGCTATTACAAGAAACCTGGCAGTGTTGCTGGATTTCTTAACCTTGACGTCCGGTGAGCATCTTTCATGATGGGGTCGACTGGGGATACCGGAAGCCAGACAAGTACACAAAAAATAACAAAAGGAAGTAGGCCGGTGCTTGTTATTCCAAAAGCTGCTGGCAGACACAAAGGTAAAGCCCACAATTGCCTCTTCCTGCCCCCACCAGATGGGAGAATCAGTCACAGGATCTTCTGTTGATTCCAAACCTCATTGCCTGCCCCTTGCCACCTGTGAGAGTATTCGTTGTGACAGACTTACATACACATGCACAGTTGCATCAGAAATACAGGAAGTTTCTCGGGGATGCCATCAAAGACATCGGGCATCCTGATTGCAGGGGGTGGGCCTGTACATAACAGGGAGGTGTTACCCTGACACCATCTGGAGAAGAGAGTCAAGTTGTGTTTGTCTTGGAGCATGAATGGATAACTTAAGGGGCAAGTTAATAAGGAGTATGGCTATTTAAAAGTGCAATTCTTTGATCTGTTTTGGGGAGATGGTGCATCTCAAAGCTTCCTTTTGCCCACTCCATGCTCTGCAGTGACTTGAATGTGCATGGGATAACTGCCTTATACTGAGCTTAATCCTGATTGGCTGGGCCAAGGTGCAAGCTTCTGGCACGAGTTGCGTGGCAGGCCAAAGGGCACTTTGCTTGAGATCTAAGATTCTACACAAGTGTGGTCAACATTGGAAGAGCGGGATCAACTCGAGGAATTTTGAAAGAGCAATGCGGACCTTTTCATTTTACAGTATACTGTGGTATTTTAAAGGTTTTTCACTTTATATGCAGAAGGTCCCAGTTTCAATTCCTGCCATCTCCTTGGCAGAAGGCAAGAGCAAACCAGCTCCTTATTGTTTATGCTCCTATTGTGCCCTATATCCATAGGTCTTGGGGCCAAATACAATAAAAGTAATATAGGGTGTGTTTCCACTGTCACTAAAAGTACCCATTAATGGGTACTTAATGGGTACTTCTAGTGACAGTGGGAAAATACCCATAGATACACAATGAAAAATGAATGCAGCTAAAATAACAGATAATAGATGAAAGGAGAGGGGAAGCTGTTATTGCATTCCCCACCCCACCCTGGTAAAACCTTGTATAAATGTACTCATGTAGTCAGGAAGAGTTGGTTCAACTCAACTTCTTTACTTTTTTTATAATAAAGATTATTCTTCATTCCCTACCATTCTGTCCTCTAACTTGCACTTTAGGACAAATGGTGGGATATGTATATGTAGAATGGGGGAAATAAATGAAGTGGTAATCAGTCCATTGAGATGCAGCAGCTCTTTCCTGATAGGCTTTCTAAACCCCTAGCATAGATGCAGGGGGACTATCCATGATTTTTATTTATTTATTTATTTATTTATTTATTTTTGCCTACAGAATTCTGGAAAAGCTGTTGCAGGCTACAGTGCCTAGCTGCAGGCAGAAAGCCATTGAGAAACTGAAATGGTGCCACACCGTCTGATCTGTTGCCCACTTGGAGCCTCTAAGCAATTTGACACATAACTTTTGGTTTATCCCCCCCCCCCCAAAGCCATCAGAATATTGAGAGATGGTTTAACATAGTTCTGATTAAACCAGTACTGCATTGCACAAGAGCTTTGACACTTATTTTGTATCTTTCGCCATGTTGCATATAAGGACGTTGTCCTATCATTCTAGTTATCCTGTACAAGTAAGAATGAACCTTAACTGCTTAACAACCCAAGCCTTAAGATGTCTGCTGTTTTCTGCAATTGCCATTCCCAATCTGATCAGTGCCACTAAACGTTAAATGCTCGGCTTTGAGAAAAAGGGGGCTTTTACATGCTATGCTTGCAAGCATATTAAGATAGTGAGCACGATGGATTTTCCCCCCACAAAAAGTTCTAATTGAGTGTTTTAAATAAGCATGGGGTGAATTAATTAGACTATACTTTATTTTTAGTTGCTTAGTTACACGGTAGTGTATTCCTAAACACAAGTGAGATAAATTGGTTCTTTTTGCGTGTTTGTGTGCTACTTATCCCTTAATCATACTCACTGAATTGCTTAGGAGGCTAAAGCACATAGAAATTTTGTGATGCCTAATAATGCACGTTCAAAATACTCAGGATGGGGGGGGGGGAAGCATATGCTGCTTCAGTCTTTGATACAGAGTGTTTTTGAGAAAACAGCCAACATGCTTGCTTACTTACAGGCGGATTTCTGGGCTGGTTTCATTTGAGCATTAATTCTTTGGGCTCTTGCATGTGCAGTCATCATATCTGCTGCCCTAAACCAGTCTTAACCAACCTGGTGCCCTCCGATTCTGTTGGACTAGAACCTCCATCAGACTCTGTTAGCATAGCAGGGCTGACCAAGGAGGCTTGGAGAGAGTATCAAGGAGGTAAAGTTTGCCTTGAATTCTTAGGGCAATCACACCTACTTGATTTAAACCCTTTCTTTTCTCCCATTTGTTTTAACTCCAGGTACAGTAAACTGACATCTGTTTTGATTTCATTGTTACAAGGTTGTAAGAAGGTCAAAAGGCTGATCCTAATCCAAGGGCTGTTATGTTTGACCTGTAGTACTGCAGTAGCACAGAGGAGGAGTGTAGCTTTCATGGATAATGTGTATATTGCATGTAGAACGTTCCCCAGTTCCAGCTCCTTGATTTTGATGGGATTCCCATGCATATTTTTCCATGCATGACTTTTCTTGGCCATTATAACAAGGGGTCATAAAAGACGTAGGCCGCATCCCCATTGCAAGCTTAATCCAGTTTCCCTAAACCGAAATAGAACTGGATACAAATGTGAATTTGTCTGTTCCCATTACTTTCAGCTTAATCGCGTTCGATCCGGATTCTGAGGATCGTAGGTGGCATATGTGACTCAAGGGGGGACTCAAGCATTTGGCAATTTAGAACAATAATTTTGGCTTTGCCAGAATTGTTCTGTGGTGGGACTAACTATTCTGGATAGCTTCCATTCAACTTGGCAAAGAAATCTGGAGACCATATTACTAACACTTGGCATTCTTGCCCCAGTGCTACAAAAATGGGGTATTTTAAGGCAAAACAGCAAGATATCTCAAATCTTTGCAAAATGATTTTGCTTAGCTAATAAAAAAATTCTTTTGACACCGAGCAAAAGATACCAACCCACAAACTACCTGTCCCACATACCATACTTAAATATTGAAGAACCTTCTCACTGCAGTATGGAGGACAGATTTAGGAAGTTATCACCTTCAAAATGACTATATTCACATCTAAAGAAATATAGAAAACCTTCAAAGTGCACTGCTTCAGTCTCCATTTTACTTCATTATCAGTATTAAACATCTTACCCTTGGGCGGCGTTCCCATTACAAGCTTAAAATGGTTTTCCTAAACCAAACTAATAGGACCAGATGCTAACACGAATTTGATCCCATTACTTTCAACTTAACCACATTCGATCCAGATTCTGAGGATTGTACATGGTGTACGTGACTCATGGGGGGACTCAAGTGGCTACTTTCTAAAAGCTGCTTTTCGGGGCTGCCCTGCCCTCTTCCTCCTGGCGTGAATGCGCCACCCATAAGGGACCCCTTCACCGAGCCTGGCTGGGTGGCTGCCGCTTGCCTGGATGGAGGAAAACCGCCAGCGGGCAGCCAGCAATTCTCCCCATTGCCCAGGGCACACAGCAGCAGTGGCAACATAAGCACTTTAAAGCATTCACCCATCTCCCAAAACCTGCCCTGCTTTCCTTTCCCCTTTAAAGGTCAGAACTCCAAAGAGCTAGAATTGCACAAAATTGCAACATTGTTATCAGGTGTGAAGTGCCTGGATTGCTACAGTGTAGCAGCTGCTGTGAAGGTTGGATTTTTACACTGAAATCACTGTCTTTGGAAGCAAACTATTGGGGGAGGGTAACCCTAAACATGGATTCTCATTCCTTAAAACAGTAGGATCCTCACAGTAAAAAATATAACACGTATCAAGTGCATGATCCGGAGTGAGACCTGTTGAAATAAGGGTTAACATTTACAACACTTTGGGGTGATTTAACACGCGGAAAGCGTGTTAAGCCAAACTGATGTGGGGTCTGTGAGGATTGAAAACGGTTTGAAACCAAAATAAGCTTGTAATGGGGATGCGGCGGTAGCCTAAAAGAGAGCTCATTCCTCCCATCCAATTGTCTAGAAGGGCTAGATGTGACTACAGAAGAATCTCTGGTGGTTAATAGACAACAGGGCCATTGCAGGGTAGGTGTAAGCTATGGTGCATCCTTCCCTCTTGCCTTCCACAAAATAAGTAGACATAAAAAGGCAGTACATAGAAGCACAAATGGACATGTGTAGATACAGCAGTGGTTTGGGGAATACACAGTTTGATGAATGCCAGGATTTATGAGAATGGACAGCCTATATGAGTTAAATTTTGGCTCAACCCATCACTGTTCTGTTGGGCCTTGGATACCTGCCAAATAATTTTGCTCTTTAACTAAAGAAGATCTGTCATTCCAAGTATAGGCAATACTGAGCAGTATGGTACCAATGGGGTACATGATACCTATACTGTTTTACATGTACTTTTGCTGCAGAGAATTTGCTGAAGTGACAGGATGGAGATAAGTCAAGCAGAGGAACATGTGGATCTCTGTTTCTATGAAAATGTATCATCCAGTACTACTATGATAGGAGAAACAAAAAAGGAGGAATTAAGGCTCTATTTCCCCCCTCCTTATAAATCATGCTGCTAATACCAAATGCTTTAAATGCATTATAGTGCTATGGACTAGTTTACAAGAGTTCTAGAATGGGACAACTGATATTGAAATTTTGTCTAAAGTAGAATTATGATTCAATGAACTTTCAAGTCTGTAACTAGGCACTTCTAAGATAAAAAATTGTGTGAGTTCTAATAAATTCATTCCAACGTAAATCTTTATGCAAATATATATGTGAAATCTTCACTACCTCAGATGGTGAAACATAAGTGCTTGTCATATTCTGGAATGCTACATATTTATTGTCAAAGGAAAAAAATCCAATGTGACAATAATGTGTTAAATTAGTTGAAGAGAAAATGTAAGGCTTGAAATGTATTTTCCCAGGGAAAGAGATACATGTGCAAAACCAGTTAATTGAAATGGCAATGGCTTTGTAACAGATGTCATATTCTTTCAGCAGTTCTAGGGCTGTGTTCCTATGCAGAAAAAATAAATAAATAAAAGCACCTCTAAGGTGGCTTACAGAGATAGACAGAGATGGTTCACAGGTGGGATAATTCACACCCTGCTCTGCCCCTCCTGTTAAAAGCGATGGGGGGGAGAGTTTGAAGGCCACATATTTCTGTCTTTAAGCCACTTTTCAGTGATCTTTTGCAACGTGCGAATGTAGTCGTATGCACTGCACTCTACCTAGTAAATATAACTATCTCCCACAAAACAGAATTGGTTAGTGGAGGTTAATTATAGGAAAACGGCAAACTAGGGGTGTTTTTCCACCACAGCCCTTAGATCCGGATCTAAGAAGATCGCTTTGGAGGGACTTCGGAGTCTCGCCGCCGGTCCCTCTAGAGCAGTGATGGCGAACCTTTTGAGCTCGGTGTGTCAAAATTCGCAAGAAAACCTAGCTTAACTCGGGTGCTGTGTCACATCTAGAAATATCCATAATTTTGTGATATTTGTGGCTCTAGTAAAAAAGTTATATTTTTGATATATGTATTCTATTAAAAGCAAAAACAAATAATTCTTTACATTAGTGACTTTTGTTGCTAAATCTTCAATTGAAAGTTGGTATTTCATACACTTCAAGAACAAGCAAGCAGTACACGCCCAGGTGCCAGGGTGACCATGTGTGTCACCCAAAAGGGCTTGGTGTGTCACTTGTGACACGCGTGTCATAGGTTGGCCATCACCGCTCTAGAGAGATCAGCGCAGACTTCAGAGGCGCTCTGAAGTGAATCCGGAGTGGCTTCGAAGTCTCTGCCGATCTCTTCAGAGGGGCTTTGGAGTCACTTCGGAATGACTTCAAAATGACTCCGAAATCACTCTGAAGCTGAGACTTCAGGGCTCCCCCCCCATGAGTGCATCTCCTCCCCCTAGCCTCCTCTAGACCCCATTGCCTGTTTCCTGTGGAAACAGGCTCACTTTAATCTGGATTTTCTGTCAGAAGACCCCCATTGTAGACCCCATTAATGAGGTCTACAGAAAATCTGGATTAAAGGGCAGAAAATACCCATTTGATCTAGATTTCCCCCACAGCAGTGGAAACAATCGGGTCCCAAATGGGTGCCATGGTGGAAATGGGGTCATCTGGCTCACACCCAAATGGGTCCTTAATGGGTGCAAAAATGGGTACTTTTTGACAGTGGAAAAACACCCTAGAATTGGCCCTGAATCTTCACCAAGGTACTGGCAGCAGCCTTGAAGCCTTTAAGACTCCAGAGGTTGGCAATCTTCTCATATCTAGATCACATCCCATGAGATGGTGATGGGGGATGTGCAACACACTGTTGTGCACGTGATAGCTCTGGAGTGTCTCACAAACCAGAAAATGGGCTATCCCCTTTCATAGAAGCCAGGCCATTTAGGGATGCCCATATCTACTGTTGCCAATACCATTTGCTCAACTCAGGAATGGCTCCTCAAGCTGACTGAGTGAAGAAGTTGGGGGTTCCTCTCCATGCTGCCAGATATCATCATCCCTGACCTCCTGCTTCACTGGGCAGAGTTGCTGGGAAATGGTGATATCAGGCATAAAAACAAAACAAAAGGTGCTGTATACAGAATTGTATAATTACTTTAAGGGTAAGATATACCCCACTAGAAATATGAAAGAATATATAATAAAAATAAGAGTGTACAATAATAATAAAAATATATATTAAAAACAATGCAAAATAAAATAAAATAAAATAAGAAAGTCAAACGCGTTTCGACCCTAGAAGTGGGTCTTCTTCAGTGGCTTATAATTATTTAAAAATAGTTTTTTAAAAAATAGTTTTTTAAAAAAAAACTTTTTAACATACAATTTTTATACAGCTCACTGGTGTGATTCTGAAATTAAACAGAATCACACCAGTGAGCTGTATAAAAATTGTATGTTAAAAAGTTTTTTTTAAAAAAACTATTTTTTAAAAAACTATTTTTAAATAATTATAAGCCACTGAAGAAGACCCACTTCTAGGGTCGAAACGCGTTTGACTTTCTTATTTTATTTTATTTTATTTTGCATTGTTTTTAATATATATTTTTATTATTATTGTACACTCTTATTTTTATTATATATTCTTTCATATTTCTAGTGGGGTATATCTTACCCTTAAAGTAATTATACAATTCTGTATACAGCACCTTTTGTTTTGTTTTGAGGTTTTCACTTTGGGTGTTTGTATCAGGGACTTTGCTTTGTTGGCGATATCAGGCATAAAGCCAGAAGAGTTATTGCCACACTGAAAACCCACTTGGCCTGATGATGTTACTGCCATAAAATGAGGAAAAAATCCCGTTTCATTTAGTTGGCACAGGCCATGTTCTGGACTTCAACGGACTATTGTGGCCTGGGAGAGTTTGGATGAGGCACATCCCAGATGCTGCCCAAGCCGGCCTTGACTGCACACCTGGAATACATACTGTTGGTACTCCCTGGTGGTAAACGGATGTCTGTGAGAGCAACTTCAAATCTGCAGTTCTGGTCTTTTGATGGCATGGATGTGTTGCTCTGGCAGGAGAAGTCTGCACTATCTCCGCAATCCATGCCTCCAACACACATATACAAAACCACACTCAGTTGATTAAAACTGCCTCAGCCATTTATTTTAGCCAGTTTCAATTAAAAGGTCTGCAAAGCCATAGTAGTATTATTTTTTCTTTAGAAAGCTGCTCTGATTGTGCATATGTGCGGGAAAATGTTTTGAATGTACACCACTCTTTTGCATGCCAGACCTACAATCTTTTTCCCTTTCCGACAGTGGACACGGCTGTTCTGTGACACTCTGAGTCTTGGATTCTTTCTCCACTTTTTAATGTTGGCAGTGAATATGTACTGATTGATAGAGATATCAAACAATGGAAGATTATGGCAAGAAACCCAGTGTACATGCTCAGTAGATGTATGTGAAAACTGCCCTATTGTTCTGTTGCACAGAGAAGCAAGTAAATTATTTACAGATATTTGCTAATTAAAGCACATATTGTTTTCCCCTGCACAATGGGAGACAAGGCAAACAAAAGCCAAAAAATACAGCTTGCATAATTTTCATTTGACTAATGTAGTATATATTACTCCTTGTTTTTTTTAAAAAAAGTATGTAATCTGCACAAAAAGGCTTTTCTCAGGGTAACTAGAGAAGGCAAAAAGAGCAATAAATTGCTTGTCAACCTGCCTAAACTTAAATGGTTCCTGGAGTTCAGCAGGGCATCTGATAGGAAAACATTGTGACTGAACCTTATTTTCTCTCTTGGTCACAATTTCTGTCTGCAGTGGTAGATATAAGCTTAATTGAAAACACGCCCTCTCTCTTTCTCGTTTTCTTAAGGAAGGGCAGATTATAAATCTAACAATATATGTGGTAGTTGCAGCAGAAAATGAAATGTTTTGAAACTTGATCTTTATAGCCTTGCAAGATTTGCTAATAGCTCAGAAAAGTTGCAAGGCTGCTTTTTCAGAGCTAGCAGCCTTCAACAAGCTGTTGTTGAGAGATGTAACACACTTTTTTTAAAAGCAAGCGACCACCATAGATCACAGGGGTAATTACCACTACATAAACATGAATAGGATTGTACTCTTAAGAGACAAGCTGCAAACCGGGAAGCCCCAATTAAAATTTCTCTACTGCCACAAACATGAGCCTTCTTCAAGTAACAGTTGTGTAAAAATGACAAGAGGCGAATGGGGAGGATGAACCTTTTAGAACTGAACCCAATGGTCCAGAGACTATTGCTTCTGCAGGTCCATCACTGGGTTCTCTGTTCTTGTCTAACTTCTGTGGTGGGCCTTGGCCTGTCCAATTTGCAAATAGAAGTTTTGTATTCCTGTTTCTATTTAAATAAAATTTGTAGAAACACTTGACCATGTACTCATCTGCTGCAAAAAGATCATGCAGACTGATTACAAACAGCAACACAACACCAGCGCACCAAAATGATCCATTGGAATCTATGCCACTAATACCATCTGCCAGCAGCACAGAACTGGTGGGATCATAAGCCTGAAAAAGTGGTTGAAAATGAACAGGTAAAAGTACTGTGGGACTTAAGAATACAAGGTTTTGGAGCATAACATCCCTGATATCACCATTATAGGGAAAAAAAGGGTCTGGCTCGTTGATCTTGCGATACTGGGAGATCGCAGGATCAACATTAAACAAACAGAAAGCATTACAAAATAAAAGGACTTAAAAATTGAAGTTCAAGGATTGTGGCAAAGGCCCACAGTGGTGGTCAGCACACTGGGTGCTATTCCAAAAGACCCTTAAACAGTTTGACCTTGACAACGTCACCATCTGTCAATTGCAAAAGGCCACCCTGCTGCATGCATGATCTGCCAGTACATAACGTCATCTTAGGATCTTGGGAAGATCCCGACAAGTTATGAAATGACAACACCAAACATGTCGGCTTTCATGTTTCTGTCAACAACAACAACAACAAACCATAAAGGGGCTGCACTAATGCTGCATGGCCGCAGAAATGGCCGAGGGGCTGGAGTGCACTGTCCTAACCCAGAGACGAGAGAGACATTTACACAGCTAGTACCTCCTAACACTGGAGATTTTCATTCCACAGCTTAACATAAAAAATAAGAGGTGCCATGCTGGATCAGGCCACAGCCCATCTAGTCCAGCACCCTGTCTCACACAGTGGCCCACTAATTACTTATGAGTATTCTAAAGTAGAAAACAGAATTCTGTATATTACTGGAAACAACATACAAAATGCAACTCACAGACTAAAGTCCTTGGAACAGGAAGATTCCTTGTTTTTGATTGGGTTGCATTCCCCTAGAAGGGCTGGGTAATCTCAGAGATTCATTTCTGTTATCCGAGGTTCAGGTGGTCGCCTTGACAGAGGGTGCCTCCAGACACCCTTAAGACTTTAAAGTCCTTGCCCAGCTGATTCCTATCATCAGAGAAGATGAGGGAAGGCTGTGCAGGGTGGGCTGAACCTCAGCAGAGCTGTGTCCCATCATCCAGATGGGATGATCAATACTTTGCTGTATCCTTGCAGCATGTATGGTAAAGTGTGATGTAAAAAGCTTCTAGTTAATGAGCAGTTCTTTACACTCCATTTTCCCCATTGCTGTGCTGCTACCAGGGACAATAAATTGTCACATGACTAGTCACGTGATCGGCAGCAGCTGGATGTCTGGAGGCACCAGGAGACAGCACAGGCAAAATATTCCAAGCTATTGTAGTATCTGGCATGGACTACTGTAATACACTGGACATAGGGATGCTCTAGAAGATGGGGGGGGGGGTTGACAAGCCATTCTCTGTGGTGGTTGTAGAACAGCTTCCCTTCTGAGATACATCAAGCCATTGATACATCAAGCCATTGGGATCATTGGCTACCACCTCTTCTCTCTATTAGTCTTTAAGGTGCTACTAAACCACAGTTATTTACACTTATCCAGACTAACACTGCTACATCTTTGAATTTATTTATTTACCCATTACTTTGACTGTTTCTGCCGCCGCCTTGTGCTATCCTGCTTTAATTGCTTTTAATTTCTATTTTTATGCATTTTAATTATTGTTACTTCACCTAAAACCTCAATGTGTGGGTAGAAAATAAACCTTAATAATAAGTATAAATTAACCAAAATAGCATACAAAACACATGCAGTTTGTGAAACCTTTTAAATAGTGGAGGTCTTTTTTTAAAAAAAGCAAACTGTTTTTAAAATGCAGGGGTTACATATAGCAAAAACATGTCAGAAGAAATGTTTTATGGAGTTGTTTAGCCATAATAGGACCTACAGCAAACTGTTGTATTGCCAAATGGTGTTATGGAAAATATTAAACTGTGATTGGTCAGTTTCTGGAATACTGTTTTGATCTATTCCTGTCTCCCCCCCCCCCCCCATTCCAACAGTTAGTGTTGTTCAATGACTGTGATTTACACAGAGATGTGCAAAATTTTATTTAAATTTGTCTCCCACTTGCAAAAACAATTTTTAATGGAAAGGGGTTTTTTAATGGAAAAAAATATGTTTTTGAAACCATGCAAAATCAAATGCGAACAACTTTGTTTTTGATTAAACGTTTCAGTGGTGAAATGAACAAATGGGTGTTTGCTTCAATGGCAAAACAAACCTGCAAATTTCATCCATGCACATGCCTAATTTTATGGTGTTTCCTTGCCTTTGGTACAATGAAAGAGAAAGGGATTATTTTGGAAACGTGAGGTGCTCTCAGCCTTCTGCTATATGCCTTCTCTGTGTTACTTTGACTACATAAGCATTGGTTCTTACTTCTGAACATCTAAAGCCAAAAATAATGATTCCAATATACCTTGTATAAGGGTTACTCAGACCTGCTTAAAATATGATCCCAAACCAGGATTCATGGTATGTTAATTCTGCACTTGTGGTATGGTTTAGACCCAAGTGTTATTTGATGATATTATGTTTAAATTGGGCCTAAAATAGTACAGTATATATAAAGTGCTCTAAACACTTAGAGGGAGTTATATAAATGCTGAGTATTATTATCTGACATCTTGTAACTACTTGCACAGTCATAATCCACAGATGGAAGACATGTTGTATGTCTTCCAGAATGCCATATGTGCAATTTTCTTTGTAAAACTACAAATGACAATTCTTTATGTCTCTGAAACAATTGTCAGTTAATTAAGCTTACAATTTGCATGTGTTCAGGTTCAGTAATCCTAGTGATTTTGCTTTATAAATGCCAAACTTCAGTTAGTTGTATTCTAGATAGGCTCTTCCTACTAGAAAAAGCTGCCACTTGACTGGGAAAATTGAAGAGCCTTCTGAGGAATAGCTCCAAATGTTCAGAATCATAATACACTATAGCACACTGCTAATCTCAGCTGAAAATTCCTAAAGATTACATATATATAATAGGTAGTTCCTGAGTGCACTCATAAAATGCAGACTCCATGGGCAACACTCCACATTTGCCACAAGATTTCATCTATGGGTGTTTTTCCACTGTCATTAGAAATACCCATTAAGTACCCATTAATGGGTACTTAATGGCATTAATGTACCTATTAATGGGTATTTAATGGGTACTTCTAGTGACAGTGGAAAAACACCCAATGTTAAAACCTCACCTACACTGTTAGCTGTATCCGTCTGTTGTAGAAAGTCAATCCAAATCTTTAGGTGATGTGCAATAAATCTGCAGAAATTTCTTATTAAGCGATTTCTTAATTCTTAAACCATAATGTATCTCAACATGCTGACCTTCTGCATCCTGGCCTTTCCTCGGGTTCAGAGTTCCTTGCTTTTTGAAAAAAATAGAAATTGTTTGCCATTGAACAGGTTTTGGAGCAGCTTTATTGGTCGATTTTTATTTTGTGTAAGATTCTCTTTTTTTAAAAAAATTATTAAAGTTTTATCAATTAAAACAATACAGTACAATGGATTTTTGCCTTGACAATAAAATCAACCTGCAAACATTTCCCATAGACATCCCAATCAAACACAGAGGGCACTTCCTGTACGTAAGATTCTCTGATAAACATGCATGTTATCCACTATGGCATCCAGGTGGTAGCTGCATATCTTCCAAAATCAGAAGAATTAAAAAGGACAAGGCATGGCACACCAGCACACTGTGTAAACTTTTCAGTGAATAAATAGAATTTCCAAAGTAACGAATGAACATGAGAATTGCCCAAAGGGCTAATAAGAAGGCAGTGTCCTAAATGTACATGGGTTAAAAACATTCAAGAATAAAATCAGAAAATGCACAGTGAAGCCCACAAAAGGGCTCTGCTTGCTCACCTATACAACCCATGGGCCCACAGCATCAAACATAAAGTGAGTAAAGCATGAGCTAGTAAAGGGCCAATCACTTTTACAGTTGCAGGCCAGATACACTGTAGGAAGCTGAATTCAGCAAAATTGCATAGAGTCAGGCCCTTCGTAGACACACTTATTTATTACCTTTTTTTTATTTAGCACACTTATTTTTTACTGATAGGCTCTTTCCCGTGGCTACTTAGGAAGCCTTTGAGAAGGCTTGAGCCTGATAGAAGTTGGCAGAGACAGGTGACAGGTGACAGACGAGGCTACGCTGGGTTCAGTGCTCACTGGCATGGGGAAGTTAAAAGAAAAACTAGCTTAATCACTCTCTGTCTTTCTGGCTGGCTGAAAGTTAGGAGCTAATAAAAAATAGTGCAGCAAGTTCCTTCAGAAAATTTGAAGAACTTTGCAAGCTGATAATCTAAAACAAGTTGCTTATTTAATTTACTGTGAAAAATTTGGAAGAGAAAGGCACGCTGGATGATCTTTTACAGAAAACACTCTGGTTGGATAGGGATGGACAGAAAAGTGGCCAGAACATCATTGGCTAGTGGATGAAAACTGTGGTGCAGGTGAGGCTAGACAATACAGCTAAAAAGCTTTGCTTTCATTAGTTCAAAACAAGGATTTGGTTGGCTGTGCACTGAGTTCCCATTCTGGCCAGGTGAAGGCAACATTTTACCTGCAGTACTATCCTGTCTTATAACCCAGGTCCACAGGCTACTTGCTTCAAATATACCTTATGTCTTGCTTGCTCTGAAGTTGACTGTTCTGCCCTAGTAGATGTACAGTGGAAGTCAAGATCCACCCACCAGTATTTGGAAAAGGTACAATGTTTGTGGCGCGTTAGCTTCCCTTTGTTGTGCTGTAAGGGTAGATAATGGCTGACTGACGGACGGACTCATTTCAGGAATCTCACAGATATCTTCATAATTAGCAGCTGCTAACAAAACAGAACCACGGGCCATATTTGCACTTACCTGTCTTATTCCAACTAGGACCAAGGTGCTCTGATCTGGGATACACAACTCATTCCATTCTGTTGTGGATGATCACTTGTGTGAGACAGAGTCATTTTTGGATTGAGACGGCCTATCCTGTCCCAGCTGCCACCAGCTTTGCAGCTTTCTTAGCCTTCAGTTCTCCCAGAGGGGCTGTTTTGGCTGTGGTCCCCGTTACACTGCTGAAATGTCCCTATTTCAGAATTAGGAGGCCAGGTCTACCTGTACAGCAGAATAGGGTATGATATTTCATTGTAGGACGTGGTCCATGTGGATGAAGCTTTCGATCAGAGGGTGGAGCTTCTGCTATCCCTCATCAGCCTTATGGAGGGGGAAAGCCCCCTGCCCTCTTTCCTAGCAAGGGATAATGTGGAAAAGGCCACAGTTTCTGATGCAGAGACTTATGGTAAAGAACTGCATTCTCATTCTGTTTCCACTGTTGCATATACAGTGTTGTTGAATTAGTTAACAGTCCTTGAAGGATTGCTTGATCATAAATGAAGGTTGGCCTTATATGTGCTATTCCACTGTATTGCTTTCTTCGAGTATACTACAGTAGTTAATCAAAGGATATACTCTTTTTGCAAGGCCCGCCTGTCTCCACTTAAGACAGTGATGGTCAACCTATGACACGTGTGTCACAGGTGACACGCCAAGCCCTTTTGGGTGATACACATGGTCACACTGGCATCTGGGCATGTAGTGCTTGCTTGTTCTTGAAGTGTACGAAATAACAACTTTCAATTGAAGATTTAGCAAACGAAATTCAGCGACAAAAGTCACTAAAGTAGGGCGTGTCTCCATGGTCTCTTTTTGCTTCCCTTTTGTGTCAGATTTTAAAAATGCGGGTTGTAATTTGAAATAAAGCATCCCCTTGTGGTTTGGGGCAACGCAAATTTAAAACATACTTTCCTGTCTCCATGCAAACCACTTTTTTTGAGCCCACATCTTTTTCTCCCCACCCCCACCCGCTGCAGAGATGAAAGGCAAAAACCTTAACTGAACCTCCAGCACACAACAGAGATCATCCCTTTACTTGGCTGCCAAGAGTTAAAAGCAGTTACAAGGATAACTGAAAGCAGCTCACTCTCTCCATAACTAACGCTTGTAACATAGTTGCAAGCAAAACTGAAAGCAGGCTCCCTTCAGCTGTCAAATTCAGCTGCCTGCATTCACCTAATCCCTGATTAGCACAAAACCAGACCTGCGAAGTGAAACTTAGTTTCACTTCAGAGGCTACATTATTAGGAGAGGGAGGATGAGATTTGCTTGCTGAGAAACAATCTCTGTGGTAAAGATGATGATAATTAGTATCACCTTTCCCTGTTAGTGATCACAAAATCTCTCTCCCCCTCCGAAGTGAAACAATGTGATAGTTTGCAGCTCTGTTTGCCCTGAAAGAGCTGAATGCAGCTGATTCTGACAGCCAGTTCTTCTGCAGGGATCAAAAATACCTAAAAGTTCAGTGGAATATGGGAGAAGATGTGGAGAAAACATCTCCATGCTCCCAGGAAAACCCGCAGCTTCCCAAAAGTGCAGAGGTTGTCTTGTTTAAAGGGAGGAGGGGGGTTTCTGCTGCGGATTTTCCTCCTTTGTGGCTCTGGAAGCCCAGACTACAGCTCTGCATGCAGATGCTCAGAAGCAAAAGAAGCTTTTAAACAGATTTTTCTTTGCATGTAGATGGGGCCTAAAGAATTATGTTTTTACTTTTAATAAAATACATATATCAAAAATATAACTTTTTTTACTAGAGCTACAAATATCACAAAATTATGGATATTTCTAGATGTGAGATAGCACCTGAGTTAAGCTAGGTTTTCTTGCAAATTTTGCCACACCGAGCTCAAAAGGTTCGCCATCACTGATTTAAGAGGTAATTGTAGGTAAGTAGGTAGGTATGTGTGTGTGTGTGAGAGAGAGAGAAAGAATGCCTTTTCTGCCCATCTAGATAGTGCAGCCTTCAGCACAGAAGTAAATCCCATTATATGCAGTGGAGTTTACCCCAAGTGAGTGTGCAGCTTCATGCTGGAATCTTATTATCCTCTTTGTTGGGCACAGATCTTGGTGAGACTTGTTTCTAGATAAGCAGTGCATCAGACTGTGCTGTATGCTGGTTCTTTTTAGGTAAAACTATGTATCAGCAGTAGTGGGTCAGATCGTTAAACATGCTATCTTCCTCTGTAAAACATATTCCAATTACTACAAAGGATACAAGCGGGAAACTGAAGGTAGCTGTCTAATGCAAATTATGCTATCAGATAAATGGCCTTTCGTCGTCATCCAGAGACACCCCCTCCCCCATTTTTCTTCTTCTTTCACTGTATTTCATTTTTATATTTCTAATAGTTTTGAACCAAGCTGGTGTTAAAGTAATTCATGACCTCCAACATTCTTTAAAAGCCCCCTGGAAGTGTTTGGAAGGAAAACACATGTTTCCACCTCTTCATTATCTGATTCTTCATAGCTCCTTCTCATATATATTTTATTATCAGCAGTGTGTAACTTGCATTATGGCCAGGCCCCAAACACAGCCTTGTGTTCGCTCCCAATTAAATAGTTAAGAGACAAACTGTCTTCGTTTCCCCCCCTTTCTTCTTAAATATAATGAGCAGTTTTAAAATCCACTTTAATCACCTTGCCATCCTTTCTTTTGACACATGCACCCAGCCATCTGCTGAGTCAGGCAATTGAGGTTTCTCCACTTTCCAGAAGACACTGCCAGTTGCTTAGACAACAGTGACATAATATTTGCAGCATCATAATGGCTGCTGGGGGGGGGGGGGAAGTGTAGGCCACAGGCACTTGTGCGAACATTATCTCTCGTTCACACGACAGTAGTTGTTGTTGTAAATGATGATGATGATGATGATGATAAATAGCACATGAACCAAAGAACGTTTCCTATAATTATTCTATTTGGAGAACACATTTTAGTTCCTTTTTTAACGTGAGGTAGATAAACTGCTCTGAATTTCATTGGATTGATGGCTACCTGACAAGCAACTGCCACCACCACAACCCCCCCCCCCAGAAAAACCCCTTGGATTGTTATTCTCTTATGGCACCAAAATCAACACTGAAGCCTTTTGACACACAGAGGAGACTAGGATGCTATCCTGTACTAGTGCCATAGAAACAGAAGAGCCTTATTTAGATTTAGGGTGTTTCCGCACTTAGCGCATGAAATCTGGATTAAGGAAATCTGGATTTCTGAAATCTGTCCCTGGGAAGATCTGTCTGAAATAAGGATGAATCCAAATGAGGCTTAGCACATCCACACTCGCATGGGAAGCACGGATAGTGAGGAACGCATCATGTGTTTGCTGTGCGGACGCTGGAGCACCGATATCCAGAAGGGTCGGGCCTCTCTGAGGCCCTGCTGCCCAAGGTGCCACGTGATTGGAGCACTCAACCGTCAGTCACCCTCATTTCCACTATGCATGGGCATGTTAGGGACAGACTACCCACCAATCAGCAGCGTGCCTGAGATCCCGTGGCTGCCCGGCTGCATTCAACATGGCGACTTCCTATCCCGCCCACATGCGTTCCCTCTCCTGTCCCTGTGCAGAAGCGTTGTCCTTCGATCTGGAATTTTTCAGGTTTTCCCAAAAACCAGTTTTGGTGGCCTCTGGACCCCATTAGAGACGGATCTCGCGTGAACCCGTGTGGAAGCACCATCCTTGAAGTGGCCCTAATCTGTCCTGCTGTGCGGAAGGTACCTTGCAGATGTGTGCTATATGTGTCCTTATCGGGTGCTTAATGGGGTCTTAGTGGCCTGTGCAGAAACACCCTTAGATCTAATGCCAGTGTTGATTCATGAGGTGGGGCTAGGGTGGCAACTAGTACCTCACCTTCATCCATTTTGAATGGTGCTTTGAGCTACACAGTGAATTGGAGCCCAGCAGATAAATATTTATTGCTACCTTATCATTGCTTCATGCCTACTATGATATGCTGTGCACTTCCTTTAGAAAACCCAGGATGGCAGCCTTAAAATGGGTATGGTTCTTTTTGTAGCTAATGATTTCAAATCACACAGACCAGCAAACTTAAACTATGTTGATAAGAGTTCTACAACTTTGCCTTACATCAACTTTTTAGGCAGTAAATACTCCAATAGCACTTGGAGGGTGTTTTTCCACTCTCACTAGAAGTATCCATTAAGTACCCATTAATGGGTACAAAAATGCCATTACGTACCCATTAATGGGTACTTTTAATGTCAGTGGAAAAACACCCAGAGGCGTTGAAACAGCATTCGCTTTAGGATTGCTAAATGAATCTTGTTACCCTCTGGGTATAGCCCTATGTTGTACAACCTAGTACCAGGCTGATTCACAGGGCTACAGTGTATAATTCTCTGCAATTCTGCTTAAATTCTAAGCTGTTACATTGCTGTGATTCTTACTTATGTGCATAAGTGGTGTATAATAAGCTGCAATAAAGCAGGCAAATACACGGATATTTTGTCTAGCAAAAACATCAGATTAAGCGTAGCTAGTACCAGTAATAGCCTCTCATGTTTGTGTATAGAAGTTACTATAAATGACATCAGTAGAATTTACAGAGAGTTGTGCAAGTTTCGTGTCACCAGGTCAGAAATTCCCATGATCATGCATTATTATGTATTAATTTTTCTCTTGGTCTTCCATTTGATTTAAAGAGGACTGATATGGCAACATAGGGTTGTTAGATTTCAGTAATATGGTCTCCTGGGTATTGTTAAAGATCAAGACAGGCTGATCATTAGCCAGGATGGATTGGGCTGGACCTGTGAAAGTCCTTATGGAAGCCATAGAATGTGGTCTGGTATGGATGCAGCTGGGGAAAATGTGGCTTTTATTGACTTTCCACTACATTGCCGCTACTTGCAAGCCCACAGTCTTATTAGTTCCATCAATAAAACTCTCTGTGAGGCTTGGCTACCTTACACATACTGGAACTAGAAGAAATGGATAGATGACATTCTTCAGTCAGGCTCTGAAAGTTTTGGTTTTTGATTTAACCATAGTCAACCAGTTGCATGTTCTCTGGTGATTAGTCACATCTCTGTGCCTTGGCTAGCATGGTGCTGCCACTTGCTTTTATGGTCTGCCTTAGGCCAAAAGCAACTCCGTGGAAAGAGTCAACTAATTTGTGCAATATAGCTTATGCCGCTGTTGAGCTGAATAACCTCAAAATGACCTATATTCCTTACAAGAACAAAAGTTTAGGTTTGTGGTTATCTCTTGGAAGGGCACCAGTATTTTGGCATTTCAGAGATTATCTTGACTGGTATATCTTCAGGTTTCATGCTTGAGAACCATTTAGTAATGCTGCGTCTTACCAAATCTCAGCAAAAACCTATCTGTTACGTTGCAATCCTTCCCTTTTCTCTTATCCAGTACATCTACATCCAAGTTCAGCTTTTATTAAGCTTTTCTTTTTTTTTTTTCCTGGTAAGAATTATCTTTCCTCCTTTGTAATTTTGTGAATGACTTGAGAAATCATCTAGATACAGTTAACTTAAGTGTCATCTGTTGAATGAAGTATAGTATCTTGTGGCACTATTGACATCAAGAGCCAGAGGGAACAGCAAAGCACGATTAGCGAGGGATGAATAATGTAGATACGTGTACTGACGCTTGGTTCAATTATTAGGAATATGATTTGAAAGAAGGGTGAGTAATTAATTATGGCCTTCCAAAAAACTCAGTGGGATTGATCAACTTCATGGAGTAACAGGAATTGTAGTTCAGCAACTTCTAGATGGCCATGATTAGGATGTCCTTGGTGTAAGAAAGTTTCTTTCTTGTTTAAGTTTTGAGGAATATGAGGGAAGGCAGAGAATGTATGTTGTATATATGTATGTAGAACAAACAGTTGCTTAATAATACTTGGGGTGTGTTCATACACACGGTTAGGACACCCTGGAGTAAATTTGAGATTCAAGGGATAGACAGAACACTAACTGCATCCCCAAGTCTCCAATTATCCATCCTTTCCATGGGCAGGAAAGAATTACTCTTGGGATGACCCGTGCTACAGAGGGGTTGCCTGGCTTCAAGGAGAAGGAATAGCAACATGAGGCAGGATTCTTTTCTTTTTTCCCTGTATGAATTCTTTTTTTGGTTACATTTTGTAAAAAGACCACTTGAAAAAAACACCTGTGTTCCCACCCACAGATAGTAGGGTCTTTTTGATCATGCACGTCCTTTGTCTTCTTTCATTCCATCAGAGAACAAGATACAGGACTCATTCACAGTGTAGATTTATCTCCCAGTTTCTTTGCATTTAGTGACTGGTGGCTGAATTTGAGGACTGATTCTTCTGAAAAGCTTTGACTTGAGATCTTGTAAGGAGATACAGAAGCTCTCCCTGTGGAATTATATCAGCATGTAATTACTTGGGATGTTGCAATTACCAATTGATAAGGAGGCATGCGTTAACCAGCTCAGGATTTCAACACAGCCATCATTTGTTTAAGGGACTGTTCATTAGCTGCTTTTACTGGACTCTGTAGAAAGGAGTAATTATAACTATCCAGAGTTCAGTGTTCAAAGACTTGACATAGTAGCTGTGTAGGGTTAATGCTAAGCTCCCAAATTCAGTGTGAAATAAAAAGTTGCACTGGGCCCAGGCATGGTCAACCAGGAGTCTTTTAATCATGGATTACAGACCTGTGAATTCTATTCCATCAGTTCCTACGTCAGTTACTTGTAATGCCACTGTATTGGGCTATAGGGGAAGTCATCCACACCTGAGTGTTGTGACTCTAGTTGCACATGGAGAGCCCTCTGCCTCTTTCATGGTGCAACATTCTGAGAGTCAGTACCTGCCCCCCCCCCCGACTGGAGTCATGGTCAGATGGTGTCAGAATTGTATGTGAGTGCATGGGTTCCTAGACAGAATGTATGTTGGTGGTACAATAACAGAAAATCATGGACAACGTGAGAGAGCTCACAGATGAGTGTGTTCTGACACACAAATGTAGACAGCCTGCTGGGTCTCTGTTTCCATTTTAGGTACTGATAACATCAAATCTCTAGTGATGTACTTAGCTCCTGGGTTGCCTTTCCCCCCACTTCCTGTTCACTTCTCCTTTTGCTTGGAGTCCGCAAGAAACTCTCTGTGTCTGCCTGCTTTTTCAGCTGTGCAATTTGCAGGCACATGGAAGTATAGCAGAGACGTAGCTACCATTAAGTGAGCCTAGTTTCAGGGGGCAGGAACCAGGGAGGAGGAACTTTTAGAGCATTTGCTTATTATTGCTTTATGTGCATGTTTTTTGGTGTACAAGGGACTCATCTTGCTTTCTTTGGCTGGGGCCTATTGGGCCCTAGGTACAGCTCTGAAAAGTAGAATTAACTGTTGACTTACATCATCTTCTGATTTCCTTGTTTGTCCTACTGTGCATAAATCTGAGTATAGCCAGTACCTCTACTTAAAGAAAAACTACCTTAAGCCCACCTCGATACTCACTGGATACTTAAACCATTTAGAAGTGTTTGGGTGTTCATCTTGCTGAAACTATGCTAGTGACTGTACAGTGGTTAAACATGTTCTTAAATGACTTCTGGAATCTTTCTGACTAGAATAAATATTTCTGAGCAATTCTAATCAAAGGTTTCCATCAGGGACAATTTTGTGCTAGACTGTAACAACCCTTAATTACCCAAATGAGACCTGAGTCACTCTTGTGAGCAAGTACAGGATTCAGCATTATGAGTAAAAAGGCTCCTAGCCCTTAATGAGAACTATTTCTTCTCACTAAACTGAGTCCTCAGCCTTTTGTCAGATTAAGTGTCACCCCACACACAAACACACATGAAGTAGTAAATAATAAATTTAAACTTCAAGGTCATATTAGCTTTAGGCATGGCTCCACTTTCTCCCAGGTGTGTGTGTGTAATACATAAAGGGAGTGGCAGTCAAAATAGCTTTCCTCTTATATTGCCTGTCCATAGCATTGGTGGTGGAATCCACCTGACATTCAAATGTACAGAGCTGATGAATGGATACCTTGTAAGGAATTCAAACCTGGAGTAGTGATGCTCTCACACTTTGAGATTAGCTCTCTCAACTATGTTTATTATCTGTTAACCTGGCCTGACCTGGCTGTGTTATCAGATAACGTGTTAATAAATTAGCCAGAAGAGTGGTAATTAAAAATAAATGAAACTTTAAAACCGCCCTCTGTGATCCTGTTCCTTTCAGATGTTTTTGAGAGAAGCCATTAGTGGCACTGCTGGTTTGGAGGCTGATGAGAATTGTAGTCCAAGACATGTGAAAGCCTCCAGATTAGTAACTGGCAAATGCAGTTTACATTTAGCAGCTTCTATCTGGTGAGGTGGCTGCAAGTTTCACTGTAAGATTGCACCACTGACCAGTTCTCTCCCCCCTAATGTGTGTTTTCTTGGCGTACTGTTTCAGTTGTGCACAGTCAACGATACAGCCAGTTTGGTCTAGTGGTTAGGGAGGTGGCCTCTTATCTGTGAATACCTGGTTTGATTCCACACTCCTCCATGAAGCCAGCTGGGTGCCCTTAAGCAAGTCACAGCTCTCTTCTGAGCTCTCACAGCCCCATGTTCTGTTGTGGGGCGAAGAATAGAAAGCTTTAACAGCTGCTTTGAGTCCCCTTAAAAGGGTGAGAAAAGTGGGGTAGAAAGCCAAGTCCCTCCTCCTCCTCCTCCTCCTCCTCCTCCACAACTTCTGGTATCAAAGCAGTAGCATCAGATGACAAACTCAAGGGATCTTTGGAGTGTTTGCCCCATCCCACCCCCAGACCATTTCCCACTTGTTTTTGTACACCGAGGAAGGCCTTTTGTGAGCTGGAGAAAACACCTTCTGCATTTGCTTCTATGTGCTTTCTTGAGCTGGGATTCCTCCTGAGTTGTGTGTCAAAGATATGAGGCATTCTTCTTCTTCCTGTGACATTGTACTTTTGAAAGATCATTCCCAAGGCCACAGCAACACATTGCAGGTCAAATATATGCTAATGTTCATTGGTTTGGACCACTTCATGGAAGTCAGGACCATCAGTGGCTATTAACTCTGATGACAGGTTGACTGTCTCTGGTCATATGATGTAGCATGCTTTTGAAGGTCAGCTGTTGGGAGATTATGAGCAAGGTAGGCCATGTACTTGTGTCCTGCAGATAAGTTTTTTAGTCCATGTATTCACAGGTGCTACTGTTCTATAACTCCCATGATTCCCCAGAACAATGGCCATGTTAACTGGGCATGATGGATGTTGTAGTCTAGCAACCTCTGAGATTCATGATTGACTTGGCAAGAAACTCCACAGGAAGCTGGATTTAAAGAAAGAGATGTTTTGTGTGCAAATTACATTTAAGAGGTTTTGAAAACAAGAGTTAATTTGTGCTTCCTTGTTGGCTTTAAGTGATTATGCAACGTGATGCAATGCTGATAGCCAGTTTTATGAGTATCTTATCAAATAATCCACAATAAGAGGTGCCTTGTAGGTTGACAGAACATTTTATCTTGCACATTAAAGCAAAACACAAGTGGACTATCCTTTGGATTTCTCATGACAAAGTGTAAAGCCCTTTAAAATATCACATTGAGTGTTACACTTGAGTGTTACACGTACACATTTCCCTATTGCAATCCATCCCCCCACTTTTTCCATTTTTGTTTTCTATTTACATGCCCATTTTTGTTACCTCTGCATGGAGCCATTGGAGTTGAAGCTACACTGAGCTTAGCTGTGTCTTTATGCTTCTTTTAATGACTCCAGCTGTGTGTTTGTATTTTAGGGAGTCTTAATTGCCCAGCATTCAAATGGTCACACACAGGCTTTGAAGTTAACACCCTATTAAGTTAAATGTGGGAAGTCTGTGCCTCTGTTGGGACCCTGTTGTTGCTAAGGATGGCAGCAAGAGTTCAAAAAGAAATTCCCTGAAACTACACAATAGTCAGTGTTTCTTCTGTTTTACTGTTGTTAATATTCGGGCAGCATTGTTTTGAATCTGAGGAACCCCTCCCATTTCTACAACCAGAATATTTTGTCCAAAACCAGAACATCTTGTTAAAATGGCACAATTTTTCCATGGTTACATGAATGGGAAAAAATGGACTTTGGTTGAGTTTGGAAATGCAAGGACAATGTGTAGGACTGGCAAAGGATCGGAATCCGGTTTTAGGGAAACAAATTATTCTGAAGACCATTTCTAATCCCTGCTTCATGGATTCTAGCTTCCAAAGACTGTAAGAGAAGAAGATCATCATTAGTCTCTAAAGCAACAATTAGAGAGGGACTCCTCATGACCTAGTGGTTTTCTTTGGTTCGCACTGCCACAGACAAGGAATTGGGTCTCTGTGATTATACTGCACACATATTTATAATAATAGTTGTTGCTATCTTTCTTTCTATCCGACTCTTCTTCCAAAAAACACAGGGTGGTTTATATATTTTTCCTTTCTTATTTCTTTGATCTTTATACCAGCATTATAGGACAATGAAGTTTGGGATCCCAGTTCAATGTACTGTGTATCAGATAATATTTTGCTCCTTTTGTCTTGTGATTAGGCACTGGTTTGTGTCTGAAATGTGGCCCAGTTCAAGGGATTTGTATTACGGGCACAGGAAGTTTGATGCATCTTTTGCTTTTAAGACTTTTTGGTAGCAAAAGGTTACATTTAAAAAACTGTCCTATTCATCTGAGAGCCCACTTGGGGACAGACCTGTTTGTAAGTCACTCTTTCTGCAGTAGATTTCCAAATAATACTTAGAGGTAAGTGTTGCCCTGGTACTGCATTTAGGGGTGCCTCCAGATGTGAGCTAAACCCCATGATTTTACTAGGAAAGCAACATATAGTTGTGGCATTCCTGATATAGTCCTGAAATATGAAGGTGATACCTTGTAATGTTGCTATTACGGGAAATCCAGCAACAGTGCTTGAATTGTTGATGTTTGGATGACGTCTGGATATTTGTAAAAGAAACAGTCATGAAAGAGTCAGCAGACAGAGTTAAGAAGAGTTGGCTTTTATACCCCACTTTTCTCACTCATTTAAAGAAACTCAAAGCAGATGACAAAGCTTTCCATTCTTCTCCCCACAACACCCTGGAGGGTAGGCGGGGCTGTGAGAGACCAGAAGAAGCTCTGACTAGCCCAAGGCCCCCCAGCTGGCTTCATAGAGGAGTGCAGAATCAAACCTGATGACCACAAGATGTGAGTCCAGCACTCTAACCGCAAGACCAAACTGGCCCACAATTGCTTTCCCCATCTAGCAAGGGTGGTGAGAGGCAATTGTGCTATCTTCTTAAGATCCTGCAGTTGCTTCCTGTTGTCTGGAGGCACTCTAGGAAGTCCTTCTGAGAACTGGGCACTGGCTGTAAAAACACACTTAAAAACACATACAGGACACATACATAACACATTAAGACTTACCTTTCGCACTGGAGGCTGAATCCGGGACTCTTTGAGGATGCCACTTCCATATTCCAGTGCGCAAGATCCGACCCTAATCGGGTCTTGCCACTGAAGGTTCTGGCCTCCAGGAAGACCTCGAAAATTAGGTCTACCATCCACCCCCTCACCTCGATCTGGTTGGAAGCAGGATGCTTCTGCACATGGAGAGGCAAGGGGCCGGATGTGCCAGTGGCCGCCATCTTGGGAAGGGTGGAAGCAGGCCAGTCTGCCTCCTTCCACCCTTCCCCCATGTGTTGCACGCTGCCAGAAACGCACGGTGACTAGCAGCTGCATGCTCCAGTCCCACAGTTCTGGGGGGCAGTGTTGGCAGCACGGGAAGCTGGATCCCCTTTGGAATGGGTGCTGCAGTCTCCGCACAGCACCCAGGGGATCCAGCCGGTCCGATCTGTCCTCCCCGCACATGTGCGGATGCACGGGGTCTCCTTGGATCTGTCCCTATTTGGGAGGACGGATCTCCGAGAAACAGATTTACTTTTATCCGTTTCTCGGCGGTGGGTATGGAAGCACCCTTACTTTTAAAAAGCAACAAATGGATTTCCCAGCATGCCAAATGACAGACTAAATTAGCTCATAGTCCATAGCCATAATTATACTTTGGCCCTTTTGTAGCATTTTTAGAACAAGAAAAAGAGCTTGTTGAAATGTTATACTACCAAAGGAAAACTGTATTTCTCATAACCAAGGATAATTAACATTTTTTAACACCACAATCTCCGTCTAAATAGGCAATTAGACAAAATAATTATTTGCCTACAAGATGCCTCTAATAACTCGAGCGCTTGGAACATTTCAGCTGTTGCCAATTCTAAATGTTATTGCTCTTGCTGTGTAGTATGATGTCTTCCTCCTTTAAGGTTTCAGATTAGCTATAATTCTATGAACCGATTAAGTAAAAAATCCTCACTCCTCAACAATTTCCTCATATTGTATCTCTGACGCTTTAAATCAGTGATGGCCAACCTATGACACGCGTGTCACAGGTGACACACCAAGCCCTTTTGGGTGACACACATGGTCACCCTGGCACCTGGGCATGTACTGCTTGCTTGTTCTTGAAGTGTATGAAATACCATCTTTCAATTGAAGATTTAGCAAATGTAAAGAATTATTTGTGTTTTTGCTTTTAATAAAATACATATATCAAAAATTTAACTTTTTTACTAGAGCTACAAATATCATAAAATAATGGATATTTCTAGATGTGACATAGCACCCGAGTTAAGCTAGGTTTTCTTGTGAATTTTGACACACCAAGCTCTAAAGGTTTGCCATCACTGCTTTAGATAGTGTGTGGCCTCATGTTCCCAAGGCTTCTCCAATCCTCCTTTACTAGCACAGATTGTTCAGGAGACAGGGGAGAGGCAGACTGGTGTGTGAACCATTCCACCTCAACACCCTCTCTAAACCATCTCAAAGGGCGCGTCCGCATGCAAGCCAGCTGATGCAATTTGGACACGTGTGATAAAAATCTGTGTTGTAATGTGGAATAAAGCGTCCCCATGTGGTTTGGGGCAACACGGATCCAAACCGTAACTTCCTGTCTCCGTGGAACGGCAGGAACGGCAGCAGTGGCGAGAGGAGCACTGCAGTATCCCCTCATCTGCCCGCCGGCAGAGCGAGCAAACGAGCGAAGTTATTTTCCCATTCATCCCCTCCTCCCCTGCCGGCCATGGACAAGGAGGGGATGAATGGGAAAACAACCTCGCTCACTTGCTCTGCCGGTAACCTCCATTTACATTGCTGGGAAGGCAACAAGTTTGTGCTGAAGCAGATGAACTGTGAAGCAAAATGTGCACACAAATGGGAGCCCAGGGCTTTCCAGTGTTTATGAGAGAGCAGGTCTAACCACATGCAAGGAATTGTGAGCTTCACAGAATTCTTGAGTGGAACTCTTCAGAACCCTCCTGCCCATAGAAGGAAAGGTCAGCAGTTTTCACCATTTCCACTTGCAGCACTTTGCACTGTGTCCCTCCAGTGTGGAAGGGTAAGCTCACCTGGAAGGGGGGGGGCAACAGTGACAGGAATCTCTTCCCCTCCTTCTGTGAGTGAGATCTTCCACTGCTTTAGAGTTCTTTCATGAAAGGGCTGTTCTGATGCCACTCTGATCACATTGTTCCTCTCGTATTCACACTTTAAAATAAAGAAAAGTGCCTTTTTTATGAATGTGTATGCTTTTGGTTCAGATTCCAATATGTGGAAGGGTCAAGATTGCCTTTCCTGCTAAAGACCTGTAGGATTGCTCAAGTGTATTTGAATATTCTCCCATACAATTGGGTGGGCGTGGGGGGGGGGGTGGAACAACAACACTATACCTCTGTCTTAGTTGCAGGTTCAAGTGAGGACCATCTAGTATGAGGCAGTGATGGAGAAAGATGCTGTTCTTTGCAGACACAACTGCTGGGGATGAAAGAAGCATAGGATTTTATTCATCACTCCCATGCTTTACAAATCAAAAGGTTATTGTATAGTATGATGTATTCTATGACAGTTCATTCTTGAGTCTGTAACTGGAAGTGATAAAGGACTTCAAAATGCAATTAAGAACTGCAAGGTGACCCCCCAAACTTCATGTTTTTGATACTTTTGTACTCTGAGGCACAACAGCATCCTTAAAAAAAAAATTCATGACATTTTGTGTCTAGCTCATGCTTTTTTAAAAAGATGTTGAGGATTCTAAAATTAACTTCCTGGCAAATAAAAATGCACTACCACACTTCTAGTGGAGTCAACCTTCACTTATTGATTGATGAGCCCATTTGACAAGTCACATTTCAGGCGACTTCATTGTTGCCCTGTGTTGCAAAAGGGACTTTTAGATTCAGATAGATTAGCGCAGAGACAAATGTTGCAATCTTTTTACTCAAGCAAAGCCTTCCAAAGATTTATATTGGAATTTCTCATAAAATAAGACTGAGAATGACATATCTATCTGTATTTTAAATCACACGATACTTTGGCACATTAATATACACTACTGTTTATAAAAGTTGTAACCTACCTTAGGCCTTCAGCCATAGAGAAAGGTCAGAAAATGAAATAAACCAAAACACAGCCCCTTCTCCATGTCTTAAATTGCCTATAAAATAGCAAGTATTTAGATATGTGAGTAATTACTGAGAGAAATGTGGTAGGAACCGCTTCCATAATTCAAGTGTAAAGTCCACATGCATCAAAATATGCCACTTCCCAAATTGGGGCTGTGCCATTCAGAGAGCTCTGAGCAATGGAGACAGATCTTGGGACTTGTAATAGTAAAAACTTTGTCACAGTCACAGACTGTGACAGTTTCAGGGGTCAGGCTGCAATGGGCAGTAAGGTTTATTTGTCCCTTGCAAGCCTCTTTGCAGGATGCATGGCTTGCTGCCCATGCAAAGCCCTTGCAAACCCTGTTTGCAAGCCTTTTTGCAAGCTCTGGTTAGAGGCTGCAAAAAGGGCGGGAAATCCTGTGTGGGTCCAAGTGCAAAGATTGGCTACAGCTGTTATTTGGAGGGAAAAGCTGTCTGGGGATCTGAGAGCTGGGCCCTGTCCCCATGCAATTGAAAGTCTGCTGGAACTCTTCTTTTGCCTCTGAGCGGCCCCATTCCAGGCTTTACAAGGCGCTTAGGGAGCTTAGGAAAGTGAGACACCCGCGATAAAATACGTGCACTTTAAAGAAGAGTTCCAGCGCTCTTTCGGCGATTTGCGGGTTTTGCTCGCTATATCTGCCTTGAGGACGCTCTGTGGCAAAAGGGGCGGGGATTGCTTGCCTGCACACACAGCCAAAAAGCATTCACACATCTGAGAAATGCAGCAGGTTCGCTTCCTTTCCTTTGTAAAAAGAGCCAGAATTGCTCAGAATTGCAACATTGTTATCAAGTGATCTGTGAAAGCCTTAAAAGAGAATGAGCGAAGGATCGCGCTGCCGATGTCTGCAGCCACTGACTTTGCCAGGGCAGAAAGCCTTTTCTAACAGAGAACTGAGTGAAAGTAAGTGCTGAAAGTGAATGAATGAGCAATCATCTGCCTTTGCTAGGGGTGGGAAGCCGTTTCAGGAGACGGAGATCTGGCTATTTTTCCTTTTAACAAGAGAGGGGGCGGGGGGAAAAAGATGCCCGGAAAGAGAAGACAGCTACCATGGGGACGGAAAGTCCGTTTAGATCGCGGCTGCCAGGGGGACGCTTATTCCGGAAGTGGAGGGGACTTTTAAAGTCAGCTATAACAGAGTGACGGCAGAGGAAGCCGAGAGGGGCTAATAAGTCTTTTGGGGACAGGGCCCTGGAGGGGCTAGAGGAGGAGTTCCCACCAATCAGGTGTGCGGGACAGGAACTTCTATCAGGAGTCTCCAGCAGCATTTTATTCCAGCAGCTTACCCCAGGACTCAGAGTACAGCAGACTGGGTCTTCGTGCTGGGACTGATGCTGAAAGGGACAGAAGAGAGCTGAACCTGAAGGAGCTGGACCAGTAGCTGGCCGTTGGTCTTTTGACTGGGTGAATTCGGAGGAAGACTTTGCAGGCAACTGACCAGGGCTGGATGGTTGGGCGAGGAAGGACAGTCGGTGCCTTGTGATCATCCAGAGCTACGTTCTAGTTCACTGGCTAGGCTTGGGCTGAGGCAGAGCTAGTCAGGAGGCTGGAACATGGAGAGGTTTGACTTTAAAAGGGGAACTATTTTCCTTTAAAGGAATAGGAGCTAGTAGGCTGGGAAGCTCGTAGCTTTAAGAGACTGATAGACTTAGATTAACAAATACCTGAACTTTATATTGCTTTCTAGTATTGCTTGTGTATAATAATAAACCTGTTTTAGTTTACTGTTTATACCACTTGCTACCTGTGTTTGTGTTTACACTGTGGTACTCACTTGGCCGTTGCATGAACCCAGCTTCCTAAGGTGCCCAGCTACTCTTAGGAGGGCAGGCACTTACTGGACTGCTGGGGATCGTGACACAGACTAGTACAGCTTACAATTAGATCTGTTTTAGCCATTTTTTTCTAGCAGTCATGGTCCCCTTACAGAATGTGCCCACAGAATAACCTCTTTTTTCAGCTTGGATAGGAAAAGCTGAAATAAACTGGCCAGTCCTGCTTGGGTACCTGCAAATTGTAGAGTTAAGTAGAGATGTGTGCATGAAGGAAAATTACATTTGGTTGGAAATCAAAACTGAACATCTGTTTGTTCAGTGAATCATTTGATGGCAAATCATTTAATTGAACAAATGGCTATTCACACTTGATTTTGAGCTTGTTCAAAACCAAAAAAAACACATTTGTTCAATCAAATTGTTTATGTTCATGAGCAGGGGACTGGTTCATTAAATTCCTTAATATTCAAACAACCATATATTCAGGTCAATGTAGAAAGCTTAGAACATGAACTATTCAGTTGAATTTTTGAACTCAAACCAAACTTTGCACATCTCTAAGGCCCCGTTCCCATTACAAGCTTAAAACGGTTTTGAAACAGTTTCAATCCTCGCAGTCCCCACGTCAGGTTGGCTTAACACTCTTTCTGTGTGTTAAATCGCCCCAAAGTGTTGTAAATGTAAACACTCATTTCAACAGGTCTCGCTCCGGTCCTTGCATTTGAAATGTTTTATATTTCTTACTGTGGGAACGGTACCGTTTTAGTGGGATGAGAATGTATGTTTAGGGTTTTCCTCCCCCAATAGCTTGCTTCCAAAGATAGTGATTTCACTGTAAAAATCCACCTCGTACAGCAGCAGTTACACTGTCGCAATCCACCCACTTCACACCTGATAACAATGTTGCAATTCTGCGCAATTCTGGCTCTTTAAAAGTTCTGACCTTTAGAAAGGGAAAAGGAAGGAAAGCAGTTGCAACTTCTGGGAAATGTGTGAATGTTTAAGGCTGTGTGTGCAGGTGGTGGTGGCGGCAGCAGAGTGAGCCAGCCAGCCCCGGACAATGGGGAGAGGAGGGGAAACAATCGCTGGCTGCCCAGTGCCATTTTTCATCCATCCATGCAAGTGGCAGCCACCCAGCCACCCTGCTAGGCTCCGTGAAGGGGTTGGTTATGGGTGGCGCGTTCACGCCAGGAGGAAGAGGGCAGGACAGCCCCGAAAAGTGGCTTTTAGAAAGTAGCCACTTGAGTCCCCCCTTGAGTCATGTACATCACATACGATCCTCAGAATCTGAGACGTTTTCGCACGGGGCTGTTCGGAACGCGTGGGAGACAGCCCGGAACGCGGCATATGCATTGCCGCCGCGGGGCTTGCGATCTGATGTATCCGGAGCTGTCTCTCTCGCATTCCAAATGTAGAGCACTTTGAAGTGCTCTACATGCGTTCGGGCGCGGACGAACTGCCCGCAGGCGTTCGGGAGGAGAAGGATTCGCGCTTGCTTCTCGCTCCCGAACAGCCGCGGGCCCGCCTCCCCCGCCGGCGCAGGTTTGGCAATCAGCTGTTTGACAATCAGCTGATTGCCGATCTGCCTCCGCAGCTGTCTCCGCGCCCCTGGCCGGCCTTTGCCGGCCAAGACAGTTACCGGCGCTTTCACCTTTCGCACACAGACGCGCCGGAACGCGTTCCGGCGCGTCTGTGTGTGAACGGTGAAAGCGCCCGGAGCTGTCTTAAGCTTCCCGCCTGAACGCGTTCCGTTTGGAACGCGTTGCAGTGCGGAAATCCCTCTGGATGGAACGCAATTAAATTGAAAGTAACGGGATCAGGCAAATTCGTGTTAGCATCTGGTCCTATTAGTTTGGTTTAGGAAAACCATTTTAAGCTTGTAATGGGAACGCCACCCAAGGGTAAGATGTTTAATACTGATAATGAAGTAAAATGGAGACTGAAGCAGTGCACTTTGAAGGTTTTCTATATTCCTTTAGATGTGAATATAGTCATTTTGAAGGTGATAACTTCCTAAATCTGTCCTCCATACTGCAGTAAGAAGGTTCTTCAATATTTAAGTATGGTATGTGGGACAGGTAGTTTGTGGGTTGGTATCTTTTGCTCGGTGTCAAAAGAATTTTTTTATTAGCTAAGCAAAATCGTTTTGCAAAGATTTGAGATATCTTGCTGTTTTGCCTTAAAATACCCCATTTTTGTAGCACTGGGGCAAGAATGCCAAGTGTTAGTAATATGGTCTCCAGATTTCTTTGCCAAGTTGAATGGAAGCTATCCAGAATAGTTAGTCCCACCACAGAACAATTCTGGCAAAGCCAAAATTATTGTTCTAAATTGCCAAATGTTTGTTTCAGCAGAAACGAAGGCAGATTTTGGCCCTAGAGTTCTGTTGGAAACCTGGTATGAAATGCCAAAAAAAATACCAGTACTTTGAGAGATTTTGGTTGTATTTTTCTTGTGATAAAACTTTGAGATAAGTGTTTATGGCTGAAGTTACAGGTTGCTTATTTATTTATATGAAAAGTTGTGGTAATTCTTCTGCATATGTCATCTGGGCTTTCTAACACACATGCATTTGTGCAAGTTCACCTATTCAGCTTGGTGCCTTAGAAGAACTGATACTGAATTTTTCTTCATCATAAAAATGAGCAAAGGCTGTTGAAGTAGAAATTAAAACAGTATTTTCCACATCAGTGCTAGAATACTGTACACCTATTTGCTCTAGTGGGTGGATTGAAGCTGCTGTTTATAATACTTGGAGTTAATAGAGTTAATGAAGTAATTAAACAAAAAGGTGCCAAGATGCTGCTTTGTTTCACCCCCTTGTCTGATGAAATAGATTGAGATAAATTCCAAGGTGATTGCAACATATACTTACATGGTTGTTTTTGTACAGAAGGTAAATAAGTAGGAGTAGGTAATGATCTATTATTGAGTTTTCCCCCTCTTGAGACCAATATGGGCAAAGCATAAGGATACAACACCTCTTAGTTTACATTTTCTGCTGATTGTAACTTTAACTTCATATTTGTATGTATTTGTTGGGCCAATGAGCTAGTGCATTTGTAAATTGCCTTATAGCTTAACAACATTTCATTTTGAAAAATTAAAGTTTCAAAGGAGACCTCCAGATATGTTTAAAACCATCATTTTGCAGAACTCTCAACTGTAACTGAAGTTAACTCTGAATCTTCCTGGCTCAAATCAAGTCTTACCATTGAAGAATCTAAAAGGCAAGGGAAAGGGAGTAAAGTCACGATCCCAGTGCGATTTGCATGGGGACAGGTGAATCTGGCCCCAGCCCACCCCAGCCCGCATTACGGGGAATGGCATGGGGACGCCTGAGATTTGATCTCGGTCCCGCACCGGGACCCATGTGAGCCCAATTGGCACCCAAACAGCACCAAATGGCTTGCATGGGGATGTGGCCTATGTTTCCCCAATCCCTGCTCTTCCATAGGCTGGTTGGTTTCTGTGACCTAAGTTGTGTTCACATGTCAAGAGAAAGCATCTCTGGGGCTGATTGGACTGTGGATGCAGCCTTGGCTGAGGATGGGGAACAAGGTATATAATTGTGGAACCAAATTGTATATGTTTTTTGTTATTATTTTTATGATTCATGGTAGCTGCCCTCAAAAATGCACTCTTAACACTTTTGAGCATTGCCCTGTCTAATAGAACAGTAGCTATTGGTTAATTACAACATTCATCAGCTTCAAGTATGGTAAAAATGGCAATGAATTATGAGAACTGTATGTTAATTACTGACATACTGTTTGCACTTACCTGAGAGTAAGTCCCACTGAACTCAAAGGATCTTACCTGGTACCAATTGCAGTGGGTACTAGTGGCTTGTATGTAGTGGATAATGCTAGAGAGAAATTCAGAGAAGTTGCAGGAGCAAACCTGGAAGAAACCAGAGAACATTTATTTCTTGTTTCCCTCTGTTTTTTTCTGACTGAATCCTCTCCCCACTAAAAAAAGGGAAACAAAATGTCATGGTATGCAATCTTTTATTTTGGTTGCTGAAGTAAAATATTCATCACGAAAAAGCATTTAGATATATCTATATACCTATATAAAGATATTTTGTCCTTTATTCTATCAACATTCATTCTAAGGATCGTGCAATATAGCAATATTTTAATGTAATTATTTGCAGCATCAGAGTTTTGGAGTTCCTGCAAACTGAGGACATGCAGTAGAACAGGGTTCTTAAATGCCAGTGCAAGATGTATTTATGCTCCCAGGGGAAGCTGTCATGCTCAGACGAAAAAGGAGGAGAATTTGGTGCTATCCTTTTGTTAACTTCCTATACAATTGGCAAGGGGTAGACATGAAGGGACTGAAAGTGGAGTGAACACCAGAATTGTCATCATCAATTTATTTTGGTAGACATTTAAAAGAAAAGGTTTATTACTCTGCTTATCCAGGTGGCTCAGGAGACGGGTAAGGAACAAGGATTTGAAGCTGGAAAGAATTTTACTCTTACTGAATCTGTGATCCTAAAAAGCACATAAAGGCTGTGATCAGACATGGTAAAAGGGCCACACTGGGGGAAATTTGAGGCTAAGGATAGACATAAAATATCAAAAAGAAAAGACTTACTGCACCCCCAAGCTTTCTCCTTTCGCAGGTGGGAATTCATCACTCTCAGGACAAGTCACTGTTTAGGTCAGTGATGGTGAACCTTTTGAGCTCAGTGTGTCAAAATTCGCAAGAAAACCTAGTTTAACTTGGGTGCTGTGTCACATCTAGAAAAATCCATAATTCTGTGACAATTGTAGCTCTCGTAAAAAAGTTATATTTTTGATATATGTATTTTATTAAAAGCAAAAACAAACAATTCTTTACATTAGTGACTGGATTTTGTTTGCTAATATTCGATTGAAAGTTGGTATTTCGTACACTTCAAGAACAAGCAAGCACTACACGCCCAGGTGCCAGGGTGACCATGTGTGTCACCAAAAGGGCTTGGTGTGTCACCTGTGACACGTGTGTCATAGGTTGGCCATCACTGGTTTAGGTCAAATTGGGAGGGAAGCTACAGTGGCTCCTATAACAGATTCCAGCTCCCATGGCTGGCCAATTGATCAGGGTTCTGGAAACCCAGGATGGCAACACTGGAGGTGAAGACGAGGAAGGGAAGTGAGGTAGGAGGCTTAATAGGTGATGGTTTTTTACAACTCTGTAGCACATTTTTCTGGGTCCATGGACTGATCCTTTGAAAACAGGCACCCAAGCCCGTGTTATCAAAGTCAGAATAGCATGAAATACTAGGTACTTTACTTTATCTTTTAATAGTACCAAAAAAATAGAGTGAGAGGAAGTTGTTTCAGTTTTTCTTAAATTTTTTCAGAAAACAATTGGACACACAAATATTTTTAATGGCTTCAGGAAATCCAGAAATTCTGCATCTTTAGGCAAAGTGGTGACTAGTTTAGTATAATCATAGGATAGGCATTCACTGCCACCATATCCTGTTTTTGTCGGGATCATGTCTTGGGTGTATAAGCAGTTCAATTATTAATGTTATCGCATGATAATTTTCTTCAGTCAGTTTTAGTCCTTTTCTCATGTACTGTTTATAACAAACCATTAAAATGATGATTTCTACATTCTGACAGACTGGTATATAAAGCTGATTAAAAAAAAAAGCAGCAGCACACAAGGCTCTCAGCTTGCCCTTATTCAGTCAAACATTGATGTGTAAAATAACAAAACTCGGAAATGGTGCTTCAAAGGCTCTACCCCAAAGAGCCTGCTCTCTGAATCCAGGTCAGGAAGAGACAGCAGGGCCAGAATTAGTGGGCAAGATGGGGCACCTGTCCTGAGCACCACCTTCACAGAGGTGCCCAAAAAGACCTCTAAAAGCAAACTGTACTAGAGATGCACATTTCTTTTCATTGGCACTGAAATGGATGTTGAAAATGGGCCCCTGCGAATATGGGCAGGTTTGATATCACTTTGAATATTTGATGTATTCTTTTGCCAAATGGAGAAAAACAATGAAAAGGTTTGGCAAATAAATAGCAATGTTAAAATATTAGGGCCATCTGATAAATTAGCAAAACAGAAAAAAAGTTTTTAAAAATGCAGTAAATTGTGGCAAACCAAATGTGATGAAACCAAATACTACTCCCAAGCCCTTTCAACAGTCTGGCATCTAAAACATTGTACCATTACTGTCGGAACTCCGCATCTTTGGGAAATACGTTCCAGGTCCTACCGCGGTTAACAAAAAACTGTGGATATTTCAAACACAAAGAAATGCACTCAATTTCCTGTAATTCCTGTGAAATCCTGTGAGATTTCACAGGAATTATTGGAAATCTCACTGGATTTCTCATGATTCATGTGAAATTTACATTTTCTGAGTGCCCTAGGCCTCTGACGTGCTTCAGCTAGGTCTAATGGCACTGGCACTTGGGTGGGGAGGCTGGTCCAGTCAGTGCAGAAAACCTAAAGTGTGATTACCAGATCAGCAGATACGGAGGTCCGACTATACTGTACTTTCAAAGGTTTGTAGCTGTGGTGGAGTAACGCAGCAACAATACGTCACTGCTCCCCCTCAGATTTTTCTTTTCTAGATCCACTGCTGAGAAACAGCAAAAGTATTGGGTGGGGCCCATAGATAAAAATACTGACTTACTTTACTTCTGATATAACATTTCATGTTCCTACATTTTTTTCCCAAGAAGCTCATAAATATGTTATGGAGTAAATTTGGCAGGGAATGAATATTGAATTGGGCTGACTTCAGTTAGGAGAAAAGAAATAGTCATTTTCACAGCAGTACAGAGTTTATATCGTCTCCGTATGTACTTTGTACACTTAAAAGGCTGAGTATAAAGGTTGTTCTCTCAATAACAGGATTATTCATTGATGATGTAGTAATGATTGTACATGTCTTTTAGTTATTAAATTGTTTGCTTTGCTTGCTTTTGAATGCCTACCAGAAGTTAGTCATAGCAATTCTTGGAAAGGATGTGAGCAAAAACTGGTAATGGATGTAATAATAATTTGGTTGTTACAGCTACTTTGGGAAAACCACAGTGCTAAGGCCTCGTCTGATTTGAAATTCTTATGGAAAAGCTAGTAGAATGCTTATCAGCGTGCATGTATTACTCAGCATTTCTGAAGCACAAATGACTCCAAACACTGTGAATTTGTCTCATTAGGTTGACTTCATATATTAAGGAAGTAACCTGACACACAGTGTAGATGTATACAGTTGCAGTGGATTGCTTGAGTGGGAGGTTCCTCAAACATCCGTATGCTGGGTACAGGACAAGTCATCTGATCACATAGTGCTTAGTTAGATATTGATCAGTTGATTTAAATCAGATGCTTATGAGAACTCTGACAATAAGAAAAGTGGAAAGGATTAGTGCACAGACAGCACCAATTAGTTAATACACTGCATTCCTAGTGTGCGTAAACTCTTTACAGGCATTACTTGAGCTAATCCTTACAACATTCAAGTACTGCTAGTCCCATGAGGGAAGGGGGCAGCTCACACCCAGTGGTTGTTAAAGCGGCTGAACCTACCTGTGATAGAGACAAAATTTGAATAAAGGTTGGCCTTGCCAGCTCCCAAGTCCAACATTTGGTTATTATTTGGTACAGGCAATGGTTGCACTTACTGCAGTGTTGTTTTTATGAAGCTGATAGAGCGCCAACGTTTGTTTCAGCCTGAAAGTTAAGACTTGTTTCCACTGTTATGTTCCACTGAATTTCATGAAAGATTAAGCCTGCCTTTTTTTTAACTTGCAAGCATGGATTTTGTTCCTGTCCAACATAGTGGACGATGTTTAAGAGATGACTTCTTGCTCAGACATTCTGAGCCACAAAGGGAAGAATAATGGTGATTCCAGATGATAGTGGTGATAGGAGCACCCCAGATTACATACTCTCTCTTTCTTTCAGCCAACAGCCCTATCCAGAATTGAGTGCCCCTTAACTTCTTAACTTGGATCCCATGATACACAGGACTCACATCTTGTCTTGATTGTTTCAATTTATTAGTCCCCATCCAGCCCATTACTGCCTCCAGTAATTTATACCTTTGTAACTTTATGTAGGTGATTTTCCTTAGTGGGATTAGTTTCTTGTCTTTTAATTAAACTTTATTTTTCAACAATTCCAGCAAAATGCTTCTCCAACTATATCAACCAACACACATAATATAAAAACTAATTAGTTAACATTAATATATGGTGACCAATGGATATTTGACACTTTCTGATCATGATATTATTTCTAATAATACAAGAGAGAAAAAATCATGATGTGCTCAAGAGGTTTCATATTACTAAGAGCATGGCTAGGGTAGAATGGTCTGCTTAAGGAAAACAAGAAAGGCCTCTTTTATTTTGCACAATGAGGCCAGAAATATGGGACACTAAAATACTCCTTTTCTTCCTAGACTTCTGGAAAAAAGTCAAAATCGCTTAATGGAAGTTACACCCTTGAATATCACCTAGATGCTCTGCAGCCTGAAAATGCTTCCTTAATCAGGTTCATGCAGACATCTTCCTCATTTATTGATTTTCATATGTGAATGGCCCGTCAGAAATACAATTGCTGGAGTACTGTCTCTGAACACCGCTTTGGCAATAGTAAAGGCTTGCATATTAAGTCCCTCTGGCAATGGGAGTGAATCATTAATGGAAGTCTCACACTGATTAACTCTGAACTATGTTTCAGAGTCCAGTGGGCCAAAATGGGGACATTATCCCACTCTGCTCCTTCATGGGTCCTGATCCTTGGACTACGGCTTGGAAATATCAATTCTTAATGCAGCTACTTTACATATTAATTTGCCAGAAGTCTAAACATAAAGACTAAAATGCTCATATATGTCAAATTTGATCTATTCCACAGAGCACCCACAAAGGCAAAACTGTGTATGGACAGAGTGAACTCATTAAAATGTGACTGAATATAAACACTTAAGTTTTAAAGTAGAATTTATTAGGAAACAACATTTGGCTAGGAAAGCCTAAACTGAAATAATCTTCAGAACAGTCAGTCCCTGAATCCTCTGCTATCCCTTCTGTTTTTGCCCAGCATCTGGGTTCTTTCTAGAAAATCCTGTCCTCTCATTATGTGCCCATAGTATTTTGTGCTTCAGTATTACTCCTTTCAGTGAGAAGTCAGGGTTGATTCCTTTAATATTGACTGATTTGATCTATTTGCAGCCCACAGTTTCAATGGGTCGATTCTCTGGCATTCAGTATTTCTTATGATCAAACTGTCAAAGCCATATGTGACTACATGGAATACCATAGCTTTGACTATACTGATTTTCAGCAAGGTGTTCTCTGCTTTTTACTATGTTGCCATAGCTTTCCTTCCAAGGACCAACATTCTGAAATTTTGTAGCTACAATCACCATGTGCTGTGTTCTTTGAACTCAGGAAAGTTGAATCTGTTACTGCTTACATCCCCCTGCCCCAGTTTGCCAAGATGCGATGGGACTTGATGTCATTATCTTAGTTTTTTTAAAATGCTGAGCTTCAAGCCAGCTTTTGCACTCTCTTCTTTCTCTCTCATCATAAGACACTTTAGTTCCTCCCCACTTTCTGCATATCTGAGGTTATTATTATTTTAATGCCAGCTTTTGACTTGCCCAACCCAGCATTTTACATGATGTACCCTGCATTTATATCAAATAAACAATATGCAGCCTTGTTGCACTTTCACAATCTTGAATTGATCAGTTGTTCCATGTTTAGTTCTAACAATTCTTTCCTGACCCAGATTCAGATTCCTCAGGAGCAGATAAAATGATCTGGTACTCCCAGCTTTTTAAGAACTTCCCATTGTTTGTTGTGATCCACACAGTGAGAGGCTTTAGTGCAGTCACTGAAGTGATAGATGTTTTTCTGGACCCCTCTTGTTTTCTCCATAATCCAGTGAATATTGTGATTTAATCTCTGCCACTTTGGAAACTAGCTTGCACTTCTGGCAGTTTTCATTTCAGATATTGTTGAAGTCTAGCTTGCAGGATCTTGAACATCGTGTGAAATGAGTGCAGTTTTTCAGTAGTTTGAACAATTTTTGGCATTACCTTTCTTTGGGATAGGGATGTAAACTGATTTTATTTTATCCAGTGACCACTGTTAAGTTTTCCAAATTTGCTGGCATATATTGAGTGCAGCACTTTGATAGCATTATCTTTTAGGAATTTAAATAGTTTAGCTGAAATTCAGTCAGCTCCTCTTAACTTCAGAAGCTGCTTGCCAGCAATCAGGGAGTGGTGGTGGTGGTGGTGGTGGTGGAATAAGGGTTGCAGGAAGAGGCTCATGGGGCAACAAGGGCCAGATGATCCCCCCTCATTGCTGCATCTTTACCTGTCAAACTGGGGTAATCAGTTCTTTTATGCTGTTTGATCTTTAAAAATGGCCAGCAGTTGTGATCCCCAATGCACAGGACAGGAACGGGGTGAGCACAGGACATGAAACCCACCTGCTAATGACGTGAGCGTCAATCTTCTCCCCTAATAACCCGGGAGCATCCCCAAGCCTCCAAAATAATGCATGCTTTCCTCACAAACTATAGCAAGAACAGTTTTCTTCAGGAGTTAATTTACCGTGGATTTGGGCAATTTGTTCCACATGTAGCCTGGTTTGGGGGCTTTGCGTGGGGACACTCTGTATCAAATTCGGATTCAATTCGGCCTTTATGGGGATGCCCCCTATATGAGGAAGAGGCAAAGGGTACAATCACTCAGTGCTTTTTGAAGTAGGTTTTTATTGTATCTCCAGGTAGGATAATCCTTTGAAAACGGGCACGAAAAATAATCCCTGTGTAATCACTTCCTCAAAGAAGGGGCTATTATTTGCGTGTATTGTTGACTGGCTATTGTGGATTGTTGATTTTTTTTAAAAAATGTAAGTTTGATACATTGTGGGCAGTGCTTTGCATGAGTGCATTTGCCTGCTTGGTTTTGTATAGTTTTAATGCTGCAGCCTGACTTGGGTTTTGCAATGAGGGACCACTTGACAAAATTATAAGATGAATGAAAAAATAAATCGTACTGTTTTACCCTTCTAGGAACTGGAAGTGCTTTGTGTGCATTGCTTTGATAGGAACAGGAAGGCTGGCTGATTGGAGAGCACAAATACACGGTTAAAATATGCAATTAATAAATTCTATAGTAATTCCACCAAAATCACCAAGTCTGTAATCCCTCTTGGCCAGATTGCAGGATTAAAACTGCAGTGAACAGAGTGGGGAAATGCACTCATTTGATTGTTGTATTTTGAGGGTTTCAAGTGTTCAACAAATCATGGGATGATTATTTTGCTAGGATTTCTGGAAAGCAAGTCCTTTATTACCTTGACAAGCTTTGTAGAACACAGTTCTGCTTATTCATCATGTGTGCTTTTCCTGGAAGGTTACAACTTCAGAAGTGCTTATTTCATGTTTTCTGTGTTGTAACTGGATCTTTTTTTGGTAATTTAAAAAGATGGAAGGGGAAAATACTTATTTCATGTGTATTCTCTGCAGGCTCAACTAAATTTAAGCAGCTTTCCTGCAAATATATATTTAAGAGCACGAGGGGTGGAGTGGGGGCTATTGTTAGCTTCTTGATCTTGAAAACATGTGCGGGAAACTTGAGAATGTGCCAGGTTCTTTTCTTTTTTTAAGAAACTTGTAGAATTCCTGTAGTATTTCTTTTGGGATTACATCACAGTTTCATTTAATTTTTAGGATAAAACTTAAATTCAATATTTGTATATAAGCCAGGGAGACTGTACCATAAACAGAGGAATTTTCTGGTGAGTCAGAGTTCCAGGAATCCCAGATCATTTATGTGAGGACTAGCTAGAACCATTAGTCATCTAGCTAAGTATTTTTTAAATACTTAGAAAAAAAAATACTTGCAGGTTAATTGCATTTTCAAAAAGTGCCCTTAACTCCTACCCTTGAGCTCATGGCAATGCAGGGTAAACCCCCCCCCCACATTTCTGATTTGTAATCTCATAGCAACACTGATATTCTTGGGGTAGTTTCTTATCATGTAAAAAGTTTATTTAAATGACCAAAATCCACAGAAAGTACAGCATAATGTTGTTGTGTCCCTTTATGACAGTAATGGCCAACCTATGACACGTGTGTCACAGGTGACACGCCAAGCCCTTTCGGGTGACACACATGGTCACTCTGGCACCTGGGCGTGTAGTGCTTGCTTGTTCTTGAAGTGTACGAAATGCCAACTTTCAATTGAAGATTTAGCAAATGTAAAGAATTATTTGTTTTCGCTTTTAATAAAATACATATTTCAAAAATATAACTTTTTTACTAGAGCTACAAATATCACAAAATTATGGATATTTCTACATGTGACACAGCATCCAAGTTAAGCTAGGTTTTCTTGCGAATTTTGACACACCAAGCTCAAAAGGTTCACCATCACTGCTTTATGATGAAAAGCCAGCTTTATATTTTAAGGCACTCAGCAAAGGCATATATCGGTGGTCCCCAACCTTTTTTCATCTGCCTGCACTTTGGCAGTCTATTTCCATAAATTTGTATCTTCATAATAGCTGCTATTTCAGATGTAACTGTTAAGTCCCTTTCCCCACTATGGTTTGATTTTCTGCTGTTGTGGGAGTATGATAGTAGCACGTGTGAAAGCAGTATGCTTTGGGCAGGAAAAGTATTGCAAGTAATCTGGAGGAGCAAATATGAAGAAAATGAGTGGGAAATAGACTCAAGAGTACACACAAAAATATGTACCTATCAGTTTTCACTGAGTGACACGTTATTTGAATATTCTGTATGAGGAAAATGAATCAGATGAAAGAAGAGCTTTTAGAAGATTTTACACCAAAATAATAACAATAGATTGATATTTCAATTGCAGAGATAATGTGACCGTTTCTTTCCTTGTTTCCTCTGCCTTTTTCAGGATGAAGTAGTCGCTGCCTCAGAGAAGGTAACAGTGAAGCTTGAAGACTTGGCAAAATGGGTCCAGAGAGACTTCTCCAAATGGAAGCGGGGTCTTCGGCGTGAGCTGATCAGATCTACAGAACTGGGGAAAAATGGGCAGAAGGAAGCACTAAGTAGGTTCAGGCAATCCACACACAACAGTGGCCTCAACTTTAAAGACATTTTGAAGGAAAAGGCCGATCTTGGTAAGAATCATTTTCCTACTAGTTTGTGTTCCTGTGACATGTTTCTGGACAGGCTTTTTCACGTATTTGTTGTATGAAGAGATATAGGGGCAAGATCCAAGGCATCCTGCCTCTCTGTGTGAGTATGTGTGAGTTCACACTTACCTGTTACAATGCACTAACTCTTCCCCAGTTACCTAGCTGTGGACTGCTGGTTACCTCCTAGAGAGCAGCATCTGTTCCCTCTTCCAGGTGTGGTGCTGTGAGTGGGCTGTACAGTTTGACCAGATCACTGTGGTAACCTTTGGGTGGGTGCCAGATGTTGCTGCAGATGTGCAGTTGTGATCGAGACTGGACTGGCCATTTGCACTTCAAGTGCTGTTGGCCTAGTGTGGGACTTTACCATCACTTGAAATGTAGATGATTGCCGGGGGGGCGGGGAATACAGTGAAAAACAAATGCCATCAATTCCTAGTGGGCATGCTCCAGATGTCTGCATGCTAAAGCAGCTTCTTGAATCCCATGTTATCAGGGCTGCCTTTCCTTCCCTTCTTATTGATGAAGAAACCAAACTTACTTTTTCAAAATTAGTGAGAGAACAATATTCCTCACCACATTAGAGAACAGCAGGCTGAGGGGGGCACAGAGAGGTTTTCTGTCATTGTCTCCCCAAATGTCAACAGTCACCACTAGAGGCACTTATCCCCTTCTGCCAGTGATGATTTGAGGTGGCTTGGGGCGCGTCTTCATGGCATGTGTTATTTCAGTTTAAAGAATTCGAAATAAAAGAAACGGAACAAAGCTGTCCAGACGACTTGCAAGTTGATCCGGTTCCGATGGCAGCCTTAACGCGGGATCAATACTCGGAGTCCACATGGCAGCACTGTCCTCCTGCCCATTGCCCACACTCTCTCCTGTGATTGGTTTTCCCTGCCAGGATCCCACCCTCCCTTCTCTTTGCGTCATGCTCCGCCGGGAATTCCCTGCCCAGTCCACCCTCCCCCTTCCCAGCAGAGGCATCATCATCATCATCATCATCATCATCATCATCATCATCATCATCATCATCATCATCATCATCATCATCATCATCATCATCCATCCACCCATCCATCCACCCATCCATCCATCCATCCATCCATCCATCCATCCATCCATCCATCCATCCATCCATCCATCCATCCATCCAGGTGCTGCGGGGCTGCGGCGCTAGCGGCTTCTCCCTGGGGCTCCGCTGCCGCTTTTCCCCCGCTTTGCCGCCACTTTGCCCCGCAGAGGAGGAGAGCCAAGGGGTGGACAAGAGGGCGAAGGGGGCTCCTCGCTTGCTCTTCCCCCCCGTGGCCGGGAGGGAACTCTGCCCCCCCACCTCACAGGGACCGAAGCTGGATTAAAACCTTGGCTTGTGGTCACACCTAAGGTTTAATCTAGCTTCACTCCACCTTCAGAGTGAGAGAACACATCAGCAAAGTGACCAGTAGTTTTCTTTCCACATTATCTAGTCTAAAGGTGGATTTTCTGAGTTATTAACCCTGAAAGAAAACCAGCTTGTCAGTTTGCTGGTGTATTCTCTCACTCTGAAAGTGAACTGAAACTGGATTAAACCTTAGGTGTGACCACAGGCAAAGTAGCCTAGAGGGGGCTCAAAGCGGTTGACATTCTGTTTTCACCCTTCAAGGGACTAAGTGGCTGACAAGCCTTCTCACCATTAAGGGGGCTGAAAGTGACTGTTCCGAACCTTCAAAGGTCTGAAATTGCGCAAAATTGCAACATTGTTTTAAAGGTGTGAAGTGCTTAGATTGATACAGTGTTTCAGCTTTAAGGACTGGAGGTTTATAGTGGGTGTTTGAGGGTGGATTTTTTCAATGAAGGAAACCCTAAACATGACGTGCTTCTAATACGTTCAGCCATTGGTTACAGTGCGATTGGGGGGGGGGGGGACAGCCTTAACACTGAATCTCATCCCGGAACAATACTGTCCACACAGTTAAAAAGGAAACACGTATCGACGCCCGATCCCGAGTGAGACCTGTTGAGATCAGGATTTATTTCTAATCGGGATAACGTCCTTTAACACGGAAATACCGTGTTAATCCGAAGTGCCGTCTGAACTGCGCAAACTCAAAACGTTTTGAATTCGAGATAACTATGCCATGAAGACGCACCCTTAGAGAAGTCTTCAAGGTGGGATTGTACACATACCCTCTCCTAAACATTTTGTGGTGGAAAAGATGGATTAAAGAAGGCTTGGGAAAATGAGTGCCACATGCTGTCTCTCTCAACTGCTCCTGAGGCACTCCTTTCATTATTTCTAAATGCAACCTAAGTTATGGAAAATGGGTCTTGTATGCTGATTGGAAAAGTTATAGTCCAAGGCCAAATTGCAAGATGATGTTTCTGCCCAGTTGGATTTTTCTGCTTTGTTTTAGAAAAGGTGGTGTTTAAATAGCTTCAAGGGTAAGCCATAAATATTAGAAGTGCAGACTTAATACCTTGCCAATTTCATACTGGGGAGGCAATTGCCTTTGGCATGAAGTTTGAATACTCACTGGTTATAAATAGAAGTAATACTGTAAACTTGCTTTTTAAAAACTTGTGTATACAGATTTGTTCACTAGTTACCCTTTGCCACCTTAGTACTTTTCACATCTTCAGGCTACAGCTGCCACCATCTTTCACAGCTTGGCTGGACAGAGTGGAGAGCAGATTGTCAAGAATGGAGCTACAGCTATGTGCATGTATTTGGAATTTGTTAAAAGTTGCTACTGACTCACTTCATCTCATGCCTGGATTCTGCCCATATAGTTGGAGTAAAAATGCTTCAGGAATTTGTTCCTTGCTAATCCCAATGCAATCCTGTAGGATCTGCACTTCCTGGACTTAGATGTATTGGAATGCTGTTATTATTTTCTCTTTACACTTTATCTGAATGTTGTAATATACATTTTTGGGCAGAGGTGTTATTAAACTGCATGGTCTTAGGTAAAATGGGTATAGAAGTGTGTAGATACTGCAATTCATGTTTGGTGCACATGTCTGTATAATTGGTATAATGATTGAAATTAATTTAAATGGAACAAATTTAAGAATGTGGATACACTAGGTAACATGTATGGCAAACAGACATGCATCCTTATATTGCAATTTTTGATGTGTGATATTATGTATATCTTTGGCTGCCAATGTATTGAGAATGAGGAAGCAAACCAAACAATAGGGGAGACAGAAGCCAAATAAGTTTTAAAAATTATTAAACAATGGAAGCAGTCATATTCTATAAGCCATGGTTTATGCTTTCTCTTCAGAAAAATGCTGGTAGCAGAGATATCAAATTGTAATTTAGTTGAAGGAGGGGAAACCAAGAGAAACTAGCTGGAACAGTAATGCATAGCTGGGTGGAGCTGGGTGTGCTGATTGCTTCAGGAACTCCTTGCCAGTAATAGGTCAGACAATATTCCTTGATTCTTGTAAAAGCTTCCAGTTCAGAATAATATGCACTACTTAGAATGAGTATATTCTAGAGTACTGTTAGGATGCATAGGATGCGGTTTGGAGAACCGAGATTTAAAGCACTGCTGGGAAGGGGTTGGGTTTAGGTCAGTGATGGCGAACCTTTTGAGCTCGGTGTGTCAAAATTCGCAAGAAAACCTAGCTTAACTCGGGTGCTGTGTCACTTCTGGAAATATCCATAATTTTGTGATATTTGTAGCTCTAGTAAAAAAGTTATATTTTTGATATATGTATGTTATTAAAAGCAAAAACAAATAATTCTTTACATCAGTGACTTTTGTTGCTAAATCTTCAATTGAAAGTTGGTATTTCATACACTTCAAGAACAAGCAAGCGCTACATGTCCAGGTGCCAGGGTGACCAGGTGTGTCACCCAAAAGGGCTTGGCGTGTCACCTGTGACACGTGTGTCATAGGTTGGCCATCACCGGTTTAGGTTGATGGTTGCCTAGAAAGCCTAGAGTCTGTATGCGAGGGGCAGGTTGGCAATTGGAGTGGCATGTTGGTTGATATGGTGCTTTTTCAGCTCACTATCACCCCATGGACTGTAATACTGGAAATAAATGCAGCCTTCCCAATGGCATTAGTGCTATGTTTGGAGCATGCTATGATCTCTATCTTGTTGTCTCCTTTATTCCACCATTCTGACTTGCCGGGAGCTGTAGCTTGAGTGTCTCTGGAAAAAGAATGTAGTAATAGTAGAAGTTAGGGGTGGGCACAAATGAATTCGCATTTGAAAATCTGATTGAAAATTTGAATTTGCAGATTTAGCATTGAACAGACCTTTGAACATCTGGACACCTGAATGAAACAAACAATTCTCCTAGCTTGCAAATATGAAAATTCAATTGAATTTTCACACTTTTTCTGTATTTTACCAATGAAAATAGGCTTTTTCAATAGGGAAAAAAGCTGCAAAACATGTCCATCCATCCACGAATGCAAATGATTCGAATGAAGTATTCAGTGATGAAACAAATCTTTGGACACTCCATTAGATTGCAAAACATTTTTGTTTGTTTGTTTGTTTGTCCACATCCCTAGTAGTAGTATATTGGAATAGCGTCCTGAGTGGCACTAGATACCTTGGATCCTCCAATTAGAATTTGAAGGGTGAAATTAAAAATTTAAATATATATTTAGTGTATTTTGTGGCATATCTATAACAAAATATTTAATAAACAAAATAAGCTCACTGGGCCTGTCCAACAGCTTTCTTTAAAACCAGTCATCTGTTGTTCTAATGTCCTCTTCATATTGAGCAAGGTAAGAGAATGGAATGAGTTTTGATTGCACAATAAACATGGTTGCAAAAGCCAGAGGGGCAAAATAAAATAAAATAGTGCTTAGGCCAGTTCTTCTGATGTCGTTAGGCTAGCTAGTTAGCATAGTATCATCAAAAGCATTTGAAAGACATCAGATTGGAAAAGTCTGCTATACACCAGTAGTAGCACCTAACTCCATAAGTGGCCCAAAGGCACACGTGTTTGTACAGTTAATTAAGCACACAGCTTTAAGTGATGGACTTGTTCTGTGAAAATAATACAAGGAATTTTGTTATGCTTTTAAAAATTAACCCCCTCCACCCCATTACTGGGCTGGGAGGGAAACCCAAAAGGAATTTGCTTTCCACATCAGCAAATAACCTGGAAGAACTGACTTGCTATTGAGGAAACAGTTTTAATCTAGTAAAGCTGTAAAAATTGTCTATTAACCTCATCAGAACCAGTGACAGAGAAGTGGCTTTAATGAAATGGGGTTTTTAAATATGACTTCATATCAGTGAACAAATGTCATGTCCCAGGATGCACAAAGTACCTTTTGATCAATAATTCTATGAACTTCCTTCCTTCCTTCCTTCGATACTAAAGTTACTATACTGTGTTTAAAGAAAATAATTTTGCTATCAAATGAGGGGCCAGTGGGCTGCTGCACTGGGTGATATAAATGGATTATTTATGTGCGGCCCTTCTGTTTCCCCCCAATTTATTGCCTAAAGACATCTTGTAGAATTTTAGGATCAAAGTGGACCTTGCAATCCATCAATTCTCAGTCTTGTACCTACAGCCATTTGCAACACTTGGCATGACATTGAGCACAGCTTCTGCTAGGTGCTTCCTGGAAAAGAGATCAACACAGCAAACAGTCCCAAAGAAATAAACATCTTCAGTTGGTTATTCTTTGTTGCTTGTTTATCTCAACTCCAACACAGACAAAGGTGTTGGCTCACAGTGTATATAATCACAAAAATGCCTACTGTATTTTCTGGCGTATAAGACTACTTTTTAACCTAGGAATAGCTTCTCAAAAGTCAGGGGTCGTCTTATACGCCGGGTGTTGTTTCTTATATGGCTAGTATATTCCAAACTCTATATTTTAACTGGAAAGTTGGGGGTCGTCTTATACGCCCAGTTGTCTTATACGCCGGAAAATATGGTATATCAAAAGATAACTGTATCAAAAAATAACCTCCTGAAAAATACAAGACTGGAAAAGTGTGATAATATCTTTACTTACATATATAAAAATCTCTGCCAAGTTAATTACATTTGATCTAAAAAGGGAATTTACGTGAACAAACAAGTTTATAATCAATGTACAAAAATAATGCAAAAGTACCCCGACTGAAACAAAGTGACATAGACAAAAAGGAAGACTGAAATAGCTCCCCGGAGAGCTTCAATAAGAATGTAACACTAATTTCTGTGTAGACCAAAGGTCAGTGACTGATATATGTATCGAAACTTGAAGCTGCATTGTGTGCTTAGAGCCCAAATGCATTTTAAATTTGGCAAAGATTTTTAATATATCTAAATAAAGGTATTATCACACTCTCTTCAGGTATTGTTATATTCTTCAGGAGATTATTTTTCAGGGTTTTTTAAATATAATCTTTCGATATGGACATTTTTGTCATTATACACATTGTGGGTCAACACCTTTGTCTGTGTTGGAGTCAAGATAAACTTCTTCAGTTGGTTGCTCCTGGAAAAGAGATTCCATGAAGGATGAATTGTAGCAAATAGCAATTGTTGTTAGCAGTGGTGCCTGATGCCTGCTGTAGTTGATGGGGCAGAGGGCAAGTGGATCAGAATAAGTGCAGTATCTTCCATGCTAACCCGCATGAAAAATTGATCCCACTGGACTGGAGCATGCATAGAGAAAAGAAAACTCCAGGACCAGCAACCATGCCCTTGGGAGGCAGCCATCCCTAGTTATTAACAAAATTCTCAATGTTTAGCTGAAATTTGTTCCCTTTAACTTCAGCAGTCTCTATTCTTGCCTTTGAAAGCAATAGAAAACAACTCCATTCTCATTTTCTGCATCATATTTCTTGAGCAATATAATTCCCTATTATCCTTTTCTCCAAGATGATGATGATGATTTCATATATTTATATCCCAACCTTCATCTTAAGGTCTTTGGGTATGCTACAATATTTAATAAAAGCATGCATACATATAAAACATATTTAAAATAAGACACTTCTGCTGTGGCGCAGGATATAACATATTCTTTCAACCACTCCTCAAATCATTTGGTTCCAGATTTCCAGTCTTGTTTCTGAGGACTAAATTACCAGAAAAAGTGTTTCCCAAGGTTTATCCACAGTCCCTCAAATAATGTTTCGACAAAATGGAGCAAGTGAGATTGATCAACCCCACTAAGACAAGGTTGTTCTCTTAAAATAGCAAACAAATATTGTGTTTTGCCAGCCAGAATAACAAAATGCTTGAAAACTCCAAAAGCTGATGTTCTGGAGACCCCAATCTGCAGCTTATAACTGCTTTGCTGTCACAATATCAGGACTATTCCAACTTATTTTATTTACAATATTTGTTTTCAGTGTATATACTTTGTTTTGTTTTGTCAGGAATGGTAAATGTATTACTACTTCAAGGCTGATGTTCTGACTGCAGCACATTAGTTGATGACTTAGAATTAAGGGATGAAATCAGGGACATAGCTAGGGATAGAATAGGCCCTTAATGAGGAAAGCAAGAAGTGATGTTTTCTGCATGCAAAATTAGCATTTCCACTACTATCAACTGTACTTACATAGATGGAGACCCATCCAGCTGTTAAGCCAAAGCTGCTATTATGCTTTAGTTCAGTAGGAGGGCGTATAAAGCCTTGAATTCTAGTGTTTATGTATGTGTGTGAGAGAGATCTTGGACTGGGAACTCCTCTCACACTAAGTTAGTTCACAATTATTTTGAGAATATATAAATATATTTTAACAACCACTTGGAGGCACTGCCCAATTGGTTTCGTTCTTATTGGCATTCATCAGGTCCACATAGCCGGATTAAACTGACATCTGAAGTTTATGCCAGAACTGAACTCCAAAGCCTTGTGCACATACACCAAATATGTTAAATGCGCACTTGAGCTACTGAGGCCCTGGGAATTTTAGGAGGGGAGGGGGTTCCACTGACCTCCCTTAATCCAGATCTAAGATGATCTGGATCTAAGGAATGGGTCCTTCAACTAATCCAGCTCTAGTAGATCCTGATTAAGGGAGGTACCTGATGTGTCCCCATGGGCGCTGCAACATCCAATAGCAATGGGTGCTAGCCTGCCCACAGTGGAATGCCAGAGCACCCATGTGGTGAATCCAGATTGACCCATGTGGGGCCCGCCCATCACCCCAGGTTTTTGAGGGGACAGGGGGTGCAATCTCCGTAGACGCTCCGTAGATTCTTCAAAGATTCTTCGGAGCGGCTCTGGAGAATCTTGGGAGAAATCTGCTGCAGACTTTGAAGATTCTCCAGAGCCTTTGACAAAGCTCCATAGGATTGGCATTGCTCTCGCATGGGGTCCTCTTTGGAGCCTGTGCTATTCTTCGGATCCGGCTTCGGAGATTGTGCACAGGCTTCAGAGCTCTGGGTTTTGGGGCACCACCCATGGGTGTACCCCCCCCCCCCATGTTCTACTCATGACTAGCAGAGCCCAGGGTCGAACTACCGTTTCAGAGGTAGATGATGTTTTAACTATGCAGAAATGCCTTCTGGGAAAACTATGTTCCCTAGTCTTTGGTACTGGGCTTGTAAAGATAAATATGCTCATTCCAATTCTGAGCCAACTGCAGAAAGTTCAGTAATGGTTTAGTTTTAATTCCTTGGGTCTGACCTTCGTATAAGTGAAAAAAAGCAGAGCTTTGGAGAAAAATGAATCTGCTTCTTTGTCATTTAGTGGATTTCTCTCCAAACTTTATTATTTGGTGGATTTCACTTTGAGCTGGTATGCATATACTCTTTTACTTAGCCACCACATATGAATGTATGTGCCCTTACTTCCCCTGCCGTGCCAGCAGTGCAGGGAGATACCTCTCATAAAATAAATGAGTCTCAGTTCTTAACTTGGCATGTCCATCCATGTATTGTGGATAATACAAATAACACTGCTGAGAGATTTGTGAGGAGGACAGGGTGTGTACTTACACCCTGCTTGTTGGCTTCCATATGTAGCTGTTTGCAACTGTAAAAACAGATTGCTTAGACAAGATGGACAAGAGGTCTGCTTCAGCAAAGCTTTTTCTTACATGGAAGAACCATCTAAACACCTGCCATGTATAGTATTTGCAAGCCAAGATGCAATCTTATGTTTACCTAGGAGTAAACCTCACTGAACTAAGGAATACCTTCAGCGACCATATTAAAAATCTATTCCTATTTAGCAGGAAAATGATCAATTGTGCTGGTTGGGGCATGCATACAATTTTTTTTCTTAAAAGATCCGGAAATGGTGCAGCATGTAGCTTGCAATATACACTGTGTAACTAAACCTGCTGAAGAATGGGCTTAAATATATTATCTCCCGGCAAACTTAGTGTTCAAAGCTCACATAACTGGATACCCTGAAGTCCCTCTGAGGCACAGTTCTGCTATCCTACTTTGTTTACATGTTTGCTATTTAGGATAATGTTTTGCACTTTCTGATTTGCTGTTTGTATGCCCTTGCTTTGTTGCTTGGGTTTCCTTTTTCCCTCCACAAAATCCACATATCTGGATAGCCAGATATGGGACTGTTGTTTCAAATTATTTTAAATTTGTTTAGTGTTCACTTTAATAAACTCTAGGGAAGTATATGCAAACATAAAGTGCCAGAAACTTTCCAGCTAAGTTGAACAGTCATCTTAAGGTGTGATCACCATCTGAATTTGGATATCTGGAAGTACAAATTATTTCTTGGTTGGGAGGGGGGAAGTTCCCACTTTGCAATTGAGGAATTGTTGCATTGATTGGTAGAAATGAAGAAAGTGCTTTGTGGGCCAAGCACGTTGACCAATCATATGACCTACTCATAAGTCAGTTAGCCAATCACACAGCTGGCCGCTGGGGTCCGCTACTGAGGAAAACCTGTTTTCAATTGGTTGGGTGAGCAGCACATTATGTATGTTTTCATGGGACTTTGAACTGGTAAAAAGATACAAAGGGGCTCAGGAATTTGCTTTTCTTTAAAAAGGGGATTTAAAATCACCTAAATGGGAATCTTTGTGCCCCAGATAGGGATTGTCTCTACAAATGCTTGAATAGGATTGCATCATAACTGTTAAACTTTTCTTCAGTTGCAAAGAAATAGGAAAGTGTGCATTGCTGCTTTTGTCTTCCTTCAGTGAATGTATAGACATACACAAACTTATGTGTCATCCTCAGGATTCTCACTGCTGCACAGCTGTTACACAACTGGCATAAATCCTTTTTGGTCCAACATTTCTTCAGATGCATGACAGGAGTTGTGCATCCGTATAGATCTGTGGCATCATTTCCTGAACAAACATAAATCTGTTTGACCAGTCACAGTGCTAGGACTCAAAGAAGCAAAGGTATTAAGAGAAGATCAGGAAAAGTGTTAGGAAGCAGAAGTCGTGATGGCAATATTGAGTTTATACCAGACGTTGTGACAAAGGTTGATAGGAAAGGCAGGGGAAGGGCCAGAACTTAACATGGGTCTCTTTGCATACTCTTGGTGCAGAAACTCAATGAAATGGAGCACTGATGTCAAGCTTAGGCCCAAACTTAAGCTAACCTAAAAAGGCCTATGGAAACGAGCTTTTGCTCCACCACGAACTCAGAGATCTTTAGAGGAATGCCACTGCAGTTAAATGCATGGAGGACTATAGGTTACAGCCATCATTTAAAAAATATGGCTAAGGATCTTTCTTTCAGACATTGAATAAAATGACAGAGAAATAACAATACTAGATAAATAAAAATAGGTTAGCTTTGGAATGTTAATCCCTAATGAGCGTGGGAGACCTCCTAAAAGAATCTGATTAAATTATTTGCTTGTAGAGTCTCTCATTTTTGGTCTGTTCCATTATTTTTGAATGTGTGCACTTAGTGTGGTCTTCAAAATTATTGAAGGTTTTTAAAAAAGTAAGTAAATAAGCAAACAGAATTGATTTCCATATTTGGTAAAACAGGAGAAAATAGCTGTTTTGCAAGCTGTTCGTTTTACAGATTTTTAGCAAATATGCAGTATAAACATATCTGTTTACCATGGGAAAGATGATTTTAAAAAAACAATAGAAAGACCTTGGTTTACAGTCTTCAAGGAAAAAAATCAAATTATTTTATATAACATTGCTTCTAACAGAGTTCCTTTAAGTGAAGTATGAAAGCTGTAGTGTAAGCTTTATTGGCCTACAAATATGCCATTATAGTTGAACTACATTTATATGCTTCAGATTGGTCTTTAAGCCAAGGAAATATGTCTCTACAGGTTGATTTTTTTTTTACTGAAACTCTTTGAGGTGTGTGTGGAGACCGCTAGGACCCCTCAACCCCAAAATTAAGTTATTTTGGTTTAAAATGCAAAGTGTGGCGAGAACGCGTTGTCTACACTGTTAAGTGTCGCTAAAGTGTATTTTTAACAAGGGTAAGTAGCCTGAGGGAGGGGCTAGTTGAGCACTCCAAGGGGAGGGGTGAAATAGAATGCTGGAGGAGCTCAGCCAATCAGGGCGAAGCAAGCCAGCCAGGCCCATATAAAAGGGAGCCTGAGGGGATAATCTAGGTTCTCTGCCTTGGGTCGTTAATCTGGGAGGTTAACGAAGGGGAGAAACGGGCTCTAAGCTGTCCTGAGGGAAGCTGGGAATTGGGGTCCTGAGTCTGTTAATACGTGTTTGATGTTGCTGGTGAAAATATAAGGGCAAGCAAATACATATTGTACTGGTTGAGAGTTTTCTCAAGAAGTTTAAGAGTCTTTGAACTGAGTGTGAAAGTTAGGGACTGAACTGTTTGACAACAGAAGCTGAAAGTGTAACCTGAAGAAGAAGCTGTCTTGAGACTTAACTGTATTCAATAAACATATGTTCTTGTTGTTTCAAAGAAGCTTCGTTGAGTTCTCTGTTTATAAAGGGAGCCAAATAGGGCCAGAGTTCTAAACAGTAACTGTATCTAACCCACTGCTGGAGGTTGGCAGAGTGGGGGCAGGGTGCTGTCTGCTGCAGCATCAGAAGGGAGGCAACATTATTATCAAGCCAAAGAGCAGAGAAAAGGAAATGGAAGGTGCGCCTCTTGGAAGGGAATTAACAGAGTCTTAATATAAAATGTAAAATACACGCTACTACACTACCAAGTCAGGATATATATACAAATCTCTACCTTGATTGAGAGGCGGCCTTTACATTTTGGTGGTAGCGGTGGGATAAATAGCGGTGACCCACTGACCACCAGGAAAGTGAAATAGAAACGTGGGGATATAAGTATTTGAGATTTTGAGATTTTTTTTCTTTGGCCTTTACAGTGTGCAACAGAATGTGTTTTAGGATAAGGTTATTAAAACAGCATTTTCTTTCTTTTTTTGCAGTGAGTATGTTGTCAATTACACCACCACGGACTGTCTGTGGACAGGCAGTTATAAATGGCTTTATCTCCAAATACATCCTTAGAAAAAGTAGTAAAATATAGTAAAGTCAGAGCAGCGATTGAAGTAAAAGGTGTAGGGGAGGAAATTAATTTTAGCGCTTGAGGGATCCATTTATTGGGTCGTTTTAGAACAGGCAGTTTTCCTACCTTCTTGCTTTTAAAAATTGTTTAGCTTTGCTGTATGAGACAATTCAAATACTATGAATGTGATTTCAAAATAAGTACATTGTAGCTCTTGCTTAACAACTGAGAATATGGCTGCTTTTCTGGAATTTCAGCATTAACCAGCTTTAATTCCAAAGCATTGACTGTGGAAAATATAGGTATGATTTGCCATCCCTGTAGTTATGTGCGTACAGCCAGGGTCCTTTGCTGGATCCGTCATCTACAGTATAGATACTAAAAGAGAGATAGAAAAAAGATGGCACAATGTAAGTACTGTTTCCTGTAGATATTTCAACCCAACAGCAAAACAGCAGTACAACAACAATTATTCTCAGCCTTGGGCATGGAAATTCTAATTTCCTCCCTGCCTTCCTGAATTAATCAATGTATGATTATACCTGGAATAGCAAATATTTCCATTTCAAACTGGAAGTCAGTTTGAAAGGGACTTCCAGGTCTGGTTTAGATAAAACAAATCATGGTTTCCTGATCTTGCTCTAATTCCTCAAATGAGAAAGAAGGAGTTAGAAGCTTAGATTCAGAAAACATACAGAGGTTATAAGAACTTCCAGGGCAACTAAGCCCTACCATACTCTTAAGAACATAAGAGGAGCCTGCTGGATCAAGCCACAGCCCATCTTTTCCAGCATCCCGTCCCATACGGTGGCCCACCAATTGCTTATGGGCATCTCAAGCAGAAGATGAGGACAAAACCTTCACATGGTCTCAAATCCTAGCAAATGGCCTTTGGCAAAACATCGTATATTAAGCTTTGACAGTCATTCAAACATCCTCTGGTAGGTACACATCGACTATGGCCACCTGCAAGTTACTTCAGGGAGGATTTGCGATTGGCACCCACCCACCAGAAGCTGCCACATGGCCACCCCACATCTGGTTAGGAGACACCAGCGACTATAAAATGTGGCTGATTTTCTGGTCTGCCCTAACAGCTGAACATGGCACAGGCAACCCTCTTCAGTTCAGCTCAGGATGACTGAACAGCTGCTGTGCACCATATCAACAGGCAGGGCTACTTCAGTGTGGAAAATACTTGCTCTGGGGTCCCCATACCCCGTCCCTCCCCTCAGGCTGGCTTTGTAGGCTTCATGAAGGGATAACCTGTAAGCATTGCACCCTTGGTTCTACTCCTTCCCTCAATCCTGAAGAAGTCCTCCATGGACAGCTGAACACTCCTCATGTCTTTGGCTAACCAGACACCAAAGTTTTTATAAATTACAAAACCATTGGCTTGTCAGTGGTGGTGATGTTTTTACCTTTATGCTTCAGGTAGTTGCCACCTGTTCTGTCTTCTTTCTTAGTAGTATTTTTGAGAACTTGATTGTAGGCAAAGACCTACCATTCTTCATTTGATTGTGCTGCATGAAGTCATTTGGCCCTTTGATCACTTCTTGTAAATTTAACTCCATTTCCTTGACCTCTCAGAGTCTCAAGACAACTGTATAATAGCTAATTTGATTCATTCTGTAAAATAAATGACTGATAATGTAGTTTTTCAGTTAAAAATTATATTTGATGCTGTGGGGTAGTATATTATTTTAATTGTTTACTTAATTCAAAGTGTAAAATAGAGGGGTTTGAAATGGATTACCACATACAGTCTCATGTGGAAAAATTTTGCAGTGAGAATCTAAATGATGCAAATACTGTTGGTTTTTACTTCTGGAATGCCTTATTTTGTGAGTTTAAATGCTGCCCTTGTCTTGCAGTAGCTATACTCCTTGTATGACTGGCTTGGCTAGAACCTCTTTTTATTTTGTGGTCTAACATTGTTGGGAGGAAAAGTTCAGCCTACAGTGTTCTTGTTCACCAAGCATAGACCACTGATGGATACCTTTGATATTTAGTCTCCTTTTTTCACATCTTTCCAAGTTATGCTAGTCTATAAAGTAGACAAGGTAGGAACTCTCATTGTGTTATATTTTGTTTCTATTATAATTTATCTTAATCATAATCTCATCCTTTCCCAAAGGCTTGGAGTGTGATCAGCAGTATAAAATCTGCAACAAAACAGACTAAAAACCCTTCAGATTAAGAAGATTTGAAATTTCTCCATCTTGACCCTGACCAGCAGTTCCATGGGGGAGAGAGACAGATACAATATCATATGCCTATGCAAAATAAGAAAACATTGATTGCATAATGTAATTAAGTAAAAGGGAATAGAAAATTATTGAATTGTTAAATTTAATTTGAGTCTTCATTTTAAAAAATCAATTTAATAAGTAATTTTTGTATCTTTGTGTTAGAAATTAGAAATTCTTATTAAGCAGTTGATTAGGTTACTGATTCTAATTCAGTCTGTGATTCCTGTAGGTATATACATTGTTGTAATAGGAAGATCAGGCTAAGTACTTAAATCTTACAAAATTCAATAAGCAATTTAAGTGCATGGTTAACCTTCTCCATCTGAAATCATAAGACTTGGAAGTCCTTAACTTTAGCTAAATCCTGAAAAGGAACAGATCTTTCCAGTGAAATGTTGTTGAACTGTAAGAAAAACTGGTTTTGCTGAAGTACACTAGTTAGACAAAGAATGCAGTTCTGGTCATTCACTGAACTGAATATTCAGTGAATATTCAGTGAAATAGCCCAGCTGCCTTGTAATAGCAATATTGTCTAAATGTGCTTTCATATTTTATAGAGGCAACATAAATGATTTTATTTGAAAAACTGCAGTCCACATGCAGTATAATACCTCATGAGAACTCATTATAAAAACTGAGTAGAAAAGCAAACAATTAAACTCCATTACTGTTCTGTAACAAAATTTCAGGTTTTTCTCTTTTTTGTAATATCATGATTAACCTTGTTCCTATGATCAAGTCTTTTTTGTTGTTGTTATCTACCATCTTTGGTGGGATTGCTAACACAGCAGACACCCTGTGGACTTTGAAAGGGAACTGTGACTAGCCCAAGGTAACCCAACTGGAATTGAACTGGGACAATCTAACCACAAGAACAAACTGACTCATGACAGCTTAAAAGGAGAAGGGACATGCAATCCCTTCACCTTTTGAGTACTCTTCTGGTGCAACAGTCCCACTGTGATGATGCATAGAAATAAGGACTTAACGTCAGCCATAGACAATGCAGGACATAAGTCAAGTTGCCACCTTGGAGTTTATTTTAGTTTTAAGGAATTCAGGCTTTGGTCATACATGATGAGAGTGCTATGCTGCGTGTGGGGAAGCATCATGCAACAATTGCACAATGTCTTGTGCTTTCTTGATGTGCTGTTTATGGAAACATGCACTGATCACATTTAGCGATGTGCTGTTTGCATAAACAGAACAGGGCTTGCGCACAACACACCAATCCCATGTTTGAGTTTGGCCAGGTCGGCCAAATGAAGAAGAGGAGCGTTGCTTCCTTTTGTGCAATGGGGAAGTTGAAGTCTGATGGCAGATTCCACTTGGTTTACTTCTAAAGAAACACATTCAGCCAAGGTCCCTGGCCTGGGTCCCCTCAAACATTGCTGAAGTACACTCAGGAGCTGCAGTCATCCTGGCTTTTTACTGAGAAGGATATGAGCTGTAGTTCAAAAATCTGCGGAGTGTTTATGAAGTTGCACTTTGAACAAATTCATGCATCTTTGGCAGTTCATGCAACATGCAGGTGAATTTTTGCATAAATGATTGAAGTGGAAGCAAGGATAGGAGTCTTATTACCAAAGCTCGTGTCGTAACCATTTCTCTCCCCTTAACCTTTTAAATATGTGCATCACATCCTTATTTTAAGATTGCCAGTTTAATAACTTTGTGGGCGCACTGACAGCCAGAGCATTATGTGGGGCTTGAGTAATGTGTCTGTATATGCTTGGTAAGCAGTATTATTCTGACAGTGTTCCAAAGGCCATCTTCAATTTGACTATGCTCAACTTTGTTATGCTGTGAAAGGCAGAGGGGAAGAAAAAGATAATTCAGCAGAGCATTGTGCTGTCGGCTGGAGACATCACACTTCAGAATATAAATATTGCCGAGGATAAATGAATCATTAACAGAACAGTAGCATGAAATATCTGATGAATGAACACCAGAAACCTACAGTGGAATACATTTAACATTGCTAGGCATAACCATAATGCACAAAGCAACAGCATTTTTGCTATTTTCAGATGTGTTTTTTTTTTAAACAGTAATAATAATAATAATGACTTGAAGTTGTGAATTATAAGCCTTCATAGATGCAGGAAGAGAAATTTAATAGTAAGCTGCAGGAGGAGAGATTTAATATCAGTATTTATTTATTTATTATTTACATTTCTATCCTGCCCCATACCCAAAGGTCTCTGGGCGGGTCACAACCTTAAAACAACAGATTAAAACAGAATATACATTAAAAGTCTTTAAAAATTAAACAACTCTAAACAACACACATTATGTTTAAAATGATAGTGTCTGACCTGGATAGGAAATATAATCAGCTCAGCCAAAGTTCAGGGAAAAGAGTTGCATCTTCACCGCCTTCCTAAATACATGTAAGGAAGGGGCAAGACACACCTCGAGGGGGAGGCTGTTCCATAGTCTAGGGACCATCACCGAAAAGGCTATCTCCCGGGTGCCCACCAGCCTCACTACTGAAGGTGGTGGGGCAACCAGGAGGGCCTCACCACTTGATCTTAAGGCAATGGCGTCAATATCAGAAGAATGCTCATAGGTTTAGTCAAAGCCCTATTTTATGGTAGGTATATATGGGTAAAGGTGGCCATTGTCCTTTGAAGACTAGTGCAGGGTTTCCCAAACTGTGGGTCGGGACCCACCTGTAGGAAATTTAACCGTATTTGAAATAACTTTTTTGATGTAATTATTTAATTAAGTAATAAAAAAATTGTATTAAAACTTTGTTATTTGAAAAGTCCTTTATTGATATTGGTAATGGTTAAATTTCCTAGAGGCGGGTCCCGAGTTGGTAAACTTATATTAGATGGGTTGTAGCCCAGACAACTTTTGGAACCACTGGACTAGTGAATTCTATTAGCAAAACAGTGGCAGGACTATATTTGGGACAGACTAGAAATACTGTTGTGTATTATAGATATCTTACAATAAATCTGCAATATGTTTTTTAAAATCCTTCCTGCTTTCTCCTTCTAGATTTCCAATTTCTTTCTTTTTCTTGCCTTTTGAACGATGTAAATGAAAAAAGAATGATAGCCTTACAGTGTGTCTGCTAGGTTCCTCCGCCCTCCAGCGTTTTACTCGCTGCTGCGGTATCTTTTCACACTTTATTATGGAACAACTGAACAGGCAAAGCCTGAATGTTCTAGTCCTAGTTATTTCCCTCCAAGTATAGATTAACACATTTAAAACAAAAACATGTCTTAAATCTCTAGAGAAAAGTAGAAGCCATTAGGATTTCCCCCCTCCCCTTAGTAACAGTGGAACTTTTGTGGAGGCATTTTGCCAAATGGAACAGTACAATAGGCGTAGAATGAGAGATAAACAAAGTACAACTGGAGCACGGTTGGAGGTATGATTTAAAAAAATGCCTTCTCCTTGCCTGTAGTTTCTAACAGCTGGTATTCAGAAGCTTGGTGTATTTGACCTGTGAAGCAGCATATCGTTTTCATGACAAGCAACCATTGTAATATTGTAAATAATATTATGTTCTGGTCAGGGACCAAATACATTTAACTGACTGATCGATTGGTTGGTTTGAAGTAACCATTGGTGTCCTTCTCATCCATCAGTTCCTAAGCCATGATAGCAGTGTCTGATGAGTCCTATGCTATGAACTCCTTTTTATAATTTTCTACAGTGGCCTGAAGGGTCTATCATAGCATAGGCCTACAGCATTTAATAGACTCTAAATCAGCAGTTCTGAACCTCTAGGTCGCGACCCCTTTGGGGGTCAAACTACCCTTTCAGAGGGGTCATGACGAGTCTTCCACCTTCCCACCCCATCCTCACCTGAGCTGCCCCCACCCCGTGGTTGGGGGTCTCCATAACATGAGGAACTGCATTAAGGGGTCGCGGCATTAGGAAGGTTGAGAACCACTGCTCTAAATGATAGGTCATAATTGTTTGCTGCCACCATCAGAACAGACTACAGGTGGCAAGAGGGAAATGTGGTATCTTGTTTGGCAATATCCCTATTTCTGGAAAACCTGAATTGGGAGTTCTTTTCCCAAGAATATTCCAGGATTTTACCCATGTATTTTGAGACTATGTTGGTATTGCCTTGGATATGAGTGGCAATCCCAATATAGTGCTCAGATAATTCCAGGTTTGATACTGTGTTTGGAAAGGAATCTGAGCTATTTGGGAATCCCCAGTTCTGGAAGAGACTAACACCTTGCCAAGGTCCTATTTCAGAGCAGCCTGATAGGTGTTTAGGGTTACTTTCAACACATGCCCTGTCCAAATCTTATCCACAGCTTTGTATTTTCACTCTCTGTTAGACCTGTCCAAAACTTAAGAAATGAGTGAGCTAGATGGTTCTTGCACAGCAGCTTTTAGTCTGAAACCCAAAATGCCATGAAAACTACTATAAGAAGACGAAGCATCCCTTTAAGTTAAAGTTTCTTAATCTTTTCTAGACCCTAAGTCCCCTTAAAAACCTGGTGCAAGCAAAGGATCCCCTTCTAGAAAAAATAGTTATTTTAAGTTATTTTAATTTTTAATTTTAGAATAATTTTTAAAGCAAAAACTATGCTTTATGAACCCCCTGACGACTCCACTTTACCCCCCCTCCCGTTTTAAGAACTCAGAGAAGGTCCTACTTTGCTAAAGGCTTTGTTATATTTTGTATTAATTGCATTTTAATTGTATATTGTCTTAGCTTACATTGTTGATCGTGGACTGTAAAATGTGCTAAAACCTTAGAGTAAAGGGCAGGATATAAACGTAAATTGAAAAAAAAATTGTGGAAGATGGCAGCCGACTTTGACACGCAGTGTTGGAATTTGTGGCCCACTCCAGTGATCACCTCAGTTTTATCAGCTACTCCTATTCTGTAGTTTTCAGCTTTTTAAAACCATTCTGAACAAAAGAAGGGATCTTGGAAAGGTATTGTGAGGAGCACAGATCCTGTGGCCACATCCCCATGCAAGCTGTTGGGAGCGGAATTCATGAGACTGGGAATGGGTCTGAGATCGCTCCCAGCCCATCCTCATGGCATTCCCGGTGACGCGGGCTGGGTGCGGGTTGGGCACAGATGCAGCCGTCCCCATGCAAACTGAGCCAAACCCTGGCATGGGGGAGCAGCGCCCCCTCCTCTCCACCCCCTCTCTCCTCGTTGGAAGCCAGACTGATGTCAGCCCATCTGTGCCAACAGCTGCAAATGCCACATCCCCCCCCCCCACTCCCTTAGCGGCCCAGAAAGCCAGGACTGGGCTAGGAAGCATGGAAGAAAGCTTTTAAAAAGCTTAATAATCATAATAAATTTATAAATAATTTTAAAAGACCAAAAGCTGCTACAAGGTTTAGCGGCTTGAGCAGTTTTGCACAACTCTGCTCCACCGGGAACTGTGAGGACGCCCACCCGCCAACTTTAAAAGGTAGAAAATCAAGCCATTTATTATGATCGCCTTGCTGGTCGAGACACAGGGGTTGAAAATTTTTGGAATTGGAACAAAAATCAAGCCATTATCCTGCCTCCCTGGCAATCAGGATTTTTCCACTCCCAAAAACTGTCAGCTGCTGCAATCTCCAATGCACAGGGTAGGAATGGCAAGCACACCCTACCTCCCAGTAACGTGAGCGCCAATCTCCTCCCCCAAATGCCCATGATTGTACCCATGCGCAGTCTCAGCTCGCTAACCAATGCATGCCGGGACCGCAAACTGTGCTCAGAATTGTTTTTACAGGTACCAAATTTGTTCCTGGTCTGGTACGGTTTGGGGGGGGATTTGGTCCACGGAAACCGGACCAAATCCAAAATGTGCCCTGTGTGTCTTGTGGTACAAGTCCTCTCTGGGCTTTGATAGCAGTTATTTGTGTGTTTGAATACAGGGACTAAAAATACCTTTATTTTGCAGCGTGAGTATGGTTTCATATTTATATTAGCATCTGGCCTGAGGAGCTGAATATGCCATTCTTTAAATAGCTTCACTCAAATGTTCAAATATTTTCAAACTAGAACATTACCCTACAGTCATGCACCTTGTTTACATATTCACATTAAAAGTCAGTAAAAGAGATCTTGCAGTTCCTCAAAAATGGCAGTGTTAAGTTTCTAACTAAAAAAAAGAAAAGAAAACACCTAAAACCATAATGTTGCAAGAGGGTTGTTTTGAAGTTTCTTGTTATTTATTCTACTTACAAGTTTTTCGGTACATACTTTATTGCTATGAATACCATGTTGCAGACAAGAAGGAAATACTTTTCTTTGAGGGAAATCTATGCAGTTCCAGATGCTCAGCAAATCATAGAAATATAAACCATCATGTGCCTTGGGCCTTTGCATGATAAGCCTTCAGGCAGATAGGTTCTATTTATCCATGAGGAAAAAGTAACAGCAATACCACATAAAGTAATAATATAATAAATGTGTAAACACTATAAGCAAATGGCTAATGATTAGCTGTTTAAGTCCAAAGGGACAAAGCATTTAAAAAAAAAAAAGCTTTGTGATCCTAGCCTAGCTTTTTCATTTTTCAAAAGGGACTGTCCATGTAGTATATTGGAAGCTTTATGAATTTAAAAACACTAAATTTTATCCTGTTTTTAGTGTGTTGTACTATGGTGGTATCAGTGGTACCTCTTGGTTCATGCAGTCATTTTAGATCTGCTACAAAAGCCTCTCTGTGGAGCTTTTTTAAAAATCTAGCTATATAGGTTATTGTCAGATATCAGACATTAGATCAAATTAGTTGTGAGTACTGTTGTAGAACAGCAGCGATGAAAATATGTCTTGATGTGCAACAAAATGCCTCTTTGGATGTGAGTGTTTCTAGCAATGTTGTGCTTGCTCAGTGCCGTTCTGTCTTATACAAGCATAATTAGCACTCTGCTTGCCACAAATATTTTAATTAAACTGTAGTTAGCTAACTCACAGTAAAAAAGATATATGCAGACTTTTTTTTTTTTTTAGTATTTTCTGGCTGTGTTACCTCTGGAGAAATCTCTACTGAAGTTTCTGCTTTCAGACAAGTTGGCTGTGCATAAATCCTGATCAATTTTGATGAACGATTTTAATTTTCCTAAATCACGTGTGTTATCAAATTGTGAAAGACTATCTTATAATTATAAGCACTTCCAAAGACTGAGAGCATCTTCTTCAGGAAATCCATGTTTCACTACAAACCATCTATAGTATCTTAAAATATTTTGACAAGCCATATTTTTATCATTGTTGTTATAGAATAGCAGTCATAACTAATTTGATCCAGTTTCTGGCAATAAGACATATAGCTAGACTTTTTAAAAAAAGGTTTTGTCTTCTAAAGATCGGGCAGAAGAAACATTAAACTGAATAACCGCACAGATTCTTCATTCCAGAAGTAAATCTCAAGACACACCTATGACAAGACTACAGTCTAAGGGTGGATTAGCACTGACCAGACCAGTGTGGTTGATGCACAGTGGTGGCCATTTCCACTGTGAGTGCTGGAATAGCCCTGTACCTGGAAAGATGTTTCCACTGCTAGTGTGCACTACCTGCCCAGAACAGAGCATGATCCAGATCAGAAGGCTCCAATATGGACTGCCAATAGACCTCTGAGGTCTACCACAATAGTAGTGGGACCTAATGAAGGACACAGAAACATGCAGAGGACACACAGCTCTGTGTCCCAGTTGACAGGGGGACCTATTTCAGCAGTGTGCCTTCTTGTGTCATTGTAATAGGCCTACCAGAGGCTCTGAGGCCAGGAACTTTCATTTCTGGTCAACAGAAATTATGGAGGCTAGCTCTGAAGCTTGCATGAACTTTGGGGCTGGTGTGGCTGGGTCAGAACAGGCCAATACCCGGTAGCCACCATTGTTCCAGCCCTGCTAGTGGAGAAATGCCCTTAGAACAGTGATGGTGAACCTTTTGAGCTCGGTGTGTCAAAATTCGCAAGAAAACCTAGCTTAACTCAGGTGCTGTGTCACATCTAGAAATATCCATAATTTTGTGATATTTGTAGCTCTGGTAAAAAAGTTATATTTTTGATATAAGTATTTTATTAAAAGCAAAAACAAATAATTCTTTACATTAGTGACTTTTGTTGCTAAATCTTGAATTGAAAGTTGGTATTTCATACAGTTCAAGAACAAGCAAGCACTACACGCCCAGGTGCCAGGATGACCATGTGTGTCACCCAAAAGGGCTTGGTGTGTCACCTGTGACACACGTGTCATAGGTTGGCCATCACCGCCTTAGAAGGACCTGTAATGGTACTATGGTTACATCATGGGTTTTTCTGGCAGGACCTGGCTGTGGACAGATGAATCAGTGATTGGGCATGAATTTATTTTTAAATGGGTGGGTGGGTATAATGATTGTTTTTGGTAAACAAATCTATCTCTTCCACTTTCTAGGAAGACATTACAATTAATTATCTTGGGGAAAGAAAAAAAAAGATTATTATATTTTTCAGCAACATTGTCTGACATGCCCAGAGCAGGTAAATATTTTGAGTGGGCATGTCAAGGATTGTTCTGCATACCTGATCTGGCATGTAATAGTAATTCCAAATATTTAGAAGTAATCTAGGCAGTAGGAGTTTTCGGGCTGGGCATGTACTAATGCTCCATTCCAAAGGCTCAACTGGGGAGGAAGTGATTTAGGGGAATTTTCTGTCCTTTTTCTGCAAGATAACCAGTTTTAAGGTGCATGCAGCCCAGGAATGTAGTTCATAAGCTGTATGCAATATTGGAGCTGTTCTTGCTAAGAGTTAGTTTCTTAATTTTCAGCATATGTTGCTTAGCCACTGCAAGAAACCCTGTGGTAACATAACATAAATGAAATACCCTGCAGACTGATTGCAAGAGAAAAAAAGGAAATGGGAAGGAAGAGGGGAAAAACGAACAACTCCAGTAGGATGAAAGGAGAAACCCTTCTTGAACTGGGTAGTATTAACAGTATGAACTTCCACACATCCAGATAAGTGTTTGAAGGGCTCATCTTGTTCATCAAAGGATACAGTCTACATATGGGTGAAAAGGCTTCTTTAGGTAAAAACCTTAAATAACATCTAATGCTGAGCTTAGAAGAGTTTGCCTAATTCTTTTCTCCCATGTCTCCTTCTGCCATGGAGCAACATTAGAACTTAACTGCTATCTATTAGCTGGCTTGTCAGTAGCTAGAAACTATCAAAACAAGAGGTCTATGATGAATCATGTCACTTTAGAACAGTCTTTTTCTTCTTATGGCATAAAAAAGGGGGTGTTCTTAGGATTGCAAAGGGTGTTGCCTGCTCATGTTAGAACATAGTCCTAGACTATCTTTCAGCATACCAAGAGCCTCCAGTTGTTGCTTAATCTTCACTAGCAGTAAAAAGTAAAGCCCTACTGTAACCAGCAGTGGCTGGCCAGCAGCCCAGGATACACTGGAACTGCCCAGGACCATCATGCCGTATTTCATCAGGTTCATTTGAAGTCCACTGGAAGGCAGCAGCGCTCGCTCTGATTCTACCACTTTAAGCAAGACCAAAAAACAGGCACATGGCTCTACTGAGTACTTCTAGCCATGCCTGTGGGGATTAGCTGATGCTGTCCCCCACTCTGTTGGAGGAAAGAATGGGGAATATTCTAGGGAAATTTATTCCCTTTTGCATGGGGACCTGATCAACCTACCACATGTACCATCCAGTAGTATCAGTCTGAAATAACCAGCTAATTGGAATGTTTGCATTTAAGATTTATCTCATCCTCCTAGTCCCACCTGAAGGAACAGGTGGAACACATCAACACAAAATCTGACTGTCTCCATGCTTTTCCTCTTGTTTACAAAGAAAAAAAATGACTTCTCAAAATCTACTGTAAGGTAGATTTAAAAAAGAACAGCTCCCCAAACTTTAGTAAAAAAAAAAGAAAGAAAGAAAAAAGAAGTCTAAACCAAACCAATCTAGACAAAGGAAATGTTATTTTAGTGTAGATTAAATTTATGTCTGAGATATAGAAAGATTATTGTGTCTGCTACAGATATAATTTCATGCCTGAGAATTTACATTGTAGAAAAACTGGTCTGGATCACATTAGCCAGGGCTCTGTTTTGCTGTCAGTTTAATTAAATGGAAACTGCTGGCAAGGAGATGGGAATCGGTTTATAGAAGCAATGCTATTTTGTATGATGGAATAGAAAATAAAAGTGTTTAGGTCTTCCAGTTCAAAAAGGACACAGAAACAAAACTGGTGATTCACTCTTGTTTACGGGGTTCTTAGTGATGTTTTATAAAGACTGAACATTTCCAAGTTTTGAAGGCTTTGACCTCTGACAAACAGATTATGACTAAAAAAAGAAGACACTGATATTCAAAGTATGTCCTTTTCTGTTTAATGTGAATATCTGTTGGCACAATCTAGGCGCTTTCTTTGCTTGCTGCCACTTCTGTTGTTGAGCATAAATACATGAACAAAATTCTCTGTAATCAAGAACAGTGGTTTATCTGTTAATGTTCCTTGGCGCACTGCCTTTTGGCCTAGATTTTGAGAGAAGTGTGTTTGGTCACTTATGTAGGCAAAAGCGCCAAATTCTCTTGGAGGAAAATTTGGGGTGGGGGCGGGGAAAGAAGAAGCAAGCGTTTTCTTTCCCTCCTCCCTTTTCACTACTGCATTGTTTATTATGACATTTTCTGCTGGGTGTTCTACAGTATTTCTCAACAAGAGTGAAGTAGAAGAATGCAAGCTTGCTTCTCAAAGCTGACTTTTTGGTCTACATGACTCAGAAAAGTGATTAAAAATGAGTGTTAATGTCTTTTCAGCAGTAGCCCAAAATTACACCAAGGGATTTTATATTTCTCTTTATAGAACCCATTTGTGTCTGTGCTGAACTGATTTTTTTTTAATAAATAAATACATTAATAATAATAATAATAATAATAATAATAATAATAATAATAATAATAATAATAATAATAATAATAATAATAATAATAATAATAATAATAATAATAATAATAATAATAATAATAATACAGTATTTTTGGAAGTTTTCAATAATAGCTACAAACTCAAGAAATAACTTCCAGCTTACTGATATGCCCAGACATGTCAAATTAAGGGCATCATTATATAATAATAACATAACTCGTGGAATTCAGAATTTCACACCACCATTCGTACCTTCCTTCACTCCCAGGACACAATGTTTTAACATTCCTCCATGTTAATGAAGCTGTCCTCCCCACAGCTTCTCCCCTGAGGTGGAGGCAGGGTGTGTTGATGGCACATTGAGGGCTTCCCTGTTCTAGTGGTGCCCATCTATCTGGCCTTTTTTACACTTACCTACCTTAATTCTGGCTCAGTGGGTTCAAAATAACCCAGGCCACTGCTCTGGACCAAAGGAAGGCATGGGCGGAATCAGTGCATCTGCACTGATGGTGCTGATCATGTGAGCTTCATGACCACACACCCATTCCTCCAAGGGTGAAGAATAAGGGTTCCTAGCTTTGGGACCTTTGGGGGGTCATTTTTGTCAGCATGCTACAGCACATCATTGAAAGGTGCATCCAGTAATCCTGGATACAAGAGACATGCCAATTAATTGGGTCTACCAATGTGCTCTGGCTAATAACAGACAGAATGGACCAGGGAGCATGACCGCCTAGATCTGTATTAACATCCATATTAAGGGTTCATACAGAAAGGCCACTACAAGCTGAATTCAGAAGGCTACCTGTGCCTTCACCTGGCTCCCCCCTTATCAGGCTAACTAAGGTAGCAGCTGTGGCAATTGCCTCGCAACACAGCCAGGTGTTTCCTGAGCTGATTCCCATTCCAGCTTGGTCTCTTGCAGCCCAGCAGAAGCCTGGTCTCTGTCTAAACAGAGAGATCTGGGAATTTAGTTATATAAGTAGAAACTGAGTATCATTTATCTTTCTCTTGACGTTGTGGGTTTTGAAATTTTAGTCTTTCTTCATCAAGACAGAATATCTTAGTATATGATATGGGAGAAACTCCTCAGCTTAATTATTTTTGATTTAAATGAATGGGACTTTTTATTGCTCAGCATCAGACAACTTGCTGACAAATTTTTAATTCTGAATGTAAAATGGAAATGGGTTCAGTGATTTGACATCGTGTAATAACTTGCTGGTATAATAAGGTCATCAGATCATCTTGGACCACAAATAAGGCCCTTTTCTTTATACTTAGCTTAGCCTGCATTCAGACAAGGCCAAAGTCCCATAATTATTTCTTAAGTTTATCTGATCTGCATGACATGATCATGGTGTTCCTAATATAGTTTTGGAATATAGACTCAATTTACTAGGTTATTATTATTTGAATAATTTGAACCATTGTGATTCCATAACTGCATCTCTGGGTTACTGCGTGCAAAGTACAGCGAGAATTCAGGGAGAGCAGTCATTATCCAAAAATTCTTCATGTGATACTGTTGGTCACCTGTACTACATGAAGGGAGGCTTAGGTCATAGGGAAAGAGAACCTCAGAGCTGCAACATCACTCCAAATGCTAAGACATGGAGTATCACTCTTAACATGTAGACAATGTGTAGATAATTCTGGATGTGCTTTATACTGACAAATCAATAAATTGTGGAATAAATTGTGATCTCTGGAGACAGTTTACATGGTCACTCTGAGAGTTAATGACTGATAACCTATCAAGTGATGCCTGGATGTCTGTGGATCAGAAGTATTGTTAGTTTGTAGTGATAATCCAGTTGGACTTCCTGTATCAGCTAACTTTGTTTTTGTCTTATTGGGAAAAGGGAAGTATTTGGTATTTCTCATCTTCCTGGGAAGTTCATTTGACAGTGATCTATATATAGGATACATTTGATGGGGCAAGTTTGACTTTTACTTTGGGGTGGGAAAAGGCTCCCTTAAGAGAATTATTTCCATCCTTTGCCTGAGCAAAACTTTGGCCTTCAAATCTTAGATTCTGTTCTTTGCTAAGATCAAGGTCACTCACGTCATTTCTTTTCTCCCTTGGTTTTTCCTGATTAAGACTACAGGTGCCTCCAGACAGAGATGAAACAGCAAACAGACTCCACTGCTTTCATCCCCCACAGTAGCAGCGGAGCATCCTCCCTTGCACATATTAAGAAGAATCTGATTTATCAGCATCATTTTAATGCGCACTTACCTTAGAATGCTTGGTTGTCGCTGTGGGCAACAGAGCTTCCTGGACAGTGGATGGGAAGCCAGTGGGATGCCAAAGCTCCTGATCTGCCAGTGTCGCGGCCTGGAGGCTAAGTCAGCATCCATGTGAAGCTTCTGGTCAGTCAGTCTGGTGAGCCAGAAGCCCCTGTGCAGCGATGGTGGAGTTGCTGCGCAGCTTTGACATAGTCTGGAGATGGCCTACAAGGATCAAATGAAAGTGCTTCTTGCTGTTCAGCCACCTTTCCTTGTAAAAGCTTTTGAACACTGCTACCACACATCCCATGAACAGAGCTCCACCATGCTGCCTCATTCATTCCATGTACTTCTCTCTACTGAACCTTGTTTCCTCATCTCCCAGACCTGTTTCCTGGGGTTACATCAGAGTCTCACCTTATATCTCTGATTATCCTAAGATTTTGGGAAGGATCTGATGGTGAGAATATCAAACCAGTCATAAACATCTGCTAGAATGTGTGGTGATGGTGATGGTGATGATGATAGTAACTACTTCAATTATTTGCAGACTTTGAGCTCTTGAGATTATTTTCTTACAATGTGATGGAAGGAAAATATAATTTTTTCTTTTTTTTTCTTGCACAGCTTTCACTTTTACATCCTCCCTGTAGACCAGCAGTTGTGTTATCCCACTCAGGCAGTCTTTAATTGATTGTCCTTAGGTAGTTCTTCCAAGTGTCAGATATTTTACCAAGAAAGGAGAAAGGGTCTTTTGGTTCTTGTGAATCTCCGCCAGTAAAATGATTTAGTTTCTAGACAGAGAAGTATGGTATTTGTTCAGCTAGCTTATTTTTATTTTTTCCCCCCAACCCATGACAGTGTTTTAAATACTGATAGTGATTTACTGAACTTCAAAGCCATTGAACATTAAAACAAAGCTTGGTCAGTATATTGTTTCTGCCCTCATTCAATTATCCAATTGAATTTAGGCATGTTGTGCAGCTATAACTGGCATATTCATCACTCAGGTTTGAATTTAATAAAGACACTCTTTCTGTAGCAATACAGAAATCTTTATTTTGGTTCATTTAGTCTATTTCTGCCTTTATATTTTAAATAATTGTGTTTTAAAAGTTAAATACAATCCTGCAATGGCTGGTATAATTTTCTAAGCACAAAAGAGCAGTACTGTTGGTAGACAGTGAGGGATGAAACAAAAGCCACAAACTGCCCATATTCAGCGAAGTATTTTTAGTGGGTTGTCTAAGCACATGTTTAATTCTAACCTTAATTTCAGTGTCTAGAATCCTAAATTTTGGTTGCATCATTAATTGATTATTAATTTAATTTTAAATACTCGCAACAGCTATTTATGTATGATTTCAATAAACAATCCCATTTTTAGCTTATCTTGGTTTTATCTCTTATAACCTGCACTGAGACCTTTGGTACAGTGCAGGATAGAAATTTCAATCAATAAATAAAATGTGGAGAGTAATTGTTTCCCACAGAAATTCAAGATATACTTCCCTGTTACTGTGTTAAAAAGTTTAATAGCTTCATCAGATGCATTTTTTGATGCTAGATTACTAATTAAGTGGGCCTTTATAGTGTCTGGCTTCAGATCCGAAGAGTCAGGGGAGTTCTGGATGAAATAGCCTTCATACCTCTCTTTGCCAGAACTCTACACCAGAAATAATCTGCTACATCTGGTGAGCCGGTTTGGTCTAGTGGTTAGGGAGGTGGACTCTTATCTGTGAATACCTGGTGTGAATACCTCCATGAAGCCAGCTGGGTGCTCTTAGGCGAGTCACAGCTCTCTTCTGAGCTCTCACAGCCCCACCTACCTCACAGGGAGTTCTGTTGTGGGGCGAAGAATAGAAAGCTTTGTCAGCCGCTTTGAGTCCCCTTAAAAGGGTGAGAAAAGTGGAGTAGAAAAGCCAACTCTTCTTCTTCTGGTATGAATCTCCTTTAGTTTTGGAAGCTATAGATCTGCTCTTCCTTCTAGACCAGGCAAGAGCTCAGAACTCTTGGTGGTGTGTCACATGATGTAGGTTCTTCTGGGTGATGTAAATGTGAAGCAGGCATGCACGCAGCCAGGCCATCCTGATTGCAGACATGAAACTTTGTTGGGGGAGTTTCATGTCAATGGTTGTTCCTGTATTTGACTAGCCCAAGCCAGGGTGGGATGTCCTGGCCCAGGATATGCACGCTGTCTCACACTAGGATAGGTTGTCATTGGGATGGGATAGGGCTGTCTGCATTTGTAAAGTCCCTCTCATCCAAGGCTTTAGCATCGGCTTTAAAAGCTGTGCCCAACCCTCAAAACCAGCATGAGGTCTTCAGAGGTGGGCAATGAGAGTTCCTGGTCTTTGTAGTTGCCATGAAGGCCTGGTTGGGCAATGTACTAACCTCTGGTGGTGCTGCTTCCTGGTGTGCTGCAGGAACAGTTCCCTCAGGTGCTCACCTGTATGCTAATAGACTATGATAGGATGGAGCGTTCCAGGAGCTAGTGTGCACAACAAAGTTGGGCTGGGATACTGGCCTGTGCAGAAAGGACCATTATCAAAGTACTTTTGGCTACGTGAATGGTAGCTGGAAGGTATTTTTGCCTCTAAGGCTATGCGTTAATACCATTGATGGAGGCTGAAGAATACATTAAGTTTGATGCTGGGAAACAATGAATGTGGAAATAGTTGTGTGTTATCTCTCAAATACACCCCATTCCATGATGACTGTGTCATGTGCAATTTCATCCAAGGTGAGCTAGAAATCTACTGAATCCATACCGTCTTGAGCTAGGAGATATCTTGCTGCAATTTTGGAAGACTTGCATCAGCTGGCCCAAGTAATTTTTTTTATTATTATGTAAAAACAGCAGTGATATGTATTATTATTGTTGTTATTGTTGTTATTGTTGTTGTTAATAATAATAATAATAATAATAATAATAATAATAATAATAATAATAATAATAATAATAATAATAATAATAATAATAATAATAATAATAATAATAATATTGACATAAAACAACAGTAATACACAGAAAACAAGATATTTATGATGGTTTTCACTAATTGGGCCCTTCCCAAGCACCTAGGACTGATGTATTGGCAAATGATCCAAGCAGATCCCAGCAAAGTGGCTTTCTGTAGCTGGCAGATGGATATTTTGTTGATGCCAGTGCTTTTTAAGTGCTCACTAAGATCTTTTGGCACTGCCCACAGTGTGCCGAGAACCACTGGGACCACCTTTGCTGGTTTATGCCAGAGTCTCTGCGGTTCTATTTTCAGGTCTTCGTATTTGGTACATTTTTCTGTTTTTCATAAATTCTGCCGTTGCCTGGAATAGCAATGTCAACAATAAACACTTTTTCTCCACGATTGTGATGTCTGGCATGTTATGTTCCAGTGTTTGACTGGTTTGAAGTCAGAAGTCCCACAGTAGTTTGGCTTGTTCATTTTTGACCACGTTTTCTGGTTTATGATCCCACCAGTTCTTTGCCACTGGCAGATGATAGTTCTGGTATAAGTTTCAGTGTATCATTTGCACCACTACGTTGTGCCTCTGTTTATAGTCCATCTGTACAATCTTTTTGCAGCAGTGCAGAATGTGGTTGACCGTTTCATCAGCTTCTTTACAGAGTCTGCATTTTGGGTCTTCCGCCGATTTCTCAATTCTAGCTTTGATGGCATTTGTTCTGATGGCTTGTTCTTGTGCAGCGAAAATTAGTCCCTCTGTTTCCTTCTTCAGTGTTCCGTTGGTTAGCCACAACCAGGTCTTTTCCTTATCCACTTTCTTGAATCTTCTCCAAGAACTGTCCATGCAGTCATTGTTGTTGTTATTATTATTATTGACCCAGATGGGGCTTGGATTCTAGGTTTATGTCCAAAGAGGTTGCTATGAGGTTTATTTCTTTATTATTTTATTATGTTGCTTGGGTTGTACTAGCTGGAGTCAACTAGGAATACCAGTGAAATTAGTTTGGAAATTCACACTCCACAGATAGTTGTCGTAGCAATGCATATTCAGTACCAGGAAAGAGAGAGCGCATACTAATTTGTGCTCGTTTGTAAAAATAAGTTATACAATGTCTTGTATTGGAGGAAAATGGCATGCAGAATGCAATTCATCAGGAGGTACACACAGAGAGTACTCACAAATGTTCCTGTAAATAAAAGCAAAAACAAAACCACCATGATATCAAACTTTAGTACGGAACATGGGGAGTTGAATGAGAAAGTTTTGTCCAAGTGGTTTGAGTTGTCAGTAGGTGACCAGATGCAGCAGCTATGGACATCAAATGGGGTGGGGCATCCTCATATCCTCATAGGGATGTAATGTTCAGTGAGCCACAATGAATGCCACAGATCGGAATTATACCTGCATCAGCTCTGCATCCAGAGGGCAAAGAACAATTTACATTAGCAGCAACAATTATGCTGACATTAACTTCTGATCCATTGAATAGAAATGTTCTATTATTACTGTATTGTACTTGCTTTTCTATTGAAGACATCTGCTGGCTCAAACTGTAGCAGAATAAATCATTGATTCCATTTCTTACAGTCAATTTATACTTTTTTATTTTTTTAGAATTCATCAGTTTATTGGTTCAGAAAATGAGGGGCCTTTCTGGCTTTGAACTATGGCCATCCTGAACAATTAATACATTGTCTGTGTCAGAGTAGTGAAAGATTATTGATTTTATTTTAATGTTGTTTTCAGTGACAAGAGAAGGGTTACGAAAATCCTTTTGGTAAGGTATGTAAGAGAGAAAGTGGACTAGTCACTTCTTCTCAATTGCAGACAGTTATTAGACCTTGACCTTGTTTGGAAGGAATGGCTTCTGCTTGCTGTAATACACTATGAAGCATTTCTTTGTTTGAGTGTTTTAATTTCATGAGCTAGCCAGCTTAATGTTCTACATAAGCATGATGCGGGAGTGATCTGCTAAAGATAGAACCGGTGACGCCAGTTGGCTATTGTGATCTTTGTTAACATGTTGTTTGGATAATAGTTTACTTAGGATAAATTTTGAGCAGTCTTGGAGTGCTTTTTAAAAGCTCTCTCTCTCTCTGTCCCCCTCCCTTGAACTCTCTTTTTTCTCCCTTCTCTTGGCCCAGATTAAAAGTGCAGCTTTAAGATATTTCTCCTAAAATAAATTTCAGGCATCCTCATTTATAGTCAGTACGCCCTGATTACTTGCAGACATACTGGAAATTTACATGCGCTTTTCTCCATTATAAAACACTGATCTGTTCATATCATTAGTTCCCTCATGACTGGAGTTTGGCAGGAAGCCAAAGGCAGTCTAAATCTGTCGCTGTAAATCGTGAGTTGAAATAGCAGAAAGTGGGTTTGTAACTTTGAAAGTGTAAACAGTTTGGAAAATGAAGTAATTTTAGCCTATGATTGATTGCCTTGTGATTCTACTTTAAATTAGCCCAGGGGCTCTGATGAAAATATATGCTTATTATACATTTTTTCATTCTTTCCATTTTATTTTCTGGGGAAAATAATAGCCTTGTTGGGTAGGCTGTTGAACAATGTATGCCTCTCCTAGTGTGACCTTTTGGGAAAAGAATAGCTGTATTGTGCAGCCATTGCTTTGCCCGACACAATATTTTGCAGTTATTAAATTGGCTTGTTCTGTGTATAAATAAAAGGTTGGGGATGCAAAGCAGCTGTAGTGAATTGCATCAGCTTTGTGCCTAGGCACTGGTACACAACTCATATTCTCCTGCTTCAAAAAAAACACCTTATGTTCAGCAACAGGGTAAGCAGCATGCAATCCTCCAAATATTCTTTGTATTCAGCTCCCACGAGCTTTAATCAACCTACCTAACTCACGGAGATGAGGGGAGCTGGAGCCCAGGAGCACCTTCATTTAAAAAAAAAATAATAACATCCCTTTATTGGAAGAAACTGAAAACAGAGAACAATAAAACCCATCTATAATGAAACATAAAAACAATCAACAGTTGGATTAGACGTCTGGCGGGTGGGTAGAGCAATTAATAAATGAATACACAGTCAGCCCTTATGTAACAGTCTTGCACGGCATGGTTCGGCTTTTAATATAGGTAAAGTGCAACAGCCTTCATAAAACACAGTGTTATGTGGCGTGCTTTCATTCTTATATGTTCGCGCTTGAATGCTTCTTTACATATTTAAGGTGGTCCTGGGAACTTACAGTGAGTTAATTTTGTCTTTCTCATTGCATTGGCGTATACTGGTTAATGGGATTTACCCTTTGAGCAGTGGAGGCTGGCCAATGGGAGCACTGGGTCCGGTGAACCTGTAACGCTGGGGAAAAGAAAAAGATTTTTATCTTTGTTTTAACAAAAGATAGCCAGAAAGACAATTTTTCTAGCCAATCAGAAAAACGCTAAAAAATATCCTGAATCTTCATTGGAAGAAGCGGGAGATTTTTAACCTATTTGGGTCCGCCACTGATTTATTTTGATAGACTGGGACTGCTAGTTCCCTTTATTCTCAGTTTACATTGAAAGCAATAATTTACACTACAGTCTGCAGGAGCCAAACCTATAGCATTACATAAGAAACACATATACACACTCCCTTTCATATTTAAGATTGCCTTTCTTTAGAGCGTTGGAAAGGAACAAAATTGGCAGCTGAGCCACTTTTAGGTTTTGCCAACATGCACATCTTGTCATTTCCTTTACAATAAAGAGATCTGAGACAGGTCCTCTTCTTTAACATTATTTATAGAACTGAATCTTTACATTTATATGATTTACTCCTTGGAATCCTACCTCAGTGAGGTTTGTGTTCCATGAAGAAGAAGAGTTGGCTTTTCTACCCCGCTTTTCTCACCCATTTCAAGGGATTCAAAGCATCTGACAGAGCTTCCTATTCTTTTCCCCACATCAGACACTCTGTGAGGTAGATGGGGCTATGAGAGCACAGAAGGGAGCTGTGACTAGCCCAAGGTCACCAAGCTGGCTTCATGGAGCAGTGCGGAATCAAACCTGGTATTCCCAGATAAGAGTCCGGCTCCCTAACCACTAGACTAAACTGGCTCAAAATCTGAAATCTGCTCTGTCTATTAGAGACTAATCAGCCCCTAGATTTTGAACTCAGCATATGCAAATCCTTGCTGGGTTGCCATCTTTTCTGTCCAGTGATTTGTTCCCTGAATATCATTATTATTATTTTTTAAGTGATGTGATCAAGGGTTGCTACAGATCAAAAAATATGGTTTGATAGCTGTTCCAGCAGTAGCAACTCATAGTTTTAAGGGCAGATGATTGCAGATGCTAGCAGAATGATTGCTGGCCAAGAAAACACATGCTGCCCTCTAAGTAGACATGCCCTCTGAGTGGACATGCCCCCATAGCCGATGATTGGCCGGCCAGTGTCTGTGATCATCTGCCCTTAAACCTATGAGCTGCCAGTGAGTTTCTGCTGTGAGGGAACAGCTCTGGCTATGTATGTTTACACATGTATTCTCTACCACAGCACTCTCTCATTAAAGATTTTTGGCCCCATCATCTACAGTCATGTTAACCAATGGAAAGGAATCATGGCTGTTATGGAGCAACAATATCTAAGAAACCAGGTTTGGGGAAACATTGCAGTAATAGCTACCAAGACTGTGTAAGGGTACCTCAGAGACTTTAGTGTGCGAACCTTGTTTTTGCAAGTCTTCTGTAATCTACCTTTTCTAGCACAAAATGTTCAGGAGAAGAGGCAAGTGCAGGCCGATGCAGGAATGGTCACAACAATAGAAAGATAAAATGTATACAATAACCTAAAATATTTTAAAAATAAAACCTTCCTTCCCTGGCAAGGACAACACTCTGAGGAAGTTATACATCAAAGGCCTGGGTGAAGAGCTATGTTTTAACTTGGCACTAAAAACCCTATAATGTTGGCACCTGGTGGACCTCCAGAGGTAGGCTGTTCCAGAGGCTGGGGGCCACCACAGCAAAGACCTCCTTGCACCATCAGGCGATGGTCCCATTATCCACAGCCATGTTAACCAATGGAAAAGAATGATGGGTATTATAGTGTAACAACATCTCTAGTGAATATTAAACTCATCCGAGCAGTTTCATTGGGAAATGCAGAGTGTCTTGCCAATACTTCCTTTTGCTAAGATGCCAGGGATCCAACCTGTCAGTGTATGCTTTCCAGGAAATTGATTTGCTTATGAACTATGGCTGGTCCCAGAAGTAATGTACAAGAGATACAGCTGAAGAAATGTGTTTGGGTGCTAAACCTGTCCTTAGTTACAAAAGAACAAGTTTGTTCTTTTTCACTGTGATATAGGAACAGAGTGATGTTTGCTTATTTCCATGGCGCCCAATAAAAGACATGACCAACTGCACAGGTCTCCATTTAAGCTCATGTGTTTTACCCTGCTTTTCCAGTTGTGCTACCCTGCATATAAAAAAAAAAACCCTAATAATGCTCATAGTACGTTGTTCTGTTCTTTTGAAAAGTTGGCAAAAACTGAATTTAGACTGAAAAGTACAGACTTATCCTTCAGTAGGTGCTTAAGAAAGTCAGTTTCTGTGAATTCTTAACATAAACTGCCTCTCCTGATCTTTGATAACCTACATTAACTGTGCATAGCAGCACATAATTATCCAGTGGAATTTTGTTCTAATCTGTTCTTTTGCAAAACAGCTCTTACCTTAAAAATGACAATGTGCTTATAGATGCATACATTAGAATAAGATACAGGACGCATTATGAGTTTATACATGCATGAGTGTGAGTGTGTGAGTGGCGCCCGGTTCCCATTACAAGTTTAGTTTTCCTAAACTGAAATAATAGAACCGGATGCTAACATGAATTTGCCTGATTCCATTACTTTCAACTTAATCTCATTTGATCCGGATTCTGAGGATCGTATGTGGTGTACGCGACTCAAGCGGGGACTCAAGTGGCTACTATCTAAAAGCCACTTTTCGGGGTGCCCTGCCCTCTTCCTCCTGGTGTGAGGCTCTACCTATTACAAATTTAAGACTGACACATTATTGTGGAAAAACTGTCATGGTTTATAAGTACATTAAGATTCTTGGGTATTTAAAAAACAAAACAAAAACCCTTAAGATTTTAAATGTCTCTTTTGAATCAATAATGAGCACCTATCCAAATAAGTACCTTTCTGTGCTTAACAACAAGACATAAAGAAGTAATGATAGTTGCATTTTAGAATAAGTAGTGTGTTTATCTTCCATGCTAAGCTTCCACTTTGGAAGGAAAGCTTTGGTTTTCTGATCTGTCTTTTTATTTTTATTTTGATTTTTTAAGGAAAAAAGAGTACAAGTTTTGTAGTTTCCCTGTTCACTTCTTATTGTTAAACCAAATTTTACAATGCCATCTTTGGAAAAAGAATCTCATGATAAGGGCATTATTTATAGAGGGAAGAAGAAAGCAATTCCTTTTTCAATCGGCTTGTGTTTAAAATAACAAATGTTTTTCCATAAATGCTGGATTTCTGGCAAACTCACATTACTTGTGTAGGCTGTGTATATGCAGAAAGTAGAGACAGTCTTTCCAAAGCTATTGCCTAGGCTGTGTTCCAGCATAACAAAATGGGTGCCTCAGTGTGTGGCCCTTGTGTTCCCAAGCCTTCTCTAACCCATGTTTTCTAGCATGGAATGATCAGGAGAATGGAGAGGAGCAGACAGGCATGTGAAGAGTCCCATCTCGAAAAAAGACATTGACAAACTAGAGCAAGTCCAAAGGAGGGCTACCTAAATGGTTAGTGGTCTGGAAAGCATGTCCTGTGAGGAAAGGTTGAAGGATCTATGAATGTTTAGCTTGCAGAAGAGAAGAATGAGAGGAGACATGATCATGGTCTTCAAGTATCTGAAGGGCTGTCACAGTGCAGAGGGATTGTCCCTATTCTCACTTGTGTAAGATGAGAGGACTAGAAACAATGGTATGAAGCTTCAAGGGAGTAAATGCAATTTAGATATTAGGAAAAACTTCCTGACAGTGAGGGCAATCAGTCAATGGAATAGGTTGCCATGGGAGGTAGTGAGCTCTCCTTCACTGGAGGTCATCAAGCAGAGCCTGGACCTACATTTGTCTCGGATGGTTTAGGAAATCCTGCATTGAGCAGGGGGTTGGACTTGATGACCCTGGAGCCAACTCTATGATTCTATGAAGGCTTCTCTAAGCTGCCTCAGAGTACCCCAAAGATACTTCTTTTGCTGTTTCTGATCACAGCCTGTTTTGCATTTTAATTCAAGATAATTTAACATAGACTGTTGCTAAAACATTGGGAATGTACAAGGAATGTACATTTAATTAATAATCTGTCCAATACAGCAGGTACCAATTGCCTCTTCCTTCCTTCGTTCTTTATTTATTGAAATCTACCAGATAACAGAAACATTCTGTTTCATCTAGATTATGCCTTTGTAATGATAACAGACTTAAGACCATAGAACACATTATTTTAGAATATAGCTTTTATGGTTAGACCTGTAAGGAACTCATTTGGCCCGTTATTAAGAATTCACATGGCAGAAATAAGTGTGATATTATCAGGTTTCTACTTCATGTCCTCAGAAATAAGATAAAATTGAGGCCAGCCATAGTCTTAACAATATTTCTTTGCTTGATCTAGTTTTGATATCTGGGTTTTAACTCAGAACAAAATTTAAATGAATATATTTATATAACTTTAATCATTTAATTTATTATTGAAATTGAGAAGGATTTCAAACTATGTTATCACATTGATTTGTTCGAATGTATAAATTTAGAATCCATGAGTCTAAATAAAGTGTGTGTATGTGTGCAGACTGAATACGAATTCAGATTTAGGGATCTCCCAAAATTCTCTGCAAATATTTAATTATCCTCTTTAACAACAACAACAAACTTTTTATCTTCTACTATCCCTTTGGCTCCCTCATTATCCAAGGAAATAAAGGCCTCTCTTGCCACCTTCTTGTCTCTCCTTTTATAAACAATACAGGCTGAATTTACATGCATTAAAAAGTGTCTTAAAAGCAGCTTATAAGTGGTAGCATCCACATGCTTGTATTCTTTGGCTTCTGATGTTGATTAGGGGTGGGATAGGAATATTGGAATACATATGAATTTGGATTTACAGCAAAAAAAACAGTTTTGATATTCAGTTTATAACTGTTTGTTAAATGAGTGCTTATGGGTGCGTGTATGTTTAGCCAGCCTGAGCAAAGGCCTGATTTAAAGAACTTACAAGGCCCAATTTTGCTTGCAGATCCATACAAACCCAAGGTTTGAAAGTGGGCAACACCACCTCTGAGGTGATTTTTTGAGCTGCTTTTGTTAATGTGCTTGGATGCAGGTTTAGTTGAAAGAAAGGTTGCCATGGGCAAGTTCCCATTCAAGGAATAAAGCACAATATACATCGAGATTTACATCAGGATTTACATAGATATGTAAAGCGCGTTAAAAGGAAGCAAACATCGGATTCAACCCCAATTTTGTGTCCCCACTCTAAACACTTAAAATGCTTCCAAAAGCGGATTGGGGAAGCGGCAATTCAAGCCCCATTCACCTGCTCCACCTCCACAGCCACCGTCCTCAGCAGGGGTTCCCTCCAAGAAAAAACACCCTGGCTGGCTGGCTTGCTCTGCTGCTGCCTGCACACACACATGCACTTTAGCACACAGGATTGCTCTTTCCTTAATATTTAGGCTTGTGTGGGTGGTAAAGGAAACATTGTTATCAGGTGTGAAGTGGCTGAGTTGTTACACTGAAACAGTAGTCTGTTGTATAGGGGAATACTCTAGTGTTCCCACAGCACTAAGGAAGAAACGTTTTAAAAGCAAAAATGGGGGAAAAAAACACTGGAAAATTCCAGTGTTTATTTATTCCATTTTAAAGCCAAATAATCCTCAAAATACCCCTGAAACTGATTGGGAATGGGGACGACGAGGATCCAAACCATTTTAAAACAGTTTTAGTTGATTGGGGGTGGGAACGGCGAGGATCCAAACCATTTTAAAACAATTTTAAGTGGTAATGGGAACTCACCCCATGTGCTCCTCCTTTACATAGTCACTTGAAAGAGAGACCCACTGAGTTTGATGGAGCTTAACATTTGAGTAAAAATGCTGTGTGGAACACACAGTCATGATCAAGGTGTCACACACGATGATCAATGGATTGTCGTGGTGTCGCATTATCCTATTGGGACTGCACACTTAATGCTGATTTAATGACACTCGCTGCGCAGTATAAATGGAATCCAAAGTTTCCCTCCAGTCCAGGCAGAATGGTGAGAACAGAACAACAAGAGCAGGAAGGGCAGCTCAAATGTGATTGGCTGCCTCAACCCGTGTGACAGCACATGCCGACTCAGCTCTCCCAGCTTCTGATGAGGAAGCTACAGAGCTGGCTTTTGAGTTGGGAGTGCTGGTCGTTGCTGCGCAGTAGGTATGCTGTGCTTTTACTTTTAACTGTGGATTTATTCCACTAGGCTGGAGCCAGCCAATGGATGTTTTTCCACTGTCACTAGAAGTACCCATTAAGTACCCATTAATGGGTACAAAAATGCCATTACTTATGCATTAATGGGTACTTAATGGGTACTTCTAGTGACAGTGGAAAAACACCCAATGTGTGATAATTCTGGATGTGCTTTTACTGATAAATCAATAAATTGTGGAATAAATAAGTGATGTCTGGAGGTGGCCTGAAGTGCTTAATTCTTCTTCAGGAATTGCATAAAGAGAATACTATGGGAGATTCTCATTCAGTGAAAATTTGGAGCTGGTAAGAATTTGTTCTTGATTTCAGGAGAACACATTCCTCAAAAGTGACTGATGGTAATGGAAGTTTCGGAGGCAGAAATCCCAAGTAAAACCTTGCATTTTCCTTCCTTTCCATATATTCTCATTCTTGTTGAGCTCTAGAGAAAGAATGACAGTATTCTCAACATTTAACTTATATTTAATTGTATCTTTAAGAGGAGCAGTTGTTCAGGAAATAATTGGAACAGGTTTTTTGGTAAAATGGTTTCAACAAAGATTTTTTCTTTCTTCCTCAACTTAAGCATTTTCCCCCTCTTCCTTTCATGTACTCTTTGATGGGCTTCCAAAAAAGTTATTAAAATGTTGCAAAACAAATAAGGTAATGCTGGAGCTTATAAAAAATTGGTTCTTTTGTTCCAGTCTGGCAGCTGACAAATTGTCTTATGCTGTGTGTCTTACCTGTTTCATTGTGAAAGGTTAAGAGAGAAAATGGCTGCAAATAAATTGCTATTGAATGTTGCTGGAAATTAAGTATAACACCTTTCTCTATTAAGGATCCCTTCCAAAGCTCTCTATTCATTCTGCTCCATGTGAGTTTTTCTAACACTTGTCTCTTACATTATGTTTGGTATCTAAGGGAACATTAACTAGAAAAGAAATGCCTGACCATAGTGTTACTAGACTCTATTATCCTGCTGTCACATGCCCACACGAGAGTGGTCTAATTTTGGTTCATATTGACAATGATTTCTGATGCTTTTCCTAACTGTCTTTCTGGAGGTCTGTTGAAAAGTAGGCAGGCTGGAAAGCAAGATCTCTGCTTTTTTCTAAAAACTGAGCAGCAGCAAGTCACAACTGCACAGTAAAATGTAATAATTCTCAGTTCTCTCCATGTTGGACATATCCCTATGGTTAAAGATGCCCACCAATCCATTTTTTAATTTAAAAATATGGACTAAGATATGGGTAGTATTTTATTTAAATAGCACATAATGCAGGGGTGTTGGGGGGTTTCACACACACATGAGAACATTCAGCCTATATAAATTATACCTTGTATGAATTAAAAAAGGCTGTTATTTCATTAAGGGTTTCAAAGAGGGCATAAATGTCAAGTGCAAAGCTTATGCATTTAAATCACTGAACTGTTTTTACCCTTTCACCCTTTATTATGTACTGCAGGAGTAGAAGCCACTGTACTCCCTTTCTTTTGGCAAGGCCAAAGTTCCTCTAATTTTTTTCCTGCAGGCCATTAACATGAACAACAAATAAATCTATTGCATGAAAAATCTTATGTTTTCAGTGGGGTGGAGGATAAAAACTGAAGGCATGTCACAGTGTATTTCAGGGAAATTTATAGCAATAGTAGGGCTTCCTTCCTTCTACAGGTGTGCACGAATGTTGTTTTGGGCATTTCATTTGATTCGAATTGGTTTGAATGTATTCGCATTCGATTCAAATGGAATACATTTGAATCTATTTGTACAAATGATTCATATTTGAAGATGCAAATGTCGACAACATTCGTATTTGTCCATACGCATCCTGTTTTTCTCCCATATGCATCCCATTTTCATCCTGTATGTATCCGTACAAATGTGTATGGATACAGTACGATGTAATGCGTACTGATATGCACACATACAAATTTGAGTGTATAGACATTCGATTTGAATTCAGATGTCCGAATTCGAATGAATTTGATCAAATTTTGAATGTTTTGAATATTCGTGCACATCCCTGCTTCCTTCCTTCCTCAGCCTTTGAGCAGAAGAACAGTACTATGGGTGCATCCAGACAGCACATATTTCATACAGGTTTCAGAAACGTCTGGAGTCCCTGAGAAGCAAAGCCTGATGTTGCCTGGCAAAAAAATCCTATTGACTTCAGCACCAGCTTTGGATTTTCCCTTTTTCTGTGTCTTTGGGTGAGATCTTGTGAGAACTCTACAGCACAGCAGGCCTCTCAGAGAGATAGCAGACCTCTGATAGAGGGAGGTGTTAGTCATGTGGTCAGAAGAGGCCTACCTACTGTTTCAGGGCTTTGGGAGAAAGTGGGGATGATCCATTCTCCCTGTGAACATCTTTAATTTGGAGAAAAGCTAAGCTTTACATTTTTTTTTAATGTCTGGAGGCACCCTATGACTTAGAATCCAGTTGTAGAGAAACACTCAGGTCAGTCAGGCTGTGTTCACAGGCTTTATCAAATGGGAGAAGACTCTTACTCAACACCTTTCCCCCAACCATTGCCCGTAGTTTTATGAGAAAAGACCTCTTAAAGTGGTTACAAGGAAATGAAAGGCTGGTGAAATGTTCAGGTGTGATGTGTAGGATTTTGCTATTTGTAGCATACTTTTAGGATGGCCAAAGAATTGTTTGACTATCATTTCTCTCATACTACAGATCATCATTTTGATCCTCATTGGGAGGCTTGCATTTTGGTTAAATCCCTTAGAAACTGGCTCATCCCAAGGGGCTTTTTCAGATTAGGAAATATGTGTGGCCAGGGTGGTTGCATAGCCATTGAAAAAGGTTCAGAGGAAACAAAAAACACCCACAATGAGAGATCTCCCACTCATCACATTTTGACAGGAATTCTAAAATATTGTAAAGAAATATTGAAGTACCATGAGAAGTCAACAGGAAGAACAAGGTTTAATTTTAGGTGCCTCATAAAGAAGAAGGCTTCCTAAAAATCGTAGGGCAACTTTGGTATTGTAGAAGCATAGACCTACCTTGAACATATATTCATTCTCAGCAGCAAGCTACTGTATTTTGTAAAAGAGCAATTTGCTTCCTTCTTCTCTGACATACCAGTTGCTTTATGTATGCTGTAGAATCTGTGTGATGGCCAGGGGTGCATGTAGACATTGGTTATTAATTCCTCTGTGTGTGGATATTCTGGGATAAGGCATCGATAGTCCAGAATGTCCATGCTTTATTCTAGAATATCCAAATATAGTGGAATAAATAACCAACATCTGGATGTGGCCTAATTTGCACATCTATTTAATACATGTGGTGTTCTTGATTGTCTTCCTCGATGTCCCAATAGCTTTCATTGCCGTCAGTGGTGATCTTGTTATGAATGAAACTCCTCTGGTTTCATTTCTACTTGCGTTTATAGCTCAGTCACACAGAGGTTGAGGTGGGCAAATGTCCAAAGCCAAGTCATAGCAAGTTTCTGCCCCAATGACTTAGGACAGATGCACCAAGTGAAGAGTGGGATCATCACAGGAACATTCCTGGGTTAGTGTCTGGTCACTGCGGATGCCCCAGAAGGAACTGTGGTTGGAAAGGCTGGTCAAAGACTGCAGTAGTCTGAGTGACTTCTTTAAGACCTTCCCGCCAGAGAAAATGCAGGTTTCCAATTAAAAAAATAACTGATTGATGGTAAGTGTGGAAGGCAATTCTGGGAGATAGCTGTTATACTCCTGGTATATGTATACTATACTATGAATGTTTCCTGTATCTCATATGATTTAACATTCCCAATAAGAGAGAGGTCATTGGATGTTTCAAACAAAATGTTAGCATGTGACTCTGTTTCTCTTCTTTTTTATATGAATTTGCTGTATTTTTTTTTACTGAATTCACTTAAAATTGTGGACCAACCCAGCAGCTTTTTAATGTCCTGTCTGGAGGCATCCTCAGCTCTGTATATACAGTTTGCTTTCTTTCATTGAACTCAGATTGTTTTTATTTATGTACTAATTAAAAACAATAAATAGAGTATTTTGAAAAGACAGAAAGAAAAAAGAGCACACTAGATGTACCTGGTGTCAAAAATTAATGAATATTTCCCCTTCGATATCCCTCATCATGACACACATGAGCAAACAATGTACTCCTCTAACATGTGCAAAAGCCCCCAAGTCTGTTGATGCAGATAGCTAACTTAGTCTCATGGCAGTTCCTCCTCAGTGAAACATGAGCCCTGCCCTTGTGATATCCTCTTCTTTTTACAGAAGTGCAAATTTTTTCCAGTTGATATATTCTTTCCCTTGCCCCACAGCAGCCATTTTGTGACTGATACCCACCTGAGTTCTTTAGAATGTGATATGTCAGACTATACAGATTAAGGACCCCTGATTTATATTACTGAAGGGCAGACTTATTTTAAAGAAACCCCATTGGTCATACTGATTGCTGAGCTATCTATAAAAATCTGTGTATTGGGATCAGTAATTTACAAAACATAGAGTTATCATGGTAGAACCTTACAAAGCCAACTCTTGTTTTCTGTATTAAATTTCTCTCATCTTCTACCCAAAAACCGTATTTATGGTTTGACTTGATTTCCTGAGATGAATATTATGGAAAATTTCATTATGCAAGTCAAGTTGTCAATACTAAATTTTTGACTAGGAAGAAATGGAAAAGATTATATTCAAATCACCAGCTGTAAAATAATGTTCTCCAGCTGGGAACTTTAAGTACATATTAGATGGAACAGAGATTTTTATGTGATTGTATTAGCATGGGATTGAATGTTAGTTTCAGCGTCTCATAGGTTTGCAAGTGTTTATTTTCAGATATTAAACTTGTTTTAGGAACTTTCAGAGCTTGGCGATAGTACGTCAACATTTTGACAAATAGCAGAGATATTGTTGGAAACAAAACACCATGCTAGTTGAAGAACTTGTTGTTTGATACAAGAGTTGACAGGAATGTTTTATTCAGGATATATTGAAATGAAGGTGATTTCCCCCCCCCCTAATTTTAAAAAATGTAATTCATCATAAAATACAACATTATTTTCAAATAACAAACAATATCAACTCATTCTTTACTTTTTTCTCCCCTACCCACCTGCCCCCCGAGATTTGCACATCATTTAATATCCAATTTCCACAAGCTTAGAAATCATATTCACCAATCCTTGTTGGGTTGTGTTCCCCTGCTATTTTTCCTATATTCCAATACTTTTTCCCATTTATCCTTCGCAGAACTAATTTGTATTATATTCATATAATACATCTGACACTTTCTAACAAACTCAAAAGATAACTGATCACCTAAATAATTATACCATTGTTGTGGAGATCTTTCCCCTAAATCCTTCACATTACTAGTTATAACAGCCTCTCCTCTAGTAATGCTGTCTGTTTTGAGAGAGATTATTTGGTTATCAGCCTGTGATTTTAAAATTCTTTCATGCATATCACCAGAATCAAGTCAGGGGATGAAGCTTGTACATTTCTGATAGCTTGAGTAATAGATCTCCACAGTTTGTGATGGCCTAGTATCATCAGGGTAACTCTGAAGCTGGCATTAGAGCATTAAAGCTACCATTAAAGCATTCTTTTCTGGCCCTTGAGGGATGTTAGCACCAGAAGTAGGCAATACCAGACCACTTCCGATCTGCACAGTGGTGATCATGTAAGTGCCCATGCAGTCAACCAGAAGTAGGCCGTGGTCACACCATTAGTTTAGGTCGACCTCAGATCGTGTTACTCACGTTATTTTTATTTGTTTTCCAAGACAGCCTACCTCTGTTAGTTCATCTTAATTGTAGTCCTCATTTTTACAGGACTGACAAGGACTCAGCCCATCCTGGCATTTCAGGGTGTCTTCGTTTCCTCAAAGTGTGAATGTGAGGATGGGCTAAAGGAGGCTGAACTGCGATGTGGTGGGTGGGGTCCAGTCTTTCCTTCACCCAACTGGCACGCATGGAGTTCATGAGGCACCTCCCCTTCTCTCCTTAGTTTATGTGTATGGTTCTTCTATCTAGTGTTTTTACATAAATTTGTTATTATTTTTCTAAAAATTAATTGCATGGAGAGGAAAAGCACATAAAAAAGGGGAAAAGGGGCATGGAGGTGGGGGAGCAGGCTTAAAAAAGATCTGCAAACATACACCCTCGCCTCCCTTGGGTGACATAATGGCATCCAATAAGAAAGGAGGTAGATTAGACGTGGTGGAGAGCCACGAGTTCTGTGTACAAGGCTCCGACTGATCACGTAGAAACGTGTGAGCAGTGCAGCCCAAGGTGGGGACGGCCTGAGGATGACCTATGTGTGACCAGCATTGGTACGACCTCAATTTGAATTAATGTATAGGCCAGTGGTTCTCAACCCTTTGGGGGTCGAACTACTCTTTCAGAGGGGTTGCGACAAGTCTCCTGCTGCCCTTTCCTCTCACGTCCCAGCTGCTCTACCCCCGTGGTTGGGGGTCTCCACAACATGAGGAACTCCATTAAGGGGTCACGGCATTAGGAAGGTTGAGAATCACTGGCATAGGCCATCCTGTCTTAGACTTGTGTGACCAGGGCCAAAGAAACCTTTGTGTGGGTTACACCCATTTTATTCTACACACCTCACTAAGATTTAGGTCTGAGGGAGTTGAAGGATGGGGAAAGATTGCCTTTCCTTAGACATGGGCTACCTAGCAATTTTTGATGCATCAGGTTATGGGCCTGGAGACTTCAGAAATGGAACTGAGATGAGCTGCAAATAATTCTAAAAGGGCCTGTCCCCAATGAATAAAAAGTCTGCCAAGACTCTCCTTTTGCCTCTGAGCGCCCCCAAGCCAGGGTTTTTAACGAGGTTCCAGCGCTACAAAACGTGGAAATCGCGCGACAAAATACATGCACTTTAAACAACTCTTCCAGCGCTCTTTCTGTAAGTCGTGGGTTTTCCTCGCTACATTTACCTTGAGGACGCTCCGTGGCAAAAGGTGCGGGGATTGCCGCCTGCACACACAGCAGAAACACAAGCAGCTTCACTTTCTAAAGCTCAGAACTAAAGAGCCAGAATCACGCAGAATTGCAACATTGTTGCAATCGCTGTGAGGTGTGAAATGGGTGGATTATTGCTAGGGGTGGATTTTAAAGCGATAACAGGGAAAGTGATGAGTGAATGAGCGATCGTGCGCTGGACAGGGTGGATTTTTGAAAGCAATAACAGGGAAAGTGGTGAGAGTGAATGTTTTCCAGCACGAGAAGCCATTTCGGGGGGGGGGGGGAGATCTGGGAAACGAACAGAGAGCCGATCGCTGTTTCTCCTTTGCACTTGTCAGGGATTGTCTTCCTGGTTGTGGCCACACCGAGCACAGTCCCTCCCCATTCCCACTGGCACCCTATGAACAAGAGCAGGGGCGGGGAGAAAAAGATGCGCGCAAAGAAAACAGGGATCCTATGGGGACGGAAGATGCGTTAAAAACACGCATTTTCCTGAGCCTCATGCGGACGCTTATTCCTGATTTGCATGGCACTTTTAAAGTCCACTTCAATAGAGTGACAGTAGAGTGACACTGGAGAAGTAAATAAGTCTTTTGGGGATGCAGCCAAATACCGGAAAAAGGATGAAGTTTTCCTTCCAGTGCTGCTGATTCTAGGCGTAGCCCTCTCTTTTTAATGCAGATACTAATTAGTGTAGCCAGAGCTGATAATAATAGTCCATCAGTTGAAGTTATGCTGGATCAGCATAAATAATTCATGTCACAGAGTGAACATTGCTTCAGCTGCTACTATTTATATAAAATTAACCAAGTTAAACCTCCATATAAAATCAGTAGAATACAGCTGATCACTGGTTGCTAATTTTCTATAGGCAGCATTGCCTATGATTACATTTGCTTTCAAACAGTAGGGTACTACTTGAAAAATGGGCAGGAGAAACATGGGTGGTGTGTGTTTTTTCTTTAACACTTCTGCCAACAAAGCAGTCTCCCTGTTGTGTTGATAATTCACCCAAATTTGTTTCAACCTCAGAAACAACGATTTGCAGGTTCACCTACTGGGGTTAGCTAATTATTTTATTTGCATTTTCTTAATGTGGTAATTCAGACATTAATATTTAAAAAGTGTTGCAATTAATTAGCTAGCTGAGGCACACCGAGGAGCAAGTGGATACAGGAAAGAAGGGGGAAGTCAAGAGCTGTCTTTGGGAAAACATCCTGCCCTTCTTGGAGATCACATCTGCAACTGTAACTCCACCCACATAGTTGTAGGGTCTCATCCTGTCTGATGCCAATAAACCAGACAGTTTTGTACAGATAGGTGGGAGCCAAGCATGAGTTGAATTTTCTGCACCTCACATAGCTATTGGAGAGTTACAGTGCCTGATAAGAATGTTGCTTATTGAGCGTTTCCCCACCTACTGATATTTTCTTAAACGCCATGTAGAGCAGGTTTATCTGAACTGCTGAGCAACCTACAGAATAGTCATATAATTAACAACCACACAAATGGATAACCAGTAGTGGCCTTTTTTTGTAAAATTTTATAGACAAACAGCTGCAGGGATAACTTTCAGCAAATGCACGTAACGGAAGCCTTTATGTAATGACCATTCTTTACATTTATGTGGTAATAACTGTACTTTGGCAGTTGTCCAGTAACTCTAAACTTTTATTACTTGGGTCAAGAAAAGCCTCCAGAACTATTCACACTGTCAGTCAAGGGCTAATCAAAGCAAACAACCCTAAGAATTTTCTCTTGTTAATTTGTACTTACACCTAAACTTTGTACTGGGTAAAGAGAAACTTTTTTGAATTCACAAATTATTCAAATTTAGCATTTCAACACATCTCTTGTAGTCCAAAGTTTAGGTCTGAAAGCAGACGAGGCTATCACCTTATTGATGTGAAGCTGTTCTGAGGTTTATCTAATCTATGCCCAAATGGAAGGGTGTGATCAGATGAGGCTTTCTTTTTCAATTGCCTCTTTAGAAAATAGTGCCCCTTCTGTAGCTGTCCAAAAATCTAGGCATTAAAACAATGAAAGTAATAATCCTACCTCATATCTCAACATGTTGCTCTTCCTTCACCTTAAAGCCTGGCAATGCCTTCCCAGCATTGGTCGACCAGCTGATCGCTGATTGGCCAGCTGCTCCAAGTTGGTAACCCTAGGTGCCCATGTAGATGAAGCCTAAGAAAACAAATTGAAAAGGACTGTGGATGTGAAGTATAACTTCTCCATCCTAACTGATGGAGATCTAAGTCCACCACTATCTTTGGAAAGTTCACTCCATAGTTCAGCTGGGCAGTTGTGGTCTCTAAACCTAATGATATTACTCTGAGATTGGAGTGAAAACTACTTAAGTAGTACCATGAAATATTTAGAGTTTTTCAAAATATTTCAGTATTTAAATTTCTATTACATTTTTTATTCCACCTTTAAGTCTAGAAAAGCTTCCCAGAGATGCTCACAAAATATATTACTAACACATCTCTTAGACTTAACTTGTTAACAGATATTGTCTGTGCATCTTGAAAGCTATGTTTTTACACACCACTATATAAGTGAGGAGATATTTTATCAACAATAAAAAAGTCAAGGCTCTTTGGATACTGGTTTCTTGTGTGAAATCAAGGTGTACACATCATTACTAGTTAAACAGAACAAAATAATATTTTACTTATTTTATTTCATCAGCAATATTTATTTATTTACATTCACCTTTCTACCAGAGAGCTTAAGATTGTAAATGCTAACTTCTTTCTTCCATTTTATCATTGCAGCAGTGCTGTGAAGTAAATTAGGTATGAGTGGTCACTCTCTGTTCACGAATGCCAAGGAACATAACATCAGTTACAACAACAATATTTTTAAAAACCTTTAAAATTAAACCAAACCTCACCAAGCATTTGATGAAGACTGTTCAGAGAACGTCACCTGACAACCCAGGCTCTCAACAGCATGTGGAGTCTCTTTGATAGTAGGTGTGAGCCTCATAAATATAGGAGGCTCACCTCTCAGAGGTCCTTTCTATGGAGTGCGGCCAGTGCCATTGTCTTCCTCCTTGTGGGTAGGGCTGCATCATCCCTGGCAGTCCCAGGCCTCTCTGAGCAGTTCATTTCATGCAAACTGTAGTTTGGCACCTATCTGGTGTTGAAAGTCAAAGACCAGGGGCGTGGGCAGCCTTTTGGCATCTCTGGGCTACCCTGGAAGGAGAAGAGTTGTCTTGGTCCACAAGTGGCGAGAGCATACGTACATGTATTTTATATGTTGAGCTGCATTCATAACCATCATGGGCTGCATGTGGATCATGGCCACAGTTTGGACACCCCTGCAACATAGGCCTTTATTCTTCACCTGGCCTCAAGGCACAAGACTTAAATTGCTCCAGGGCATTTCCTTATCTTTCTCAATGTGTAAGAATGAGTGGATTTTTCATGAGCTTGTGTAATCCTGCATCTCCCCAACAAATATCTTCTCCCTTGTCATAGAAAAGTATGTCCACCGGAGTCTCACAGATTCATGGTTGTATTAATTTCACTTTGGATCTCACCTCAGTTTCTTATTTATCTTGCAGGAGACACTGATGTTGTTGGTCCTTCTGCCCTGGGCTTTATTCCAGATTCTATTTCAGAACAGGGGTCTGCTGCCCATATGCTAGTTCAAACTACAGCAGGACCTGGGCTAGGTCTGCCATGATCTGGACCAACAGGCTACTGGCAGGCCCCTATTCTGAGATGTAATCCGGAATCAGGTCCAGTGTATAAAGGGCCATTATTTCAACTTCCTTTGAATTAAATAAAATGCATCCATATCTAACACAGAACAAGGGATCAGCAGGGAAACAGAGGGAGAAAGAAAGTTTAGGCTGCTCTGGTATAAGTGTAGTGTTATGGAGTGAGAACAAAAGGAGCAAAATTGTGTGAGTTTACACTTGTCTGTTTGTCATTGTTCTGACTCAAGTAATAACGTATACTGATAAAGCAGCCATTCTAGACCAAACACTTGATAACATTACTGACCCAATGCTTTTCAAAAGAAACACATATTCCTCTGTGAAGTTATCAAATGATAAGTCACTGAGTCATTTAGTGGCAGAATGTTGTAGTAAGTGTACACACCCACAGAATGTCTTTGGAAGGCTGGCAGGGAAAGGCAGTTCATATAAAGGGCATTGTTGAGCCTGATGAAGTGCTGGTTTTTGACACAGATCTTGACCATCATACCATAAATGGACAAGGTGGATGGTATTCCAGATACAAGGTGATAGAGAGGAAATTCTTTACTAGATTGATTAGAGATGGGACAGTCAATTACCATGTAATCTCTCCAGACTTTAAGTCTTTTGCTGCTACTACTACTACTGGTACTACTGCTGCTGCATTCAAGAAGGTGACCAAAAGTGCTGATAGTAGCTGGTGCATGCTTGGTTGCAGGTGCCAGTAGAAGAAGCCAAGGATAGCATGAGTAAAAATAGCAGAATAAGACTCAAATTATGTGCGTATTCATTGGTTACAGTAGGTAATGCACCAGTACACACACAGAGAATGAGTAAAAGAAAGACACTGAGTGAATTCAGTCCATTAGTTCTCAGATTAATATAGTTTTGCCTACTTAGGCAAACATCCCAATAAATGGCATTCTTTCATGAGTCCTGGCAACAAAATGTATGTGAGGAATACAGCACGGTTGGTGTCTAGAATTGAAGGTTGCCTTTCTTTCTAAGAGCTCTTCTGGTCCATGGGGTGCTCAGTGAGTTTGCAAACTCACCTGTCATAAAATGTTATCCCCATTGTATTTCATTTCTCTTGTACCTCCAGATGGGACCAACAATGATGGGCAAAACTGTGCCTGTGAGGCAGTGATCTGGGCTCTGGCTGTTATGTTTTTTTAACTGTATTTTGACTGAAACAAAACTCCACTGCTCACCCTGTAGTTTCTCCTTCTGGTTCACATGTCACTGCTGAACAAGGCCACACACACACAAAAGTACAGTCAACATTTTTTCAGTCTTCGCTTTAAGAAAAAGTATCTCACCCTAGGAGCAAAAACAACAACAACAACCCACTAATCTAATGTCAGAAAACCTATCTAATTTTGCCATACTGCAGTCTATATTTGCATCTACGTTAGGCAACACCTACCCTGACAACAGGTGTTACCTTGGTGGGAAACCCCTGCCGCTTTGCTTATGTAGTTTTGTACCCAATCTGGCTTAAAGAAAGAGATGCCATGCCTTCAGAGCTATGAAATCCTGAATGCCAAAGAGGTGACTTTTCTGGGACTTCAAATCAGGATAAGGTGAATGTAGGTAAACACAATCAAATTCACCCAGAGGGTGTCTCTTTACATGTGCCTGGTCTTACCCTAAGACTGAAGGTAGTCATACACAAGTCTAGAAGTTTTTCTTTCCAGTCTCAGGAACCAGTGGTTCATGTTCTTGTCTATACTATGACTTAACAGGGCTTTGCGCTTGTGCGTTCAGGTGCACACAAACACGCACATGCATGCATGCATGCATGAACACCCATGCATAACAGTGTTTCATTACCATAAAGAGCTGCCCTTAATGTAGAAACTGTAGTTCTTGCTTTGTGATTCCAGACATATCCCCAAATTACCTGAAATGTCTCCAAATATTTTAAAAGCTTAATGCAAACTTGGGACATTTTAAGTATCTGGTTGGGGTTTAGTGGTGCTGCCTGTGGTTGGTCTTAATTTAAACTGAAAGATGGATGAAATCATCATAATTATGATGTTCAGCGTGTGTATCTATTTCTTAGCCCATGAATGCATGCTTTAGTTGATTTCTGCATTGAGAGTTAAACTGTATAAGGTGGAGCTTTAGCAACTGACTTACAGTAGAAGCACTTTCTCAAAATAACCATGACAGTTCAACAGTGACAATTTATAGTACAATACTTTTTAACAAAAAATGTGGTATTTAAATTTTGCTGGATTTCAAGATTTCTCCAGCTTTCCTCACCCTTTTATTTCCATTTTTCTCCCTTATTTTTTCTATAACCTGTATTTGTGTTAAACATGTTTTCCACTTTTCAGTATTTTCCTTTCTACAGCAAATCCGGGTTTAGATGAAACAGCTGATCTTTTTATTTCAATAGTTTAAGGTACAAGTGTAGTTTGCTCTTTGATACATAAATTTGTACTTACTTAACTGACCTGGGACAGATTTAGATTTGTGGCGGTTTACTTCAGGCAAAGCTGGAACCAGAAGTTGATAAAGCTGACACACAAGTTTGGAATCTTAAAACACCAACAGCTAATTCAGGATCTCTTAGATTTAGTCTATCAGTCCCCTCTGCAAACATATTTCTGCAGAATATCTTGTAATTGGAACAGGAAATCATTGAGTAACTGTGCAGTGAAAAAGAGTACTTAGGCTGAAAGGAAAATTACCTTCTGAGAAATTATATTCACCATTCCTCTTCACACACACACATCCCAGCTTCGTATTACAATGTTAGTAATGATAGTAACAGATGTAAGTATTCTTATCTGAATGGCATTGTTCCGCTGATTTTTTAAACCCTCTTCTCCATACAAGAAATACAATTTTCAGAAAAGAGCTAGAGCGAAAATGGACAGAATATAGGAAATGCTTAATTAGAAAAGTGAATTCTCTATCACAGCAGAATAGCAATGATATGGAAATATCAACATCTAAAAAGCCTGGAGCTGTGCCAGGTGTATGAAGATGGTCCTGTTCTCTGCCTCCGTTGCTAGGAGTTCTATAAAAAACATTGAGCTTGAAGAAAGAAGTGTCTGATGTCATAACGTACTGGAAATGAGTAGAATGTATTTCAAGAGTGGCTCCGACTGACGTGGTTCCACTTAAATGGGGCCCAACTGGAGTAATATTTTGTGTCTGCATTATTCATTGGTGGAGTTAAAGACATTAAAAATGGCTGTGCAAAATCTGGGAAATCATCCAAACTGGGGAAACTGTATGTTATGTCAGAAAAGAAAAAGATAGGAGACACCTAGGGCTTGAACCTTTTTGTTTCCAAAGCCCTGTGTATGTTTCCTGCCTCAGTAGTTTACCAGAACATAATATTTTATCAGACCAATTGTCTTCACTAATTGGTAGTGAGCCTTCAGGTTTTCAGACAAGAAAGGGACGTATTTTGGGGCTTGGAAATCACATCATCTACCACAACAGCCCTTCTCCAATTTATTACCATTTAATTAATCTCTTTATAATTAATAAACATTTCTTTTCCTGTTATCTGTTGTTGATACATGTGCACCATTTCATCTGTTAATGCTACACAGAAAGACATTTTATGTCTCCGTGTTTTCAAGCTGAAAAAGAGGAAGATAGTGTTTCAAAAATAGTTGCTCTAATACATTTTTGGAATCTCATAATATAAAAAGAAATCTTTACATGTTTGTTTCTATTGGCATCAGAATGCATTTGAGCTAATACGATTAAAAGAACTAAAGGGCAGAATACTTGGCAGATTTTTGCAGTTGGGGTAATTAGGTACAGGAAGGAACATGCATATTTTTTCCATCAAGCTCTATAAAATCCTGGTGTGAAGATTGTTTTGTGTGTGTGTGTTTTGTAAAAAAAAAAAAAAGGTGGGGGAAGCTTACTGATGTTAAAACTGGATTACGGTGGTTAGCAATAATCATTATAGTGTGATGTTTCTGAACACAAACAAAGAGCAAGCTGCTTTTATGTATTTCCTCATTCAGTCTATGAGTAGCTTTTGATCTAAAAAAAGGGTGGATCAGGAATTCATGCTGTTCTCAACCCCCACACCTTTCTGAATTGCCCTGCATTGACTGCTTTTGAGAGCCCCTGTGTGGGTTAGTGCATAAAGAGCTGGACTTTGACCTGATTTCAGATCCTGCCTCCTGAGGAGGGGAACAGTTAGATAATAATTTTCTCATAGTGATACCTGTAATGAAATCACTGACTTGAATATATTTGTTATATGTGTGTCCATCGTTTATCATGGTTTGCTAGGCAATCGCCCATCAATTTTCAAATGTGTCACCTTAAGGACCATCTGGATCCTGAGGAAGAAAACTCGAAAGATGACCTCCTTCCTCTAATGGACGCTTATATTTGTGCCTTATGAGACCAAATGTGTCTTGTTGTATGACTCTGTTTTTGCTTTCATGAATCAAAAATGCTGAATGCATTCTAACATGTAACCAGATCGTGGTTTGGTGAATTCAACCAAAAGTATAGGGTGGCTGCTGTTGGTTAGGGGAGAAGAGCTAGTGGTTGTCCACTATGATTGTTTTTCTGAAAGCAGAAATATGCAGAAACAGTTATTTCAGTATTTTCCCTTTCCTTTTTCTTGTGAGCCACTGAAAGATAAAGGAAAGTTCACATAATGGTCCTGGCTCAATTCCGTGTTGGACCCCTTAGTTCTAGTAACTTAAATGCAGGAGTCTTCATTCAAATTGCAAGGATTTTGATGAGCATTAGCTCCCTTAGCTATGGATTCTGGTTGCTGAAGTGTGATTTGATTAAAATTTGGAAGAATAGGGATGGCCCTTCCACATTAGATATAACTACATTTGTGATAAATTTCTAACGTTTAATTAAACAGAAATTGTAAGAGTTACATTCATAGTTTTGTTTCAGTGTGACTTGCAGCATGGAAGTGAATTCTTCCTAAGGTAATAATCTGATCAGTCCATCAAGTAGAAAGTAGTCTCTAAAACTGGGGAAAAACATGTGGCCACGGCCTGGAAAATTAGGTATCTAGTTGTCGTATATGTAACGGAAACTTTGGTCTCAAGCAACAGTTCCTAAGGACAACTAAAGTATGTTGGAACTGAGGAGTGTTCTCAAAGTACTTGTCATGTGGCATAGCTCTATGCAGTTCTGTAGAAGGATGTTAAATAATTCTTCTTGGAGGTAGCCAAAATAATTCTTCAAATTTAAATCAGCCATTTTTACCAAGAAGATTAGCCTTAATGGTGACAAGACTCTTCTAGATAACTGTCTGAGCACGAAATTTAACATGAAGTACTGTTTCCTCACTTTGACAAACTTCATATGTTGATTGATGCTTGTACTTTTTTCAGAAGATGAAACCATGACATTGTTCAGTTATAACTCATGCTTTTAAAAGATCTGTTGGGAACTTGAGAAACAGTAGTGTATATAGGCAACTGTGGACCTTTTCACATTAATCTTTCGTAGACTGGACCAAATAGACTAAGCTGGAACAGATTGCCCCTGGTCTGGAACAAGACTGTGCTGGCTCCAAATTTCATGCCAGCTTCAGAGTCATCGTAGGGCACTCTAAAACCTCTGAGTGCCCAGGGACTCATTGCTGCTGGCTACCTTGTTATACTAGTGCAGTGGGTTCCATGGACCACGGAAGCATGCCATCCACATACCTCTACGGTGGGCCGGTATACCATTACCTAGTATCCCAATATACTGAACCAGGAGGCTCTGTGCTGTGCAGACCGACAATATCAGGGGGTCCCTTAGATCCTGCCAGCAGTGCAGAAAACTTGCTGGATCAGTATACCAACAACTGGAAAAATGATCTTCTATCTTAAATTTACAGGCCTTGTTCTGCTTAGATATTTGTGTTTTCTTCTGTGGACAGACAACAGTTTTGAAGGTAGGACATGTTTATAGCCATCCTTCTTGATCAGAAACTGAAAGAAGCAATGTACCTTTAATAAGAATGAGGGTGATGATGACAACTTTTCTGTTTATAACTGTAATGGAGCATTTCCAATTTTTGACAGGGATACTCATTACGTGTAGACCTTTGGTTAAGTGAGATTTACTAATTCTGCTGAAAAATCCCTCTCCATCCGGCCTCTTTCGCTCTGTGTGTGTATTTGGTAGGAAAGGAATGGTCTTTGATTTCCTTCTTCATGTAGGTGTGGTTGAAAGAAAGTCTTTGTTCCAAGAATTTCTTGTTTGCTTTGCTCAAACAAATGGTACAGTTTACCCCTTTCTTTGTCCCTCTTTAGATTGATTAGTTGAACCTTTGGTGAATAAAGGAAGAGGGGAAACACTTAGTAAAGTACTTATTGGACACAGTTATTGAAGGCTTGGCAATCAGGTTTTTCATTATTGTTGTTTTCCTCTTTGTAATGCTATATTGGAAGGGTAAAAAAGGAAAAAGGAAAAACCTTTAGCCATGCAAAGAGTGCTGTTGGTTAATTTTAGTAACTGTATTGCTTTAAAATGTCCTTAAAATGCCAAAACGCTATATGCCGTCACGTTATCATGTGTTTTACTGGAAATGAGTGGTTTGTAACAAAGGTTCATATGAGACTTTTTATATATACCTTAACAAAACAGAAAACAAAAAGCCACATCCTGACACATTAAGAAAGTTTGGCCTCATCTCCAGACTAAAGACAGTAATACCTGTGTGAAGATACAGTAATAGGCTCTGCAGTATATTAAACCAGGCATGTTATTTATGCTTTTTAGCTGCTCTGCATGGATAGGAATTCTGACAATTGGGAATTAACCAGATTCCTGATTCTGGGGGAAAAGATGCTCAGAGCACAAATACACTCATGCAAGTCTTAGACCTTGCTTTGTGAAAGTTGAGTAAATATCACATTGTTTCTATAAGATATTTAGATATGCATCTTGAATTTGTGGGCATCATGTGCAGAAGCCAAGCCTTTGAAATAGGTTTAAAAACTTCCCAGAATAAGGTCCTGGCTTAATTTGGACAAATTGTTCCTTACCCTGACCTGCTGTAACTCCAAGGGTGATTGTTAAAGCAGCAAAATCAGTTTGATTTGTTGCGTCCAGTTTAGAGGACACATTACACCATCTGTTCTGCCTATAAGAACAAAGATACACAGTGATCAAGATGATTGTCTCAATAATGATTGGGAGAGCTTAGGTCAAAGATACAGTGACTACGGTTTGCTGTCTAGTGCTTAAGGGAATAAATATGGGATAAAATTGTGATGAACTTATTCTGCTTTCTCAGAACAATTTCTTCTTTTCCTACTACTGTCTCTCAGATGTGTTTCGCCAAGAGAGATGACCTATACTTGCAGCATAAGGAGCTGTTTTGGTTTCTAGAGTGTTTGGTTTCTAGCTATTTCTAGTGGAGGGATGAAAGGCACAATACTTAGAAATGGGATTGCTTTAAGGAAAATAGATCTAAAAATGGTATTCTTATGAGTTGCAACGTGGTGCGTAATGTTGGTTTCTGTAGGTGCCGCTTTCAGATGCAGCATTAAAGCTCTGTAAGGTACATAGAATGGGTTCGTCTGTGTCACATCACACAGATGAACAGATTAAACCTTCCATTCCCACTTCTTTTGCATGAATGGAGAACATATGGCCCACGGGACTCTGCTCCACGGCATGCCAGTTATACAGCTTCTTGTCAGGCATCTGAAATTCCTAGCTTTCTTTCAAAAGTTGTGAATTTTTCAAGGTCTAACAGCTGCCATTAGAAGGATGGAATTTAAGAAACATTATAGCAGAAAGTGTCAATGTGTAATAAAACAAATTGAAGGTGAAATGATTGCATATATATGTATATATGTGTTTTGGGGGGGGGAACAGAGAAAGAAAGAAAGTGTATGTGTATGTATGTGTATATTTGAAAGCTCATCTCCTTTACGGCGATGCAGATGCTCTACCCACAGTCCAGGGATGGGACATATCCGCTGTTTCTGAAGCCTCTAAGGAGAAAGATTCACCCCTCCATGGCATGGGATGGATTTCAAAGATTCAGGTAGTAAGGAATGACTCTGAAGTCGCTACCTCACTTAAGAGCATAAGAGAAGCCCTGCTGGATTGGGACATAGCCCATCTAGTCCATTATCTTGTCCCACACAGTGGCCCACCAACTACTTCTGGGCATTCTCAAGCAGAAGACAAAGGCAAAATCTCACACACTGACCCCTTTCAGGCATCTCGGCACATTTTGTCAAAACACACTGATAGCACTGAAGGGGGCCCTGCACACAGAGACCAACTCATGAGAAAGTCTCTGATCTTGACCTCTGTGTGCATATGCCACCCCTCAACACACCCTGGCCTGTGGCAAAGGAGAGTAAGCTAGGCCACAGTGATGAAGATGTCCCCCAGTTGTGTTCACACAATGTGAGGTGAAAGGTGGCCTAATTCTCCTTAAGATTATGGATGTGCACGGATATTCGGAAATTCAAAAATCCAATTAGAATCCAACGAATGTTGACATTCGAATTCAAATGAGATTTCTTAACATTCAAATTTAGGCATATGAACAGATTTTGGATGTTCCAAAACATTCGTTTGAATGATTAGAAACATTCGGATGTACAGATACGTATGTATTATGTATGTATCTTTACAAATATACGTATTTGTATGCATTTGCACTCAGAATACGGGATAAAACGGGATGCTTACGAATTGCGTGCAGATACATTTAACACATATGAATGTTGTCAACATCTGTATCTTTAAATACGAATCTAACATTTGAATGAATAGATTTGAATGTTATGGATTCAAATCAGTTTTTTTAACATTCGGATTTTAAACATTGGAATCAAATTGAATGTTTTGACATTCGATTTGACTCTAATTTGAATGCAAAAAAACCCATTTGTGTACATCCCTACTTAAGATGATAAAAAAGTGTTGAATCTGAGAAGGTTTTTGTTTGTTCCTGAATGCCCTGAAACCCCAAATGATGCTGAAGGAGGCACAATCAAATTGGAGAAGCTCCTGAGAACAACTTCTCTTGCCCCTTCTCTCTCCTGAAGCCTTCTCATGGAACTGTTCGTGACAGTCAGTTGTCTGTGGAGGGTACAGCCCAACTGTAGCAGAAAGTAAGAGGTTTCTAGCTTTACCCTTTCATTATTCTGCCATCTTCTTCACAGGTCTGTTGATAGGGGCAGCCCTCTGACTCAGGTGTAGGGGAGGAAGAGAAAGGGAGATATTTAAAAACTATATATAGACTGGAACAAACAAATGTGGTGACTCTCACAGTTAGCTGATGGGACGATCTTTGAAGGGTTCATGGCTGTGTAGGACTATTGTCTGCCTCCCAGCAAGAACACCCTTCCCTCCCTGAGCCAGTTTGGTCTAGTGGTTAAGGAGCTGGACTCTTATCTGGGAATACCGGGTTTGGTTCCACTCCCCACCATGAAGCCAGCTGGGTGACCTTGGGTGAGTCACAGCTCTCTTCTGAGCTCTTACAGCCCCACCTACCTCACAAGGTGTTCTGTGGTGGGGAGAAGAATAGAAAGCTTTGTCAGCCGCTTTGAGTCCCCTTAAGTGGATGGAAGAAAGTGGGGTAGAAAAGCCAACTCTTCTTCCTTACTCGGCATGTATGTTTAAAATAAACATCATAAAAACCCGGTAAGTCTCTTCTTTGCTTCTTATGCAAAGGAACTGATGCCGTGACATGAAACTGTAGAGGAAGGTGATAGCCAGTGTAAAACAGCATTAAATATATACACTGACTGTTTTGACTAAGTGTTGGATCAGAATCATGTTTACTGAGTAGTCTTTAAATCCATATTGATTGCATAAAAATAAAACAGATTACATTTATAAAAGGGATCATAAAACAAAATGACAAATTACTGAGAGAAATGGCATCAGAAATAGAGATGAGTCTGTCTTGGCAGACTAGAAAGTGCACAAACAGCAAGATAATTACTGACTTTCAGGGGCAAGATATGTATTGAAAGATGGCCCATTGAAAGGGATGAAGTGCAAACCAGCTGAAATATGGGTCATTGTTGCCCTGTTCCATTGCAAAGGTCAGACCAATATCTTGGGCTGGTTTATATAATCCATCTGTTGCTGCTGCCTTTCATTAATGGCTGATGAAGCAGTGCTGGGCTATTTCAAAGAGCTTCATTTCAGTGATTGTACTACGTGGATCAGCAAATTTAGTTTTTTGCTGAGCGTCGTGCTGCTGTTTTATTGAATGAGTTGCATGTTAACCAAAGATAGCAAGCAAGTTAGGAGAGACCAAGAGGAGGTTAGTGAAAATCCAGACAGGTACAGTATTTTGTACAGTAACCAACTGAAACTATAAAAATGAGAAGAGCTTAGTTTGATTTTAAGTGATCATCACATTATAGCACTGAGTGAATTAATCAGTTAGCTAATAAATACCAAAAATTATTTACATGAGCTAAAGGGTAGATTTTGCCATCAGCATCACTACTAAGTAATATTAAAGAGAGGTATCAGACAATTCAGAAATTACAAATGATGCGATTGGAATAATTTTCAAAAGTACTCTGAATTAATACATTATTTAATGAGCATGCTGTTATATTTTTATCTATGCAAGCTTATAAATACTATATGGGGAGGAAAGCTGATAAGTATACTGTTGAAAAAGTCCTAATTCCTAGGTACTAGTATTTCCACCCTAATAATTCCTGGTAAATAACAGTTGGGCAGAAACACAGTATCCTATTTTTCCTTTTAAAAATCTGTCAAACAAACAGGGCATGTGTATTCATTTAAGAGGAGCCCTGGTGGATCAGACCACAGCTCATTTAATTACCATCCTATTTCACACAGTGGCCCACCAATTACTTATGGGCATCTCAAGCAGAAGACAAAGGCTGCTCTCAAAATGCTGTAAATGGACTTTAGAGGCATTCTGCCTGGAGGATGTACCTAGGCATCCATTCTAGTAGCCATTGATACACCTATCATCCTTGAAAATTTGTCTAACCCTTTCTTAAAGCTATCTAAGCTGGTTGCTGTTACCACCTCTTCTGGCAGCAAATTCCATAGCTATCAACTCTCTTTTCTTTGTTTTGTGTTCTGGGCTGAGTTTCAGACTGGGGGCCATATTCTGTGACAAATCTGTTTACTCTGTGCAGCTCTTACAAAGTAATACCTGAGTAAATCCACTCCTTACACCAATGTAAACAATGGATCACTGAAAGGGATTGAGTGAATATTTGTATGTAGCATCATTCCATCATTTTTTTCTTTCTTCCAGGTGAGGATGAGGAAGATTCAAATGTGCTGATCCTCAGCTACCCTCAGTACTGTCGCTATCGTTCCATGTTGAAGCGTGTTCAGGGCAAACCATCTTCTCTACTAACGGACCAGTTTGTCTTAGCCCTTGGGGGCGTTGCTGTTATCAGCAAGAATCCTCAGATTCTCTACTGTAGAGATACGTTTGATCATCCAACTCTTATAGAAAATGAGTGTGTATGCGATGAATTCGGTGAGTAAATGTATCTCTTTACTCGTCACATGTTAAAACTAACAAATATTTAAATTGCTGAAAGCCAGAGATTTTCATGCAGAGAGTAAGGATGCTTGTTGCTATATTTTTGACAAACAGCATATATGTTGGGAAAGCTGTCTGGTTTGCTCGCTTACTTACCATAAATGAAAGGAGTATTTCTTTGGATTTGTAATGAACTGCCTTGAAAGTGATCCCATATTATATTACTTGCTCTTAAGATTGTATATGTTGAAAGGCCTGGTTTCCAATTCCACATCTACTGTAGGAAGGATGCTCAAAAATCTTGCAGACTCTGGGCTCAGTCACTCTTAGCAACAAATGTTTCTTTTGCATGGACCCTGTAACATTGTAAATTTTACTATAAGAGTAATTGTGTGAGGGAAGAGAAAGTAATCTGCACAAAGGTGAGCATTAGATGCCAACTGTGCAAATGTTATTCAATCAATTTTTAAAAAATGTGAACATTGAGCACACAATGCACCTGTAAAGTAGTGTGAACATGTTCTAGAACTCCCTCTTCTTTGGGTACAGTCTGACAAAGCCATAGACCTACACAGTTAGGAATGTATTTCTACTGGAGCTTCAGTTGTTCATGCTGCTAAAGGGGCAAGCTGCTTCTCAGAGTGGAAAACAAATTTAATGAGTAGCCTGTTCAACATATGGTAGAAACTTTAAAGATTCTCTGGCTCTTTGACAGTTTCCTCTGTTATTTTTACTGTGGTCTTTGGGCATACCTGAAAGGGATTGGTGGAACCACAGCATAAGACAGAGGTGACCCCTGGATCAGGGCCACAGGGAGCAAAGGTGGGGAAAAGTTCCCAATGACTCTCTTTGATGGCAACATTTTAATTTGGGGAAATGAAAATAACGCTTCCAGACATTGCCACCTTCCTTTCTATTCCCCACCCACACCGTGAAAATGTTCTGCAAACTTCCAGGCATCACATTTTATTTGAACTTTTTTTCTTTTTTTTGCTAAAAACTCTCACTTGATCATAGTGTTGTTTCTAGTTTATAACTGAGATTTTCCCATTTTGTGAAAAAGGAAGCCATTTATGGTCAGTCACAACATAGATTTGCGAGCTGCGTGTTAAATTGCAATGTGAGTAGTACTCACAGTAATGTGGGTGGTACTTTTAGCTCTGGTGTGTTCAGGATCATAAGGTGTTATTTGTAACAAGACACAATCCTGTGTAAAGCGTGTGTTACGGGTTAAATATTTGAATCAGTTGTTTCAGAAAGAGCATCATCTGCTTCCATAAGGTGTTCAGGAATGAGTCGGAAGATTTCAGTCTTTTCTTGATTGTTTATAATGGTTGGATTTCAGAGCCTATGGCCCTGTCCCCAAGCAATTTAAAGTCTGCTAAAAACCTTCTTTTGCCTCTGAGCGCCCCCATGCCAGGCTTTTCAATGAGCTTCCAGCACTACAAAAGGAGGAAAACCCGTGACAAAAAAAGTGCCCTTTAAAGAAGAGTTTCAGCGCTCTTTTTGGAAGTCACGGGTTTTCCTCACAGCATTTAACTTGGGGATGCTCTGTGGCAAAAGGGGCGGGGATTGCAACCTGCACACACAGCAGTAACACATTCATACACCTCCCAGAACTGCAGCAGCTTCCCTTCCCTTTCTAAAGCTCAGAACATTCGAAGAGCTAGAATAGCACAGAATTACAACTTTGTTGGAATTGCTATCAGGTGTGAAGTGGGTGGATTATTGCTACAGTGTAATGGCTGCTGTACCGAGTGGATTTTGACAGTCAGAGGGAAAGTGTTGAGAGTGAAGTCTTGAGAGAGATCGAGTGGCCAATGGCTGCAGCCACTGCCTTTGCCGGGGTTGGAAGCCATTTCGGGGGGCGGAGATCTGGGAGATGAACAGAGAACCGATGGCTATTTTTCCTTGTCGGGGATTTCTTTCTGGTTGTGGCCGCGCAGAGTGCAGTCCCTCCCCATTCCCACTGGCACCCTATCAACAAGAGAGGGGGCGGGGAGAAAAAGACACGGACAAAACACGCTTCCATGGGGACAGAAGTTGCACTTAAAATGCGTGTTTTGTTGAGCCTCACCCGGACGCTTATTCCGGAAGTGCATGGCACTTTTAAAGTTCGCTTGAATAGAGTGATGGCAGAGGGAACCCAGAGAGGCAAATAAGTCTTTTGGGGATGCAGCCTATGTGTCTCAGTTCAGGAAAAAACAATCCTGTGACAATCTTTGTAAAATTCATTTGAAACATACAGGTATCCACACATGGAACTCAACAGTGTGGAAGTGATCAATTTAGCCCAAAAGTTTGGAGCAACTTGACTAGGGATATTTTTCCCCTAAATTGCCCAAAATAACTGAGGTCATACACATTGAAACATGCATCAGAGCATACATCCTTTATGCATATTGGATAATGTTAGTAATGGGTACAATGTAATTTCTATAATTGTTTATCCATGCTATGAGAATCAAGATTTATTAGCTATATTACAGAGTGAATAAATATGGTACCTGAAGTCAAGCAAGTATTGCTTCTAGCATTTAACACTGGGAAAACGATGACATATGAAATCCATAAATCTTTGTAATACGGATCTGGAGAAAAGGCAAAAGGAAGTTCTTAAGAACAGTGAAATTAAGATATTTCCAGGAAATATCTGAGAGGAAATGTGCCTCTTAAATTTGTTTCCTTCTAGTGCTTGCTATGCATTATATCAGTTTATTTTGTTTAATTCTTGTAAAGCCTCATCACAAGCTCAGGTTGCCTGATGATTAAAAGCTGTAATCCCCAAATTCCTATTTTGTCTTTTAATAAAGATAAAAGCAAGATTCGGCCAGCTATTCTCAATAATCACCTTTGGTAGTGTGATCAGTTCAGCCAAAAAAAAAGCCCTGTTGAGGCTGCCTGCTGTCAATTATCAACTCTGCTTTCTTTAAAGTGATAAACCCCATTGATTGCAGTGACATTTAGAGGAACTGCAGATATTTCACATCTAATTTACTGTATTTTTTCAAGCAGTTAAAAGACACCGAGTTTTTAACATGTCTAAATTCTACTTACATTATATTCCGGAAGCCCATAATACTTGCTGAGGCTACATTGCCCTAAACTCTGCATGCCAGTTTGTCTGAATTGTTTTAAGTATATAGTTCAGGAGCAAATTGTTCTTTGTGTGGACCCAAAGTAAGACCATAGGTGATTCACAAGGGTGCCAGAAACTTCAAACAGCCCAATAAACAACAGGTACGTGGCAATTTCGTACTTCTACTGTGCCCCACACAACCAATCGCTGCTGAAACCACAGTCTTGTAGTTTGGGGTTCTGTGGCAGAAGAAATGGAAGACAGAAGTGTAAATGACTAAATAAATAAAACTGTTTGGATATAATCCCTATGGCAGACAATCACCAGCACTATTTTGCTTCCAATTACCATCATTGTCATTGTCATCATCACCAGCATCATTCTTATTGCTGTTGTCATGGTTACTATTTTTGAGTCCCTTTCTCAGGAAAACTCAAAGTGATTTATGGTTGACCATGTTGTTGTTTTTAAATTATGAATTATTTATTTACTATATTTTTATCCCACCCCTTTAGTCAGAGCGAATCTCATACAGTAAGACAGAGCTGGGCCCTCAAAGTTACAGGTGTGTTCCCGTAGGCATTTAAATCCAAACTGAATTTGACTTTGGTATGTGGCGTTCCCATGACTTCTGCAATTAATTCAAATTTAGCGTCCAACCATTCCCACTCAAGTTCTTCTTCCCGGATTTTATGAGGGCAATTCCGCGAAAATCCGGAGGGGAAAAACTCCTAAGAAAAGCAAGACTTTTTTACCTTTTCAGAGTTGAGCTAACTTTTTTCTCCCCAAATGGGAATGGTCCCAGACTATTTGAGGTGGAGCTGTAACCTTCTGGCCAATGGCAGCCAAATGTGGGTGGGATTTCACAGCGGTGACAGAGAGGAGGAGGAAGCACCATCCAGCTGGCCAGAGGGATAGGCGAGGGAGGGAGGAAGGAGGGAAGGAGAAGAGGCCACCCCCAAGGGTCCTCTGGCAGCAAAGGGAGCCTGCCCACCCACTGGCCAGCCAGGAAGTGAGCCAACCAGCTGGTACACACACACACACACACACTGTTGAGGACAACTTTATTCTCCACACACACACAAGCCACTGATCTGCTTGTGCGCAGATGCATTCTTCTGAATAACATAGATTGAGGTCCGTGTGGGCTCATGAGGTGGGCAAGAAGGGAGGTGCACCGCCACTGCCGAGACTTGAGGAGGAGGGAGTGGGGGGAGGCAGGCAAGTGGGTTGAGAAACAGCCCTCTGAGCTTCTTCTGCCAACTCCTTGCTTGTTGGGGCAGAGATTAAAAGGTCTTGTTTCTCCATGCTGGGGATTTGGGCAGTGAGTGGGAATGGCCCTATTTGGATTCAGTCTAGTTTACCATCAAGCAAGTGGGAACGGCCCAAAATGTGCACTCAGCCCTATATTCAGATTAAAATAGCCCAGCAGGGTCAGAAATAGTCTAACCCGCACTAAAATATTCAAGTGGGAATGCAGCATGAACACCACACATGAAGTGAGAGGAATAGGGAGGAAAAGGGGGGAAGAAAAGATGGTTTATTCCCAGTGCTCTCAGGCAAGAGACTATGCAACCTTGTGATGGCATTAGAAGAGGGAGGAGCCACCACCAGAAACAAGATGGCAGAGGGGCCATTATAGGCCAAGGGATCTCCCATGGAGATTGGCCATAAAGGAAACCATTGTAACTTACTCGCGTCATAGCAGGGAATTTTGTTGAAAAATAAAAAAGTGAGAAGTAAAATGTCTAAACAAAATCAATCTCCCCCAGGGTGGTGTATAGTTAAAAGTGCATTTAATTTTGCGCTCTTTAAAAAATAAAAATATAAGCTTTACTTTTCCTACATAAATCCATAGGATCAATGAAGTTTGTGTAGCAATTATACCTAATGAGTTACATTCAGCCTGTACAATAGATTGCAGAGTCTACCAAGTAAGTTGTTAGGATATTGTGAATCTATCCCTTCAATGTAATTCTGGCTCTATATTACTAAATGCATTGTGTCAGTTTCAATACATTGATGGGACGCAGCTGAAAAAGCACTGTTTTATCCTCTCTCCTCCAACGTGACAATAAAATGTACTACACTGGGTTACGTAAACAGTTTACACTGATACCATGTAGATTGATGTCACATGAATAAAGTGATGACAGCTAATTATAAACACAGGCATGGTGGTACAGTAGATAAATGGATTACTTTAAGGTACTGTTTATCAATCAGATCTGGAAAAAGGAGACTAGATTACAGAAGTGCCAGGGAAATTCTTTAGCATTTGTAAAAAGGCCAAATGCTTTTATTTTTCAGCAGCTTCATTTTTAAACTAATAAAGGTTTCAAGGAGTTTGCTGATCTTCCAAGAGAGAAGTTCTTAGCCGGAGGAGTAATCTACAACAGCAAAGAATATATTCTAACATGTTAAGTGTGAATGAAGCAACACAGAAGTTGTGGGGTAAAAACATGGCAAAGTTACTCTAGTAACTTTAGTATACTCTAGTATAGACCAAAGATTAGATTAGGAGCAGACTTCTCAGGAAAATGTATTTATTTACATACAGTATCAGTATTGGAATCACCCTGAACTGGAGTATTCAATAGCATCTTTTCTTTTAAAAAAAAATGCATTTTCAGTAAGGCCTTTTTTAACTTTTAAGGGGGAAAAAGGAAAAAGTAATTCATGAAAACAGACAAATGTTATTAGTTGGTGGTTCAGTAAAACTATAACCAAGCAATGACCTAGTATAGTTAGGTGTTATATTTTTGTGTGTGTGTTTGCACAACAGATTTGTAAACCACCATTCATAGGACACATTACTATTGTTACCAGCTTTAAAATACCAATATTTGTTTTATACAAAATATTACACAACAGAAAGCCCCAAATCTTTTACCATCAGATTAGACAGGACACAAGGGGGAAAGGGAATTGGGAAGAAAGGTAATAGCAAGCAAATGTAGGATGATTCTGCACCAGCTGATATTCTGGACCCACCCAGGCCCTCCCTTAAACCTTACCAAAGCGTGGAAGGGAGGCTCCCAGTATGGTCTGCTATATTCAGTTGTTGTCAGCTTGTAGATATACGCACTATTTTTACAGGAACTATAATTTCCTTTTTAAAAAGTCACTACGGCATAGCAAATTTAGTGCACTGCTTCACCTTTAATTGTTTATGTTGGCAACCTTGCCCAGGGGTCACAGGCCTTAAGCCTCTAATGTGCAAGTCAGCCTTACATTCACCATTGCCTTCTCTGTGTCACATGAACCAAGGGTGAACCCTAAACATGTGCACTTACTTTCTACAAATAAAACACACAGAAAGATCAGAGGTGGTAGAAAAGGACTATTTTGATTCTTCCTAGGAATATCTACTGAAGTTTTAAGGCTGTTAAATGTTCATAGAACTCCCAATAGAATGTTTAAATTTGTATGTACACTGTTCAGATCCAGCTGCAGAACCTGTCAGTCTGAAAACTGAATGTTATGCTGGAATATCTTCTTCTGAATCCTACAAGTGTAGTGTTGGTCAACTTGTGCATCTTGTCGAAAAAATTTAAGAAAACAAGGACTGAGATGAGACCTTTCTGCATTAAAATGTGTGAAACTGCAGATCCACAAGTGTTCCAAAAAACTTAATAAGAACCAGCTCTTTCTCAATCAGCCAGACGGCTAAGGCTACATTAGTAGCAACTTCACCCCTTTACATGAAAGGCCACAAGCAGAAGATCAAAGGAAGCTGATTTTTCATCATGATCCCACTTTATTTACGTTCATGCATGACTAGACTCCAACCATGCACTCATTTCCTTTCAGGCACCCACATCAGCTAGGTTGGTAAAATATCCTTGAAATGATTGCTTTTTCTGTATAATCTAGTGATTTCTCTTAAACTGAAATGTGTTAGTAAAGAAACTTTACAAGCTGGTTATGATTCACCCCTTGGTTAATATTATTGAGTAAGCTTTTGAAAATGCATGTACTTTATTGCCCAGTATGGGAAATGAAAAATGTAAGGGTCATTAATTTCCAGTAGATTGAAATGATTTAAGTCACAAGGGGAATTGCTTATGACTAAACAGAAAAAAGCGGCAAGCAAATAGGAAAAGTAAGTCTTTGTCCAATGTCTCCTGCTGGAATACTTACATTTTACCTATCCTTTCATGCTGGATCCATTCACACATGCACTTATGTTGCTCAGTTTCTCACCCCTTCTGATAATGTAATGCTTGATAGCCAGAGAGGATTGGGCTGAAATCCTCAACTATAACGCTGCCTTGTAAGTTTGATCATCATCAGGCCAATAGTTTTCTGGCACAGAAAGTTCACGAGTAAGATTACAGATGTGCACGAACAATATTTGCATATTCATTCCACCATCAAAGCAAAAGCCCATTATTTTATTTAATTGTTAAATAGAAAAACTTCTTTGTATTTGTCCTTACAAAGAAAAATACCATTTTTTCAACTGAAAAAAAAGGCCCTTTTGTGTCTAAAAACACACTAAAATATGAACACGCATTTTTGCAAGCAGGAGATTGGTTTGTTTCAATCAAATTTTGGATCTGCAAAAAATGGATTTTTTATTTTGGTATGCATATCTGCAAATATGGAATATTCAATTGACGTTGCAAACACACTGAATTTTGCACACCCGTGTAAGTAAGTGAAATGGAAAAGGTCCCCGGCATTTCCACAGAAGGTGGTGATGGCAAACCATTCCAAAATCTGTGTGAATCTATATTCCAGGCAAATGGCATCCATAAAGTCGCTGAGAGCTGATCTTAGCTTGAGGGCATCCCAACCTTAATTGCCTCTCAGTTAAAGCTACTTAACAAGTTTCTAGGAGGAATATGATTGGGGGTTGTGTAAGAAAATAATTTACTTCATTGGAAGAAAAAAACAGATAAAAAATAGAGTGTAAAAGGGGACACAGATTCTTTGAAATGAACTCGCTTTGAAAGTATTCTGGATGATATAAAGTGACATGCATTATTGTCACAGTTTATTTGTATGTCACATTCTCTCTTTCACACACACACAAACAATTTACCACACTTTAAGATACATAGCACACAACATGTGGTCCACCCCAAAGAGAGACCTTCCAGCAAAGATGAAGGCAGGGTGCCAGCTCTTTGGCCAGAGATAGCGGACACATTGGTAATTTTTTGCTGGTTGGGGGCTGCCTATGCTATTTCTTGCTAAGCCACAGAACATGCTTACTAATGTTATCATCAGCGGGCTTCTACTGCATGGAACAAATCATTGGCAGCAATGGGATGAGTACTGACGACCCTGCCCCTGGCACCTGCCTCCCTGAGGTGGGAATAAGCAAGTATGGATAGAATCACACTGGGCTGTGTCACTGCTGCCTTCTCTGTCTTGTCACTGCACCTGCACAGACAAGAAGGCACTGGGCATTCCATCCCAATCTTACCTGCTTCCAAGTGGTCGTGCACGATAAGAACTGGTTGGCCCTACCTGCTCTGGACATGCATTGGCAGCATCCTGTCCCACTTCTCCAGCATATTTTCCAAATATAGCTGAACTCCAGTTCCTAGAATTAGAGCCAGAACAGTCTATGACCAGGGATGGCAAGATCTGTAAGTCTAACAATATTTGGAGAACCACAAGTTATTTGGCCATATGAGATGATGTTCACATCATCATCATCATCATATCATCATCATCATCATCATGTCTTAAAAGCACCCTAGGGATGATAGCAAATGCCATTCATGTTATTCCATATCCATCTTTTGATAGCCTAGAATGCTCATGAATGGGGAAGAGGCAGAATGTCATTTGAACCAGCTCACCTTCAAACTACTTGAAGTTGTCTCCAAGCTGCCTCAGAAGTGCTTAAAAAAAAACCTGAGTGTTAGTGTAGCCTGTGAAGGCTTTCCACTATATTTCTGCTTTTTGGCTGTTCCTCTGTAGCCTTTCTTCTTAAATCAGAGCCTATAAATAACTTACCCTAACTTCTGCAAAGGTGTTGTGGCCATGTTGCAACTTGTTTGTCATCTCTGTTTCTTGTCTATCTCTGTCAAAAATTAGGTTCCAACCTCAGGGCAAAGAGAATGAGGCTATTTTGTAGATTTATGTATATGTTGATGGCATGGGTGTTGATAACATTCTTTAAGGAGTTATAACAAGCATTTCTATTCATCCTGTTACATTTGGGATTTTTCCCTCTCCAGATCTAAAGCAATTAAATTTGGTTTTTTTAAAAAACCAAAAATATAAAAAATCAAAATGCAGGTTTAAAAAAAAATAGAAGTATGTCAGGGAATAATGTTTAGATAAAGAATTGAAGCAATCAAGTATAGTATTGCTGATCACACTACTATATAAGCTGATTTCTCCTCAATTTGAATTTCTAGCCACCAAAATAGCTGAATGTAACAGGAACAAAAAGCATGGTCTTCTCTTTGTGTTCAGTGTTTGGTGGAGTTCCCGTTAGCTATTATTACTAATCAAAACTAATTTCTTTATCTTTTTCACTCCCCAAATATCCAAACTTATGTTACAAGGGTAAACACTGTTGCTAATAATCCTGGAAATATGTTACAACTCCGAGTATACCAAGGTGAGGTCATGGTAGCATTTATTTGTTTTTGTTCTGTTTCATTTGATGACAAGGAATGATGTTTTTTAAAAAGCAATTGTACTTGTTCAGATTCTAAGACCTCTTCAGATATATCTTTACTGTGACATTCTTAGCAGTCTGAAAAATATGCAAATCTTCAAATCTCTGAGTAGAATGTCTCAGCTAAATATTTCCATTCTTTTTACAAGCCAGAAAACAGGACAAAGTCACAGAGAGAATGAATGAATAGTAATATTATATGCTATATGTATGTGTCTATATGTATAAGTCCTTTCCCAACAATGTTATCATAAGACTAAGGTGTTGTGTGTGTTTTTTAAATAAGAAATCTGGAAATGTTTTTTGAATTCTTGGTCAAGGCTTTTTAAAATTTTGTTAATCCAGCTGCAGGATAAGATATTAATGATCCCCAGATGTTGTTTATAATTGATTTTCAGTTGTGAAATAATAGTACAGTTGCTTTCATAAACACACAGAATTTGAAGCCAGAGAACTTTGTATGTCTAGGATAATTATTAGATGATTTCATCATTCTTAACAGTTCTAATTTTGATTGTTTTCCGCTACCCATAATCCCAGAATAAATATTTGTATTTTTTTAAACATTCCACCATTCACTGCAATGTGTAAAATAGTTTCATTCTCTAGAAGGGAGATGGAAAAAAGGAAAGCAAAGCATAATGGGATCACAGTATGCCTCCCTCCTGCCATGCTGCTATAATTTAATCCATGTTCACGTTGTTGTCCTGAATTGACATGGTTGAGACAGAGGGTAGGACAGGTCCCTGCAGTAACACTCCCAGTGCAAACAAATTTGCAACAACTTGTCTTTTTGATACTTCCTTCTGACACAAGTGGAGCTTTGAAAACAGTAAATAGCCCTCCTCATTGCTAGACGACTTTGATTTGAATGTTTAAATGTTTCCACTAACTGAACGAAGCAAAGGGAAACCTCTGTTAGAGCAGCAACCTTGCAACATAAGAACATAAATGGCCCACTGGATTGAGCCTGTGGCTTATGTAGTCCAGCCGTCTATTCTTGCAATGGCCAAACAACTACATAGAGAAGCCTGCAAGCAAGGCATGAGCCAGTGGCTTACGTAGTCCAGCAGTCTATTCTTGCAATGGCCAAACAACTACACAGAGAAGCCCAAAAGCAGGACATGAGCCAGTGGCTTATGTAGTCCAGCAGTCTATTCTTGCAATGGCCAAACAACTACATAGAGAAGCCTGCAAGCAAGGCATGAGCCAGTGGCTTATGTAGTCCAGCAGTCTATTCTTGCTATGGGCAACTACACAGAGAAGTCCACAAGCAGGGCATGAGCAATAGCTTGCTCTGCTTGCATCCTCCCAGAAGCTGGTCTTCAGATGCATACCACCTCCAATTGCCATCAGGACTAATAGCCATGAATAGTGGCAGTATATTATAGCCCTGGGGCTGGTGAGAGGTAAATCTGGGTTTGATTCCCTCCCAGATGACTGATCATATGGAGATCCCTGGATAATCTCTTAAATTATTTTGCATGTGATGGATCCCAGTTGGGTTGCAGTAATGCACTTCTACCCAGTCATGGGGTGAGCTCATGGCAAATCTGAGATATTTTTGGAGGCTGTGGCACTGCATAAATAATAACAAGATACCAGACTATAACCTTAAAGGACTATATTGTTATACACTCATCCCTTGTACCATGTTATGGTTTGTTCCCCACAAGCAAAACCATTTTATGGAAGCAATTGCCAACTAAGGAAATCTTGGAGTCAAGGGAACCTTGGAGACACCATAGAAGTGATACACAGGAAATCTATGATCTGAAGTATTATTTATTGTGCTTAGAACATTAAGCAGAAGAATATTAATTTGTAGCACTTAAAGCCTGGTGCCTCGTCTGGTTGTCTGGTTGAGCCAGTCTTTTCTTTTCTTTTTGGATTGGTATATTAAAAAGAACAAAAAGAAAAAGAAGCACAATGTCTGTGGTTTAATCCAGCTTCAGTCCACCCTCAGAGCGAGAGAACACGTCAGCAAAGTGGTCATTAATTTTCTTTCTGCATTATCTATCCCAACGGTGAATTTTCAGAGTTATTTAACACTGAAAGAAAACAGCTTGTTACTTTGCTTATGTATTCTGTCACTCTGAAGGTGGACTGAAGCTGGATTAAGCCAATGGCTTCAGGACAGAGGGTGACAGCTAGTTAGGGAAGCAACTTTAAATATTGTATATTAGTAGTTTCAATTGCTATTTTTTCAGCTTAACGTTAAGGTCTCATTATAGTAAAGGCTGCCACTTGATTATCCATATGAAAGAAACCTCTATACTGTCTGGTGTAACAATTCCAGTACAGGCAGCTTTAACAGCCTGGCATGATGCAGTCTAATTATTGCAAGAGTGCAGTATAAGCTCATCATTACTTTTTTTTCTGCCTAAAAATAATACACGGGAAGTATGTGGCATAGCTGTTAGAAGCCCAGATCTCCTTCAGCTCTGTTCTAGCTCCTAAACCACAAACATGCATCTGTTATCTCATATATTAAACTGTTGCTGTGGTTTCATAGTTTCCAACTGCACAATATTTGAACCGTCATAACAGAATGAAATCAGAGAGAGGTTTCAGTCTGCTAGACTAGGGCCGTGTCTTCACGGCAACCTTGTTTCGGATTCAAAATGTTTTCAATCCTCGGAGTCCGCACGGCAGTTTGGCTTAACACGCTTTTCCCGTGTTAAACCACCCCAAAGCATGGTGAATCTCAATCCTGATTTCAACAGGTCTCACTCCAGATCGTGTGCTTGAAACGTTTTACATTTTTTACTGTGTGGACAGTACCATTTTAAGAGATGAGAATCCATGTTTAGGGTTTCCCTCTCCCAATAGCTTGCTTCCAAAGACAGTGATTTCAGTGTAAAAATCCACTTAACAGGGATCACTACACTGTAGCGATGGAACCACTTCACACCTTGATGGCTGGAATAACAATGTTGCAATTTTGCGCAATTCTAGCTCTTTGGAGTTCTGACTTTAGAAAGGGAAAGGGAGGAAAGCAGCTGAATGTGAATGTTTAAAGCAAAGGGGCTTTAGTTGCCGCTGCTCTTGTGTGCCCTGAGCAATGGGGAGAGGAGGGGAAAGAATCACTGGCTGGCTGCCTGATGCCATTTTTCCTCCATCCAGGCAAGCGGCAGCCACCCAGTTAGGCTCGGTGAAGGGGTCCTTTATGGGTGGCGCGTCCATGCCAGGAGGAAGAGGGCAGGGCAGCCCTGAAAAGCAACTTTTAAAAAGTAGCCAGTTGAGTCCCCCCTTGAGTCACGTACGCCACGTACGATCCTCAGAATCCGGATCGAATGCAATTAAGTTAAAAGTAATGGGAACGGGCAAATTTGCGTTTGCATCCGGTTCTATTATTTCAGTTTAGGGAAAGCGAAATAAGCTTGCTGTGGGGATTTGCCCTTAGATTGTACATATCTAAATCTAGATGCAGAAGATCTGTTGTCTAGTCAAGGCCACAGATACATGCTACATTTAGTGTGACATGGAAGCCCCTTCATGTCTGATGCTCACCTAGTCCCTGCTTCACCTCAGGTTAAGCCTGTGTTATGATCCAAGGCAGAGGAACCCAGTACAAAAGACATTTATGCCCATTTTCTTGCTGCTTCACTGTGGCAACAACGGAGGCTGGTGTAATGATAATTGGGTTATCAGTTGATCTCTGAGCTATCAGTGCCCTGCAGCTTGGAAAGCATTCCTCCCCTTCCAACACACAAAAAGGTTCCCAAAAATAACTTTTTAAAAAAAGTCTCATAAGAAATCTTAATTCACCGCCATGTAGATCTGGCTTTGGGATCTCTTGAAACTAACGGCTTTATTTGGAAACTGAAGTCAAGCAAAGGTAACTCTTCGACGTATAAGGACGGAAATACAGGCTTCCAGTGCATACGCTAAACCTAGCCGACTTAAGAATTTTGGATTAGCTACAAAATTCCAGGAGTGATAGTTTACACCCCTATTGCTTTGGAAATCTGAACATATAAATATCCCAGCAGTGTGCCTAGTGTTGAAATAGCCACTCAATCTCACCTTGAGACAATCATTGCTTCTCAACACCATCTTCCTCACAGAGTTGTTGTAAGAGCAAAAGTGTCAGGTGCCATCTTTGTTACTTTCACACACACAGCCCTTTGTTTCGGCTTTTATTACATAAAAACATAATAGCATAAAAACATAAGGGGAGCCCTGCTGAATCAGGCCACAACCCATCTAGTCCGGCATCCTGTCTCACACAGTGGCCCACCAATTGCTTCTGTGCATTCTCAAGCAGAAGACAGAGGCAAAACCTTCATCTGCTCTTGAATCCCTGAAAATGGTCTTCAGAGGCATCCTGACTGTTTCTCCAACCTGGAAATGGTTATGGAGGCATCCATTTTAGTAGCCATTAGTATACCTTTCCTGCATGAATTTGCCTTAGAGATGGTTGTTGAATTTCCTGAATGTTGATGGCACCGTGCTGGAAACTGCTAAGGAGTAGGGTTGTGCACAAATGCAATTTTTGGCATTCAGTTCGAATAAAAAAAATCCGAAGATGTGAATCGATTTGAATGTTTAAAATTTGAATGTATTCACATTCAATTTGAGTCAAATACTTTCAAATCTATGGCCGCGTCTTCATGGCATGCGTTATTTCAGTTTAAAGAATTCGAAATGAAAGAAATGGAACAAAGCTGTCCACACGACTTGCAAGTTGATCCGGTTCCGAGAGCATTCTGACTGCAGCCTTAACGCGGAATCAATCCTGGGAGTCCAGATGGCAGCCCTGTCCTCCCACCATTGCCCACCCCCTCTCTTGTGATTGGTGTTCGGTCCCAGGATCCCACCCTCCCTTCCCTTTGCGTCATCCATGCTCCGCCGGGGATTCCCTGTCCAATCCGGCCCATTCTCTCCCCTCCCCCTTCCTAGCAGCAGCAGCAGCAGCAACCATCCATCCATCCTGGCGCTCCTTGTTGCCCGCCGCCGCTGCCGCTGCCCGGAGCGCGCTTGCAGCGCCCGCCACTCCATCCATCCATCCATCCATCCATCCATCCATCCATCCATCCATCCATCCATCCATCCAGGAGCCCCCTTCGCCCTCCCCGCAGTGGGCACGCTGAGCCCGCCTGCCCTCTCGCCTGCCCTCTCGCCCGCCCCTCGGCTCTCCTCCTCTTCCAGCCTCGCGCCGAGGGAAGAGCAGCCGGTGGCGGAGGCGGCAGCGGTGGCATCCATCCATCCATCCATCCAGGCGTTGCGGCGCTGGCGGCTTCGCCCTGGGGCTCTGCTGCCGCTTTTCCCCACTTTGCCGCAACTTTGCCCCGCAGAGCCGCGGCCGCCGCTGTCTGAAAGAGGAGGAGAGCCAAGGGGTGGACAAGAGGGCGGGCGGGCTCAGCGTGCCCACCGCCGGGAGGGCGAAGGGGGCTCCTCGCTCGCTCTTCCCCCCGTGGCTGGGAGGGAACTCAGAGAGTGGGGAGAGTGGGCAGGGAAAGTTCCCTGCCTGGGGACTTTCCTTTTGAAAGTTCAAAAGTTCAGAACTGCGCAAAAGTGAAACTGTTATTTATCGACATAGCTACAGTGTATCTTTGGAGGTAGTGGCTGGATTCTTTCAATGAAATCACTCTTTGAAGGGAATCCTAAACATGACGTGCCTACAATACGGAGAGCCCATTGGTTACAGTGCGATTGGGGGCGGGACAGCCTTAAGACGGAATCTCATCCCGGAACGATACTGTCCACACAGTAAAAAATTAAACACATATCAAGGGCATGTTCCGGAGTGAGACCTGTTGAGATCAGGATTTATTTCAAATCGGGATAACGTCGTTTAACACGGAAATACCGTATTAAGCCGAAGTGCCGTCTAAACTGCCCGAACTCAAAACGTTTTGAATTCGAGATAACGACGTCGTGGAGATGCGGCCTATTTGTACAAATGTCCGATTTATATTTGAAGATATGAATGTTGACAACATTCATATGTGTCCATACACATTTGTATGTATCCTGTTTTTATCCTGTATGCATCCCGGTTTTGTCTTATACTGTACGTATCTGTACAAATGCATATGGATACAAATAAGATGCGTTCGGATACATATTGTGGAGACCGCTAGGACCCCTCAACCCCAAAATTAAGTTATTTTGGTTTAAAATGCAAAGTGTGGCGAAAACGCGTTGTCTACACTGTTAAGTGTCGCCAAAGTGTATTTTTAACAAGGGTAAGTAGCCTGAGGGAGGGGCTAGTTGAGCACTCCTAGGGGAGGAGTGAAATAGAATGCTGGAGGAGCTCAGCCAATCAGGGCGAAGCTAGCCAGCCAGGCCCATATAAAATGGAGCCTGAGGGGATAATCTGGGTTCTCTGCCTTTGGTCGTTAAACCTGGAGGGTGTTTAACTAGGGGAGAAACGGGCTCTAAGCTGTCCTGAGGGAAGCTGGGGAATAGAGTCCTGAGTTAACAGTGAATTACAGTGTTTAGAAAGTAAAAGAACTGAAGTGGTTATAAGTTATTTATGCTGTTGGCATTGATCTGAAAAGGATTGAAGTCTTTAGGCTTAGTGAGGAAGCTAAAGACCTAACTGTTGATATTTAAAGTAACAAAGTGCAACTTTAAGAAGAAACTTGAATTGTAAACAATAAACTTGTTTTCCGGTTATTTTAAAGAAGCTTCGTGTTCTCTGTTTTCAAAGTGAGCCAAGACAGGCTGAATCCTAAACAGATACTGTAACCCACTGCTGGCTAGGCAGAGTGGGGGAAGGGCTGTCTGCTGCAGCACAAGAAGGAGGCAACATTATTATCAAGCCAAAGAGTAGGGAAAAGTAAATGGAAGGTGTGCCTCTTGGAAGGGAATTAACAGAGTCTTAATATAAAAAGTAAAATACACGCTACTATACTACCAAGTCAGGATATATATTCAAATCCCTACGTTGGTTGAGAGACGGTCTTTACATTTTGGTGGCAGCGATGGTGGGATTCGAGTAATCCAGTATTTGGAAGAACTTCATGAAGTAAAAGTTGATGAATTTTGACTTTTAAAGTCAATTAAAGTCAATATCCTGAGGTAAAACACCTAGGGTAAGGTAGGGATATTGATTTGAAAACAGCAGGTGGTCGTTGCGAGGTATAAGACTTTGGGTAATTGGTAGCAACACCACTGGACATTGCTGGTAGAAGCCATACTTGATTATATTGTTAAAAGAAGCAGCCACGATAGGTGTTTCGAGGTAACAGTTTAAAGGTATATGTAGAAACACCTAATCTAGACTGCTGACCCGTGTACAACGCAATACACAAAAGGAAAGGGCAGATTTGTGAGGTAAACAAAGAGGGTAAAGTAGCAAATCTGCTGGAAGATTACAAGTAAACAAATAAATACATTAAAGGAACATGGAAACCAGGTCTAAAAGAGTGATATCTGCTCAGAAGCAGGCAGAAATATTGAGAATTAGGCTTGCCCATGAAAAAGAGATGAAAGAGATTGAACTAGCAATTAGAAAGATTAAAATTGAATCTGAGTTTCAAAGGCTTAAACATGAAGAACGAATGTCTCAGTTACAAAGGGAAATCGATCAAACCAGATCAGGTAACTCAGTCAAAGTTCCAACGGTCCCACAAAATAACCGCTACTCTGAGTTAGGCCATGAAAAGGCATTACTAGAGCGGGACAGTTGGAGAGCAGCACAAGATTCTAATTTGGTTACCATGGAAACACTCCCTGCCAGTAACCGCCTAACAGTCATGGGTGAGCAAGGAGGCAAAGAGCAGCTTGCTAGTGAGGAAAGGCAAAGAAATACCTTTCGATTCCAGTCAAAGGAATCCGGTTACACTAATTTCACTAGTGAGGACTGGCCACTTGAAGTGGTCAAAGTTAAAAAAGGTACTGATACAGTGACCCACAATGTAGGCAGTGATATTGAGACTGAAGCCATAAGTGCTCACAATGCAGTGCCCAAAGAAGGGAATGCCCAGGTGGAAACAGGAGATGAACTGGGCAATAATGTTGATGCAAACAAGCAAAGAGCTCAAAGTGTGATGCTCCAAGAAAAGGAACAAACTTTGTGTCTGGAGGTAGCTTATGACTTAGAGCAAACCTGGGAACTTGGAGATGAAGTAGAATCCATATTCCAAGATAGTATTGAGAAAGATGTTACAACTGAGAAAAGACTTTTAACTCAGGGCACTGCTGTTTGCGAGGATAGCAGCAATGAACTTTTGGAGGGAGCAGTAACCAGAGTTCTCCCAGTAGGTACAGACAAGATACAGAGTAATCCATTGTCTGGACATAAGCAAGTTGCCTTAATGACTTCTAAGGAGCTTGAACTTTGTGACAAGGTTGTAAAATCAGAAGTGGTGCTTCCTGAAGGTGACCTTTGTAGTGACAGTAGTCCACCAGACTCTATTGATGAGGTCAGTGTAGAGGTTGGACAGAGTGACACTCAAGGTGCTGAAAAACAGTTGCCAACCAATGGGGAGAAAAGTGAAGCTGAAGATTCCAAGGAAAGCACAGTTATAGCAGTGGGAGAAGAAAAGATATTCCCAGAAAAAGTAAATAAAAGCCATGCTGATGCAGAAAGAAAAGTAGTGGAAATGCAAACTGATGGCAACAAGTATCCAGAGCTTTCAATAAGTCCATTAGCTACTGAAAACATAAGCAAGGAAGTTGAGGCAGACTTGGAAAAGAGCATTGACCCGAACTCTTTGAAAGGTTTGGAACGTTCTGAAATAATCGAGACTGATTCGCGAGCAAAGGCTCCACAGACAACAGAAATAAGCATTGAAGAAGTTGCCATTGAAAAGCAGACAGAACAAGCTAAGAAATTAGAGCTGGTTCTGGAACAGACAGAGGCCAAATATAGTGAAGACCAGCTAAAAGATAAAGGACTGAGCCATGAACTGAAGCTGGCTGAGCTTGGCTGTGAGGATGCAGCAATGGCTAAACCTAATGAACTGTTTGCATGTCCAGAAAGAATCAAGAAGCATGGAGAGACCTTCAACCAAAGAAGCAATGAGCAGCTTATGCATAGAATACTACTTGTGAGAAAGAAGCTTTGTGAGCTTGGAGCTGCAGGAAGGTGTGCCAAGCAAGGATCACCAGCAGATGACCAGAGTCAGCAAATGCGGGAGGAGTCAACCCACATGGAGCCAGGGGTGATCCAGGACTGTCCAGAAGCAGCACCAGGCTGAACTGGAGACAAACATGCAGCAGGACTGACCAGCAGACTGATGACAGCAGAAAATGCTGAAAGTGACTTTTTGATTGACTAAGGGGGCAGAAGGGGAACGTAATTGATTGAGTTTGTTGAAGTTGATGTATAGTAGTTTAAAAATAAATAAATAAAAATATTTATTTTTATTTATTTATTTTCCCCCGCGATTATAGGAGTTGTGGAGACCGCTAGGACCCCTCAACCCCAAAATTAAGTTATTTTGGTTTAAAATGCAAAGTGTGGCGAAAACGCGTTGTCTACACTGTTAAGTGTCGCCAAAGTGTATTTTTAACAAGGGTAAGTAGCCTGAGGGAGGGGCTAGTTGAGCACTCCTAGGGGAGGAGTGAAATAGAATGCTGGAGGAGCTCAGCCAATCAGGGCGAAGCTAGCCAGCCAGGCCCATATAAAATGGAGCCTGAGGGGATAATCTGGGTTCTCTGCCTTTGGTCGTTAAACCTGGAGGGTGTTTAACTAGGGGAGAAACGGGCTCTAAGCTGTCCTGAGGGAAGCTGGGGAATAGAGTCCTGAGTTAACAGTGAATTACAGTGTTTAGAAAGTAAAAGAACTGAAGTGGTTATAAGTTATTTATGCTGTTGGCATTGATCTGAAAAGGATTGAAGTCTTTAGGCTTAGTGAGGAAGCTAAAGACCTAACTGTTGATATTTAAAGTAACAAAGTGCAACTTTAAGAAGAAACTTGAATTGTAAACAATAAACTTGTTTTCCGGTTATTTTAAAGAAGCTTCGTGTTCTCTGTTTTCAAAGTGAGCCAAGACAGGCTGAATCCTAAACAGATACTGTAACCCACTGCTGGCTAGGCAGAGTGGGGGAAGGGCTGTCTGCTGCAGCACAAGAAGGAGGCAACATTATTATCAAGCCAAAGAGTAGGGAAAAGTAAATGGAAGGTGTGCCTCTTGGAAGGGAATTAACAGAGTCTTAATATAAAAAGTAAAATACACGCTACTATACTACCAAGTCAGGATATATATACAAATCTCTACCTTGATTGAGAGGCGGCCTTTACATTTTGGTGGCAGCGGTGGGATAAATAGCGGTGACCCACTGACCACCAGGAAAGTGAAATAGAAACGTGGGGATATAAGTATTTGAGATTTGAGATTTTTTTTCCTTGGTCTTCACACATATGTAATGCATACTTATCCGCACGCATACTAATGTCTGAATAATTTGTACAAATGATTCAAAAGATCTGAAATTTGTTCAAATGTTTAAATTTAAATTTATAGACATTCGATTCAAATTCGAATGTCCAAATTTGAACGAATTCGATCAAATTTCAAATGTTTTGAATATTCGTGTACATCACTACTAGGGGACTCAAGGTCATTGAGGTCTGAACCTGGAACTTCCTGTGAGAATTGGATGAGAAGTACTGCATTATTTGTGATCCGTTATCAATGAAGGCTTTCTACAGTGGCTAAGCTGCCTGTCCCTGTGCTCTGGGTCTGCCTTGAAAGTGATTACAGCAAAAAGAAAACATTCACCATTTTGAGCCCAAATTAATAATTGAATCACTCAGCTAGTACCTAGCTTTAAATATTGAGAGTCCAAGGTTTAAAGTCATCACCAATCAGTTTTTAAAATCCTGTAAATATTTGGCTTTCAAATGTCATATCTGTTGGATAATCATTTTCTTGCACTGGACATAGCCACAGCTGAAGTGTAATTGAGGGCTTCTAAATGAACAAGAGGACTCTTCTTTGTTGTATAATAATAATTTTAGGGATCAGTGGCCTCTTTTTAAAATAAATTACCTAGTGAAGCAGTTAACCAATACAATAATCCCTTATGAACAACCAGGTAATCTCAAAAGGTGTTATACAAGGAATTGCCATCTGTGGAAAACTCTGAGATAGAAGAACCATGGAGGGCCAACCTACCAATGTAAGTCAATGGTTCTGTAGAGGGAAGGCCCAGACTTTCAATAAATCAACATCACAGTGGAGGAAAGATCCAGTCTACAGTTGTGCTGAAGAGGGAAGGCCAGGTCTTTATTGACTGATTCCCAGTTCACACTGCATGTGGATACCTTTATGCAATTTTCTTGGCACAGATTCACAACTGGGTTCCCATTGTCTGTTTTTTGGAAGAGGCTGGGGATTGAACCTCCAACCTTGGCTTTCCAGCCATTTTGCTCTACCACCAAGCTACAACCACTCCCAAGGCCACGTCTAGCAGAAGGCCCAGTCCTGTTCCTGAATGTTTCCAAGACTGCATTAAACCAAGTCACATTAAACCAACTGTGTGAAATCAAAACCATGTCAAAACAAAACCAGGTTATATAAGCGGCAACTTTCTCTTGTGTTTAAATTTAAAAAGAGCTACTTCACAGGTAAAGTGGGAGAAAACAGGATCATGTACATAATAGATTTGAGGGGGGAAAACTGAAGGGTCCCACCATCAATTGGATAAGCCATTTTTGTGACTTTGCTGAACATTATCACATTTCCTCCCGTTTATTTTAAGACACCAGTATCTTTATTTAGAGACTTCCTTAATTTTTTGTTCTCCTTGGACCACCCTGCGAGCCCTTTGTCTCAGAGTGCTGGAAGGTTTTGAAGGCCTTGTATTTTGTGTGTGGAGGAGTTTTCAATCAATCATGCTATCAAACTTACGTTGTTACATTCCCTGAGGTCGTCATACTGTGAGATCAGTAATTATTGGGAACAGAAGAGAGACAGTTTCCCCCCCTCCCTCTAGTTTAAGTGCCAACATTCCTAAAGCTAACACTATATGGGAGAGGAATGATTTGTGTCGGAATATGGTTGCATTCTTCAGATTAAACTTACTTTATTAAAAAAAGAAAAGAAAAAAGACAACAACGTAAAATTTTCCAATGACTGTTTATCATGAATTGCGTCAGCTTTCGTTTAAACTGCTATTATTCCTTCTTAATGTTTCTTGGTGCCTGCATAATTTACAGCGTTGGCAGCTGTGGGGCTATGAAATAACCATTCATAGACCCATACAATAGGAAAGAACATGGTGTGGTGTTTCTCCCCCTCCCTGTGAATTATTATGGGTTGCTTTAATTTTTTTTCTCTCTCTCTCTTTAAAAACAAACTGGCATAAAATGTTGAGGTATTTATGGCTAAATCTACTTTTACATGGCTCTATTTTGCTTCTGGCTAGTTCTTAACTAAAGCAGTCATTTGTGGTTATTATGATTTGGGAGATATTATGTCAGAACTGGTTTAAGAGTATTATTATCTATCACATGACATGCAGTACATGTTAGCACTTGAGGCTTTCCTCCAATGAAAACCAATGTAATTTTAGCTAATGCTCTTTTAGGAATAGTCCCATTTGTAAGCTTACCTGAATTCACTGAAAGCTGCATTTTGTTCCTTCCAGAGAACATTTGATTATTATCAACTGGAGTAAAGCTGGAAGTTCTAGTGTTATTTGTCATTGCTTTTAGTCCAGATGGAGTAATGAACCCAAATCTGCATACGTATTAATAGAGAGGTCTTTGAATCCTGGTTGCTTGTTTTGGGATCCTGTAAAAGCCCGAACAGTATGCTTGTAGGATTTAACTGGAAGTCTTGAAGGCCCTTTTTTCCCTTTAAAAGCTGCATTTTCCCAAGTGGAGACCTAGGCTCAGTTAAAGATTCTTACAAGGCAGTAGCCCTTAAGGAGGGCACATACAAATACAAATACAATACAAATCAATAGTGCAGCCATAGAGGATTGTGGGCTAGAGAAAGTACCCAAAATCAGAGAAGAAACATCCCCTTAATTGGTTGATCAGCAAACTGAACTGGGTGTAGCTTATCACATAGGAGGGAGACCTGAAGTTGTGGGGAGTATCCAGTTCTGATTCCACAACCACCATGGACCAACTCATTTGTAATATTAGATGTGTTTTTAACATTATTAATATTAGATATTAATATTATTAATATTAGATGTAATATTAGATGTGTTTTTAACATTATTAACATTTATTTTTTGAGGGTATTTTGTTTCTCTTGAAATGTCTACTACACATGTGATTTTTTTTAAGGAGAAAAAAGTGTGCAGTAGTGTTTATTGGATTGAAAGTCACATTGTTATTAGTATTATTTTCATCATCTATGAAAATAATCTTTAGTCAAGTTTGGATAATGTGAAAGTTTAAATATTACTCACTAGGTATGGAAGTAATTAGTTCAAAAGGCAGATGTTTAATCCTTTTTTTCTTTAAAAATATCTTTTCACTACTTGATTAAAACAGCTAAACTTTCCTATTTTAGTATCCATATGCATGTGCACTCTAAGCAGCATGCACTGATCTGTTCATTAATTTATTTGCCAGTCATGCTGATAGTTTCTGTATGGACAGCCAAATTGTTTAACAGTGGCCTGTCATTAACTTCTGGAAGTAATACAAATATTTAGGATTCTTTTAAGAAATGAGGAAAGTTGCTGGGAATTGACACATACTTCTTCCTGACCTCTGACCTCTTACATCTTTCTTGATTTGAAGTGCCCGTCATCTCTCTACTTATGCTGATGTCAGGTCACCGGGTGCAGCCACAAAATATTATCTGTGTTACTGAAAGACCCAGGCTGTAGGGAGAAGATCTCAGTATTGCACTGTCTACTGGGAGCTCAGTGGTAGATCAAACCTCTTGGAAAGCATAGGGTTGCTGGTTCAATCCCCAGCCTCTTCCCAGAAGCAGGCAATGGCAAACCATTTTTGTAACTTTGCCAAGAAAATTGCATAAAGATGCTCATGCAGTCAGTCAGGCGTCGGCCACCACTGCCGGCCTCCTCCTCCTCCTCCTCCTCCAATCCTTGGCTGCCAGCAACCAACGAGGCCTTAGCAAAGCCCTGTCCTCGGCTGCCTTCCTTCATTCCTTTTCCCTCCTTGCTTCTCCCCCCACTCCATTCCATGCCTGCCTGCCTTTCGACACCGCATCCAAGGGGCAGCCTCCCTTCCCCACACACCCTGCTCGCTCACTCGCTCTGGCTGCCAGCTCCCTTCCTTCACTCTCCTTCTCCGGCACTAAAATCCAGACTGGATTGGAGAAGTCCTGTTTCACCAGGTTTCCCCCCTCCTGGATTTCTGCAGGAGTTTCTGCAGAAAATCCTGAGGGAAAGAAGTAGCATGGGAACGGGGTCTCCCAGCTTCGGACTACTGGCCAATTTATTGGGAACCCTAGATGCAGAGTCCAAATCAAGTTCAGATTTTAGTCCCTATGGGAACGCAGCCTTAGATGCTAATAAGCAGGATTGAACTGACCTCTTTCTTGCCATCTTGTTCTATGCAGGGCACCCATGGATTTTTTTTTTCCTCACAGAATGTTGAACAATCAGTGTAGCAGTTCACAGTGCATCATGTTCATTTTGAGCCATAGCTATTGTGGGTGAGACAATCAACTTGCTTTGCCAGGTGATTAAGTGATCCTTTTCTGTACCAGTATGTGGCTGTAGTGCAAGACAGTTGTGCCACAAGGAGCTAGTAAAAACAAGAGCTTAATATGGCATCTTCAAGATGAATGGATGGATTCCCCTCTCCACTTTATTTATTGGTTATATTTTTATCCTACCCTGTACCCAAAGGTCTCAGGATGGGTTAGAATAAAATCATGGTAAAAGCAGATAACATTTGTATCCTGTCTTCCACCTGGAGGTCCCAGGAACGGTTACAGTATATGATAAAACAAATACTAAAACATATTTAAAATATAACCCATTCAGCCTCTCTCACTCCCTCTCTTCGCCCCTCCCTCTCACCCTGGCAGGACTATTTAAGAATCAAAGGCACTGTTATTATTTTTATTATGCTCATTTTATATTTTGTTTTGTTGTGGTAACCCCATTGAGACCTTCGTGTATAGGGTGGAATAAAAATGAAAAGTAAATAAGCAAATAAGTTTATTCTGCAGTTGCCTAAAATAGTTGTGGAACATGACTAAAATCTGGAAAATTCTGCTACAGTGCTTCATCTTAAATAATGAACAGCAAAACATTTTATGGCTACAGTGCCTGTTCCCGTAGCTTCAAATACTAAGCATATTTTCCAATGCATAATTCTCTAAAGCAAGAAAGGAAGCACATACATACAGGGTGTGCCAGAAAGTTGAACAAAGAACAAGAAACACATTTGGTGGCTCATGCAAACATTGCTTAATTTTTCTCAACATGCAATTAGTAATTTATTTTTTGCCAAAATAATTTGCATGTCCCTTTTTTAATCCTTATCTTTGCCATAAAAATGATCAAAGCTTTGATTTGTCTCTTTCAGATTAACATTTAACTCTTTGCTGCTAGCAAGTTTCTTAATCAGTCACTACTTGTCAGGAAAGGATAGTCTGCTTGGGCAAGGGAGTAAAAAAAAATATATCCCGGTACCAGCAAAAATGGTGAGAGGGGACAGATTTGTTACACAAGAATGTATATGTATAAATCTGCATGTTTTGTGTATTCTTTTAGATCAAACCCAACATGATTATTACTTGCAAGTATTTATACAGACCCTGTAGAATTTTTTTTTTGAAAAAGAAGACACATGACTGAATGGCTTAGAAATGAGTCATTTCTTTCTTCTGTTTTAATTAAAGGCATTCCACAATCTATCGTGAGTGAAAAGAGAACCTTGTATTATAGAGAATGTAGCAAAACCTTGTAGGTTAATGAATAATGAATAGCTGTTTTCTCTCCTCCATGCAGGCGCTGTTGTTGTTTTAGCATTGTGTGAGAATTGTTATAGATTTTATTGTAACCCGCCCTGAGATCTTAGGGTACACCACGGGGATATAAAATTAGCAATGTCCACAAATGTTTTTTTTAAAAAAAATTGATTTATATTGAATCAAATGCAAGAAAATTTGTATTCATTCAAATAGATCCCCTTTGAATATAGTAGGATTCAAATTCGATACAAATGTTCAATCCCATACGAATGCATACGAATCCTGTACATATCCCATATGAAGTTTCATACGAATGTATCGAAACATACAGTACTGTTCGCATTTGAATATCAATCTTTAAATGTGCCAACATTCGAGTCGAATTGTTATGTCCGAATCTGTGCAAATTTCAAATGTTATGGATATTCATGCACATTTCTATAATAAATTAATAAATAATATCACAGAGCAATATCAATAAAGGATGTAGTTGCTTGTGAAAGGTGTTAAATCATTTCCACTCTTACTATGGGACAGAGGACCCCCAAAATCAAATGTTCTACAGTAATTTGGAGGAGGAGAGTCTTCAGATGGATTTTTTGCCCTTGTTTTGTTCCAGTGGAAGACAGGAGGGATGTGAAGTTGAGCCAAGGGACCACAGCTCGCCTTTCTCCCCTGCCCCCAGTTGCTCTGCTCTCCTTGATTGGGTGTGGCAGCATAGCGGCAGGTGCACAGTTATGTACTGAGGGCCAGTTACCACAGAAGCACCCAGGTGGGCACCCGGTTGCCGTGGCTGTTGCCACTGCAATTTGCAATTTAGCCTGCCCAGGCCAGGCCATCCTCATTTCAAGTGCTGTTGATCTGATTGCGGGACTGCACCAACACTTGGTGTGGTTGGCTCCCTCTGTGTTTCATTTTAACGCCATGGAATAAGTGGAAACGAGTCCTGGGTTTCTTTGCTGATGTTTATTTATACGCTGTGCAAGTGAAGAGGCAGAAGAGTTCTAGGCTGTTTGAAAGTGCTGCTGCTTCTGATGCTATCTTCTGCTTGACTTTGCACTGTGGTAAACAAGGGCCAGTTTGCATTTGGCCATATTCTGGAATAGGAGTCTGTTGTCCACATGCTAATACAGACTCTGGCAGGCCTCACTGGGAGTCTGCTGTAGCCTGCACTAGCATGTGAACAGCAGGCTCCTACTCCAGGACATATTGCAGAATAACAGCCCAGGTTTGGTAGGATTTTGTGTAGTTTCAGAAACTTCTAAGTCTATTGGATCAGAGGCAACAGCAAAACAAATAATATATCCTACACCATAGAAAGTGGAGCCTCTGTTAAAACACTTCCAGTTTTCTTAAAATTCTTGTCTGCCCTCAAGCCTTTTGAGTCCTGGAGGTGAGTTGCAAAGCAAACTCGTTCTGAATCTAATTGAACATTGTGGATAGTTAAATATAGTTATTTAAAATAGCTTTGCACTACAGATGTTACGCCATTTTAGAACTTTAGACTAAATAATGTCAGCTTTTGTTTGCTTTCTTAGTATGTTATTCATTTATTGGGAAATCTAAAATGTAAAACATCTGGGAAAGGGCTTCATGCTAGCAAAGTAATCTTTGAAATGTGTATGTTTCAGACTTTCTCCTTAATGATGCTTTAAAAAGAGGGAATGGGCTAGTGTGTAACAGTTTGTTATGCTCTTTAAATGTCCTCAAGCTAGCATAAGAAGATGGAACATGAACTTGGAAAAGATGGTGATTTAGGATATCCTAGACAAGTTTATGAAAATCTTTATTCAGTAGTTGTTTGAGTTAAAGAATCTGTGCCTTTTGTCTTTCAAAGCGTTCTGTGTAGCCTCTGTATTGTTAAAACTGAACAAACATGTTCCTTCCTGTTAACCTGTTTGTGTCATAACTAAAGGGTTAATGTATCTTAGACCATCAATGCATGGGTTAGAGCTGTACAAACTTAATCATGTAGAAATAATTAACTTCCATTGGAAGTGCTAGGATTCTACCGTTTTAATAGCTTCTCAGTTCAGCTCAACAATTAGTCTATACATTTTATGGCAGGGCCTTTAAGGAACTGGCTCACTCAGCAGAAATTGGGATAATTGGGAAATGATGCAACACAGTGACAAATGGGAGGAAGAAAATTGATAACAAACAGTTGATTTAATCTTCTTTTTTATTGTTCCAGATCAGTAATGTTATCCAAAGCTTTACATTTCATTTGCTAATTTCCTGCACAGATTTACTTGAAAGAGGCATCTATTGAATTCATTAGGATTTCAGCTTCAGAGTAAACATGCTTAGGAGACGGCTGGAAGTGAGAATTTGCAAACTTGTAATTATTTTTAGCTGTGGTAAATAACTACATTTTATTTCTGGAATAGTGGAGGATTATATTCTTTGATTGAAACTTGGGTTCTTCTTAATTATGGCAAATGATTTCAGACCTGTGAGTCTGTCACAGGGGATTTGGATAAACTGTAGAAGAGCCAATGTTTCTTTGATGCAGTTTGCTTTGGTTGGTATTTTATACATACACGGCAAGAAATATACTGCTGGGCACCCAGAAATTTTGACTAGGTTGTATTAAAATCAGTGAGGTAGTAGTTTCTGGGTACCCTTTCTGGGCATCTCTAGTGGAAAGCAGATAGACCACATTCCCTGTTCAACCAAGGGCTCCAAGGCTAATGAGCCCAGTTCAGTTGTCCCAGAATAAGGCTGTCTGCACTTTGATGCCATGTTCCAGAATAGTCCCTATGATGCCCTCCTGCACCAGTCTAAAGCTCATGTGAACTTCAGAAGCTGCTGTGAGGGCTCCAATGGCCAGCAACAAAGGTTCCTGACATTGGAGCCTAAGGGGGACTAATTTTGACAGCACAATTTGGTGTGCTACCACAATGGACCTCCATGTTAAACTGGAACAAGGAGCCATGAACCTTTCTGCAGGTCTCCTTGTTCCATAAAAACATAAGAGGAGTCCTGCTGGATCAGGCCACAGCCCATCCTGTCACACACAGTGGCTCATGGGCATCTCAAGCAGAGACAAGGGCAAACCTTCTCCTGCTCTCAAATTCCAGCAAATGGCCTTAGAGACAACTTCTAGCAACTTCTAGACTGCTGGTATATCTTTTTAAAAAGGTTTACCAGTATGTGGTCTAGGTAGACTGGGCTGCACTCTGTCCAGTGCAGACAGAATGGTTTAGCAGGGAGTGTGACCTTCTTTTATGTTGGTTCAGTGGGCAGAAAAGAAGCATCTGGACCCCCTTCCGGACTGGTTTAAGGGTAGACCTGGAAAGGCCCTTTTAAGAGGTTTAATCATGAGTAAACAGGCCCAAGGAGGTATGCAGAAGGGCACACATCTCAAGTGATACCCTTTTTGGCAGTACACCAAATAGCATCACTGAAATGGGTTTCCCCTGACAAAATGAAGGCTCTGGAACCATGCAGGGGCTTTTTCAGAACAGGCCGTCCAAGTACAGATAGCCTTGTTCTAGGACAGCTGGATTACTCCAGCTGGGAACTGTTCCAGTAGAAACAGGTTTTGCTGGCGTGGTTCAGCCCCAGTAAGTGCATAAAAGCCCTTCAGCTGACTGGAAAACAGAGGTTCACAGATTTTAGCTACAGCATACCCCTGGAAGAAGATATGGCAGTCATCTTACAAACATATTATTGCAGGCCATTCAGGCCACAGTTTCCAGGACTGTAGAATTTTCCTTATATTATGGTGGAGCCCATGGAAGATACAATTTTGTAGGATTGTAAAGTAGCACTCTGAAAAGCCAGAAACAACAGTTTAACCCTAACCCCTTCAAAACAAGCCCGCTGTCTGGTGTTGGGAGGGGGAGGAGGGCTGTGCTGAGTAAGTGGATGTGTACCAGCTGTGCTTTAACAATTTGCAAGAAGTGAAATATACTGAGCTTAAATGATTGGTAGAAGAGTTGGTAGACATTATCCAAATCAAAGGACATTATAATGAAGCTGGTGCCACCTTAATGAAAACATGATCCAAGACAAGGCAAGGTGGAAGCACTTGGCAGTACTTATCAGGTCAAACAGTGGGGAAGGTACCTTAAATGATCTCAAGGCTTTGGTCCAGATGAGACCCCCTGAGGCTCCATGTGTGTGGAGGGCAAGGGCACCACAAAAAGCTTTTCACCCACTTTCTATGCTTACTGTATGTTTTTCCATAGCTCTCCCACAGTGGCTCCAGCAACTAGCAGGCATTTTTACTGCTGATGTGGTTTCTGCCACAGCATTAGTTGGCAGTATGATTAACTTGTCATGGAAACCTGTGGAATATGGCACTTTTTAAATCATGTGGCTTCAGCTGTCTACTATAGCATAGTCAGGGATGCTTGACTGATGATTGAGCAGGGGGCATTGTGCCAGAAATGTGCTGTGCTGCAAATGAGGGACATAAGGTGCTGTTCCTCTTCAGGGAAAGGCCTTTGGGCTGTGCAAGCTATTGATCTAATTTTAATTTGGTACCTATTTTAAATTCATTTAGATTGTAGACATAAGATGCCTCCAGATGAGGGGAAAAACCTGTGATTTTCCTGGGACTATATTAGGAATGTCAGATGTCATGGCAGCATCCCCAGTAAAGTCCCAGGTTAGTGAGTCAATAATATCACTATTACAGGAAATCTGCCAATGATAGCAATGTTTACTTACGTTTCTGCCTACCTATCTCATTGGCTGCCTCCAGGCATCAGTTATTGATTCTGCAGTTTATCTGGGACTATCACACATTGGCTATGCATTAGATCAATACTCTAGCTTTTAGCATATCCATAGCTACAACGGTTAATTTTACCAGTTAATAACCCTGTAAAGTTTATATCCCGGAACTATTCTGGGAATACCATGATCATGCCTGGCAAATCGGGTACAATTACAAAGTAATTACAGGTTTTTGATCATGTCTGGCCATTATTACCTTCCTTGGTTGAGGTACAAGAAGTCAGCTAAACATGTGAAAACAATAAAAGAAAGTGGGTGGCCTCTTGTCTGGTATCTAGGTAGCTACATGAGAAATGATAAAAAGATGGGCAAGGAGACATGGAGGTAAGGCTGAGATTGCTTCAAGTGTCTGGTAAAGAGCAGCAAGAGACAATTGTGGGACCTCTTAAAGATCCCACCTTCTGGAGGAACCATAGAAGCATTTTAAAAGTAGCTTCCATGTATGTGTGTCACATTTATGTATATATGCAGCTTTACATCTGTGTGTTAGGGTGAAGTAATAAGTAATAATGAGGTGTGTGCACAACACATTTATTGAGCTAAATACGTTTCATAGAAAAATAATTCTTGGGAATACTACACAATATGCAACAGAACTGCCAACACTTTTTTATGACACTTTCATTTATTTATTTAAAATGTTTCTATCCCGCCCCATATCCTAAGATCTCTGGGCAACTTACAATAAAAGACCCATATCAAAACAAGACATTAAATACATACCCCGTTAAAACAATATTAAGCAGCATAATTAGTTAAAATCTAAAATTAAAATTAAAATAGTGCCTGAGTGAATTAATGTCCAAAGGCTTTAATAGAGCCAGGTCTTTTTTTACATTTTTTTTTCAATTTTATAAAATTGAATAAACTATTGAAAGAGACAAATTGTCATTTTTCATATTTGAATTATTAGACAGAAGTGAAAAATTCAAAGCCACTTGCATAGTCGATATGAATGCCATTTATGTGAACATGAAATAAAAATAATCGATAGCCTTACTTGACATGATTGAAAGCAAGAGGTTGGGTTTTTCACATCTAAATGTCTCTATAACGAGTTCTATTCACATAATCTGCACTTTACTTTTTTACTATATTCATAATGTACAGGTATACGTAATGGATGCTGCATACCAAGGTGTACATGGGTCAGTTTCATTTTGAATCCATGAATGAGGCATAAGTTTGTGACTTAAGAATGGCAGCTTGCCTCTCCATACCACACAAGATGTTAAAACAAATAATCTGAACCTGATAAAATCATGGTGAATATCAGACTTTGACTGATTCCCTACATGAAAGAGAGTGCTTCCTGTGCCATAAACAGGAGTTAGGGGAATCACTGGAAAAACATCCATCAACTTACACTGGACTGACCAACCTGCCTAAAATTGTATTGACTTAAATTGGGTGGACCAGCCTGATTTATTTATTTTGTGTCAAAAGCATTGCAAACAAGCCATAAAAGGAACAAACATAATGTATAAATGAGTTTAAAAACAACATTCAGATCAATAAAACATTAAAAATTGGATAAAATAGTACCAATAAAATAAGAAAGAAAAATAAAGATAAAATTAAATAATTTTTGACCAGAAATGAGCAACAGCAACAGCATTATCTGTGGCATTGAGCAGTTCCTCCATTGTACGTGAGACAGGACATTTTGGACAGGAATACAGATGTTGGGTTGTTTTGTTCAGTGCCACATTCACATAAAGTGGACAGGAATCATCCTGTCTGATAATTTACACTGACTTCTGTGTGAAATTGAGCTCTCAGTGCATATCATTGGAAGAAAGCAACCTTCATTCAAAGGGACACAGCCACCTCAGAAGGGATCTAGTACAGGTTTAATGGTGAATTGCACACACACCATTCTTAAAACTTCAGAAAAGCTAAAGCTAAAAATGAACTGAGGCTTGCAAGAGAGACTAAAAACAATAAAAAAGGGTTTTGGGGATATGTCAACAGCAAAAGAAAAGTCAAAGAGGTTTTGGGAAGTCTGCAGGGAGAGAATGGAGAAGTGATCGAAAGTGATCTTGAGAAGGCAGAGATTCTGAACTCCTATTTTGCATCTGTTTTTTCCAAGAGGGATAATGTGCATGCAACAGTCCTTCACTGTACTGATGAAGGACTAGGAGAATCAAGACACAAAATCAACACTGGGAGAGTAAGGGAACGCTTAGCTAACTTAAATGAATTTAAGTCCCCGGGTCCAGATGGATTACATCCTAGGGTACTGAAGGAATTAGCAGAGGTAATTGCTGAACCACTTGCTGTAATCCTGGAGAACAGGAGAAGTCCCAGACAATTGGAGAAGGGCAAACGTTGTTCCTATCTTCAAAAAAGGGAAGAAGGTAGACCCAGGGAACTACAGGCCTGTTAGCCTGACTTCAATACCAGGAAAGATTCTCGAACAAATTATTAAACAACACATATGTCAGCATTTGGATAGGAATTCAATAATTAACAGTAGTCAACATGGGTTTGTATCAAACAAGTCGTGTCAGACTAACTTGATTTCATTTTATGACAAAATCACTGAATGGGTTGATCAAGGAAATGCAGTAGACATAGTATTTCTTGATTTCAGCAAAGCATTTGACAAAGTATCTCATGCGATCCTCATTGAAAAATTGATCAAATATGGGTTTGACAAGGCAACTATAAGGTGGGTTCAAAACTGGCTTAGTAATCGTACTCAAAGAGTGGCTATAAATGGCTGCACATCCAAATGGAAGGAAGTGTCAAGTGGAGTACCACAAGGTTCTGTCCTGGGCCCAGTTATGTTTAATGTTTTTATAAACGATCTGAACGAGGGAGTTGAAGGGAAACTGATCAAATTTGCTGATGACACAAAGCTAGGGGGGATTGCAAACACCAGAGAAGAGAGAGAGAGGATTCAAAAAGATTTAGAGAAACTCGAACAGTGGGCTGCAACTAATAAAATGGTATTTAACAAAGAAAAATGCAAGGTTCTGCACCTGGGCAAGAAAAATGAAAAAAGCACATATACAATGGGAGGAATTCGGCTGAGCAGCAGCACATGTGAAAAAGACTTGGGTGTCCTGGTAGATCATCAACTGAACATGAGTCAACAGTGTGAGGCAGCTGCAAAAAAGGCAAACGCAATCCTGGGGTGTATTAGGAGAAGCATAGAGTCCAGATCACGTGAAGTTATTATCCCCCTCTACTCTAACTTGGTCAGACCTCATTTGGAGTACTGTGTCCAGTTCTGGTCACCCCAGTTTAAAAAAGACACTGACAAGCTGGAGCAGGTTCAAAGGAGAGCTACCAAGATGGTGAACGGTCTGCAAACCATGTCCTATGAGGAACGGCTTAAGGAACTAGGAATGTTTAGTCTACCAAAAAGAAGACTGACAGGAGACATGATAGCTGTCTACAAATACCTCAAGGGTTGTTACAAGGCAGAGGGATCAGCCCTGTTCTCACTCTCTCAAGGAAGGACTAGAAACAATGGGGTGAAACTGCAGGGGAAAAGATTTAGTTTAGATGTTAGGAAAAAATTTCTAACAGTAAGAGTGATCAACCAGTGGAACAGGCTGCCACAGGAGGTGGTTGGTTCCCCATCGATGGAGGTCTTCAAGCAGAGACTGGACAGCCATCTGTCTGAGATGGTTTAGGAGATCCTGCCTTGAGCAGGGGGTTGGACTCGATGACCCAGGAGGTCCCCTCCAACTCTACCATTCTATGATTCTATGATTCTATGAAAACTTGACCTACACAGATGCCAGCTAGGATGCCTGTAGCAGTACTCTCCCATAGTCCAGACATGAGTTGTTTACAAACTGAAGCACGCAGATGTCAGACAACATGTCCACAACAGTGCCTTTTATTTCAAAATAGAAATAGTAAAGTTTACTAGGAAAATATGTTATCTGATGTGAGAGCTTGTCACATACAGTGAATGAATGAATGAATGAATGAATGAATGAATAAACTTTATTGATTAGTCGCTTGACCATATCAAGTAGCAAGTATACAAAGATAAAACCATAGAAGAATAAAATCAGTATAAACAAGAGTAAAATCAGGTCTGTACATATGTTATAGTTACAAATCCTCGTCACCCTTACAAGGCACTCCATTAGTCTCAATGAAAAGTTTCCTGAGCCGGGCTGCCTTAAGCAAGTACAAAGCTACCTTATATGTTGCCTGAGCATTGTCTCCCTGCAAAAGGTAGTTCACTTTTTGCTCTGCATTCCAAAATGTCATATTTTGCAAAAGGGGATCCAGGCATGCTGTTCTTAATTGAGAGTACAAGGGGCAAGTAAACAAAATGTGTAAGAGGTTTTCAACCTCTGTTGCCCCACAGATGCACAGTCTATCTTGATAAGGTATCTGAAGGTATCTACCATACTTCATCATGCAGTCAGTCAATTCAAATCGTGTATAAGTGAATTGTTGTCTCAACGGATAGGGCATCTTATAAACCAGGTATTTTTCAATTCGGAAAATAGATTTCGTACGTGCCAACCATTTTAATGATTTTATGTTGCAGAGGTTTGCAATATCATTTTGGGCACTGATGTCCTTTACTCGCTGCTTAAAGCGTTCTTTTGCTATCAAACTGGTATGCCCTAGTGTTTGCAGGGACAAACCACAGCGAGAAATTTCACTGTGTACTTTATGGACCCATGTATTGGTGTTCTCATTCCTATATTGTTCCTCCAAGCACATTCTTGATAACCTATTTCCCGGCAAAGAGACTAAGCGCATCCAAAAGTTAAATATTTTGATATTAATGGAGCATTGGATAGCTTGAATGCCAAGTTCTGCTCTAACAGCAGGGGCTGGTATGGTATTGTTGATACCTAGCATTCGTCTTAAAAAGCGGGTCTGGATTTGTTCTAACTGAGAGGTGTTTGAGAAACCCCAGATTTCTGCTCCATAGGTCAGCATTGGAATGACTTTTGCTCTGTATGCAGTAATGATGGGGACCAGAGTGCCTGGATGCCTGTAATTAAACAGGTTATATAGAGAATTCAATCCTGCTGAGGCCCTTAGCATGCAATTCTTCAAATGCAAGGACCAGGAGCCGGTCTTTGAAAAATCAACCCCCAGGTAGCGATAAGAACTGACTTGCTCAATGATATCCCCATCCAGATGCCAGTTATGTCTTGTTTTCTTTCTCCCAAACATACAGTGTCTCTGTCTTCTGTGGATATATTCCAATTTATTGATCTACATCCAAGACATTACTGCCTATGGACAGTAGTTGAATACTTGAACTGTCCTGATTCAGACTGTTGCCATACACATGAAAAAAAATCAAGATTGCATTGCAAGGGAGTAACATGATCAAACACGTACACTCCCATGTTGCTTCCAAACAGTGCCAGTGACCTAAAATGACAGTACCTGTGAACATGTAGGATTTCCAGTTCTCTGTGTGCACTGACAAAGGGAGCAGGTGTTTGGTGTGATAATCCACAGGCAGAGGATTGGTGGAGTGGCAATGTGAAACCCTGTCAAGGTTCAAGCCGAAATAATTTATTTCAGTTAGTGAAGAAAGTTTAGTCAAACTCAAACATCCATGATACAAGGTAACTGACTTTGTTGAAAGTGAAATTTAATACACTGTAACTACAGATATACTTTCTTTCCCCGGCAGGGATCAAAGCAGCAACTTTTATCTCTCTTAATTGCAGCAGAACTTTCCCAGCTAATAGCTTTGAGATGTCCAGTGCTCACCTTCTGTCCATCTCCCCCAACATTCCAGATTGCTCAGAGCCAATCCCCCTCCTCCCTGTTGTAAAATGGACTGTTACATGCATTTACATCAATCAGCGTGATTACATGTGGGCTACACGGTGCTAGAATACAGACTGTGTAATATTCTCACAAACCTTATGATAGGTATATTAGGGCCATTGATGAGACTTCCTCCATAGGTGGGCAGGACTGGTTGGCCAGCTGACTAATCCCTACTACAGTTATAGAAAAGAGACAAGAGCAAACCAAAAGCAGAATGGATTACAGCGCATCTGACAGTGGACAGTCAGTAAAGCTGTGATCTTTCTTATGAATATACTGCAAGCCATTCTTAAGACCATCTACAGGAATGGTTACTTCCATTTAAGGGTGTTGTATCAAATGGGTCTCAAGAGGTAGAGATGGCATATCACTCCAGGGCTGTCTTTGCACTAGCAACAGAGAATCCATTAGGAACCTGATAAGTACTTGATTGGTACGGATTTATTAAATACTGTCCACACACAAGACCCCTTAAGGACCCCATTCTGAATGTGCTGTACTCATGAGTACCAGCAAAATCCAGATTTTTGGGGCCCTTAATGGTGTCTTCAAGATGATCTTCCACTGTGAAGACCAGATCAGAGGCCAGGCTTCCACATGCATACTAGGGCAGTGGGATCCAGGGGTGATCTTAGAGGCCATCATTTGGAATGGGGTGGCTCCAGCTCTGCCTGACCATTCACAGCTACATAGACCTGCATGTCCTTTGTAGCTGTCTACAAAGCTGAGCACAAGCTTTGTAGTGGCTATGTAGGCAGCTATGAAGCCATTTCTCTCTGCCACATCCACTATAACCAGACGTGACCCCTGACTGATGGCTACGCAGGCCAATCATGCTGTGCCACAGGTGGACCTTCCTGTTGCTGAGGCCTAATTGGGCCTAATCAGAGACTCGCAGAGTGTCCGCACAGCAACCCTGTTTAGCACCCATTGCCATCGGGTGCTAGACAGCCCTCACCAAGATGCGCATCTTCAGGGACTGGATATCAAAGGTCCTACTCTTCTAAATATGATTAATGGAGGAACATGCAAAATCAGCCAAGTCTCATGATATCATCCATGCATTTATGACCATCTTGACATTTTGTACTCTCTAGTAATTCTCTAGTCAGGAGGTCCACTCTATGGTGCTGGTGCCACCAGTGCAGATCCTCCATTGAGAGCATCACATGTAGGAGTTTTGCCAGTTGTGTGCAAACCATATCTGCTATCAGCAACCACTGGAATGAAGAATGTTGGGGAAGCAGAGGTGGATTTCTCAGGGCATGAATTCTATTGTTTCCTGCGTCATCTTTTTTTCTCCTGGCCTAAACAAGGTCAAAATAATATATTACAAGACCACCACTGGCTCAGGCAGGACACGACTGGTCATGTCCGGCCTGAGCCAGTGGTGGTCTTGTAATATATAGACCACACACCGCAGGTTATAAAAAACTCTATATAGCTATTGTGGCCTCCATGGATGAGGAACTAGCTATGACTCTCTACAAAAGAGGGATAATTGAAAGGAGACAATACCTGGAAAAGTTGCCTATACAAGGTGAAAATTCTTTGTAGATGCATTTAAATGCAGTGTGCCAGGGCTTCTATAATACACCTTTGTGTTTCTTCCAGAAGGTTTTGTTTTGATGGCCATCAGAATTACTGAATTAATGCAATTAATTTTTCCTTTTTCTCTGCCTACTAAAGATATAGAATAGTTGGATAATAAATCAAATGTGTATTGCACACAGAACATCTTTAAAGTTTATTTCTGAAAATATGACTTGTCTGTTAAGTTCACTAAAATGCCTAGAACATTGACAGCGCTATAGAAATAAACTAATAATAATAATAATAATAATAATAATAATCCTCATTATAGACAGAAATGCTCTGTTTTGTTGAGTTGAGTCAAGGCTGGAAAATGTTGCTTGATTATACCATTTTTTTAAAATAAGCTATCTGAAGCATGTTGACTAATACCAGCTGAAAAATCAAGAAGATCAATGTGAATTTTAAATAGCTCTTGGAGATTGTTCACCTACTCTTCTCTTGATTCACCTGGAACTTTTTAATAATACTTTTAATGACAGTGTTAATTAGAAAGTATGTGCTGGCATCTGATGAATACCCCCCAAAAAATTAAAAAGTGCCTTTTCAACTCATGGGAAGAAGTGCAGAACAGGTAAAATAGGTGAATATAGAAACCTTGTAAAGGGGGTAATCCAGCATAGTTTTGATTAAATGTTTGTCACAGTCGATGCTTAGAAATTCACTGTTTGCAGTAGTTTTAACCCTGTATAAAGCCTGCTAGCCAGCGGTCTATTTGCACTTTATTTTGGAATATATCCTGGAATAGGACCATGCTGTCCATTTGCTAGTACAGACTTTAGGGTGTCCCAAGTTAGGCCTGCCAGAGTCTGCATTAGCATGCAGGCCATAGACCCCTATCCCAAGATATACTCCAGAAAAAAAGCCAAGTGCAAAAATCTCTTGCAGAAATCTCAAGAGCTGGAGCAAGAGCTAATTCCACACGCGTATCTGGATAAAGGTCTCTAATTATCTTAACTGGTGGGCAACCATTGCAACTGGTGGGCAACTTTTTTTTTCTTAGAGGAAGGTTATTTTCTATCAGTAGAGATTGAATTTACCTTTGTCCAATTTCTTTTCTTCTCATAATTGATATTTGTTGCCTTGATGTATGTTCTTTACTTGCTACCATGTTGTGGGATTTGCCACAAAAAAGGAATCTACAGGTGCAGGGAACTGCACAAGAAGATGTGTTTAAATCCTCCATTCTGATACACTTCATAAATGTTTTCAGCATTATTTATACTTTCCTTAAAACATCTTTGGATGTCTTCCTGAGCAGGACACTCCAAATGTGCCTCAAATTATCTTCAGTCACAATTCAGCAGTGATTTTTGGAAAGATGTGTCTTTGCTTTTATTCTATCCAATTGCTTGGAATAACAAATTCCTGCATCAGCAACGCACTTATCCTCATTAGGCTGCATCCAACTGATCCTGCAATCATTTGACAGAGCTATCAGAAACATTTAAGGGAAAGACGGTATGAGATTCATGCTGTATATTTGCTAACTCTATGCATCTTATGCCTCATGTTAGCTTTAGTTTTGACAGTGGGAATTCAGTCATTAGAATTATTATCTAGCTTTAGGTCCTGTGGTTGTTTAGTAGATAACATTTGAATGATCCTTGGAAGTCTGTGTTTACTGCCCCTGCAGCTTGTTCAAGATTCAGGGGTGGAGAGGTGAGTGAGAAAAAACAACAAAACAAAACAAGAGACACAAGATCCTCACTTGGAGTTCACATTATTTGGCATCAGCTATGAAGCTATGGTGTCCCTTTGAAGTGATACAAATGAGAATTCTTGCTGGTTCCATTATGGGTTGTGCAGACAGATGTTCCAAATGAGCTGAAATAATAAGTTACAAATATACCTCCTATACTTTTGCTGATACAGAAAATAAAAATAGGGCAACTGCATGTCAGACAACAGTGTATAAAATGACAGGCAGAATAATAAAAAGCAGAAGATTAAGAAGACATGAAATTCTTTGAATGAGTCACTGCTATAACTGAGGCTACTTACAATTTTAGGATTGATGTCTGAGTAATTTGTGATTCATTTCACCCCTTGACACAAACACACGCTGCACCAACTAGGAGAAATGACTGTGATAAAGAAAATGTCCAATTTTAGATATGGCAGTGTCCTCAGCTTTGAAGAATTTCTCTCTGTGTTTTTTAAAAAAGTGCTCAGACAATTAATGTCTTATGCATGTATTCAACAATAGTTGCCTAGCAACCATCAAGTAGCAGGCTGCAGAGGCAAAGAGAGATGGCTGAGCAAAAATGTCAGCTGCCACTGCAGGTGATTCAGCGAAGGCATTAGGATGGCTTCAACAGGTCCTGGATTTTTAAAAAAATGTTACAAATCAAGGGGCTGTGTTTATGAAGATGTTTGTAAAGCAAATAGCTATATATAAGATTATATAGTTGTTAAATTGAACGTATACCCCAATTTTGAGTCAATTCACTCTTCCATTTTCTCACACATAAATTTGCGTGAGTCAGGCTTTTTTAACAAGCTAGGCCCATGCTTGGAGGAGAAAGCCCAGACAGTATAGGAGATGCTGTCAATGGGTAGCTGAGTGTGAAAAGCAAGAGTTCAGATTTAACCATTCATTTACAGTAACCTGGGACTGTTCTTTATATTGGGTACCAACAAGTCATGGCTGACTTCTGGTTGACTTCCATGAGAAACTTCTATGCAGTTTCCTGGCAGAGGCACAGAAGTGCTTTGCCATTGCCTGTTTCTGGGGAGAAGCTGGGAACTGAACCGACAACAGGCAGTTTGCTCTGTCCCTGAGCTACAGTCACACATTTGCTACTACTGTTCTTGCTTTAAACTTGTTAGGGCCAAATTAGCAACTAGACTGTGGGAGGCGGAGTTTCCAAAATCTAGGCCCCTTGAAATAATCTAGATGCCTTCTTAGAGCATTAACTGTTTGTACGTAAAAGGATGTGAGGAGAAAACACTCTGTACATTACTGTACTCCTCCTGCAATGAGTAGGGGTGGACTTAGTTTTTGTGATCCTAAATCCCTGTGCTAAGTTACGCACAAGTCCTTTGTCTTCCAGATGTAGGGCTTTAAACTATAGGACCATGGCCCCAACTTCACTTTAAACCTTCTTCAGTCCATCATCAGGTTTGACTCCTCACATCTTTTCATTTCTGTTTATGAACTTTCCATTCAGGAAAGTCTAAGTTGAGGGCAGAAATTCCACAAATAAAGCAAATAGAAATGAAAAGGTGTGAGCAGTCTGATCTGAACATGGTCTGAAAGAGGTTTAATGTGAAGATGTGACCACAGCCACTGCTTTCTGGATTCACCTTTAAAAATGGAAACTGGCTATAAGGAGGAGGCCGGACTGAAGTTGTCACATAAACTAATAGTCTAGTGTTGCTGTAGTAGCATCCTGGTGAACTGGCACATAGGGCTACAATATCTGGTACATGGGCATCCTTTACCAGTGGTTGCTTTTGGTTGGCACAAGCTCGTGAGTTTTATTTAAGGACATTTGCCATGCCAAATGTGCTTGAGAAGGCCTACCCAAGATAATTCCAAAAACTAAGATATAACTAGAAGTAACTGAAAACTTTTTATATAATTCCCGACTTAGCTTTGCTATTCTTCCTGCTTGTTCCGCTTGCTCAACACAAGTCTTGTTAGCATGTATTAGGGAACCTTCAATCATAGCCCTTACCATTAGTTTACTATTGTTAATCTATAAATGGGAAAATAGCACCCTGTTTTGTCTCACTAGCTAAAAGTTTTGACAGAAGGGCAGGTAGAGGGTAGAGATGAGGTTAAAAGCTGGTTTCCCTACTCATGCATCTGAATTCCCAAAAGTTTACTGAGGCTGCATCCAGGTAGTGCTTGTTTATTCCAAAATATCTATTTTTATTTCAAAATATATAAATATAAAAGAATACATAAGTGATATCTGGATACAGCCTGAAACTATATTAAGAGCTCTGTTAGAGGTTCTTGTTCCAACCTGCTGATTTTATATATATACTCATGCCTTTTGACAATAATTGTATTGCAAGTACCATTTATTTCTAATTATATTATCAGTTAATCCTTATTTTTATTTCTGTTATCAGTTCATCCTTATTTTAAAAGGTTCTGAGAATCGGTGTAAATGTAGTGTATCCACATCTTAGTGGTGGATAATTTGGTAAATAAATGAATGTTGCACTTTGATCTTTGGAGGAACATAAAATACAATGGCTGTTTTCTGGGTACCATTTTGGACAGAAGTGTACCAAAAATAGGGGAGAGACAGGACAAGTTTATTTACAATGTACTGAGGCTAGTGGTAGAAATATGCATGAGTTAGCTATAACTGAGTTTGTAGGAGGAAGTTAGTATCAGAGAAACTCCAGTGTTTTACATCTACCTCCCTCTCTTCAGTAGTCCAAATCCTTCCTTACCTTAGTACTCCTTTGTGCCTCTGTTCTGGGGTCTAACAGCAGATTTAGGATGTGGCTTAGCTCAAGAAGCTAGCATAGGGAGAGAGTTAACTCTTCTCCTTAGTTGAATTCTGTGAAGGTATGTTATTGATGATGATGGTGATACAGTCTGATTATCTGTTTTTTAGATAATCTGTTTTGACCTTTAGTCACTGAAAGAGTAGAGTTTGCACTGTTGTTTGATCAGGGTCACGTGTAATTGTCAAACTAAATTTACCTACTTGGCAGCTGCACAGTTGTTTGTTTACCCTTGGAGTAAGTTGCAGATAATTATGGGTACAGTTTTATGCACCAGTCCTTTGGAGACATCTACGTGAAGAAAACATACATCATCGGCCTAAATTCAAGTGGTTATCTCTAAGAAGTACCACCCCATGCTTGGAACCTATTGAAAAATTTGGAAACCATCCTGCATTCCTTTAATTTTGCCTTCTCTTTGTTCTTCAGTGTTTCAATATTGCTTGTGTTTATGTTGGATGTTGTGGTGGGTCAGAATCTAAGAAAATGTTTTAAAAATGAATTTGGAGTGACACAGGGTAAAGTCAGCAGAAGGGCTTGGGTAGGGTCATGAGTTAAAGCTTTCAGCAAACAGCAAGATTAATGATATTAAAAGGGGCTTTGGGGGGAAAAGCTTTCCCTCAAGACTGCATTCCCACATGTTTTAGGACAGCGTTTGTTTCAAATTCCACCCCTCCTCACATATTCATAAAGCTACATTTAATTTCAAGACAGGCCTTCCACAAAGAAGATAATCAAATGAAAATGTCTTCCACAACCTCTTTATTTGCATGACTGCATAAAGATTGTGAAAGAGTTTATTATTATAAAATTAGTATGGCATAGCACAGAGTGAGCTGGGATTGCAGCCAAATGAAACAGAAAATGAATAGTTGCATAAGGTATTGTGGCACATAGGAGTCGAACTCAAATGCGCAGTAGTATATTCTTCTGAATTGACTGCTGTTAGTGAATGTTTCCCTTTTAAACTTGATTGCATCTCAGTTTAATAGCCGTTTCTGTTGTTAGTTCACTTGTACCTTCCCTGTGCTACAAACACGGAAACATATTTAACTTTGCTTATATAAACTGAGCATCACTGTCTCAAAAACAACAAAAAAGAGGGGGTGAGGAAGAGGAGAACAACCATAAGAAGTACCTCGAAATGCACTTGGTTGTTAACAAGTAAGAAAAGTATGTTGTGAAATGGTCATTTATCTTTCATCACTCCCTCTCTCCAAAATGCAGAGGAAGAAAAAAAGAGAAATGACGTTAATTCCCTTTGAACAATTTCCTACCTCAGCTCTTGTTCTCTGTTTTCATAGCTGGGTATTATTTTGTAATCAAGATAAAAGCATTATATATAAAAGTTTTTAAAATATGATGGTACTGTAAGTTAAAGCTGCAAATCAATCTCTCTGTTTGTAAAAGTATTTTATTGATTGTGGGATAAATCTTTACCTGAATTTTTAAATATCTACTTTTATGGATTGGGACTGGGAGTAATTTTTATAGACAACTATGTTTTTGAGATGGTTGCTTAGGATGAAATTAATACTCAGGGTTAGCTATAAATAAGTGATTAGAGTCTCTTTTAGTCATTTTCTCAGACAGGATTTTACATTGTTAAGGTAGATAAGAATGTATATTTTTGTAGCACCTTGTCACAGATAACTCGTATTCCTAAATGCATGCTGTAAATGGAATTTAGAAAAAATAAATCTTGCCTTCAAAATGGGATGCTAACTCTGGTAAGGGGGTGTATTTAGAGATAACAAAAGGTACCTCAGAGAGACAGCGTGTGGCCCTTGTGTTCCCAACTCTTCTCTCATTCACCTTTTCATGTCAGGGAAGAGGGGCAGACTGGTGGTTGAACAATCCCACCTTGAAACCTTCTTAAAGCTGCCTTAGAGATGCTTCCCCCCCTTCTTTTTGCTGCTGTGTCTGATCCCAGCCTAAATCTATCTGCCATAAACTCATGCTTCCCTGCAAGACCCACATGAAGTGTGGCTAGTGCTCAAATGATGCACTCACGCATGGCTTTCCCAATGCCATGATAGGGAATCTTATACAAGGGAAGCAAGTGACAGCCCTGGACCTGGTAGTGGACCTGGGAATTTGTGTGTGTGCTGGGTACCATTCCTACAGAAGTGGGCTACTGTAATCGGGACGAGTTGCAGAAGAGATGTAATTCTCACTTTGTCCCTGTTCACACTTAACTTCTACACCATGGAGGTAGGTATAATGGCATCCCAGCACAATGCAAGGCAAGTCATTGGTGAGGCATGGATTGGGAAGCAAAAGACTGGAAGAAATGTGATTTTATTTTACAATATGCAACATGGAGGGGTGGGGTGGACTTCTTTCTTTTTTATACTATGAAAAAATATCAATACAAGTGAAAAATTATGCAATTTCTGGACAAAGGAGTTGCTTTGTATTTAGTTTTAGTTTTTAATCATTGCTGCAAAACCATATATATATAGTATTGATTAGATTTCTGCCGGGACGAATCTCTGGGACTGTGCTGAATCACTGTGAATTGGTACTATATAATCGTATTTTTCAAATTGCGTACAAAAGTATATCTGCACTTTCACTTGGCTGGGGGTAGATTTTAAAAAAATAAAATTGAAATAAAGGAAAAAATAAAATAAAAATGGTTACATGTGATTTGTTTGAATGTGTGTCTGTGTGCTTGTGTGCACTTATGTGTATGGGAAAGTTAAAATAAGATATGTGGGGTCCATTCCTTGAAAACATCACCTAATGTGAAAGTGTGTGATGTGAGCAATGGATCCCATGAAAATCTGAAGCTTGGGGAAACTATCCTAAAAAAACCTTATTCATTTACATTGGGATGACCTGCCTGGCTGAAAAGTACCTTGCCTTAAATGGGAAATAGAGTTCCAAGTGAAGAATAATGGAGTTGGACAAGAACTTTCATTGATGGGGCACAGTCCAGTCATCCAAAGACAATATAGCACGGGGGCAGTGCCAAAATGTCATGCCTGAAACCTGCACCACGCAGATGCGTTGCAAGATGCTAACCGCTGCCATACATCCCCTGAAAAGGATGTTTTCCAGGGCCAGCTAGACCAGCCCAGGGAGGGTGAGGAAGAGTGCATGCCTCCCTGTTAAGGTCTACAAGGAAGAAGTATTTCTGTGTGGACCAAATTGCTCCATCAGAATGTCTCCCAGGGGGATCTGAGGCTTGGAGCTTCAGTTCCTAGCCTTCACTGAACCCTGAAGTGGCTCTGGAGATTGTGTGCTCTCTGGAACCAGCATGGAGCATTGTACTGGGCCAGCTTCCCAATGGTGGAAAACTTACTTTGGAGCTTTTTCTGCCACTACAAGAGATCCAGTCTTGGGCCCTATAAGGTGAGTGTGAATGCACACCTAGATATTCCTGAAAGAAAACAGCTTGTCACTTTGCTGGTGTATTGTCTCACTCTGAAAGCGGACTGAAGCTGGATTGAAATACGGATGTAGATGTTCAAAGGTGATCTTGGTAAATCACATATTTGAAGGAACATGTAAGTAGGTTTTCAATCCATTGTACTTCTGGGACCACAATTTGAGCTTTTCTGTGTTTTTCACAGGGTATTCGTCTTTTTAGTCTATTACTTAATTCCAAGATAACAGGAATACAAAATTATGGTAAAAATATGAACATCCAAAAGTATGCTCCAGTAAGTAGCATATAACATGTTAGCTTCTTCTCAGAAAGAAGCAGCTTTAGAAAACTGCCAAAACACATGTTTAGGTGAAGCATTACTTTTGTTTACATCTTCAGCATTTCTGTTCTTCAGCCATTGTAGCATCCATCCAGTAACTTTTTAAAAAAAGTAAGATAAAATCTAAAATGAAGAAGAGCAATTCTTCATTGCTTTTACACAACAAGTATTTGGAATTTTACTGTTCCTTAAATGTCTTTATTAACTGATAGCATGTTCTTACTGTAAAAAAAACTTGGTTACTGGCTTTTTTTTTCTTTGAGAACTGGAATTTATAAGTGGCCCTAGCAGCTACAAACTAAAAAAGTTTCTAGTCCAACTTTGATGTGCAAAGGTGTAGCAGTGGTACTGCTAATGGCAGTCAGAAATAATCAGTATTTTGTGTGGTACTCCAGAAAATGAAAAATGATTATGCTCAAACTGATCTAATGTAAAATTTCCACAGTTTTCCATAATGTTAATTTGGCAGGAGAAAATGGATTAGTGTATTTGCCACCATGTTCTCCCTGAAAAAATGTAATGGGATTTCATCATAGTATTATATGTTGGACCCAATACACTCATTTACATATTTTAACAATTGAATGGTTGGGAAAGGCAGTCCTTGATGTGTCTAGATGTGTTCTCATGTGTAAAGTGTAACTAAGCTTTAATATTTGTATCTAATCCAGCCTTTCAGATAAGAGTTTCATGATTTCAAGGTTCCTGTGTATTTCTTTTTCTGCCAGCCTTAAAGCAAATTTCAGAATGACAGAAGTTTATTAGTCATTCAGCACATTTTAAAAACTTATTGATTTTTCCCTTGGCTGACCTAGTGGTCTTATTTGATGTAGATAGCTACTGTCTATTGAACTATCAGATCTGTAGAATGATGCAATGGGTTCGTTGCCTGTCTCTTAACTTCTTTCCCCCTTCTGGTCTACAAAATACCCTTAGGCCTTCAACTACAATTACCTATAGGCAGATGGTATTTTTAGTTGCAATGGAGTGAAACTGGAGTATTTTATATTTCTTGGATAAACCATGGTTATTGGCAGTCATGGTTTCTACAGCTTCCAATTATAGTAGGTCATTTAGGACCAATGTGCTCATAACAGCTCTGTGTAGCAAGAAAGGCGGTGTCAGCATGATGACCAGTTATGGTGCTTGAAAGACTTAGAGTGCTGGAGTTTGGTATTTCACTGCTTCTACCTGAACTAACATCAGAGTTGCAGAATGTAAGTTTCTGCCTGTCTTTATATCGAAAGGTGCAGCTGGGAAGAAGGGTGGCACATTCCACCCAACTGTGGCAGCATGGTCCAGCGCACAAGGGGGCTGCTTCCAGACTTGTGGAATAAATCCGCAGTTAAAGGTAAAAGTGCAGCTTACCTAGTGAGCAGTGATGGCCAGCCATCCTGACTTGATAAACAGCTCTGTAGCTTCCCATTGGAAGCTGCAGGAGCTGAGTTGGCATGCATGGTCACGTGGGTAGAGGCAGCCAATCACATTTGAGCTGCCCTCCTGCTCTCATCCTGCTCTTCTTGCCATTCTGCCTGGACTGGCAGGAAAATTCAAATTTTGTTTCTACTGTGCAGCAAGTGTCCTTAGATCAGCATTACAGTAAGTGCACAGTTGTGATTGGATTTATTTATTTATTTATTTATATTTATATCCCGCCCCATACCCAAGGGTCTCTGGGCGGCTCACAACATTTAAAACAAACATATCAAAACTGTATAAAATACTAAAACTAGCACAAAGTTTAAAAGTCCAACATAATAATAATTAAAAAAAATGCAAAAACAGCTGCATCAATCGTCATGTGTGATGCCCCGATTGCGACTGTGCATTCCACTGCACAGTATAAACAAGTCTGGACGCAGCCAGGGACACGAATACAAAGCAAGATCCTGTGTAAATACAGATCTTGCATTTATGCTCTGTCAGTTTTTGAATGCTCTGACCTATTACAGCCAATACTCAGGATTTATTTTATTTATTATTTGCATTCTTATCCTGCCCTATACCTGAAGGTCTCAGGGTGGGTAAGTCCCATGTACAGTACATTACAATAGTCCAATCGATAGGTTACCCGAGCATAGATAACTGTGGTCAAATCATCTCTGTTCAAGCAAAGCTTCAACTGGCGCACCAGCCATAGTTGGGAATAGGCACTCTTGGTTATGGCCTCCACCTGTGCTTCAAGCATTAGTGCAGAGTCCAAGAGCACCTCTAAATTTCACACTTGTCCCTTCCAGGGCATTACAACCCCATCAAGGACATGGTGCCTCCCAACTTCAAGGACCCAAGACCCTGTGACACACAGCACCTCTGTCTTGTCTGGATTCAGCTTCAATTTATTGGCCCCCATCCAGCCCATGACTGCCTCCAGGCACCTGTCAAGCACTTCAACTGCCTCTCCTGATTCAGATGACAGAGAGAGATGGAGCTGGGTGTCATCTGCATATCTGCAGTTAGTGTCCTCATAGTGTGAGACTGAGTTCCATTTACATATCTGTGTTTCAGGGATCAACATTGTTCTCAGCAGAGGTGAATTGAAGGAAATTTCAGTGCAGATTCATGTGGCATCTTCCTTTCCCCAAAGCTGCTTCAGATTCTTTGTGGACCATAACTGTGTTGGGGAGAAGGGATATCATCATGACAGTTTGTAAGCCACCAACCACATATCACTGACCATCCCACTTGTGTAGACTGCAGTTGAAAGATATTTTCTATCCTGGTACTACATTTTAATGGCATACAGCTACCTTCTCAGCCCGGTTTCTTTGCTCCTATTTTGACAGCAGTTAAACAGAAATCACAGATATCTTTATATGTGCAGTGCTGTAAGATTTTGATTCATTTCTCAGTTTTTCTCTTAAAAGAAGTTTATAGCTTTTTTGCCTAGGGAAAAAATTGTTTATAATCGGACGCAGAAAAAAGGACCTCTTAGACATGTTAAAGAAAGCTTTGAGGTGGGATTGTTCACACAAGGTCTGCTTTACCCCCCCCCCCCCCGCTCTTCTGGACATTCTGCACTAGAAAAGGTGGATGAGAGAAGGCTTGGGAACAAGAGGGCCACACACAAGAGGAGCCCCTTTTGTTATGTGTGAACACAGCCAAAGACACAGCAGTTCTGTGTGCCTTCAGAGAAGAGAAGATTGCCTTATGAGTTTGAGTGGAAGGCCATAAACATAATAAAGCTTTTGCTGCTACCCTTTGTGGAGTCTTAAGGGGGAAGGATGGATTATAGATTGAATTTGTCTCTTCAACATATTGGACACAATCGTGCTCGCACATATACTAAAATTGGAACGATACAGAGAAGATTAGCATGGCCCCTGCGCAAGGATGATACGCAAATTCATGAAGCGTTCCATATTTAAATAATAATAAAATATTGGAAACAGTCTTGGAGGGTGTGGGTGTGTGTAAAGCAGTATTTGTCTGATAAGGCTGGAGATTTTAAACCTTGTTTGCAAGGGTTGCTCTTTCCACTGAAATGAATGGAGGCCGGATGCTAGAATTAGACAAAAAAGCAGCACAAACGTAAAGGCAAAAGTTGCATGTAATGGACTGGACTGGAAGAAATAAGTTGCTTTAGGCCAGTGAATTATGTCTGACCATATATGTAGTCTTCAGTAGCTTTTGATGGTTTGGCCAATTCTGCATTCTGCAGAGTCTCAGCACATGACATCTGCTAAAAACCTAAAACAGAACAAACTTCTTTTCGCTCCCATCTGCCCTAATTTACTTCAGTTGTACCAATAATTTGCACTGAGGACCAAAATGTAAGATAAGAATACAAAAATAATTGGAAAGTTATAGAATTCAGTCGATGATGTGTTCCTGCAATTTTAGAAAAACACTGTTAGGATCAATTTTCAATGAAGCTTCTTAAAAATGTCAGATTATGTAAATTGGTATGTTCCACATTTTCAGTGTTCATTTGCCTGACTATATTCTTTAATCTAAGATATGAATAACTTTTGACATTTCAGTATCATCCCAACTAAAATAAAATTTGAATCCGCCCCCCATGCAAGGTTTGGCAAGGGGTGTCCCCATGCATTTTAGATTTGGCCCAGTTTTTGCAAACCATATTGCCCAAACCAGGACCAAATTTGGTACTGGAAAAAACAGGTTTGGGTACAGTTTGGGGGTTTGGCACGCATTGCTTTGCGAGCCAAGCCTGTGCATGGGGACAGTCGTGGGCTTTTGGGGAGTAGATTGGTGCTTGCATCAGTGGGAGGCAGGGTTTCATGTCCTGTGCTTACCGGTCCTGCCCTGTGCATTGGAGATCACAACCGCTGAGATTTTTTGGGAGTAAATGGTGTTAAAGCCAAAATGATGAGGGGGTGGAATGGCTTTCGCTGCCCCATAAGACTTTTATACAAGTATTCCACCCCCCATTTCCCGATTGCCAAGGCAGGTAGGATAATGGCTTGATTTTTCTCCCTTTTACACGGAAAATATTCCACTCCCATTTCCCAACTGCCAACGTGGGCATGATAATGGCTTGTTTTTCTCCGTTTTAACCTTGCTGGGCGTTCTCGTGGTTCCTCGGAGGTGCGCAAAACTACTCAACTGCTCAACTGCCACCAAACCTCATAGCGGCTTTGGTTTTTTAATATTATTATTTTTTCCATTCGGTCCTGGCTCCTCTGTGCCACTAAGGGGAGGGGTGGCATTTGCTGTGGGTGGCACAGGGGTGGGGTAACGTCAATCCACACCCAGCCCACATTACTGGGAATGGCCTTGGGACAGGCAACATTCAGTCTCAGTCCCACACCTAGTCCCATGCATGCCCAATCAGACCCAAACGGCTTGCATGGGGATGCAGCCAATAGGTTATAGCAATGACCTTTACATTCTCTTCATTGGAAAAAAAGAAACCCAAGAATTTGCCATTTTCTTTCTATAAATATTAAGATATACATGGATAAAAAAAATATCAGTTGCTTCAGAGAAGAAGAAAAAAGTTGGGAAAGGAAAATATTTTGAAATTGCACAACTGTGGTTGATCTTAATAGAACAAGCAAGCAATGTCATGTACAGTATTTCTAAAGAGCCCTGTGTTTAATTTTATAATAGCAGTATTTCAAGGGCGCTGATGATACAGTGGGAAGAAATGGATCATTCATTGCGAAATTCTTATTTGTAACTTGTACTTTGAAAGCTGTACTTTGGAAGTAAAAAAGAAGAAGCAGAGTATGCAGTCATCCCTCATGAAATGTTAACAATAACAGGACATTTTTCAAGAAAAAAAGGTTAACAAAGACTTGCTGTTCGAGAAAAAGCAATTTCTCAAAGCAACAGTCAAGCAAAATAAATGTTTGGCATCTTTACTTAGAATGGACTGGAAAATACTTTGTCTTTTCCCCCTCCTTCTTCGAATGTACACTTTCACATTTGTTTTAATACAGGATTATTTGCATTTCAGGGATGGGTCATGCCCAAGAAATTATTCAAATCCCTGCAGCTGTATTTTACATTGAGCTGACTACTTTTTTAATGAAGTGATTGGGCAGAATTAATTTGGTAATCTAATATTAAATATACAGTTTAAAGCTGTTAACAACCTTTTTAAAATACTCAACAAAGCAAGTTAAAGGCAGAAGAAAACAGGCACGCATATACACACACCTGGTTTAGTTATGTTGGATCCCTGCACATGTTATCCATTTACAGAAATAAATAAACTGTTTCTTAAGGAAATAACAACTCAGTTTCTTTTCCATATTAGGGAATTTTACAGACTTCTGTTCATCCTAGAACCATATTGTACAGAGCTAGAAGGCATATCCAGGCTGTCTTATGTTAGGAATGAAGCTTTGCAGAACGTGAGAGACGTTGTGATTTCTCTTGGAAGTTTTTTCTGTAGTATCCAGCTGAGTAAATGGTAAAAGTAAGACCCTTCCATGTATCTGAGAAAGAGCAGAACAAAAGAATAATAAGCGAAGTAAGATAAGTATGATTTGCGAAACTCTGATCGCCCTGACTATGGTCAAATCAGATTTTACTTGCTGGTAGGGATGTGCACAGATATTGGAGATATTTGCTATTCAATCGAATTTGGCTGAATTCAGACATTCAAACTCAAATCGAATGTCCAGATATACATTTTTTAGTATTCAAATGAATACTAAGGTTTCCAATTATTCGTACAAATAATTCAGACTTTTGTATGTGTATGTATACGTATGCATCCATACATATCCGTACACAACTTATTCGTTTCGGTACACATCCAGATATGTACAGGATGAAAACTGGATACGTACGGGATACAAACAGGATGCATACAAAATAAAAATGGGATGCATACCCATGCGTATGGATATGAATAAGATTCATATCAAATATGTATTGAATATTAATAAAAAATAGATATGTATTTGAATCAGTTCCAGTTTCAACACATTCATTTTTCCTCCATACGAATTTGGATATTTGAATGTTCAATTTGAATAGAATAGACTGAGGCAGTGTCCAAGAATGATAAGCAGCATCTTGGGCATGGAGATGTTGCTTACTTATTCCATTATATCCATTTGGATATTCTGGAATAATATATGGATATTCCAGAATATCCATGTGTGGCGCCGCCTATCTCCCAGTGCAAGCTGCCTAACTCTCTTCACCCCTGTCTGTAAACACAGTAAGGCTAATATGCTTTTATTATTTTAGAATCTTGGTAGCGTGTTTTATATATGTTTCTGCCTCGCACCCTCAGGCGGACACCAACAATACAGAGACTTTTCAAAGGGAAAAAAAAATAAACAGGTTTTTATTCTATGAATCAGGCAACACAATAAAAGTTCTGAAGAATGAATACACTTCTGACAGTTTGAAGCCACACCACTTAAATTCCCTAACTGGACCTTTACTTGTCCTTCCACCCCCTTCTGGCCTATTCCCCAGCACAGAAGATCGGGCCCAATGCTTGTTTCCTTCCCTGAGGTAAAGAGACAGTCTAACCCGTCTTCTCTCTCCTAAACCCAAAAGCAAGGACCTTTCTTCCCTCTAACAGGTGGGTTTTATACCCCCTCACCAGCCTTATTTGATGCCTGATTGGTGGAGTGCGCTCCTCCCCCTCCCACTATGCTAATTAGGGAGGCTCCGCCCCCTCCTTACCTGCTTAATCTGTCAGTTGGCATCACACCATGATTTATTCTCAAATATCTATATACAGCCGAGTTAAGTAAGTACTTTCTGTTTACTTAGCCATCCCCTTCTGGGCAAAATCCACAAAGCTGTCTTGTCCAAAAAGTGCATGCAAGACATTGTAGATGGAGAATAACAGTAAATGGAAGGAAGGAAGAAAAGCTATGGCTCCCCTGCAACTGGTGATGGGGCATAAGCCTTGGCAGGTGACCAGTAGTTCCAGTTTTTAATGCCAGCCCTGACACTGAGTAGAGATGGAAACTTTTTTGCAAAGGATAACAGTTTGGGTGAATTCATCTTCTGCAGAAACTCAGCTAGGAATATTATTGTGGGGATCTTTCATTTAGTTAAAAAAAAAATTATGGTTCTTATCTCAATTTTAAAAAAAAACAGTTTGGGTTAAAAAGTAGTTTCTTTAAAAATGAGTGGGGGATCCTTCTAGTTTTACGTGGGAGTTAACAGAAGCTGTTCCTTTCTAGGAATAATCCTTTCCTGCTATGTTGCCATTTGGCTCTTAAGGCTGCCTCCAGACTAGCGGAATAAATCCTCAGTTAAATCTAAAAGTGCAGTATAGTCACTGTGTGTCCCAACGGGAAAGGCAGCTCTGTCGTTTCCCCTATCGGAGCTTGCTGTCACGCTTGCCAGCATCTCATGTCCTTTTCTTGCTATCCTGCCTGCCTCGGCTTGAAGCTTTGAATGATCAAAATACTGCACAGCTAGAGTCATTCATCCTGCTCCAAGGCAAATGCACAGTCCCAATCATATAATGAAGCGCCATGATGATGGATCGATCGTCATGTGTGACAGCACAATTGGGACTGCACATTCCAATGCGTAGTATAAACGCGTCTGGATGCAACCTAACTTAGCTTTTTAGACAGTAGTAATGGCCTGAATAATGGCCTGGTTTACCGATAATGGCATCCCATAGGCCACGCGTGCATGGGAGTGGTTTGCATGAAGTGTTATTCATTTGTTTGTGCATTCATTCAAACATCATTATATTTGTGAACGCAGAAAGGTGGCAAAGCGGCTGCCCTGTCACGTCTGCAGGGGATCCAGATTGTGCAGATTCAAAATGAATTCAAATTGGATTTGAATAGCATTGGAAGAACAAATTCAGATCCTACCACAATTGAAGGGGCTCTCTAATTTCCTCGCATTTGATTTGATTCAAATCGCTTCAAATCATGCACGTCTCTGTAAACTATCGTAAGAGAAGCCAGATACTTGGATGCCCAACGTCTGGGTCACATGGGGGGTTCCCTAGATGCCCCATGGGCCAAAATCATGACTAAGCAGCAAGCTGGTGGCTGCTGCTCAGGGTCAATTACTTCAGTTTATCTTTCTTAAGAGCAGTACTTGATGTGAACAAATGCTTGTGATTTCTCTCCAAACTAGGGGAGGGGAGTGTTTTTTCTTTTGACTTACTTCTCATGACTTGTTGCTCCAAAATAAACCAGGAATGCCGGTTCACATTAACTAGCATAACACTAAGCTGAGCTTTGTGGTCTATTTCTCCCTGAAGCAAAAAGAGCTAGTTAGAGCAAAGTGGAAGTGTTTGTTCATAATACTCCATGGTCTCTTTCTGGCTATACCTACTTTTGGATGAAGACAAGGCTTTTACATTCTTCAGTGTTAATGTGGGTGAATGAACTGCACCGGTTCTCCTCAGAATCTTCCTGTTCTACACATGTGGTAGTTTCCTATCATATGTAACTGGAGCAGTCTGGGAAATGCTTGTGTCTTTCACCTCTGAACTAGGCCAGTATGTTGTAATGTCTTTGCTTGCTTGCTTGTTTTGTAAAATAGATCAACATGTGACTGCTGTTTTTCTTTTTTTCCCTTATGTTGTCATCTTGAAAGGTGTAATAATTACAACATACCACAACTGGTTTGGCCTGCCCATTCCAAAAATACTTACATAGAAGGATGTTCCTTTTTGGGAGATTTTGTCACTAGATAATAGAGATTCAGGTTTATATGCTGAAGATCTCAGGTTCAATCTTTTACAACTCCTCAGAATAAGTCCTTTCTGCACTTATCGCATACTGATCCAGGTAAGCTCTTCCAGACCAAGCAAGCTGTCCCAAAAACTTGGATGGATTGTTCTGAACTGGAACAAGGCTGTCTGCATTGTAATGGCTGTCCTGACCCAGCTCCTGTGCTGTCCAAAGCTTTAGAGCCAACCTCTAAAAGCTCCAGTGGCCAGGAACATATGTTCCTGGTCTTGGAGTCCCCCCAGGGATCCCTTTTGCCACTGCAATTTGTTGCGCTACCAAAATGCCTGCCCCATGCTAAACCAGACCACAGAAGAATGCACCTTCTGAATGACTCCTTGGCCCAGTTAACCATGGGTGCTACGCCAGTGGATGTGTTTAATCAGGTCCATTTGCGTTCTGGATCAGGAGGCTTTCTCTGGTCTAGATGGAATGTACGAGCAGGGGTGTAGGGCCTACCTTAAACCAATCTATGATGCAGAAAGGGGACTTCTGGTTTAAGGGTAAGTGGAGAAAGGCCCAATGGTAAAGCACTTCTGTATCTGCATGGATATTGTCATATACTTACCAGAGGTTGAGCTAGACATGAGGCAGCAGCATGGCTGGGTGGAATGGGTCCTTGACAAACACCAAATGCAAAAACAAGTCAGAATTTTTCCAAATCCCTTCATACACATTTCTATCTTAGGCTCATGTCAAAATGTTAGGTTCACTCAACCTTTGAGGCATCTTTCTCTAATAGTCCATTGATTTCAGTTCAGCAAGAACATAAAGGATACAACAAGATAGGATGCTTCCTTATGACAAATCAAACTGTTGGCCCCTGTAGGTAAGTATGTCTACACAGTCTTGCAGTGGTTTCCCAGGGTTTACGGTAAGGATTTCTACCAGCTCTGTATGGAGTTGCTGTAGATTAAACCTGAGAATTTTTGCATTTTAGAGCAGATAATTTAGCAGTTAGCTATGACCCTAGCTTCAAGTGATAAATACAGATGGTACACTTCAAGCCTCAGGTGCCATATTAAATACCCAGATGTTTAAGTAGCTATCAAGTCCAAATAACACAGACTAACAAAGGTCTAAACAAATTGGTCCCCAAATATTTAAAGGAGCGCCTCTCTCTATAGACCCACAGGAAAGGCACAGGAGGCCTCCTCAGTTGTAGCCCCTAGGCCAGTGATGGTGAACCTTTTGAGCTCGGTGTGTCAAAATTGTGAGAAAACCTAGCTTGAGGTGCTGTATCACATCTAGAAATATCCATAATTTTGTGATATTTGTAGCTCTAGTAAAAAAAAGTTATATTTTTGATATATGTATTTTATTAAAAGCAAAAACAAATAATTCTTTACATTTGCTAAATCTTCAATTGAAAGTTGGTATTTCGTACACTTCAAGAACAAGCAAGTGCTACACGCCCAGGTGCCAGGGTGACCGTGTGTGTCACCCAGAAGGGCTTGGCGTGTCACTTGTGACACGTGTGTCATAGGTTGTCCATCACTGCCCTAGGCTGTGGAATTACCTCCCTGAAGAAAAAGAAGAGCTGGCTTTTCTACGCCACTTTTCTCACCCATTTAAGGGGACTCAAAGTGGCTGACAAAGCTTTATATTCTTCTCCCCACAATAGAACACCTTGTGAGGTAGGTGGGACTGTGAGAGCTCAGAAGAGAGTTGTGATTAGCCCAAGGCCACCTAGCTGACTTCATGGAGGAGGGTGGAATCAAACCTGGTATTCCCAGATAAAAGTCCAGCTCCCTAACCACTAGACAAACTGGCTGAAGTATATTTAGATGCATGAAGACACACCTAAGTCTTTTTCTTTACTCTTTATTTGGCTGAAAAACAACAACACTTCCCTCTTCTCTTCAGACGCTGTTATTTCATGTTTTTAGTGAGTTCATTTTTAATTTTGTTTTTACAGTGACGGGGGGGGGGAGAGAGAGAGATCCACCCTGAGATTTCTGAATATAGGGTGGACTAGAAATATTAACTAACTGACTGACTAAGGAACAAACCTAGCATATGAGAGGAAAGGATTCAAACATTGGTCAAATATAAGACAACATTCAAATATGTAACCTTTCCTTCCCATCAGCTAGAACCTGTGCACTTGAGGAACAGCTTTACCAGCTAAATATGAGGTGACAGGTTTTGCATAACCTTAATTCTAAGCATTTATTTTAGCCGTTAACATTGTCTGAACATTGTGTTTTGCATGTAGATTTTTATTCTCATTCTGCATAACATTGACTATGACACTAGAGGGCAACTGAGAGTTTTCTTCCCTGAAACAAATCTGCTGGTTTAATAATATCAGCTGTGTTTAAAATCCAGTATAAGATTGATTTCTCTTCCTTGCCTTAAAACACACACACACACACACAAAAAAAACCCACAACTTCTGAGCTTTTGTTGACAGCAAATAATAAGCTAGCTAGAAAGCCTGGGAAGGAAAATATAGACAGTGATGGAGAAAATCTGCTTTTGCCCAAATAAGGATTCTTTTTTTGGCTTCCTCATATGTTAGATAATGATCAACTGACAATTGGTCATGAGTTAATAATGTTGGATGCTGAAATATGCATACCATGTGGTAGAAAAACAGCTTTGCCAGTGAGTACAAACAGTGCTATTAGTTACACATCAGGAAGAAGATCATGGGGAAATGTCTGAAACATTTAATGGCATTTCAGCTTAATCTGCCCTGTTTCCTAAGAATCAATACTGTCTCTTTCCCCAAAAAGAATATTACACAACTCCCTGGTTTTTTAAATATATATATATATATTGTGAAGAACACTTTTATTGCTTATAGATTTTTCCTCCCTTACTGTAGTGCTGACTCTGCTATGCAGCAGTTTTACAAAACCCTTTGTCCTCATTCGAAGAAAATGCTTTTGTGTTAGGGAGGAGGAAAGAAAAACTTACACAAACATACTTTCACACACACCCCAACACGCCCACATTTCCTATATAGTGACATTTGTCTTTTCCTTTCTGAAGACAGTTTATCACTGCTAATTCCCTAATATTAATGTGTTTCACCCACTTTTGCGCTACAGGCTTACAACAGCTGCCTCTTGTTATTTAATTTATCTTCCTGGACCTTGAGGTGGGGAGGGGGAAACAGTGTCCAGTTGCATGCTTACCAAAAGAGAGAGAGAGAGAGGAGATAATATGAAACATGATTTCCATTCGCACATACTCTGTTTGTGTCAACACGTCTTTGCATCTTTAGCTAAGATACTCTTTGAGGCAAGAAGCTGAATATTTTCCTTGCCAGTGTGGAGATCTGTGTACAGTGTTGAATAACAAGTTCATAGCCCATTGCCAACTACATACCAGGTGCCAACTGGGGATTATGGGTGTGGTGGCTGAGAGCCAATCTAACTTTGCAAGTGAGATGTTCTCTAATAAACAAGGATTATATATTCCACTTAAGATCTCAGGTGGCTCCTGCCCACCTCCCTAAGACACTCTTCCATTATTCTCATGGGAAGTCTCCTTGGAAATGTTCATAGAACTTTGACTTTGATTTAGTCAAGGAGCTTAACCATCTGCTTAACTTTTAAGCATAGGCATATTTGAATGAATGAGGTTATTAATATCCTCAGTTTCACATAACCCCTTAACAGTTGCTAGATGAAAATAGGTACAGTTGTTTGACACTGGGTAAAAGAACCACTACATAATCCTAAATAGAAAGCCTGATGTGATCAGACACTTTCTGCAGAAGGGGGAAAGTAATTTTTAACATCTTCACTTTTAAATATGGCTTCCTACAACCTAGAAAGTGCTTATGTTGTGAAGACATTTCAAAAATCTGGTTGTTGGTTTTTATATATGATATCTGGATGCAGGAGGTGTGAGCTGTGTGTGATTCTAAACAGGGGCGAACTGTGGTGGATACAAAATATTAGCTCCAACATAGCTGTTGGTCCTCAATGGAACATAGGTGTGAGGGGAGCATCTTCATAGCTATGCTCTTTCTACAACAGGCAGTCTCCTCCAGGAACAAAATAGCTGATTTCAAGTCATGTTTCCAATCCGTTAGAGGATTCTTCAGCATGGAGATGGAGACAGGAAAGTTGCACCTTCCTCTTCCCTTTTATTATAAGAAATCTGGCGGATATACCGGCTTTCCCATTATAGTTCTCCTTACCCTCATATTTGATGGGAGCTTCTGACATGGGCTCATTTTGTGTTCCCAGGAGCCAGCCAATCCCATGAAAAATAACAAAAGGAAGTGAGCAGGCACGTGGCTGATTTCTGATAACACAGGGTGAGCTCATTTCGGAAGCTGTCAGCAGACATGAAGGCTGGGCAGCATTAGGGTCCCTTTCACCTCTTGCCATCTGGAGGCAGCCTCAATATACAAATGATGAGAAAAAAAACCTATGTGTGTTTGATTTAGGTTACTAGTACGGATAGGAACCAAAGTGAAAGGCAGTCAACTGAGCTCATTCAAAGCAACTCTGAAGTGGTTGAGGCTCTGTCCAGATGGTGGTGCAACTATGGTGGACTTGTCACACTTATCTATAGCAACCCCACCATAGCTCTGCTGTTTCACCCCCAAAATATAATAAAATCTAAAACCAGCGCTGATTGTGGGGGTCTTGAACGTGTACTTATTACCTTCTGGATGGAAAATATTGCTCACTGGCCATGAAATATCACATTTCGGCAAACAAAACTGATGTAATGCCAAATAAAACTTGCACGTAGCTGCATCCATAGATATTCAGATGAGATTCTCTTATGTTCTTATGAGGTTCCATGTGATTCTGAATTGAGAAAAGGAAACTATGGCCATGTTCAAACATCATGTTCAAACATCAATCATTCAGTCTGTTTAAGAGACTAGTCTATATCAAGACCTTTTCTTCCAAGTTCACACTCGTTTTATGATAGTTCTCCCTGAGAGCACCTTCCTTTGTCCGCACATTTAAGTCTCTGCACAACCTCATTTTGCTAGGGACAGAATTTCCTCTCCATTCCTCCTCTCCTTTCCTTCCTCCTTCATCCTGTGATTGGATGCCACCCTACTCTCTTTCCACCCTACTCAACTCCTCCCCCTTTTATCTTTTTTTTCTGGGTGTTACAACTGGAGAATTTCTTTTGACAAATGTGCTGCCTTGAGACTACTCAAGAAACAAATTCTTCCCTCTCCAGAGTAGGAAAAAAAAAAGCAAAGACAAAGAGGCTTTTAAACCTACCCACTAGCACAGTTTATCTGTCTTTGGGGCTAGTCATGTTTGCATCAAAATAGTCTGTTTGCCTGACTGCACACTGCAAATGTAAATGAAGTAATGAGCTCAAGTGATCTTTGTGGATGAATTATCCAAATGCAAAATAGTCCAAATCAGGGCAATTCAGTCCAGGAAAAAAAATGATTTTTTTTGTTTGTTTTTTTGCTGGACTCAGAACAAAAAACTATCTGGAATTTGATCAAATATCATATCTGGCCACAGCCTACATGTCACAACAACTGAAATCAGTAACTGGAATTGATGCAAGAACAGGCAGAAGGTTACAGAACTTTATGTTTAATATTTGTTTTCAATTGGATTAATTAGATTTAACTGTATTTACATACTGCTAAAATATCAGTAATCATTGTTTTCTGAGATAACTGAAGAAAGTTTGAGAACTGAAAATTAAATGAACAATATCTACAACTAATAAATTCTGTGTTAGCACTTCCTTTTTCATTTCCTCCTACAGTAGCAGAAGGGAAATGGCCTCCAAAAAAGACAAACAAAAATAGATGAGCTGAACGAGCTTGTCACTAGCTTTCATTTTCACTGACGAAAAATTGACCTTAATCTTGGAAGAGTCAGAAAATGTTTGTTTTTTCCACGCAGCACATAGTTTGTAGCTCATTACCACAAGAACTGGTTTTGGTAACCATCTTGGATTGCCTCAGAAGAGGTAAATTCAAACCCCATTATGGGTCACTAGGTCTGGATGGCTCTACGACCTGAGACAGGCACACATTGGAGTCATTATCCCTTTGAAAGCCAGCCTCTGGGAGGCTTGTGAACAGAGCAAGACACACATTTATGCTCCACTTGTGGGCTTCTATATGCTGGTGGCTGCCACTATGAAAAAATATTGGTGGACTAAATGAGTCTCAGGTCTGATTCAACAGGGAATTTCTTATGTTGTTATGGAACATATGTACTCATAGTAGGATTTCAGAAAGAGGTTTGAATTCCTAGAACCCATCTTCAGTTCTCATTCAGTAAAATAATTATTTTCTTCCTTCTTATAATAGTTTCTTAGACCACTGTGCATGGCCTAATTTATATGCCTTCCTCATTTCTCCATCTAAAACCCCTCCTTGGTCCTCTCTCACAATTTTGTATAAGCCTTTTTAAAGATACCTGTTCCAGGTTCTTCCATCTCCTTAAATCATATTGCACTGTTTGTTGGCAATTTGCATGAGCTGCTCCTATTTTACCTTCAAAATAGAAATGTCTTCTTAAGTTGTACCCATCCTTCCTTGCTGCAAAATAATCCTTCACTAATATAAATTTAAAATTGTTTGCTGTCTGCTATTAAAGTCACATATATCTTACTAGCCACAAAAAAATGATCACTTCTAAAATTAATGAGCCTACTAAGTGAGGGCATACAAACAGGAGGGAGGTTGAATTTTTGTAAAGTGCAAAACATAAGATGCCAATTTGCAAACATGCAAACAGAATGGAACAGAAGAAACATGCTGTAAGATAAAGTTTCGGATGTCCGCAATGATGCAAATATTTTTATATCCAGATTTACTTGGAGAGATTTAAAAAACACAGTTAGAGCATGTATTGCCGTTCATATGCTGCACGTATTACAGTTCTTTAAGAAAAAGAAATTGTGTTGTGTTCCAGACTGTACAATCAGAAGGACACCTTTTCCTGCCTAAGAAGCAATAGAGGCGTGATTTTAATATGGAGCCATGACCATGCAAATCCACCTCTTTACCAGTTCTTGGGCAGTATGTAGAAGTACTCATAGGTGCTATCATGACTTTTGATTTGTCCAATGGAACATCTGCTTGAATGGAATAAAGCTTCAAATGAGGCTTTCCAGGGGTATAGTATGTGCATGTCTATGCTGCTTTTCAAGAAATACAGGGCCAAACATCCTCTGGCATATGGAAAGAGGTGCATTAGATAAACATCAGAATTATCATTACTAGTAATTTCTATTATTACTAATAATTTCTCATTTTCCCCTTTGTCAATCTTACTGCCTAACTAAATGTTTTTAGTCATTTGCTTGTGTTACAAAGGGTCGGTTAGTACCTACCCTTCTTCCTTTTGATTACAGTTTTCATCCATTATGTTTAAAACTTTTAGCTTCTTTCTCAGACACAGTAAGTTATCCTTGATTTGCTCCTTTCTTCCTTTCAGCATCCTATAATGCAGTCAATGTACGTGTGTGTGTCCACGCATGAGTGTGCTCAACACAGATTTCTGAATAATACTTTGTGCTGTAGGCAAGAGAAGGATGGAGAATGACTATCACAGCATATTACTGTCATACAAAAATAGTGTCTTTTAAAAATGTTTCAGAGAAGCCTCAGTTTCCTACAGGCCAGAACTGAGTAGTCACATCAGGAAACAAGTATCAAATTCAGAGCACTGGGAAAGAAAAAGGGCAGGGTTTGATAATTGTAAGATTAAATGAATTGGAAATGGTGCAGATTGCTAAACATTACTTGCATGGTAGGTTCAGCAAACACCCAGTCGTACTTTGAATTTAGTGCATATATCCAGATATGTCAAATAAAGTAGTACATTTCATTTTCACTGTAGCCCTTGGCTACAGTGCTAATTTTTGACAACATGCCCAGGTAGTTAGCTGGACTTAGCTATGTTAATGCCTGCTTTTAAGTACCCTGCCTGTAACAACATGTCTTGATGTCAATCAAAACACCAGAATTTTTTTAAAACCCAGCCTGTATTTTGACAATGACTCTTCAGATAATAATAATATTCACATTGTTAATAGAGACCTTTCAAGTCCAAATAATGTTCCAGGCAGGTCCTGTTGCTCTCTTCCTGCATCAATCCCTTCTTTACTTCAAGCGTAGTACAAAGTCCTATGGTAGAAAACTCTGGCATTTCAGAGCCTTGATGCAAGAAAGGAGGGAGATGGTATATTTTGGTAGGAACCACACAGGGTTCTTGTGGCGTTGTGACTGGGTAAGAATACAGGATCCACATGACCCCATATTCACCTAGCACACATCCCAGGTCTTATCCCTGCTCTTCTGCTACACCACCACGTCAATGTTCCATGGGCCACATAACAGCCTTTTTAATCAAGCACAGTAAACCATTTTTGGGTCAGCTGTCCTGGCCAAGATACATTAAAGCCAGGAAACCAAGTTTTTTGGTTGCAATATTTTTGTGGTTGAGAGCAGTGGCAGGCATACAAACAACATACTACCACTTTGTAAAGAGCCAGTTTGATCTTCTGGTTAGAGTGTTGGACTCATCTCTCATAGTCACTGGGTTAGATTCTGCACTTCTCCAAGAAGCTAGCTGAGTGACCTTGGGCTAGTCACAGCTCTCATAGCCCCACCTACCTCACAGGGTCTCTGCTGTGGGGAGAGGAATAGAAAGCTTTATCAGCCACCTTAAATGAGGGAGAAACGTGGAGCCTTAGAATCTACCACAGATTAAATGTGTAAGGCCGTGTCTTCATGGCAACCTTATCTCGGATTCAAAACGTTTTCAACCCTCGGAGTCCACATGGCAGTTTGGCTTAACACACTTTCTCCGTGTTAAACCACCGCAAAGCGTGGTGAATCTCAATCCTGATTTCAACAGGTCTCACTCCGGATCCTGTGCTTGAAACGTTTTACATTTTTTACTGTGGGGACCGTACCGTGTTAAGGGATGAGAATGCATGTTTAGGGTTTCCCTCCCCCAATAGCTTGCTTCCAAAGATAGTGATTTCATTGAAAAAATCCATCCTCAAAATAGCCACTATAAAAGTTCAGTCCTTAAAGCTACACTGTAGCGATGTAGCCTCTTCACACCTTAATAACAATGTTGCAGTTTTGCGCAATTCTAGCTCTTTGGAGTTCTGACTTTAGAAAGGGAAAGGGAGGAAAGCTGCTGAATGTGAATGTTTAAAGCAAAGGGGCTTTAGTTGCCCCTGCTGCTGTGTGCCCTGAGCAATGGGGAGAGGAGGGGAAAGAATCGCTGGCTGGCTGCCCGATGCCATTTTTCCTCCATCCATGGAAGCGGCAGCCACCCAGTTAGGCTCGGTGAAGGGGTCCCTTATGGGTTCTGACCTTTAAAAAAGGGAAAGGAAAGGAAAGCCCTGGAGTTTCTGTTTTAAAGGCTGTAGCTATGAAAGGGGTTTGAGTTGTTGCTGCTGCTGCTGCTTTGTGCCCTGGGAAATGGGGAGAGGAGGGCAAAGAATCGCTGGCTGCTGGTGCCATTTTTCCTCCATCCAGGCAAGGCAGCCACCCAGCTAGGCTCCGTGAAGGGGTCTATTATAGGTGGTACGTTCACACCAGGAGGAAGAGGACAGGGCAGCCCCGAAAAGCGGCTTTTAAAAGGTAGCCACTGGAGTCCCCCCTTGAGTCACATACGTCCTCAGAATCCGGATTGAACGCGATTAAGCTGAAAGTAATGGGAACAGGCAAATTCGCGTTTGCATCCGGTTCTGTTATCTCGGTTTAGGGAAAGCGAAATAAGGTTGCCGTGAAGACACGGCCTAAGAGTTGTGATCTTTTTACAAAATAATACTGGGGAGTGGGGCTGGCGGACAAGTCAGGAATTATTCCCATAGCCTAATGAGAAAAGAACCAATCAGGGCAATTATTCTTCAACATTTTGTAACAAATGGTGTATTAGTCTGGTGTACAACATTATGATTTTCTGAACAGACATTGCATTCCACTTCTGACTAATAAGAGTCAGTCAGCTGTGCTTCTCGGTGCCTTATATACTGCATTATACCTGGTAAAATAAACAAATGTGATTTTCTAAATGTGAGTATCGCAGCTATACTTGAAATCTACACATAATTTTTCAGCATGGAAATGATTTATATCATTATAGGAAATCATGTCTTCTGAAACAGACCAGAAAGCTTAAAAAAAAAAAGCTCTAAAGCTGGAACCTTTTGTTCAGAAAACAAAGAATTGTCATGGAAAGAAGATATGTTTTTCTCACAAATACAGTTCTGCTAATGAAATGGGGACTATCTTAGGCCAATAATTCCCAACCTGGGGTATGTACCAGGGCTGCGTACCAGGACATTTAGGTGTTGGCAGGAAAGAAAATGAAGAATGGTGTAAAAAGGCATTTACAGTTACAACATATAAATTTGAGATAACAGCAATTATGATGCATTGTACAATTTTATGGCGATAGGCTTCCAAGTGAAAAACCATGGTTTAGGCTGTTACATGCTGGAGATACCCTTCTGTGCTCCTAAGGCGTTGAATCTCCATTTTGGCTCCTTGGGTGTTTGTATCCAGCCACACCCACCCTCCAAGCAACAAAACCAGGCTGAGGAGAGGAAGACCTGCTTGCTGTCTCCTTGGGTGTTTGTTTCCAGCCACACCCACCCTCCAAGCAACAAAACCAGGCTGAGGAGAGGAAGACCTGCTTGCTGTCTCCTTGGGTGTTTGTTTCCAGCCACACCCACCCTCCAAGCAACAAAACCAGGCTGAGGAGAGGAAGACCTGCTTGCTGTCTCCTTGGGTGTTTGTTTCCAGCCACACCCACCCTCCAAGCAACAAAACCAGGCTGAGGAGAGGAAGACCTGCTTGCTGTCTCCTTGGGTGTTTGTTTCCAGCCACACCCACCCTCCAAGCTAAAACACCAAGCTGAAAAGAGGAAAGATTGTTGGCTGTTGGCTTTTTTTTTACCCACTCACCCTCCAAGACATTAAGATCAGGCTGAGGGGAGGATGAATAAGTACTAACAAGCTGCTACTCCGGGGCATTTGTCCTGGCCCCACCCATGTGGGGGGAGCTTTTAAATTGTGTGTTTTAGAAGCATTGTTTTAACTGTTTACTGTTTAATACCATTTTAGCTTTTTGTGTGTGTGTACGCGTGGGTGAGTGGGTGTTGTATCCTGGGTAGGGAAATATGTGCCAAGGCCAGGCAGGAGGGGGAGAAGGGTGTCAAGGGACCACCATTACAGTGGTAATGGGCAGGGGGAGATACGGCGTTGGGAAGCAGAAGAGACAGATTAGGAGAAGGGGTGGTAGATGTATTGAAGCTATCACTCCTTCTGTTCTGTTTCCCAGCCGACAGAGTTTGGGGAGGTCTACCAAACAGCCCGCTGCTCTGGCCATGCTGCTTCTGAATGCCAGATCAGTCCGGAATAAAACATCTGTTATACATGACTTGATCTTGGATGAAGGGGCTGATCTGGTATGCATTACTGAGACCTGGGTGGATGAATTGAGTGGGCCTAGTCTTGCCCAGCTTTGTCCCCCAGGATACTCAGTGCAGCACTGTTCCAGACCAGAGGGGAGGGGAGGGGGCGTTGCTGTAGTCCATCGGACATCCATTCCCCTCACCAGACGACCAATTCGCACTGTAACAGGGGTTGAGGGCCTGTTTATGCTGTTGGGTCAGAGAGACAGGATAGGGATGCTGCTGGTGTACCGTTCACCCCACTGCCCAGCATCCTTCCTATCTGAGCTAGCTGAGGTGGTCTCGGACGTGGTGTTGGAATCCCCTGCCACGGTGGTGTTGGGGGATTTCAACATCCATGCCGAGGCTACGCTCAGTGGACCAGCTCAGTTCTTCATGTCCGCCATGACAACCATGGGGCTGTCTCAATTTGTATCTGACCCGACTCATATAGCAGGTCACACCCTTGATTTGGTTTTTGCCTCAGAGCGGACTGGTGAGTATCCGTTCATAGGAGGGCTGACTGTCAACCCGTTGTCATGGACGGATCATTCGCTGGTGAGGTTTGGACTTACTATGGCAACTCCCCTCTGTGGGGAAGTAGGACCTATAGAGATGGTCCGCCCCCGGAGACTTATGGAATCCGAGCGATTCCTGAATGCTCTGGGGGATTTTCCGGTTGGTATGTCTGGCGCTCCTGTCGAAGCCCTGGTTTCTCTCTGGAACCGAGAGATGAGCAGGGCTATTGACACGATCGCTCCCAAGTGCCCTCGGCATGCTTGTGGAGCCCGAAAAGCTCCTTGGTATTCCATGGAACTACGGACCATGAAACAGGAAGGTCGACGGCTAGAACGCAGGTGGCGTAAATCCGGCTGTGAATCTGACCGAACACGGGTTAGAGCACACTATTGTGCCTACCATGTGGCAGTGATGGCGGCGAAAAAGAACTTTTTCTCCACCACCATTGCGTCCTCAAGTAGCCGTCCAGCAGAGCTTTTTAGAATAATAAATGGCCTCAGAAAACCAAGCTCAAAGAAGCATGAGCCAGGGCCAAGCAATATCTGCTGTGACAATTTTGCAAAGCACTTTGAGGACAAAGTCGCCCAGATTCGTAGGGGATTGGATGTCACAATTGGACAGAGTCCAGATGAGGTGTCCAGAGAACTGTCTGGTCCTGTTTGGTTGGATCAGTTTCAATTATTGCAGCCTGAGGATGTGGACAAGCTGCTTGCAGGGGTGCGGCCGACGACGTGCTCTCTGGATCCTTGCCCTTCGTGGCTGATAAAGACTAGCCAACAAGGTATGACCGGGTGGATCCAGGAGGTAGTGAATGCATCTCTGAGAGAGGGGGTGGTCCCATTGGCCCTGAAACAGGCTGTGGTGCACCCCCTCTTGAAGAGGGCCTCCCTGGATCCAGAAGACTTAAACAACTATCGCCCGGTGGCCAACATACCTTTTCTAGGCAAGGTTCTGGAGAGGGCTGTCGCTGTTCAACTGCAGGCATGCTTGGAAGAAGCTGATTATCTAGACCCATTTCAATCTGGCTTCAGACCCGATCATGGCACGGAAACTGCCTTGGTCGCCCTGGTTGATTACCTTCTCCGGGAGAGAGACAGGGGGAACGCTACCCTGTTGGTTCTCCTGGACCTCTCAGCGGCTTTTGATACCATTGACCATGGTATCCTTCTGGAGAGACTACGGAGCTTAGGAGTGAGAGGCAATGCATGGCACTGGTTCTCCTCCTATCTCCAGTATAGATCCCAGATAGTGGCTGTGGGAGATACTGTTTCGACTCCCTGGGAACTCACCTGTGGGGTTCCTCAAGGATCAATCTTATCTCCCATGCTATTTAACATCTATATGAAGCCGTTGGGAGAGGTTATCAGGAGATTTGGAGTAAGGTGTCATCAGTATGCAGATGATACCCAGCTCTATCTCTCTGTACCATCTGAATCAGGAGAGGTGGTTGAAGTGCTTGACAGGTGTCTGGAGGCAGTAATGGGCTGGATGAGGGTGAATAAATTGAAACTGAATCCAGACAAGACAGAGGTGCTGTGTGTTACAGGGTCTCGGGTCCGGGTAGTTGGGAGATACCCTGTCCTTGATGGGGTTGCAATGCCCTGGAAGGGACAGGTCTGTAACCTGGGCGTACTCCTGGACTCCACGCTAACACTTGAAGCTCAGGTGGAGGCTGTGGCCAGGAGCGCCTACTCCCAACTACGGCTAGTCCGGCAACTGAAGCCTCTTCTGGATAGAGACAACTTAGCCACAGTTATCCATACTCTGGTAACCTCTAGATTGGACTACTGTAATGCGCTCTACATGGGGCTAACCTTGAAGACGGTCCGGAAGTTGCAGCTAGTGCAAAATGCAGCCGCTAGAATGCTGACCGGAACACCTAGCCGGATGCACATCACGCCGGTCTTAAAAGAATTGCACTGGCTGCCAATTCGCTACCGAGCCCAATTCAAGGTTTTGACTCTGACTTATAAGGCCCTAAATGACTTGGGCCCCAAATATCTAAAGGAACGCCTTCTCCCATATCAACCTGCCCGTGCCTTAAGATCAAGTGGTGAGGCCCTCCTGGTTGTCCCACCACCTTCAGTAGTGAGGTTGGTGGGCACCCGGGAGAGAGCCTTTTCTGTGATGGCCCCCAGACTATGGAATAGCCTCCCCCTCGAGGTGCGTCATGCCCCTTCCTTATATATATTTAGGAGGGCGGTGAAGACGCACCTCTTTGCCCTGGCCTTTGGGTGAGCTGCTTATGTCCCCCCACCCTCGCCCAGTACAGACACTGTCATTTTAAACATATTGTATATTGTTTTACACGTGTGTGAATTTTAATGTCTTTTAATGTATATTCTATTTTAATATGTTGTTACCCGCCCAGAGACCTTCAGGTATGGGGCGGGATAGAAATGTAAATAAATAAATAAATAATAAATAAACGTTTCCAAAGCTCAGGAGGGGCTTCCTGAGGTCAAAGTTGAGGAATGACCCTGAGGTGGTCACCTTGCATCCTGACCCATTTAGTCATCTCGCCACATTTCAAGGCCACCAAGGCTCTGCCTCTGCCTGTATGAGGAAGCTGGTAACCTTATCCGCCATGCCTTAGCCAAAGGACATGGCGAGCCACTTCAGCCAGGCCACAATGAAAAACCACATTAGACAGGATACACTGGAGACTCGTGTGGGCACCTGGGAATAAAAAAGTCAAATGAAAATTAGCAGGTTATTCATTAGCTATGGAAGTTAACTTCACCTGAAGCACTGAAATATCTAAGGGACTGTTTTTATTTTGCCCAATTCTGCAGTTGTTTTTCATCTACCATGTGGTCAAAATAACTGCTTTTATTGCAGTTAACTGCTTTTATTGAGTGCAGTTTTTCATTTTGATGGCAATTAGCAGTAGATATAACTATCATTTTTTTCTAAATATTAGAAATCTATGTCCATTTTTTAAAAAATAATGAAACAAGTATGTGTCTTCAGTTTTTCAAAGCTTTGAATGGTGTCAAGTCTTTATATATATAAAATGGAAAGTTTTGTCAGATTGTCAGCAAGGGCTCACATGGTGCTTGATATTGCAAAATTTCCATTTCACACTGTTTCACCTCACACAGAATACTAGACTTGAACACAAGGAAGTAGCTAGGTGGAAAAGTAATCATTTTGTATTGTATCATGAGCAATTTATACTGCTAGCAATTAGCTGGGCTTCCTTTTTTGTTGCTATTACATGTATTTTGAAACAGAGGTTTTCCTCACCTTCTTCAGTTCTTATTTGATTTGTGTTTTCACACTGTTTCCACAGATATCATTAGGGTCAGAAAGGTCAGAATTAGGGACATAACAGGAAGCATAAGAGAACTGTGCTACAGACAAAGGATTTTGTAAAACATGTGGCTCCATTTATCTACTTGGACATGCCAGTGGGTCAGCCACAGAGCTGTATGGTGAGGATGACAGCCTGATGTATCAAGGTGCTATAGAAAAAACACCATTTAAAAAAAATTAAAATCATATATTTCATCCTCTCATTTTTGACTGAAATACCATCAATCTTGTCTTTTATGTAGCCTCCAGCAACCAGCATATATCATTCTGTCCTTAGTAAAGATACCAAACTTCAAACTAACCTTTAGTTCAGGAAGTCCTGGACTTGGACCCTACTGTACTAACATGTTGATGAAAACAGCGCTATCATGGTAAGAAAGATCTGAGACGAATGACTATCAAAGGCGAACCGGTAGACATTGTCTATCTGGACTTTCAGAAGGCTTTTGACAAAGTCCCACATCAAAGGCTACTGAGTAAACTCATCAGCTGTGGAATAAAGGGACAGGTTCTGTCCTGGATTTGTGACTGGCTTAAGGGCAGGAAGCAGAGAGTAGTAAATCTCAGGATGGAAAGAGGTAAAAAGTGGGGTCCCTCAAGGCTCAGTGTTGGGACCAATGTTTTTTAATTTATTCATCAATGATCTAGAAGAAGGGGTACATAGTAAAATAGCAAAGTTTGCTGATGATACTAAATTATCTAGGGTACTAAGAACCAAAAGAGATTGTCAAGAGCTCCAGAGGGATCTCTTAGCATTGGGTGAGTGGGCAACCAAGTGGCAAATGTGCTTTAATCTTAACAAGTGCAAAGTAATGCACATCTGGGCCAAGAATCCAAATTATGTCTATAAACTGATGGGGTCTGAGCTTTCTGCAACACACTGGGAAATGGATCTTGGGGCTCTGGTGGACAGTTCAATGAAGATGTCAACCCAGTGTGCAGCAGCAGCAAAAAAAGCTAATTCAGTTCTGGGAATAATTAGGAAGGGAATAGAAAATAAGTCAGCAAGTGTCATTCTGCCTCTTTATAAACCTATTGTGAGGTCACATTTGGAACATTGTGTACAATTCTGGTCACCACACTCAAAAAGGATATTGTGGAACTGGAAAAGGTGCAGAAAAGGGCAACCAGAATGATTAAGGGTCTGGAACACCTCCCTTACGAAATCAGGCTGCAGTGTCTAGGCCTCTTCAGTCTGGAGAGATAGCATTTAAGAGGGGACCTATTGAAGTACATAAAAATTATCTATCGCACAACACTAGAACCAGGGGGGACTCTATGAAGCTGATAGGTAGGAGAGTCAGATCCGGCAAGGGAAGTATTTATTTACCCAGAGAGTCATCGGTTTATGGAATTTGTGTCGGAAGAGGTGGTAACAGCTACCAGTCTAGATGGCTTTAAGGTAGGGTTAGACAAATGTATTGATGACAGATATATCAATGGCCACTAGAATGAATGCCTAGGTACATCTTTCAGGCTTGGGGGGGGGAGGAAGCAGGACACTTCTAAGGCCATTTGCTGGGATTCAAGAGCAGGAAAAGCTTTGTCCTTGTCTCTGCTTGAGATGCCCATGAGCATTTGTTGGACCACTGTGTGCGACAGGATGCTGGACTAGATGGGCTGTGGCCTGATCCAGCTGGGCTTCTCTTATGTTCTTATGTACTGGATGTTCAAGTGTCCTGGGTAGCAAGAAGTGCCTATTATCACCATCAACTGGCGAACTAACTGTGCCCCTGTCTGGAGAAGGAGAGACTGATCACTGCAGTCCTTGTTTTGATAACTTCACTTGGATTATAGTACTATAATATACTCCATGTGGAGTTACCCTTCCACCTGGTCTGGAAGCTGAAACTGCTTCAAAACTGTACTGGTGGCATGGGACACTAATACCTGTGCTTTAAGCAGTTGCACCGGTTGGCAGTCAAATACTGGGACAAATTCAAAGTCCCATGGTTGTCATATAAGATCTTAAACTGCTTGTTAGATCACCTTTACCAATACAGACCAGAGAATCACTGTGGTCATCTGAAGAGATTTGGCTGCAGATACTACCGATCAGTGAATGTCATCTTGCAGTGTCCGGCAGTGGTGTCATCCACACACTGGAACACCCATTTCTCAGATGTGTGTGAGGGATCTACTATTACATCTGCTAAATGCCTGCTGAAAATTTATTTCTTCATCCATACATTTCCTGCATGGATGAATTATCTGTTTCATAACCCTGACCCAGTTTTCAACAGTGCTTATATTCAACCACTTTTAACTATTTTCAGCCATATTTTAAATTTCTTTTAACTGTAAACTGCTTCAATAGAATAAACAAGTAATGATTTCCTCAGGTGAAGGTAGAAAAGCTAACCTTTCCTGACATCACTTCTGCCAAGCATGTAGCAAGTTCTGTGTAGCTTATTCAAGTGCCCTTCCCGACAGAAAACAAGATAAGAATTAAAATCCAGGGAAACTCCTGAGTGACATAGGAATATCTTTCATTTTATGAAGTTTTCACCCATCTGTGGCATAAGGAATTAATCTGGCCAGTTGCATGGTAGAGAAGAGACAGTGGGAGGATGCAAAATAAAGATGTTAGTCACCTCAGTTGGATTTCTTTGTGGCCAAACCGAGTACTTCTGTATGAAGACATAGACTTTTGGAAGGCTGCATTAGCAGTTATAGTAAGTGGATGGAAAGATTCAAGGAGTATTAAAAATGGTATTATTTAGCTAAACAACTGACAGTAGATTTTTTTTTGTTAGAAAATAAGAAACATGTAAGAAGGTCAGAAGGAAAAATGCAGCAGAATGTAATATTGGAGTAAAATTATTGAATATGGGAAGGAAACATGGGAGAACAAATATATAGAATTGTAAAAATGATCTTCCAATGGACAAGGTAAATGAATTAAATTATGTTTGATGGATTCTGAGGGGGTGGAGAATTCATTTAGTTAAACATGTGTAATGATATGGGTAAATATAACTTGATTATGTTTTTGGGAACAACACATTGTATAAAAATCAATTATGTCAAATTTAGAGGGCTGAAAAACCAGCCCAAATGGAATCATTATATACCATATCTGAGAGCTACAAATGATTCTTCCCTGGAGCTTTGATATATAAAGTAGTTTGCAAAAGGTCCTTACTAGGGATGTGCTCAATTCCCCCCCCCCAATTTGCTTTGCATCAAAATGAATGGGATGGAGATTCGCATTTGTGCAAATGGAGCCACTTTGAATGTGCTAGGTTTCAAATTTGCTTCGTCGATTCCCTACCACCCCCAGTTGTACCTCCAAATCAGCTGTGAATCCGCTCCAGATCTACTCCGGAGGCAACTGGGCCACGGCTTTGCCTAGTAGTGCCGCTGCCCAAACACCGCCGACAAATGTAATGAGGCTTCAGGCAAGGGCACAAAAGCTTTCCCTTTGCTTACGATGGTAAGGTCTTCAAATATTCAATTCTAATGTGGAGTTTTCGAACATTCATAATTCATATACACTGCAAAGGTGACAAATATTTTTTCACCATGCCTACTCCTTACCAGGATACAGAGTAAAGTAGCTTTCTGAGGTAGTAGCTCCCACAGAGAGGCCCCAAGATTTATGTAGGGAGTTTGCACTCTGGGGGCGAATCCCCACAGCAAGCTTATTTTGCTTTCCCTAAACCGAAATAATAGAACCGAATGCAAACACGAATTTGCCTGTTCCCAGGCGTACATGACTCAAGGGGGGGCTCAAGTGGCTACTTTTTAAAAGCCGCTTTGCAGGGCTGCCCTGACCTCTTCCTCCTGGCATGGACGTGCCACCCATAACAGACCCCTTCATGGGGGTGGCTGCCGCTTGCCTGGACGGATGAAAAAAAGGCACCGGCAGCCAGCGATTCTTTCCCCTCCTCTCCCCATTTCCCAGGGCACACAGCAGCAACAGCAGCAACTCAAACCCCCTTCACAGCCACAGCCTTTAAAACAGAACCTCCAGGGCTTTCCTTTCTCTTTTTTAAAGGTCAGAACTTTCAAAGAGCTAGAATTGCGCAAAACTGCAACATTGTTATTAAGGTGTGAAGTGGCTAGATCGCTACAGTGTAGCTTTAAGGACTGTATTTTTATAGTGGCTGTTTTGAGGGTGGATTTTTTCAATGAAATCACTATCTTTGGAAGCAAGCTATTGGGGGAGGGAAACCCTAAGTGTGGATTCTCATCCCTTAACACGGTACGGTCCCCACAGTAAAAAATGCAAAACGTTTCAAGCACAGGATCCGGAGTGAGACCTGTTGAAATCAGGATTGAGATTCACCACGCTTTGCAGTGTTTTAACACGGAGAAAGTGTGTTAAGCCAAACTGCCGTGCGGACTCCAAGGATTGAAAACGTTTTGAATCCGACATAAGGTTGCCATGAAGACACGGCTTGGGTGTTATCCTTCTCTCATCCTTTGAATCCTTTATTCTCCCTCTCTCTGTCCCTTCCTAGTATAATACCTTTAAGTCAGTTGAATTTTACCCTGGGCTGTGTACTGATGCTGCCTTTGTCCTACTAAGTTACCTAAAAGCAAGTTTCAGCAGTTCAGGTTATTGGCACTGTACGCATTCTAAGAAATATTTGCAGAGGTTGTCATTTGTTTCCTTGTGGTGTGGGGTGTCTTCCTTTATTAAAGTTATCTTTTTGTGGAGTTTTCCTTGAGTTCTCCTTGGTCTGCCATACAGTTCAAAGATTCTGAGAGTAAATCAGGACAATTAGCGCATCATAATATATTTATTTTATATGTTACCTTTAAGCCAACAAACAAAAACACCTTCTTTTGTAGTGGCAGAGAAATAGATATCTTAGCTGAATGTATAACATGTTGTGGAATAATTCAGTGCCAGAACTGTGAAGTTGTGTATATAGTAAATATAAGGCAGAAAACTCAACAGAATTTGAGATGAGAGCTGATTATGTTTTATGATTATGTTAAGTCCGACATTTTCAGGTGGCTTTGTATAAAGTATAAACAAGGGAATCTTGAGTATCTTGGATAGAATACGTGGAAAGATTGCTTGTTCCCAGATAAAGTATGGCATGTTAAATGATTAGAATTTAGCCCCATTGTTACATATGTTTATATGGTGAGATAGGTTAAGATTTGCCATAATTTCTCAACTTTGACTATCACAATGTTTTGCTTGCTCCATCCCTGTAACACATTCTCCTCTGGAGATCTGCCTATGGCTGAGAAACACAAATGGTTAAATAGGATTTGCAGCAAAAGGTTTTAAAGCTGCCATTAATGCTGAGGAGCTGAGACCACTGGATGGAAAGGTAGAACATGTGGCTTTATTAATTTTAAGCAATTTTATTGTAATCTGTAAAGGCAAAATTCCTAAAACATTATGTCATACAATGTGTGGATTGCTATCAAATTTGGGCAACTCATTGATAAAACCATTACATTCAGCAATACTCCATTGTACTAGACTCTTAAGTGTGAAAAGAGCAGTAAAGCTGCTGTAGTGTTGTTTTCATCAAGTGAAATTGACCAAAAACATATTGCATGATGGGAAGAAAGGGAAATAATGTGAAACTGTATCTTCTTTGCTACATTGTTTCCATCACCACAGGATGGGCATTTATGGAAACGGGTTCTGGCCATCTGCTTTAGCGTAGCCATCACAGGCTCACACCCTGGGTCCACTTCCAGACATTGCTTACTTATTTTGCTGTATCTGGACATTCTGGAATAAGGCACATCCAAACATGCTTTGTTCTGGAACATCCATGGTTTATTCTGGAATATCCATGGATTATTCCAGAATATCCAAATATAGCGGAATAAATAAGTGACATCTGGAGAAAGCCAGGACTGGAGAAAGGAGGAATTCAGTATAAGCTAGAAAAAGGTTGTCCTTCTGCAGGCTAGAAAACTCTGTTCATCCACAGTTCGGCAAGAGATGGCTTTGTTTGCTGGATCATGACTGACTTTAAGCTTCCCTTTAGTGAGCAATCAGTCATAATGGGCTAGCTGATTCCAACACATGTACCAACATCTACACTGCTGTGGCACTAATTGTGCCATTCAGGGCTGCCTTTAGCAATCAGGTGCCTGGAGCAAGGAGATGGTGCCTGATCTCCTAATGGTGGGTTGGGTCCTAGAGTGGCTCAGCTGATCAAGCCATGTGCTACCCAAAGCAGCAAAGCTTGATAGGCTATGCACCCACCTGACTGTTTCAGGATACTATAAGGATTGTGGTGTGATGAGCCAGCAAGTAGGTGTGGATTGAGATTTATCCTAGAGTGATGCTTTTCAGGATGCATGGTGTGACATGGTGGTTGGCCTATGGGCTACTAGTGAGCCAGTTTGGTCTAGTGGTTAGGGAGCCAGACTCTTATCTGGGAATATCGTGTTTGATTCTGCACTCCTACCTGAAGCCAGCTAGGTGACCTTGGGCTAGTCAGGTCTCTTCTGAGCTCTCACAACCCAACCTACCATACACGGTATTCTGTTGACCCTTGTCAGCTGCTTTGAGTCCCCTTAAATGGGGGAGAAAATGGGGTAGAAAAGCCAACTCTTCTTCACAAGCTCCTGTCCTTCAAGGAGAAGACTCTCACAGGTTGGCACCATATGGCCTATAGAGGATGACAACCTTACAAACAAGACTTCTTATAAATCTTAATACCTGGGCAGGCAGGTGGGTTTGAGTATTGGGCAAGGGGGGGGGTATTGCATGCATCCGTATACTAGTTAAGGAGAATAATCTGCAAGTCAATAAAAAGAATGTCCATGTAAATATTTAATTTTCATTCCTTAGCTATATACATATAAAACAGTTGCCTGTCATGTTTGACTGTCTGTGGAGGCATGTCTGCAAGTTCCAAGTAAGAAGGAGGACAAAATGGGTAGGCAAAGGGAGAACAAGTATTTTGCAAGCTGAGGGGCTTGATGAACAGGAAAGACACAAGGGAAGACAAAGAAAGATAAGATACACAGCACCCAGTTTCACAGTCTTAACACTTAGTTGCATCATGAAAACAAAAATAGCTTCAGAATTAGACCTCCTCAGGTTAGCAGTATCACTGAATAAACTTTGCACTTGTCGATTCAACTAATGAGTAAAATCGGCCGATCTTTATTTTCCCATATACAGATCAGGGTTTGGGTTTTTTTGAAGGTGTATGTGGGGGGGGGGGGGGTTAGGTGAAGCCATTATCTTGGTAGTTCTGTCTGTTGCACAGATAAGATGAAATGGTAGATGTGACTCAGGCTTTGTTGAGACATAACAAAAGGGGTGCCTCAGAGAGTCAGTCTATGGCCCTTGCATCCCAAGCCTTCTCTGGCCCACCTTTTCTAGCACAAGATGTTTATGATGGGGAGGGGCAGACTGTTGCGTGAACAATCCCACCACTGGGATGCCTAACAGAGGGTTTTTGTTTTGTTTTTTGGCATTTCTAACAGCCTCAGACACATAGGTTTTTTTAATGTCCACATTGAAGGGAATTTGAAGGAAATGTGCATTTGTGTGAATATAGCCACTTTGAATACGATAGGATTCAAATTCGCTGTGAACGCTCTTCAAATGTTATTTGAATTTGCTTCAAATCCCTGTTGCCAGTCGTGACTCCAAACCCATTCTGAATCTGTTTCAAATCTGCTTTGAACCTGCTGCAGATGGGACTGGGCAGCCACTTGGCCACCTCTTCACCCACACAAATATAATGAAGCTTCAAACGAACGCACAAAAGTATTCGCTCCGCATTCATATGTCAGTCTTCAGATATAGCCAATATTTGATTTGAATGCAAACATTCAAAGCTTTGAAGTTTGTACAAATTGCAAACCTGATGAATATTTCTCGCCCATCCCCCCTTCTCCCTGCAGGATTAAACTTTCCACTAAGTAAACTTCAGGCAACTGTTCAAAGCTGTTGTGCTTGTTTCTCAACACATTAGTATCACTACATGCTCTGATGTTCAGCAGTAGTACATACACACACACACACACACAAACCAGGGAGGGAGGAAGGTGATGTTAACAGGCCATAGAATAAATTCAGTCATGATTATACTAATAAAAATATCTCTCTCTTTCAAATATGGACCATAATTTCAAAAGATGGTCTCAGGCATCTTGACAAATTTGTCCATCTGTTTATTTGTGTAATTTATTCATCCTTTTATATTTCACTCATCAAAGAAACAGGCAAACTTTGTTTCTCTTCTAACTTGAGAGACAGCACGCTGAACCCATGCTTCAAACAGTTTTACTCGCTCAGGCTTTTTAGTTTACTTTAAATTGTTAGTTTTATTTTAATATTTTTATGGATTATTTATTTATACCAAGCTTTATCCTGAAGTTCCAGATTGGTTACACACAAAAAATTTTTTACATGACACAAAGTGATGTTAAATGTAATAGTAATAATAACAACAGTAATAGGTTGCCACGCCTTGAAATTCTGATAGACTAAAGGCATTTCATCTAAAATACTTATTTCAAATGTCATTTTGAATACAGTTGATAATTAAATACCTTTGGGGAGTAGCCTTTCTTAAAACCTGATGATCCAGTAAATGTTTTTGGAGTAATAACATAGTCACAAATAAATATAGCACATTCATGTAGTTCTGTCAGTGCTTGTTTTTTAGCAGAAGGAAATGTAGCTGACTTAAGTTGGAACCATATATCCTGAATTATAAGTTCAGTGTTTTAGGGAGCATGTTAATCTTCTCAGATGGAATGAAAATAATACTTTAATGGGAGATAATTTCTAGCTCTTCAGTGAAATACCACATTTATCGTGGATTCGTTGAGATGCTTTCCTTTTAATTATACATTTGATGCAAATCAGACTTAAAATTGTATTGTATAAGAAATCCTGAAACACTCTGGGAGAAGCCATTTCCTAAGTTCCTCAGTAGCTGTAAGAAATGAAGATTTGTGTATTATCACTTCTCCTCAGTAATAATTATTGTATTATGTAAAGGCAAGATCATTACTCCTGGAAATTTGCCATTTTGGCCATTTGAGGCTTTTCAGTTAATTAAAACTTAAAAACAAGGAATTTGGTAGTGCTTGGATGTTTTCTTCTTGTGTCAAACGAAACGGCATGCCTCTCAGTTTCAGGAGTAACCTGTATTTTTCAGAACTGTCATGCTGAGGACTAGCTGTGTTTCATTCTGTTTCATCCTGGTTACTATAAAGCAAGTAATCCTTATGAAACCGAGATGCTGAGACAAAACTAAGCCTTGTCAGGTGGTTTAGCCGTACATGAGTCTGTCCCATTTGCTCTATGATGGCCATTAAATTTCAGCACTCACGTCGGGCCGCCATAAATCGAGACGGCACTTTTGAATTTCACGCAGTCCCTTTTTGAAGGGATATCTTATTGACACTTCCACGCTCATGCTGGCTCTGCGATGTGGCCCTGGGCTTGCAGAACTCGGTGTGCTTTCCAGCTGGTGTCGAGCAAGGAGGTCATGAGTAACAAAACAATTAGGATGAAATCATGAGCTACATTTGTAAACGAGGGAGCAGGTTTCTTGGCTGTGTGTCAGCGGCAAGGGAGCTGGAGTCCGGAGTGCACAGCCCACTCTTTTTTGCTCGAGTCACTCATCTGTGTTTATATGAGTAAAGGAGCAGCTGGGGGGAGGGGAGTTGTAAGCGCTGAGCAAATACTCAGAGCATTCATTCTGTGTGAGACTGACATGCACTCCAAAGTCGAGACTTCCAGGGATGTTGCGAGCGCATAGTCACATGCTGTAGAATTCATGAATAGAGAGAAAAACCAAGCAGATGTTTGTCGACTGGAATGGGTAATAATTTCTTTTTACTCTCTCTCTCTCTCTCAATCCCTCTCTCTCTTTTGCTTCCCCCCTCCTTCTGTGCATGCTTTAGCATCAGATGACGACCTGGGATTGCTTTTTAAAACACTTACTGGCAGTACTGAAGCATGAAAACATTGTGAAGGTTAGGGGAGACAGATAGGGGAGGACTTTCGCTTTTAAACCGAGAGTGGTGGGGTTTGTTTTCTTTCCTTCACTTGAACCGCCGCCAGCAGGAAACTGTTGTTTCAGAGCAGCAGTATCAAATTATAGAGCTAATTAAAATGTAAAAATGTCCTGAAACCACTTGTGTGACAAATGTAAGATTAGAAACAATTAGAAGGCACTCAAGAGGTTTGTGGTGTTTAGATTTCTGGCATTATTATAATTGTCCCTAAAAGTAGTGAAAACAAAGGTTGATCTAAGAGAGAAAGAGGTTTACAACGAGTTATCTCTGCGATAATCACAAGTTAATGATTGTTTATCATTTTTTAAATGCTATCGAAGCTTGGTAGCTAAGCAGGGAGAGGTCACTTTTCATATCGAGCAAAACAACTCCAGTACAGTATTTTCCTCTGAGGCTTCTCATCAGAATTACAGTATTTATGTGTGTTTAAATAGAGTTTTAAGACTTCCTCGCATGACACATATATACATACGGTACTGACTTACAATGTAGAATGGGTAGGTTTTCAGAACTGGTGAAACTCCTGAGATCTGTTAAGGAAAACATTTGTACAGCATTGCATGAAACACATTCGTAAAGAGAGGTTGTCATTTCTGTCAGCCTCGTGCCTTACATGTTGAGTTGTACGATACAGATGTACGGATCAATTATTCTGCTCTTTATGCTATATATAGAAGTAGTCGCAGTTTAGATCTTTGATGAGAATACACAGTGCCTAATGAAATGCCATCTATTTTAAAGGACTTGCTAAAAAAGGTAATCTGGTTCACACTTCAGTTTGACAAAATGCACGGGTACACAAGATGTTTGCCAATTTACTCTTTTGTACTTTAGAGATGAAAACATTAATAGAGTAACTCGTGTGGGAAGGATAGCATGATAACAGAAAATACGTGACCTAGAAACAGTGCACAACTGCTGGGAATATTTATTACATGGAAGATGAATGTTTTTATCATATTTGGTTTAAAAGTCTGTTTAGCTGGCATTCACCTCTGCCACTTCTTTGTGAGAAATTGTATTGAAACTGTTGTGTGTTTGTTTTCAGCGCCAATTCTTAAAGGCAGACCACGCAAAAAGAAGGCTTGCCAACAGAGAAGAGATTCATTCAATGGTATTAAAGATTCCAATAATAATTGTGAAAGCAGGACTGTTGCCAAGGTAAGCCACTTAGCATTTTTTTTAAAGGAAACATTTTTAAGGTAATTGTCTTGCCCTACTTTTTAGCATAGGATCATATAGTAGGTTATGCACCTTCTGAGTGGATAAACATATAGGTTATGGCTAACTGAAGTGTATTGGGTGGATTTGCCAAACACCCTCAAAGAATTCTACATTGCCTTTATATGAAACATACTGCATTATAACTAGGTATTATAATAATGTTGGGGGGGGGAATAATCTCGATTTAAAGCTTCACATAAGATCTACTGTTGGCTCATTGAGGATTTGAAATAGGGTCTCCTCAAGTATTACAACTATTGTATCATTGCAAATCAAGAAATAGCCTAAGACCACTTCAATTTGCCTTCTAAACCTGAAAATAACCATCTATGAAATATGAGCTGCCTTTGAGTAATAAGCTGAATCCAGACATCAGTTACTTATTCTACTATGTTTAATATTCTGGAATAAAGCATGGATATTCCAGAATACTCATGTTTTATTCCAGAATATCCAAATATAGTGGAATAAGTACCTGAGGTCTGGATACAGCCATAGATTCCTACAAGCTAATCGAATAATTTATCTAGAATTTTTGAGGTCATGAAAAGGTTATGATGTAAATTGAAATAATACTTCACTGCAGGTTTTTGTTCTAGACCAAGGCCCTTTCTGCATTTGGCCTTATTCTAGAATATATCACAGAATAAGGAACCTGCCATCCGCATGCTCATGCAGGCTGTGGAAGGCCTCAAGTGAGCCCTGCCATAGTCTTCATTAGCTTGTAGCCAACAGACCACTACCTTGAAATATATTCCAGAATAAGGCCAAGTGCAGGAAGGGCCCAAGTCTTTTAAATGCATTTCCTTGTGATTAAGAAATCCATGAGTCTCATACTGCAGTAGATTTGCAGTCACGTGTTCATCACTTTTTTTGAAAAAAAAGGGATGATTGGTATGCATGAACAAATCACTACTTAATGTATAATTTGCATACTGCTTCATTCTCTCAAAGATGCTTTTCTGTGGAATGAGAAGCACACCTATATGGGACCAATCATGCAGACAAGTTAGAAACTGGGTCCACTGTCCATAGAATGCCCTGTGTTACTGTAGCTGCATTGAACACCTGGGGTTCAATTCTAATTGAACCAGCCCCTTCCAAATACTGGGGGAGCTCAGTTCAGTTCATATGATTCAGTTTGGTTCAAACCAAATGAACCCAAAATTAATTTGCACATATTTGTGTCTTGGTTCTTCTTGGAGACCGTTTTCATAGATATCTGAAAGTGGTTTCTGCATGAACTTCCTATCATGAACATTAAGTAGCGTGCATCTTCATGGCATAGTTATCTCGAATTCAAAACGTTTTGAGTTCGCGCAGTTCAGACGGCACTTCGGATTAACACGGTATTTCCGTGTTAAAGGACGTTATCCCGATTAGAAATAAATCCTGATCTCAACAGGTCTCACTCCGGATCGTGTGTCAATACGTGTTTCCTTTTTAACTGTGTGGACAGTATCGTTCCGGGATGAGATTCCGTGTTAAGGCTGTCCCGCCCCCCCCAATCGCACTGTAACCAATGGCTGAACGTATTAGAAGCACGTCATGTTTAGGGTTTCCTTCATTGAAAAAATCCACCCTCAAACACCCACTATAAACCTCCAGTCCTTAAAGCTGAAACACTGTATCAATCTAAGCACTTCACACCTTAAAAATGTTGCAATTTGCGCAATTTCAGACCTTTGAAGGTTCGGAACAGTGGCTTTCAGCCCCCTTAAGGGAGGCTTGTCAGCCACTTAGTCCCCTGAAGGGTGAGAACAGAATGTCAACCGCTTTGAGCCCCCTCTATGCTACTTTGCCTCTGCCTGTGGTCACACCTAAGGTTTAATCCAGTTTCAGTTCACTTTCAGAGTGAGAGAATACACCAGCAAACTGACAAGCTGGTTTTCTTTCAGGGTTAATAACTCAGAAAATCCACCTTTAGACTAGATAATGTGGAAAGAAAACTACTGGTCACTTTGCTGATGTGTTCTCTCACTCTGAAGGTGGAGTGAAGCTAGATTAAACCTTAGGTGTGACCACAAGCCAAGGTTTTAATCCAGCTTCGGTCCCTGTGAGGTGGGGGGGGCGGAGTTCCCTCCCGGCCACGGGGGGGGGGGGGAGAGCAAGCGAGGAGCCCCCTTCGCCCTCTTGTCCACCCCTTTGCTCTCCTCCTCTGCGGGGCAAAGTGGCGGCAAAGCGGGGGAAAAGCGGCGGTGGAGCCCCAGGGAGAAGCCGCTAGCGCCGCAGCGCCGCAGCGCCTGGATGAATGGATGGATGGATGGATGGATGGATGGATGGATGGATGGATGGATGGATGGATGGATGGATGGATGGAGAGCCTTCCCCTCTGCGCCCGCTTGCTGGGCACCCCGATGGCAGGAATCCCCGGAGCAGAGGGGGTCTACCCCCAGCTGATGAGCGGCAGAAGGGCGCCTGGGGATGGTGGGGGAGGGAAGGAGGGAGGAAAGAAGGAACCACAGCCATATGCCTCTTTAATATTTAAAGCCCCTCAGCTGTATTACTTCCTTTCATTAAAATTGCGGAAATTCGCAACATTTTTTAAGAGAGTGAGCTGGTTCCTTTGCTACAGTGTAACGGAAAGGAAAGCCCGTCCCCCGGGAACTTTCGCAGCCTGGGGAACTTTCTCCCCGCTCTCTGCAGCGCCAGAATGGACGGACGGAAGGATGGATGGATGGATGGATGGATGGATGGATGGATGGATGCTGCTGCTGCTGCTGCTGCTGGGAAGGGGGAGGGTGGATTGGGCAGGAAATTCACGGCGGAGCATGACGCAAAGAGAAGGGAGGGTGGGATCCTGGCAGGGAAAACCAATCACAGGAGAGAGTGCGGGCAATGGGCAGGAGGACAATGCTGCCATGTGGACTCCGAGTATTGATCCCGCGTTAAGGCTGCCATCGGAACCGGATCAACTTGCAAGTCGTCTGGACAGCTTTGTTCCGTTTCTTTTATTTCGAATTCTTTAAACCGAAATAACACATGCCATGAAGACGCACCCGTAGTCTATCATCAGATGAAACATTAGTTAATCAGCTTGCATTGTGAACTTAGCTTAAGTTGTAATCTCGTGTATCATCTCTTCATACCATGGTCAGGTGATCTGGCTTTGTCACTATTTGATAAGACAATTGGTGGGCCCGCCCTCCATAGCAACATGAAGATAAAATCATAAACTCTAAATACTTTTACTTATTTTCTATTTTTTTGAATGTGGGAGATTGCTTTCAGTGATATATAGTACTTTCCCCCCATGGTTAATTCAGTTAGTTTTGTATCTATACATTTTGGATTTTTTAAACAAATTGTATATTCTTTATATTGCAAGTAACATACTAGTTACCAGTATTAACACCAATTGATAACAGTACATTCTGAAATAATTTAAATACCAGTTTCCCTTTAAAAACAATAAAGCTTCTAAATTTGCCTTGTCCAAACCACATGATCTTGAGCTGTCAGTTTAGTTTTCTGCAAGCTTCCTGTGTGGGAAGCCAAAATATAGAAGTGGGTTTTTTTTCAGCAATTTCTTCTGCATTCATAATGCAAATCACTTACTAATATTTAAGTAAATAAAAGATAAATCTATGTTTTAAAAAAGGAAAGAAATTGCAACCTTACTGGAAGAGTTAGAAAATATGATAAAGTAAAATCCCCATAGTTTTAAAAATATTTTTGCAGGGAAAATCCCTATGGTCCTGAATGTATTTTAGAATCAACTACTGCTCTGATTTCTTTTGAGATGTTTAAGTTAGATTGTGGGAAGATTACAGACAGTTTTACGAATGCAGAGGACAAAGGGTTGTTTTCTACCCTGTCACTTTTACCATTATTAATTAGCATTATCTCATGAGTTACTTCACTGAAAATAACACTTTGACATAAATCAATGGCACAAATGTAACTCCAGAAACATAACTCCAGAGTTAAAAAATAATGAAGGCATAACATTAATTTTGCATTGCTGTTCTCTGTGTGACCGGTTGTGTGCCCAGTACTTAAGTTGTCTGCAATATGATCTGCTGCTTTCATGTTAGGCAGAGATTGTGGTTGAAAACCAGGTTTTTAATGTTTGAAGACTTTGCAAACTCTATAAAACATTTTAGAACTTCCTCAGATTTCCATCACTCTGGAGTCTATAAAATCTCAAAGAAACTGCTATGCAGAAGTCTTCTTTTGTGGGATTTTATGAACTGTATATGTATTTGCTATCTCTTACTAGGATTCATATTCATAAGCTGGATGTAAGAATGAAATCTGCAGTGTGGTGCATTGTCTGCATAGAAGTGTGTTTCAGATGACATTTTATACAACCAGCAAACTATTATGTTTTGATGTGTTGTTCTAGCCATTCATTCTTGTTTTGGCATATCCTGTTCATATGGCTTTCTCATTCTTTTGACATTTTCTGGAATGACTATTTCTGCACTAGGATTTATTCTGGATTGTTTTCTGGAGTAGAGGCCTGCCTTCCCCACACTGGTACAGACTACAGCAGGCCTACAAGGGGCCTGACGTAGTCCACACTAGAATGTGGATGACAGGCCACCATTCTGGGATATAATCTGGAATAAGGTCCAGTGCAGAAAGGGCCAATGTGTTGCTCAGAATGCTACTCAATCTCCCAAAGTACAACTGTAAGGGTAGGAGCCCCATAGTTGGACAACGCCACTTGCAGCTTCATGGAACTTTACTTGCTTGTTTGGGTAACCTGAAGAAATGAATGGATTTTTTTAGAAATACTTATTTCAGGAAGCTAAACTGACAAATGTTTTACATTGCTTATTGGGTTTCCTTCTGATTTGTACTGATTGTGTGTGTTGCTTTTTTTTAAATTTGGTATGTTGCATCTAATTTCATTCCACCCGTTATCAGACAAGACAGGATAAAAACACATGAATGAGGAAGCTGCATAGTGTATTAGCTGAAAATCTGGAGCTTGAGTTGGTGACATTTTTGAATGAATCATGGAGAGATACTGAGTCAGTAATCATGTAGTCATCATCTTTCTTGCCAATAGTCCATGCATTAGTGCTAATGATGCTGTCATGAAGAACTAGTGAATTTGTAAGCCAGATTTTTGCTAGCTAAACTGTTTTCAGAACTCCCTCAGGGACCCCAGAACTCAGGTGCCTTCCAGTCTAATAGCAGCAATGAATTAGAAGCTACCTTCACATTATCATGCAACTGTTTTGGGAGGAGACAAGAATTCCCCTTGAAAAGCAGAGGAAGCAGTTTTCCACCACCCTGTAACTCTGCACTTAGTCCATCCCATCTCCATTGTTAATCTTCCTCTTCTGCGTTCATGTCCCTTTGTGTTCATGTGTGGGAAGGCAACTTCATATGTGTTTAGAGTAGTTGAGGGTCCTGCTTGGCAGAGGATAGACTTCTGTTGCAAGGTACCCTCTGTGCAGGTCCAGATTAAAAGGCAAGAAAGAACAAGAACTTTCTGGCGGCAATCATTTTAACACCAGACAAGTGGATCACATGGGAAGATAATTCTTTTCCCATTCAAATTCTAATAAATGAATCTTTATAAGTTGGGACATGCAAACATGATGCAGATCTCTTTCCCCTATCAGTGGTGTTAAGATGAACGCATTCTTCTTTTTCCAAAAAAAAAAAAAGTGCATGTGCAGAAGAGAGAGAGATTGTGTGTGCTAGAAGCATTTTGCATGGTGTGATGTGTGTTTGTTGGACATCTGAATGAATTGGTTTGACTACAGAGAAAACCCCCTTTGAAGGGTTTGGATGCACCCCAAACCAGGGAGCAACTTACAGAGCTTGGTGTGAGTTGTCTTGGTTTCATACCAAGCTAAGTTTTGTTTTGTTTTTTGTTTTGTTTTGCCAGCTCAGCAGTTTAGATGGTTCACTGGATCAGGGAAACAGCAGCTTCACCCAAAGTCCAAATAAATATGACTATGATTATTTTAGGAGGAGGAGGAGAGTATGGTCTCGGAGTCAGTCACAATATTCAATAAAAACATTTAACAAAAAAAAAATAAAGTCAATAACAACTGTATAAAACAATGTGAAATAAAATACCTCTCAAGCTTGGAGCACACCTGAGGCTCTTCAGTTGCTCTCTGGTTTGATTTGCATCCCAAAATTACAAGTGCTGCATATAATATAAATAAAAACACATTGTGACCTAAAACATGACCTTAGTATTCTAAAAGAAAAGTCCTTAAGTCCAAGATAGAGGATTGGATTATTCACAGAACTAGAGTTTGAGGGAGGAAGAAAAGAGATGCCTGAAAACCTTATATGAGTGGAGCCTCCTTCATAGAATCAGGCACTCATGTAAATGCCCTGCTTTAAGTTAGATTCTATCTACCCTGGAGAGAGCTTATACTTTGCCAATTTACTAGAGTATTATTTGAAGTAGTAGTCAAACATTTTACCAGCTGACAGCAATAATTAATACCACACTAGTTCTCTTGCTGACTGTAGCTGTTGCCTTACAATACCCAACAGAACATCTGTTTGGGCACTCATAGCTCTAGCCTGTGTAAGGTGCTGCGTAAAATGAGGAAATGATGCCAGAAGACACAAAAATCCTTAGACCCTACATGATGTCACATGATTCAGCCTCCTCATCCTTTATGGGATGTCATATTTTAAGCTGCTGTTGACTGAAAAGCTCTGAGTTGTGAGGACTCCAGTTTCATTCTACTTGTTTACCTTTTATCTGCGAGCAAATAATTTTGTGGACTTTAATATAGGCAAAGACATTTTGTTTGGTTTCAATAGGTCTGAATAAGTTCCAGCTGGGCAGCTTTTAAGTAAGAGACAATTACAGTAGTCTCCTAAGGCTCAGGGGATCTCAGGCACTCACTTTGATGAATCTGTTGCTCTTCCCAATGAGTTTTGCTGTACCTTCAGGAAAACAACATGGAATGTTTCATGTACTGTAGAGATCATTATTGGAGAAACAGATTTCTATTTATATCTTTGAGGAAGTGCTGAGAAGACCAGGAAGTTGATACAGTGTAAAGACTATTGCTAGTCTGCATGTTTGATTGCATGGAATTTATTTATTTTAGCTGTGTTTAATTATACATTAACTCATCAGAAACGTCACCTTTTTCTTAACAATGAAAGATAAACATTTGCTTTTATTTTCAGGAACCAGACAAGTGCTTGATAGGAATTATCTACATTAGCCTTAAACTAAAATTATTCTTTTCAGTTGAAAGAGAGTAGAGTCACACTCCACAAGGGGGCAGCCTGCCAACTTTGTACACAACGGATTATATAGTAATATATTTTGCAAAAGGGATGCAAAGTTTTGGCAGACTTATAAAGAGCTCTATTACACAGTTATACTGCATGTTATACAAAAGTCATATAGAGCCTAATCAGTGGCTCATTAACCAAGATATTGGTTAATCTAATTGTCAGATGCTATTAAATGTCTGCTAGTCCTAACACCCAGGTTCTTATTAACTGGAACTTCTAGGCACCAAAACAGGATGCATGCCAAGGCCATATTTGATCACTCAGCTATGCTCTCTGGTAGCAAGCTATGGAAGAAGTTTTTTAAAAATCCAAGCCTGTTCTCTTCAAAATAATTTCTATTGAGTGCGGCATGACTTACTACCCAAAAAAATTGCGGGAAAATATGAAGGATGTTTAGATCTCCGCTATAGGGCCGTTTCATAATGGGGACACATGCACCCACACAAAGAGCAGATGCAATAAAAACTATTAATAGGAGATTGGGACCTGGGGTTTGGCAGCTTCAAGATATACTGAACTGAGTGCTCTACGGAAAGGGTGGCCAAGTAGAGGCCTTCTCAATTTCTATGCATGGTGTTGTTATCCAACTATTTATACCTTCAGGCTATCAGAAAACCCAGAGCCTGAACTATGCAAATCTTTACTGATCTGATTCCAAAAAAGACTGAATAAAAACCTCTGGGATGTATTCTGATCATTGATGGTGTAAACTGTTAGTGTGTACATTAATGGCTATGCAGAACTTTTATTAGTGTAATCTAAGGCAGAACCAATCTGTTTTCCCCCTCCTGGTTTTCCAAGTCCAAGTTACTCATTGGTCACGGTGGCAGTTTTCTTTTGTTTTTCCCACGGTGATGAATTTCTGCAGATGAGATTTGCCCCTGGAAAGAGAATAAGAGTCACTGCTGTTTTTTTGTTTAAATGGCTGATCCTATGATTGTTTACCCAGAAAGACCAGCTGAATTAAGTGGAACCTATTCCCAGGCAAGTGTGCACAAATTGTTTGCATTGCTGTACTCACTTCATCATTAGATGGACCTATTGACATGATTGCTGTTAGGAATGGAGCATCATATTAGTTACATATATTTTGTTTCACTTATTACCTCATTCATCATACAGAACAAGTTCCCCTGACATTAATTTGCTACCATATAAGGATTTTTTTCCCTTCACCTTGATTTACTGGGTATATCTAGCCCACCCATGCATATTGATGTCTGCATTGAACGGTCTGGAAAACAAGGTTGAACATAAGACTGGGGCCATTTTTGTAAGAAGAGAACTGGGAAAGGGAAATTAAGAAGAGGAAGAAGTTCCCAGATCATGAAACTGCGCCTTACATAGGTATCCATATGCATCTTATTTGTATCTGTACGCTTTACGGATATGTATGGGACAAAAACGGGTGCATACGGAATAAAAACAGGATACGTATGGACACATACACATGTTGTTGACATTTGTATCTTCAAATACAAATAAAACATTCATATGAATAGATTTGAATGTATTCGAATCAAATTGAATGTGAATACATTTGTATTTTAAACACTCAAACTGCTTCACAAATTTTTGGATATTCTAATCAAATTGAATGCCGAAAATTGTATCCGTTGCCACCCCTAGTACACACTGTCTCTCTCTGAGACACCTCTTTTTTTATGTCCAAACACAGCCTATTCTGTGAAATGCATTAGTTATTTATTTTATTTACATTTTTATCCCACCCTATACCCGGAGGTCTTCTCCCATATCGACCTGCCCGTGCCTTAAGATCAAGTGGTGAAGCCCTCCTGGTCATCCCACCACCCTCATTAGTGAGACTGGTGGGCACCCGGGTAAGGGCCTTTTCAGCGATAGCTCCCAAATTATGGAATAGCCTCCCTCTTGAGGTGCGTCATGCCCCTTCCTTACAGATATTTAGGAAGGCAGTAAAGACCCACCTCTTTACCCTGGCCTTTGGCTAAGATGAGATGATTATATTCTCTTCCTTCCCTAATCACAGGCACTACAAACAAGATGAGAACTCATGGGAACAATAGGGAATGTACTGTTCTAAATTTACTGAACTTTTAAGTGTTTTTAATCTATATTTTATGTCTATATTGTTTTTAATTTACTTTTCATTTTTAATTGTGTATCTTGTGATTAATTGGCTGTTACCCGCCCAGAGACCTTAGGGTATGGGGCGGGATAGAAATGTAAACAAATAAATAAATAAAATAAATAAAACAGCCTTTTCTGTGATGGCCCCCAGACTATGGAATAGCCTCCCCCTCGAGGTGTGTCATGCCCCTTCCTTAAATATATTTAGGAGGGCAATGAAGACACACCTCTTTGCCCTGGCCTTTGGCTGAGCTGCTTATGTTCCCTCCCTCAGTACAGACACTATCATTTTAAACATATTGTATATTGTTTTATATTTGTTGAATTTAAGGTCTTTTAATGTATATTCTATTTTAATCTGCTGTTACCCGCCCAGAGACCTTTGGGTATGGGCAGGATACAAATATAAATAATAAATAAAATAAAATAAAACATTAGCATCTGGAAGACTCCAAACTTGCTCCCCATGATCATTTTTAAATCAAACTTTTAGGAATAGTCTTGCCATAAGACCAGAACGTGTCTTTTCTTGAAATCAGTCGAATGTTTGTTGAAGTAAAAACATTACTGTATCTTAAAACAATATTTACAATAGAATTTCAGAATAAGACCTTGTATTTTCATCCACTGTTTGTAACAAATTAAAGCACATTACTTTTAGCCCCATCTGAATATATGTGAGTTGGAATATCAGACCTAAAAAGTCCTTAATAAAAAAAATGCTGTGCTGGCATAATCAGCATCCATTTTAAGACGGGTAACTATGGGTAACTACGGCTGAGGTGGCTTAGAGACAGCAGTTCCCATCTTGAATTGTTCACACTCCAGTTCCCCATGAACATTTGAAACTAGAAAAGTTGGGTGTGGGCTGGAAACACAGGTGTCACTCACTTGACATTTCTAGGCCTTTTTACAGTGTCCCAGCACAGCCTGAATTCTCACAGGAGTTCTATATGGAGTAATCAGATTGTCATAATTTTCAGTGCTTTTCCAGACATCCCACTGGGATAAGGAGAACAAACTTTGGGCTTAGTCTTGTTAAGTAGCTGTTTTATAGAATGTTTGTATAACAAACCATTCACCAGCCTAGAAAGATCTCACGAAAGTCTCCCATATCATAAAACCTGGGACCTGAGGAACTTCATGTGATGTTCCTCTCAGAACAACACTAAATTGTCAATGCCAGAAAATGTCTTGGAGCAGAAACCTCAGGCCTGTCTCCTAACACCCAACCTAATTTAAAAGGTTATACTTTGTATTTGAGTAGTTTATGAAAAGCAGCTGCTGTATCATTTTGACTTAAGTGGGTAACATAGAAATGCTCTTCCTCACTTCACTGCAGTTAAAAGGTTTACTTAAAAGAAGTCATGTGATAGTGTTTTCCAGTGGCATGAATCACTTCTGTAAGGTTTGTTTAAAACGAATATTCCTTAACTAATGAAATTCCTCCAAAGAACCTTCAATTTTAAAGGCCCTGGGCAAAATCTGTGCATGTAGCTTGCTTTCAGAATGCTTTCTAAGCCATGAAGACTAGAAATTTCTCACTAATATATCCTAGAATTTAATGTTTTGCAACATGTGTTGCAAGCAACTGAAACTATGACCTCAGTTAAAATACTCTTCTTCCTGCCCAGTTTTAATCTTAAATTTGTGGCTCACCCTGAGATACTGAAACCAGATATTTTGTTTACAGAAATTCTGTTCTCTTTTGAGTATACAAAGAAAGTTTTCCCCTTTGATTATGCAGTCACCTTACCAATCTGTAATTTTTAAAAAGTCTATCCAGTCTAGATACTGTAGCCCTCTTCTTCTGTCATCTAGCAAAAATACTTTATTACTTGAAATTATTTTAAAATGATTGATTATACATAACAAAACTGCATGTTTAACTAATATATTCATTAAATATCTACTGTCAGTTATGCATTTGATGGAAATGACTTTCTGAATGAAGTGTTTGCTAAGCAAAAATATTCTAGACCAGGGTTTCCCAAACTGTGGGTCGGGACCCACCTCTAGGAAATTTAACCGTATTTGAAATAACTTTTTGATGTAATCATTTAATTAAGTAATAAAAAAATTGTATTAAAACTTTGTTATTTGAAAAGTCCTTTATTCATATTGGTAACGGTTAAATTTCCTAGAGGTGGGTCCTGAGTTGGTAAACTTATATTAGATGGGTCGTAGCCCAGACAACTTTGGGAACCACTGTTCTAGACCATGCAACTTGCACCATACTTTTAAATGGTGAAAGAATTCAGCCATCAACTTTTAACTTTGTTGCTTTCTAAAAAAAAAAAGAAAGAAAATTACACTAAATTTCCATTGGAAAAATCCCTTTCCGAAGGCAAAAGCATAGCAAATGTGAACTGTTCAATCAAATAATTCACATTCACAAGGGAGAGATTGGCTTGGTTCAATCCAATTTTTGGAAATGTGAACGTTTGGTTCAGTCTAAATATTTGCAGACTACCTGGTTTTGCTGTGAACTGTGAATCAAATGAGCCAGCTCTGCATATTTCTAATCCAGAGGGCTAGGAGCTTTTGTCCCTTGCCCCAGATCCACCAATGAATGCACTTCAGTGGTGTGCCTTGCTGCCTCACCAAAATGAATCCCACTCTAGTTCTGATCCTGGAGGCATGCCTTCTGTACACTTCCATAGTCTGGACCAAGTTTCATTGGTCTGCTGGTAGAATCATTTAAACAAGTCTACAAGTGATTCCAGTCAGGGCTTTCTTTATCTGGATCACATCCATCTAATGCAGACGGAGTAGATCAGCAGGGGGTGTGGCATCACAGATCCACACTAATGTACGGTTCAGATCCAGAAGAAGACTTTACAAGCCTTAATTCTGGATAACAGGCATGTGCAGAAAGGGTCTCAATGATATTGGATTCCAGCTTCCCCATCTGGAATCAGAGATAGCAAGAGGCACAGTCTGGACACTCCATGCAGTTTGTGGCCTTAAAGGGAAGATGAAACATCATGTAGAGGGACTCTGGTTGGGAAACACTGATCCAGAGGATGTCTTGGGTTTCTTCTTAAAAGGAGATGCAGACTCTTAACTGTTCTTCAAAGCCGAAATATCCAGCATCTATTAAATACAGGCTTTGATCTCCAGTTGCCTTGATGTTTCAGGCAAAACAGAAATGTGGTTTTCTTCAGCTCTGAGGCAGTAGTCCCAGCGTTTTTTGAATAGTGCTTTATGCTCACAGGACTACCATGTATTGAGAGCGATAAACTTAAAACAAAAGGGAGCCACGTGTATTGTGAAGCAGTTTGAAGTTCTTTCACCTCATAGGCTGTTTTCATACACTTTTTTGTCCAAAGCACCTCTGACATGACTTAGAGAAGGCTCACAAGTGGGATTGTTCACACACCAGTCTGCCCCTCCCCTTTTCATGACCATTCTAAGCAAGAAGGGTGGATTAGAGGTGGAATGAGAATACAGGGACCACATGCCACTGTCTCTAAGTCTAAGGTGCTTTTGAACAACGTTTTTGGAAAACGTTAATATGGACATGGATGGTAGGCCTAATTTCATTAGGAGAAAGAAGACTCAATAAGAGTACACCACTGCAAATTTTTTCAGGTGTAACAATTTGGTAACATTTTAACTAAAGCCCAGAGAGCTGGGTTTTTAATTTTGAAAGTACACATGGCTTTCTGAGGAACTACAGTATATAATCATATGATGGAGCAAAAGATCAAAGGGGAGTGGATCACTTCTTAAAATCTAATCTGTTATCTTCTCTTTTCTTCAGGTAAAATATGAGGCTAAATTGCCTTTGTCCAAAACCAAAAATAACAACAGTAGCTGTAAAAAGGGCTCAAGTGAAAATAAAGCAAAAACTTCTGTAGGCGACGAATGCAGAGCAGATGAACAGGCATTCCTTGTGGCACTTTATAAATATATGAAAGAAAGAAAAACACCAATTGAGCGAATACCCTACCTCGGTTTTAAGCAGAGTAAGTAGAATTTTCATTGCATTTTCCTGTGGGCAATTTTATTTCTGGTTTGATTAGCTTGGTAAAGTGAGGCATCTTTGTGGGCAGATAGGACTCTTACCTCAATCTCTGTTTTTAATTTGTTTTTAGTTGTTTACATTAAATACTTGTTATAAAACAGGGCAAACATAGCCAAAAGCATAGCCTACAGGATTTTTTACTTTCTACCCTTTTAGTAGCAGATCCCTTGTGATCCCAAGAGAACAATTTTGATGCACCCCCTCTAGGGGTTTCCAAAGAACAAGTCTTAAGCACTTATAGGCAGTATCCATGGGTCTTTCTAACAAAAAAAAAATTGAACAGTGAAAAATGTACATATTTTCTCCCCCAAATAAGCTTGTCATACATGTCAATATATTTTCCACTCCAAGTCCTCTGGTATCTTTTCTTTTTAAAGCAATTGCTCCTGTAAATTTATGGATTTAAAATTCACAGCCACTGATCAAAAATAGGCATGTTTCCTTCTTTCTTTCTTTCTCTTTTTGATGAAAGCAGCAGCTAATATCTTTCCTTGAATTAATAATATAGCATACTTTTATTATACCCAGATGTTTCTTCTGGGGGAAAAATCTCACTAGTATTAAAGGAAGACATTTAAAAGCGGTCAGAAGTTGGTGAGGGAGGTCACAGGATATAAAAATAGACAGGATCTGTTTTAAAATGAAGTACAATGCTCATAATTATTTTAGAATGGGCACTTTTGAGCGTTGTAGCCTATAAAGCAGCAATTGATTGAAAACATGCTAATTCTGCATAAACATTTTATAACATGGAAGAATGAACATCAAGCTCTGCAAAGTGTGTTTTTAATTGTCAATAAGGTATCTAAATTATTCTAAGGGGAGGAAGCCTTACTTGGAAATGTGACTTACCTAAGCTTATCTTCCAGATTAAAGCCGTATGTTATTTTGATGAAGAATGTCAAACCTGTATGCTTTACATAACAATTTACATACCTAATAGCAATTGACACTGATTGCAACAGACCTCTAGCAGCCATTATAAACTTATATAACTCCAAAATGATTACAATGTTTGCCTGAAAAATCAGCTGCTTCAAATAGAAGTAAAATTAATGTACTATGAACAGCTTTGTTGCATTATGCATTTGATTCCGATTAAATTGAGGCCTAAGCAAAGCTCTTGATAGCTCGGAGAGAGTACAAGGTTCAGTGAAATTTTTTATTTAGGGCATTTTGAGATGTGTGTGTGTGCGTTTCAAGTACTGTTCCTCCCCCCCCCCCATGTCACTAATAAAAAGGCAGATTTTAAAAGGCAAGGAGTTAAAAGAGAGAAGGGGATCCATGGCATCTCAGTTACCCAGTAGTAAAATGAGATCATTCTGCAACATGTGTAGGTGAGATGACCTGGTTTGTTTGACATTAGCACATATTACCCAGTACTGCAAAGTATGTAAGCACTATGTGCCTATTTAAGCAAGATTATTCAAGGATAACTCAGCTGCCTGTATGATGAACAGGATTACTCAGTGTGTTTGCCTACGTTTACATACTAAACGTGTAAGTAAGAACCACTAGTTTAAGTCGTCTAATTTCTCTGCTAATAAATTTTACAGTGAGTTCTCTTTGCATGGCTTCTTTTCAGTAACAAGTGCTATTCAGCATCAGTCTGTAGACCAAGACCCATGGATGGGAAAGGACAAGATGCTTTGGAGTCCATGAATCCCATTTCACTGCAAAATTGACTGAAAGATCAAAGCCAGACTTCCAGTCATGCCTCATCTTGCCCCTGTAGTTCCATGGGTCCTATTCTGCAGGCTATTCAGCTGGTGATCCCTTAATTTGAGCCACTGCTTTATAGGCAATTCAGATTTGATGTATGTTGTTTTAAAGGACAACAAATGGCATCCTCATTAATGGAATAAATATGCCTTTTTCCTTAGTACATGTGTTCAAGATAACATTGTTGCCATCTTTGTAGTAGGCAAAGCTTCAATCCTATCTAATATGAACCAGCATTGTATTAACCATTCACTCTAATGATGTCAGTGAAATTTGCTGTGCTAGACACACAAGCTGTTATCACACCTAAGGTTTAATTCAGATTCAGTCCACCTTCGGAGTGACAAAACACCTCAGCAAAGTGACCAGTAATTTTCTTGCCACGTTATCTATCCCAAAAGTGAATTTTCTGAGCTATTTAACACTGAAACAGCTTGTCACTTTGTCTCTCAGGGCTTGTCCCCATACTCTCTGTTTATTTTGTGTTGGATACGGGATATTCCCAATACGGATTATAGTTCGAATTGTCCCGTCCCCATGCGACTGACGAAAGTGTGGGCTCAAGTCGAATATACCTGTCCCCATGCTAACTGTGCTATACCCCTGCATCAGGAAACCATCTTTTTATATCCACCCCCTCTCTCCTGATAGGAACGAGGGAAGGGAAATCCCACCCAACGCCCATTCCCCGATTGCAACTGCTGGGCATTAAACAGTGATCAAACAGAAAAGAGCCTCTTTTCTCTGCAGTCTGATCGCCAAGCAAACATAAAAGATGCAGCAATGTCACTACAATGTTTAGAGGCAGTTTACCAGAGAAGTGCTCTTCTGCTTCTGTGATAAACTGCCTCTAACTTTAGAAGCTGCTTGCCAGCAGTCGGGGAATGGGGATGGAATAAGGGTTGCAGGTAGAGGCTCATGAGACAACAAGACCCCCCTCATCTCTGCATCTTTACTTGTCAAACTGGGACAATCAGTTCTTTTACGCTGTTTGATCTTTAAAAATGGCCAGCAGTTGTGATCCCCAACACACAGGGACAGGAACGGCGAGCACAGGTGAAACCTTTCCTGCTAATAATGTGAGCACCAATCTCCTCCCCCAATAACCCGGGAGTATTCCCATGCCTCTAAGATAATCTGTGCTTGTCTCCCAATCTGCAGCAAGAACAGTTTGCAAGAGGGTCTTTTTTACCATTGATTTGGATGATTTGTTCCACGTGTAGCCTGGATTAGAGCCTTTGCATGAGGACTCTCCGAGTCGAATTCAGGTTCGCTTTGGAGTATATAGTGCATGGGGACAAGCCCTCTGTCTGAAAGTGGACTGAAGCTGAATTAAACCTTAAGTGTGACCACAATTCAATATCAGCTAGATTAGACAGTAGTGATGTCTACAGCTGCTGTAGAATTGTGGTCTATTAGAATTGTGGTCTAATATGCTAATGACAGAAAGAGGCAGAGCACAAGAGGCCAGCATTCACAATAGCAATTTTTTTGTACATAAGAGAGAACCATGACTGGAGATGCCTGTGTTCCTCTTAACAGAAAAGGCACCTGATAGCATGCAGGCTCCCACCATGTTTCCAATTACTGTGGCAGAAAGCATCTCATGGTATTTGTGCTGCCTATTACCTGGTGGGATTGCTGATCAAAGTGCATTTTTGCTGCCCTCAAGAGAGGTGCCATGATCACATTTGATAAATGACCCTTACACACTCAAAAATGGAAATGAGGCATCGTTTTCAGGGATAATTGCAACACCACCCCCATGTACCAATTATAAAGCCACCTCCATTTTAAAGTGGGGATGCAGTCAAAGTTTTGTCCACTGTCTTTACAGTGAGGTTCTTCTTGGGACTTCCTCTAGTTCTCACATATTCCTATTGACTTTTTAAGATTTAGTCCTGTAATCATGATGGCAGATAGCTTGTGCTTTTTTAAAAAAAATTAAAATTTCATTGCCAAGAAATATGCAGAATTACAGTTCAAAAATGCTCAATACACAAGAAATTATTATTTAACTTCCATGTCTCTTAAACTAACCTAATGCTACATCTCTAGTCCCAGTTGTACTGTGCAGAGTTGCTAGGGTGTAATCTTGTCTTTGGCCAAATCAGAAATATACTTTCAAAGTCTCCTGTTAGCTTTTTACCCATCTGCCAAAGCCATAATTGGATGGACCAGCTTAGTGATTTAAGCTGGCTTTGAGGGAACTCCTTATTCTTTGCAGAGGTTCTACAATGAGGAATCCTGCATTGGTCAACAGACTGCTTGAAGAGGAACCGCTTACCACTATCCATTAGTAGTCCTCAGTGAAGAATGTTAGCAGTGTTTAGACCTGTATTTTTAATGCTTGTGGGAAGATGGTGAGACTCAACAGCAAGGTCAACTAATGTACCTTCAGGCAACGTGCATGGGCCTCCTAGATGATGATAGAATCCGATTTCCATCACCCAGGATCAACCATGTAGTACAGCAGCATATGAAAGGCCATAGGAAGTTAGAAGTATGATCTGAGTGCATCTTGATTTTCCTCATCCCCTCAGCTGCCTGGGTCAAGAAGTGAGCTCTTCCACTGGCAGAAGCTTGTTTCCATATGTGAAAGAGGTTCTCTGGATCCAAGCCAAAATATCTTATCTAGGTGGCAGTAAATACTTGCTTAATCAATGACTACTTTGTGTATGCATTCCAGTTTACTGCCAGATTAAGTAGATTCTGGGGTTTTTTTTAAAGTGCTCTATCTTTTGGGGCCTAATAAAAGTATTTATTCAACATGAATTTTGTACCTAATAAATATTTTTTTAACATTGCTTGTTCCTTATCCTCAAGGCAATTTAAGTGCAGCAATCATTTCTTTTGTACCTATAATATTGACAAAATGTTTTACCTTGTGATTTTAAGGAAAGAATGATGCATGTTCAAAGCCAATATTGTCTCTACAAATTATAGAAATAGTATTTACAGATTGTGTGACCATGTCTGTGTGTTCTAAATCTATGTGTGTGAGAGAGAGTTATCTTGTAAAAAAGAAACTGTTTGATTTGCATTTCTTTGAAAGAAGTTGGTTAATGCAATGCTTATCTAAATACTTATTGTCCCTCTAACAGTTAACCTTTGGACTATGTTTCAAGCTGCTCAAAAACTGGGAGGATATGAAACAGTAAGTGTTTAAGCAACTTAAATGGAAAAAATGTTCAGCTGAATTTTCCCCTATTATCTGTTTTGTTTTGTTTTTTAAAAAATATATTCATTCACACATACAAAGGAAATCGTAACCTATTGTACACATACTGAGGGAGGCAGTGGGCTTATTTAATCTTTTCTTCTTTTCTTTTTGGAAACAGCGCCAATTAGTTCCAGGTTTGGCAAAACTATAAACTTGTTGTAGAAAAGAAAAAAAAAGAAAAGAAGCTAAGTGGAAAACATATGTAACTCTTCCCTGTCAGGGAAATTGGTAGGGTCTGTAATTTTTTCCCATGTTGAGAAAGGGCTATTCTTGTACAGCAAGCCAAGATTGCATAAAATGAAATTTCACTTGGCATAGCCCCTGACATCTGTTCATTCTAAATATGGGAAATGTATTAAATGCTTTCAGAAGTAATCAGCATTGTCCATTAAGGAATCACATGGTAGGCTATCTTTCTTACTGTGAATAGTAAAAGATCTTAATTAGGCAAAGGTCAACACCACGTAAACAGGAAGTCATCCAAAGTATAAAGTCAGAAGGGAGAAAAACACTCTGATGCTTTTTATCAACTAATCATATTTGACACAGGCACTTTATTTTTAGCTTATGGGGAAATTTGATGGTTTTGGATATTATAGCATGTATTCCAAACCAATAAAATATTGAAGCAACAACCTGCGATTAAGATCTTGAAATGAGAAGAAAGAGCTGCTATGGCACATAAAAATGGCATCTGTAATAAAATCTAGTTGACATAAGCCACTCGTCACTGGAAATATTTTCCCTGCCCATGATGCTCAGATTAGATAGTGCATTTCCTGCCACAGTTAAATGTGTAAAAAAAAAATCCATACATATCGGTTTTACTTATTTATTCCTTTGTTCACCAAGAATAAAATCAGTTCTGTATCTATGCTATAAAAAAAACAGGTGAAAATAATTTAAGCTAACATGTAATCAGTTTGGTAGTCATAAAACAAAACCTATTGTTTTGTTACTTCAGTACCTATTATTCCAACTAAGGCTGTAATGAGATACAGCAAAAAAAAAAATGCCTCCAAGGGACCACAGAGACTCCTCAGAGAAGGTTTTGAAGTGAGATCTTTCAACCACCAATCTGCCCCTCTTCTGAACATTCTGTACTAGAAAAGATGGATGGGAGGCTTGGGAACACAAGGACTATTCACTGCCTCTCTGAGGTGATCCTTTTGTTATGTGTGAACATAGCCTAAGATAACTGGCTTTGTGAATTAGCTCGCCCTTCTGAAACTTCTTTGGGTCTATACTTGCATTAGTACCTGACTACATTATTATTTCTGTTTATTTGCTTTATTTGGCAGAAACTCAATAACTGTCTCTAAACAATATACTGGTTACTGTAAAATCAAACACAATTCAATAAGATGTTATTTGAAAAGTCATTATAAAAAAAAAAGATCATACCAAATAGTAAATAAGAGAAATGTTAAACCACTTAAGAAAGCATGTTGGAGAGCAAGGTAATCCTATGAAAACACAGTACAACACAAATATCAACATGAGACCTGTTGGCACTTGGCCATATTTTGGAATATATTTCAGGATAGAAGTCTGTTGTCTGCATGCTAAAGCAGACTCTGGAAGGTCTCATCTGGAGCCTGCTAGAGCCCATACGAGCACGTGGACAGCAGGGCCCTATTCCAGAATAGATTCCAGAATAAAGTACAAACAGCCCCATATTCAGCAGTTTTTTCTGTGAAGCAAGGGTGTGTAGGATTGTAATGCCTTAACATGTCCACCTGTATTTCAGAAATTTCCTGTTAGAAAGACAATTTAAGGCTCAGTTCTACTAACTGCTAGAGTGCCATTCCTAAATGGAGAAACTAAATTCATGGGCATGGCTCCTACTTCAAAGGATCCTCCAGAATGTAGATATAAGTAAACTTATCAAGGACAATGGTGAAATTCCTATGTCTGTAATAAAGGTTTTTAACTAGAGATGTATGTGAGTTGATACTAGCTGGTTCAATTCATATTGAATTGAACCTCACCATTCTTAGAACCCCAGCTTTCATGATTTGATGAATTGACCACCTGACACATCAATGCCTTTCTTTTTTCCATTGCTCTGCTGAAATCTTATGCCCTCTTCCCTTGCAGTGCTGCCCCCTTTTCTCCCCTAACATGGTCACCTTCCCCTTCTTCACCATGCTTATATCTCCCTGCTTCAGCCCACTCCTGTCTGCCAGCCCACACCAGCCCACTGCTGCCTACCCTATGGTTTTGAAGCATCCACTCTGAACCCAGTGCCTTCTTTTTGCCTTGGTCTTTTGAGACTAAACAGATCTGCCCAGTAGACTTTGCTGCTGGCGTGCATGGCTCCATGTGTGAGTGGGTCTCAGATGTAACCATTGCATTCAATGCCTTTCTGGAATAGGAGAAGATATAAATTGAGCAAGAGGCAGGAAAGGCTCTGGTTGGTGTTCCTTCAATGAAAGAGATACCATCTAGTAACAGAGCATTTCAGTTGCTTCATGTTCAAGGAATTCTCTCCCCATTGTTACTTGCAGTTATCCAACCCTCTTAGCATTTCAGGGGGGAAAAGGAAATGACTTCTAATTTGGTTACATGGATAATTTTTTATTTTCTGTTAGCTGGTTTAAGTTACAGTTTTTTCCCAGCACTGATCGTTGTTGATTTGAAATTTGTTGATTCTTAATATTCAGTTACTTATTAGAATTTTCATTAGAAGGCCTGATTTGTGAGTTCATGGTCAGCTTTTCCTTGTATTTGTTCTGAGCAAAATTTAGTGGTAGTTCTTCTGTAGATTGAGGCAAGAAATTTGATAACTTTTAATTTTAAATCCAAATCCAATAACACAAATGGTGGGAAGTTTTCCCCCCAGAAATTATTATCCTAGTGTCCCAGTTCTTTATATGCTGAAAGAATATCCCAGAGAGTGGTAAATATTACTCCTAGAGGAAGTGTGTGCAAGATTATTTTTCAACAGTAGTCCTGTGAAAAGGTGTGGTTTTGGAAATAGTGTTTTCTGGTTGGATAGACAAACATTATCTATTTATCTATCTATCTGCAAATAGAATAAATAGCTAGGTGGTTGCTGAACTATACCTGCACATTTTAATAAGCAAAGATGTCCATAGTTGAAATGGTCAGAGATTGCTTTACTACTTGTTATCCGCGTGATTTACAAAGACGAATTTATAAGTATGCAAAATTCCACAAGTCACTGCATGCTTAGAACAAATATTTGGTATATGTATTTTTCTCTCCTAAAGCTGATGGTGCATATTTTAATTTTACATGCAATAACTAATTAATAATATACACCACAGTGCATTACCACCATATCTTAAAAGAGTGTTCACCAAACTACAAGCAGCATGACTAAAACCAATTAGCTGCATGTAGCTATTATTAAATCATATCCATAGTTACACATGAAAAATAAAGCAACCATGAACATCTAACTATATCAAGAGCAATATCACAAGAAAATGCACATGGCTTGGATTCAATGTGCAACGTCAGTTGCTAAGCAACTGTTTTTACAAGCTTAGATATCCAACTTTCCACCCAATAGTGATAACTGGATAGTTGAACTCATAGAACTGGCATCCCAGGAGCATGCAACATTTGCACAAAAAAAAGTTATGTAAATTTAATGGCATATATGGGATACTTTTCTAGAGTGTCTTCTAGATATAATGATTACACTGCACCAAAGTAATAGGACTCTACTGCTTACCTGATTCACACAGTTCCCCTCCTTTTTTCCCCTTCCCTTTTACATATACCTGGATGAAGAGGAATGTGAATTCACTAAGATCATGCAGTTTACGATGCTATTACAATTTAGTTAATAAGAGTGCCTTGTCTTTTTTATGTCACTCTAAAAGTTATGGCACTCCACCTGGAGTCATCTGGCTTGTAGAGCCTGATGAAGTTAGAAAGGTCCTCAGCAGTATGAGGGTCACAAATTGTGCTCCTCATTGGGAGGCCATGTGTGAATGGCTTATGAAGGTGATCTACACATCTTTCAGAGAGGGTCAGATGCCATCATCTATCAAGGAGGCATTGATAAGATCATTTTTTAAGAAACAGTCTGAATGCAGTTGACCTCAACAACTTCTGGCTCATCTCCAATATCCCATTTTTGGACAAGGTTATTGAGTGTATAGTGGTTCTACAGCTGCAGAAGATATTGGATGAAATGGACTGGACTGATTTCAGTCAGAATTTAAGCATAGTTTTGGTACAGAGACTGCCTTGGTTCCTTTGGTAGATTGTCTGTGCTGGAAACTCAACAATGGAAGTGCCTCTCTGTTGGTTCTATTGGGCATCTCAGCAGCTTTTGATACCATTGGCTATGATATCCTTCTGGACCACTTCACATGGTTAGTCCTGGAAGGTATAGTCCTAGTCTGGTTCTAGTCTTTCCTTGAGGATAGTCCAGAAGTTGGAGATGGTGGACTTATGCTTCAACTCTTGGCCTTTGGTTTTTGAGGTTCTGCAGGTTCTGCCTTGTTCCTCATATTGTTTAACATCTATATAAAACCGCTGGGAGAAATCATCCAGAGGGGTGTGTATTCATCAGTACACTGATGACATTCAACTCTCCCTCTCTATGCCAGGATGTCTCTGGCTGTTTTGAACCAAGGGCTGAAGCTTGTGGTAGGCTGGATGTGGATGAATAAGCTGAGATTGAACCTAGACAAGATGGAGGTATTGTACGTTACGAGGAATGGTGATTAAGAATTGGGATCTCAGTCTGTCCTGAGTGAATTAGCACTCCCTTTGGAAGAACAAATTTGAGCTTGAGGGTTATCCTGGAGCCAGGTTTGCTCCTGAATGCCCAGGTAGCAGCTGTGCACAGGCATTCCTTTACACACCTTTGTTTGCTGCAGCCACTTCTGGTTAGACTACTGTTGTGCTTTTTACATAGGTCTGGGTCTGCCCTTGAAAAATGTTTGGAAGCTTTAGATCTTGCAGAACATACCTGCCAGAGTTCTTTCTGGAGACCTGAGATGGGTACATATTATTCCCATCCTTCAAGAACTGAGTTAGCTGCTCATTGTCTTTGAACATCAAGTCAAGATTCTGGTTATGGATTGATCACCTTCTCCTGGCTTGTATAGCTTGCTATACATGGTTGTCCCAAAGAACCCTTTTCTGTAGCGATCAGCAAGAGATAATGGTTGATGAGCACATGGGTTGGACCTTCTCAGTAGCTGCCCTCCCTTTATAATAATATAAATATAATATAATATGTCCTTTCAAAGAAATTTGAAAAATTATCTCTTCCAAAAGATGTTTCCTGCTTCCGACTCTTACAGTTACAGTTTTCATCTCTGACTGTGATTGCTTTTAGTTTGTTGCAGCTATTTTACCAAGTTTTAATATTGTTTTAATCCTGTCCCTATAAGTGTTTTTCGGAAAGTTTTTATAGCCTTACTATATACTAGTTTTATTGTGTATGTATTTTTGTGTGAGCCGCCCAGAAGCCTACAGGCAACAGGGCAGGATATAAAGCAAGCAAGCAAGTAAATATTAATGTATTTGCTTTTGTTAGGGGACAAAAAGTTACAGAAAACTGTAGCTACCTGAGAAAGCCCATCACCAAAATATACCTTGTAAATAGCTTTCTTTCAAATTGCTGACCTCTCAAATTTCCACTGGCAAATGGGGTAGCAAATGGGATGGGGGATATTCATTTAAAGCATCTAGTATGAGTATGGCTGGCTGGCCAAAGAGCAAGTGATTGGTGACATTAAAAACTTGACTTTCATAGTAATTCAGATGTTCTTCTTATAAGGATCTTCAACGTAGATAGAATTGTAGTTTCTGTGTAACACATTGCTGAAATTGCTTTCCTACGTCCTTTACACATTGCTTTTCTGTGGGTACTTTTTTCTAAAGAAGCCAGTTTTGTTGCAGGCTGTTGTGAGGCGGAGAACATTGGATACAGGAGTACCATTAGATGCTGTTCTGAAGGTTTGGTGTTGTGGTTAGTGTCAGACTCTTATCTGTGAGTCACCTGCTTCAGCTCTGCAGTCCTGCACAATGCCAGTTGGGTGACTTTGGGCTAGTCACAACTCTCTTCTTGAGCTCTCGCAGTCTGACCTACATCACTGGGTATCTGTGGTGGGGAGAAGAACAGAAGGTTTATCAGCCACTTTGAGTTCCCTTAAGGGTGAGGAAAGGTGGAATATAAAAGCCAATTGTCCCCCGCCCTTGTGTGTTGAAGACATTTTCAGTGAGGTAGAAGATGTTTGTGGTTTGGAAGGGAATCTGAGAATGACTATGGAGATTGTCATGTCCCAGTCCAAATATAATGCATATTGCATGGACTGAGAGTACATTAACATGCATCTCTTGAAGATCCAGCTGGCAGATTTACATAAGTTCTCACAAGCCCTCAGAAATGGTGATGTAGGATATAGGGATGTGCTGAACTGCAGTTTGTTGAAACAGGGATTGCTTGTAGACGCCTGGGACTGTCAGGTGCTTTACCTGATGACCCTAGGCTCTCATTAGCACCTGTAAACAACTCGCAGGTGGGACATTTTGAAAAGATACAAGAAACAGCATTCGCAGAAGTGCAACCATTGCCATTATCTCTCTATGTGGGTAGGGCCAGATCATGTGTCGTCATGAATCCACATGACATCATTTCAAATCCTGTATCATTATCACATTGTTTCATGAAAAGCAGAAGCTTAGAAACTCTTTTTCCTCCAAATCTACACTAATGAGAGTGGCCTGTCATTGAGGAGGCCATTGTCTACCTTTGGGGCCAGGCTGGGCATTAGTAAGCTCATCTCCAACCAAACACTGGTTATCACTTCACCTGAACTCGTGAAGTTAATATTGAATGAATTGTTTGGGAGAAAAGCAAAATAATGGCAATTTATTATTGTCTTGAGCTGTCTCTTGTTCTTCTACAAATTGGTTGCAGTGTCTACATGAACAATAAACTTCTTTTCCTGATGATTCAAAATAAATTGTTTATTTCCTCCTGAGTTAAAGTTAAATCAGTGCTTCAGAAATAATATTGCCATGCTGGCTATATTCTCTCCTCCTTTAAAAACTAGGCTCCTGGGCACCATTCATTATTTAAAACATATATTTGTGATGACACTATTTTGCCTGCCTCAGAATTCATTTACTAATTTGCCCTGGTTTATGTTCAATCTTTCGGAGAGCCATCCCATTGTGTGATTTTAATTGGATCGTAGTAACTCAGTTCTGCTTTTAAATCTCATCAGATGCTTGCTCTTCAGTGAGGTGTTGAGCTATACCTGTAGTGCATAAAATAAACACACACAGCACTTTAAAGTGCAGCTTGTATATAAGAATTAGGGTGAATTCCCATTATAAGCTTAAAAAGGTTTTGAAACGGTTTCAATCCTCGCAGTCCCCACGTCAGGTTGGCTTAACACACTTTCCGTGTGTTAAATCGCCCCAAAGCGTTGTAAATGTCTCGCTCTGGTTCATGCATTAGAAACGTTTTACATTTCTTACTGTAGGAACCATACCGTTTTAGTAGGATGAGAATGCATATTTAGAGTTTCCCTCCCTCAATAGGTTGCTTCCAAAAATAGTGGTTTTACTGTAAAAATCCACCCCTTACAGCAGCCGTTACACTGTAGCAATCCACCCACTTCACACCTGATAACAATGTCGCAATTTTGCACAATTCTGAAAGTTCTGACCTTTAGAAAGGGAAAAGGAAGGAAAGCAGCTGCAGGTTTTGGGAGATGTGTGAATGTCTTTAAGGCTGTGGCGGTGAGCGGGCGAAGGGGGCTTGAGTTGCCACTGCTGCTGTGTGCCCTGGGCAATGGGGAGAGGAGGGGAAAGAATCGCTAGCTGCCCAGTGCCATTTTTCCTCGATCCAGGCAAGTGGCAGCCACCCAGCGACCCAGCTAGGCTCTGTGAAGGGGTCCCTTATGGGTGGCGCGTTCATGCCAGGAGGAAGAGGGCAGGGCAGCCCCGAAAAGCAGCTTTTAGAAAGTAGCCACTTGAGTCCCCCCTTGAGTCACATATGCCATGTACGATCCTCAGAATCCGGATCGAACGCGATTAAGTTGAAAGTAATGGGATCAGGCAAATTTGCGTTTGCATCCGGTTCACTTATTTCAGTTTAGGGAAAACGTATTAAGCTTGTAATGGGAATGCGGCCTTACTTTGCTTTATCAAGCCAAGGGCTGCCTAGTGTTTCCAGAGCAGCAAGTTTCATTATGGGCTGAAAGTCATAAGCAGTGCCTGAAAATTATGCCCCCCTTTCTATCTGAATCTCAGGGGAATACTCCTTCTGTGCACTGAGGGTTATTTATTTATTTATTTATTTATTTATTTATTTATTTATTTATTTATTTATTTATTTATTTATTTATTTATTTACATTTCTATCCCGCCCCATACCTGAAGGTCTCCGGGCGGGTTACAGCCTTAAAACAACAGAATATACATTAAAAGACCTTAAAAATTCCACAATTCTAAAACAATACACATTATGATTAGAATGATAGTGTCTGACCTGGGTGGGAAATATAATCAGCTCATCCAAAGGCCAGGGCAAAGAAGTACGTCTTCACCGACTTCCTAAATATATATAAGGAAGGGGCATGACACACCTCAAGGGGGAGGGTATTCCATAGTCTGGGAGCCATCACAGAAAAGGCTCTCTCCCGGGTGCCCACCAACCTCACTGTTGAAGATGGTGGGAGAACCAGAAGGGCCTCACCACTTGATCTTAAGGCACGGGCAGGTCGATATGGGAGAAGGCATTCCTTTAGATAGTTGGGGCCTAAGACATTTAGGGCCTTATAAGTCAGAGTCAAAACCTTGAATTGGGCTCAGTAATGAATTGGCAGCCAGTGCATGTGTATCTGGCGTGATGTGTATCCGGCTAGATGTTCTGGTCAGCACTCTAGCGGCTGCGTTTTGCATTAGCTGCAACTTCCGAACAGTCTTCAGGGGCAGCCCCATGTAGAGTGCATTACAGTAGTCCAATCTAGAGGTTACCAGAGCATGGATAACTGTGGCCAAGTTATCTCTGTCCAGAAGAGGCTTCAGTTGACGGACTAGCCGTAGTTGGGAGTAGGCACTCCTGGCCATGGCCTCCACCTGAGCTTCAGGTGTTAGTGCAGAGTCCAGGAGTACCCCCAAGTTATGCACCTGTCCCAGGGCATTGCAACCCCATCAAGGACAGGGTATCTCCCAACTACACGGACTTGAGACCCTGTAACACACAGCACCTCTGTCTTCTCTGGATTCAGCTTCAATTTACTCACCCTCATCCAGCCCATTACCGCCTCCAGACACCTGTCAAGCACTTCAACTGCCTCTCCTGATTCAGAGGGTACAGAGAGATAGAGCTGGGTATCATCTGCAAACTGATGACACCTCACTCCAAATCTCCTGATGACCTCTCCAAATGGCTTCATATAGATGTTAAATAGCATGGAAGATAAGACTGACCCCTGAGGAACCCCACAGGTACTATTTGGGATCTGTTCTAGAGATAGGAGCAGAACCAGTGCCAAGCATTGCCTACCACTCCTAAACTCCGTAGTCTCTCCAAAAGGATACCATGGTCAATGGCATCAAAAGCTGCTGAGAGATCCAGGAGAACCAACAGGGTAGCATTCCCCCTGGAGAAGGTCATCAACCAGGGCAACCAAGGCAGTTTCCATGCCATAACCAGGCCTGAAGCGAGATTGAAATGGGTCTAGATAATCAGCTTTTCTCAAGCGTGCTTGCAGTTCAACAGCGACAGCCCTGTCCAGAGCCTTGCCTAAGAAAGGTATGTCAGCCACCGGGTGATAGTTGTTTACATCTTCCACATCCAGGGAGGTCCTCTTCAGGAGAGGGTGCACCGTAGCGTGTTTCAGGGCCAGTGGAACCACCCCCTCCCTCAGAGAGGCATTCACTACCTCCTGGATCCACCTGGCCATACCTTGTTGGCTAGTCTTTATCAGCCATGAGGGGCAGGGATCCAGAGAGCACGTCATTGGCTGCACCCCTGCAAGTAGCTTGTTCACATCCTCAGGCTGCAACAATTGAAACTGATCCAACCAAACTGGACCAGACAGTTCTCTGGATGCCTCGTTTGGGCTATGTCCAATTGTGACATCCAGTCCCCTACAAATCTGGGCGACTTTGTCCTCAAAGTGCTTCGCAAATTTGTCACAACAGATATTACTTGGCCCTGGCTTGTGCTTCTTTGAGTTTGATTTTATAAGGCCATTTACTACTCTGAAAAGCTCTGGTGGACGGCTACTTGAGGACGCAATGGTGGTGGAGAAAAAATTCTTTTTTGCTGCCGTCACCGCCACATGGTAGGCACAATAGTGTGCTCAAACCTATCAGATTTACATCCGGATTTACGCCACCTGCGCTCTAGCCATCAACCTTCCTGTTTCATAGCCTGTAGTTCCATGGAGTTCCATTTATTGACAACCTGTCAGAAAACTAAGATGTTCCAATTAACAAATAATATTGATTACAGTGATCGAGGCTATGATCGTGGTATACAGAAGTATATCTATAGCACTGAAGTTGACTAAACCCATCACTTCGGAGTGCTTTAACTATTTGCAAATAGTTGCCTTTCCCTTAATTTGGTAATAATCATGTGTGACCATGTCAGACTAGGCTGTGAAGCAGGATATAGCACCACAACGGTGCCATGTCTTGCTCCACTGATGGACCTATTAAAAGTAGTTCACTAGCAAATTACTGATATAGCAATACACCAAGGTCATGTAGAAAATATGCCCTATGAGTTGGTTAAGTAGGTCTGGTCCATTTCATCCAGGCAGCCACAAGTGGTGCCAGAAATGCACTGTTCCTGGGCACACAGCCCCAAATGCCCCAGAACAGGTTGTACCAACACAAATAAGCTTTCTTATGTGCTAGGAGGGTCCTCGCAGGGTCCAGTCTACTGAAGGCAGGTACAGAGAGGCCCTTATAATGGTTTTGAAATAAACTGCTATCTAAGAATGAAAAATAAAGGGTAAGATTAACCTATAAATTTTCTCTTTAGCATGTCTAACTCCTGGTTTCTAGAAACCACTGCAGCAGGAATTTGTTTTACACCTTTAGTAAGCTAATTTTAATCACAGATTTGCTTAGATGATAAAGCTTTTATGGTAGTGATCATAATACCAGAAACAGGGAGGCCTGAAGTAGGTCATCAAGAATTTGCTGTCATTATTATAGTGAACTAGGGGAAAGTACAGTACATGCTTGGAGCAAAGATTGCATTCCAGACCATTTGTACTGGGAGAAAAATTACAATTTCGTCTATGAACAAGTTATCTGAAACTCTAAAAACAGTTGGAAACATCCTACATTTCCTCAGATTGGTGGGCACAGCTTATACAGTGCCTGACAAAAGTTCTGTCGCTTATCCATGTTGTTGAAACCAAAGCCTATAATCTGACTTAAAATTCATCCATTGGTTTTAAAAATGACTCATATGAAAGCTGAAACCCTCCCAAATGAGGTTTTTAAAAAGAAAATAAATTTGCTTCACTGCTGAAATTTTGATCATTTAATGAACACAGAAAGGTCAGATTTTGGCTAGACAAAAGTTTTGTCGCCCACAAAAAGTAATGTGAAAATCAAACAGATAATTCACTTCAAATACAAAGATATGTTTCATAACATTGGTGAATGAAGTTGTGGTGCTATTAGAGCCATATTTAATATTTTGTGTGACTTCCATGAGCCTGAAGGACTGCATCCATGCGTTTCAGCAATGATTCATATAATTTATTGATGAAGTCATCAGGAATAGTAAAGAATGCAGTTTTACATGCCTCCCAGAGTTCATCAAGATTCTTTGGTTTTGTGTTCAAAGCTTCCTCTTTCATCCTACCCCAAACATGCTCAATGATGTTCATATCTGGTGACTGGGCTGGCCAGTCCTGGAGCACCTTGATCTTCTTTGCCTTGAGAAACTTTGATGTAGAGATGGATGTATGAGATGGAGCGCCATCCTGCTGCAAAATTTGACCCCTTTTATGATTGGGAATGTAAGAGGTAGCTAATACATCTTGATATTTTAGGCTATTGATATTGCCTTCCACCTTGCAAATGTTTCACACACCCCTATACTGAATGTAACCCCAGACCATGATCTTTCCACCACCAAACTTAACTGTTTTCTGGGTATATCTTGGATCCATACGGGCTCCAGTAGGTCTCCTGCAGTATTTGCGGCAGCTGTGGTGTAATTCAACTGAAGATTCATCTGAGAAATCCACCTTCTGCCACTTTTCCAGAATCCATCTGTCTAGTAGGCTGTGGGCCTTGGCAAATACCACACGTTTTTTTAATTGCCTTTTGTTTAGTGCTGGCTTCTGGGCACTGATTCGACCATGGAGGCCATTCCGAGACAGAATCCTACAAACTGTTCTAGTTGACACAAGGACTTGAGGTGACCAGGCCTGTTGGAGCTCTGCTGCAGTGGCAGAAGGGCTGGCTTTTGATTTTCGAACCAACGAACGTTCCTCCTGAGCAGTCGTCTTGCAGGGTCTGCCAGACCTGGGCTTGTCAAAAACATCTCCAGTCTCTTCAAATCTTTTTGTAATTCTTTGTACTTAACGCTGAGACACATTAAAGGTGCCAGCCACCTCTGCAGAGGACCTGGTCTTCAGTCTCCTGATAATCAAGGCTTTGGGCACAGGGTGGATTTTTGGCATGTTGTCAGAGGTCAAGTTGCAGTTCAAGTGAAGGTCTGGAGTGCTGGAGTTCTTTTTATACACACCCACCAATTATCTGATCAATTAGTGAGCACAGGTGAGGCTGTAAACTAGGATTAGGTGCATTATATGACAAGGCGACAAAACTTTTGTCTCGCCAAAATCTGACCTTTCTGTGTTCATTAAATGATCAATATTTCAGCAGTGAAGCAAATTTATTTTCTTTTTAAAAACCTCATTTGGGAGGGTTTCAGCTTTCATATGAGTCATTTCTAAAACCAATGGATGAATTTTAAGTCAGGTTATAGGCTTTGGTTTCAACAACATGGATAAGCGACAGAACTTTTGTCAGGCACTGTAAGGCACTAAATAAAAATACCGCCAAGTATTGGTAGATTAGTTTGCAAGGAGCTTTCTCTGCATACTTTTAAGAAGGTTGTGACACAGCTTTTAAGCTTTATTTTAATGTTTAAGTCAGGCAGGATGTCAAGACTTCCAGGAACTGTGTGCTCTATTTCTGTACCACATCAGCATAAGTTAGCACAATCACTGTAATAAGTGGTGCTGGTCTATTGATTTCAGAGCAGTCATGACTGCCAAAAGCAAATTGAATTTGGATTGGAGAAAAAGTATTCTATTAAACATCTCCACAACATCTCCACACTGGGCATTGTAGTTGTGAAAAGAAATTAACACCTCACTGTGCTTGTTCGTTAATCAGATTGATGATTGAGGATGGGTGATTTGCATCCTTATTAGGCTATTAGGTCAAGGGAAAGGTTTAATTTCCCCATTTCTGTGCTCTATCTTGTTTAACTTTTTTTTCTTTTGTCACGACTGCAAAGATTGGTAAAGTTTTGTGGTGCCCTAAAAGTGAAATTGAAAGGTCATATTATGTCCTTAGGCTGGGTTTAGCCACCTCTGCTATAGTACTTCAAGAGTCTAGATAGATTCACAAACAAATTCTTTAACTTGGAATACTCTGTTTGTAATGTAAGTGTATATCCAAGTCAGTAATCTAGTATTGTGCCATCAGTTCTCATTAGAGTTCTCCCTATACCAGTGATGGCGAACCTTTTGAGCTCAGTGTGTCAAAATTTGCAAGAAAACCTACCTTAACTCAGGTGCTGTGTCACATCTAGAAATATCCATAATTTTGTTATATTTGTAGCTCTAGTACAAAAGTTATATTTGATAAATGTATTTTATTAAAAGCAAAAACAAATAATTCTTTACTTTAGTGACTTTTGTTGCTAAATCTTCAATTGAAAGTTGGTATTTCATACACTTCAAGAACAACCAAGCACTACACGCCCAGGTGCCAGGGTGACCATGTGTGTCACCCAAAAGGGCTTGGCGTGTCACCTGTGACACGCGTGTCATAGGTTGGCCATCACCGCCCTATACCATACTATACCACTCTAAATGATTCAGAATAGTAAAACTGAAAGAGATTGTGAAGAGTTCCAGAGGGGTCTCTTGACACTAGGTGAATGGGTAAGCAAGTGGCAAATGTGCTTTCAGTCACATTAAGTGTAATGTAATACACATTGGAGTAAAGTACCCCCAGTAATGTCTATAAACCTATGGGGGACTAAGCTTTCTGTGACACACGAGAAGAGGGATCTTGGGGTTCTGGTGGACAGATCAATGAAGGTGTCATCCTAGTGTGCAGCAATGGGGGGGAAAAAGCTAATATAGTGCTAGGGATAATTAGGAGAGAAATAGAAAAGTTAGCAAGTGTCATTTTGCCTCTTTATAAATCCATGGTGAGGCCACATTTGGAATATTGTGAACAATTCTGGTCAGCACGCCTCAGAAAGGATATTGTGGAACTGAAAAAAGTGCAGAAAGGGACCACCAAATGATTAAGGAGCTAGAATGCCTCCCTTATGAAATCAGGCTACAGCGTCTAGGCTTCTTCAGTCTTGAAAAATTGCATTTAGGAAGTGACTGAAGTATATAAAAATATGCATGGTGCAGAAAAGACAATAGAGAATAAGAAAAAAAAATTATTTTATCATACAACACCAGAACCAGGGGTCACCATACGAAGCTGGTGGGCAGGAGAGTTAGGAACGACAAGGGGAAGTATTTTTTTGGCCCAGAGAGTCATCAGTGTATGAATTCGTAGTCAAAAGAGGTGGTTACCACAACCAGTCTGGATAGAAAGGGTTAGACATATTCATGGATGATAGGTGTATCAATGGCTACTAGAATGGATACCTAGCTACTGAGTCCAGGCTGGGGAGACAGGCAGTATGCCCTTTGACATTTTTAGGGAATTGAGAGCAAATTAAGGTTTTGCCTTTCTCTTCTTCTTGAAGCCCAGAAGCATTTGCTAGGCTGTTGTGTGAGACAGGATGCTGAACTAGATGGGCTGTGACCCAATCCAGCAGGGTTCATCTTATGTTCTTATGTAGTAAAATAATATATTAGCTCCTCCTCACTGCTCTGGAAGGATGCATTGGACTCCTTTGAAGAGATAATTCTGGCAAATAATATTAATCAGTATTTGTTAATATCCCACCTTATTATATTTACCTATCTACCCAGCTGCCCAACTATCTGAGAAGCATCCTAAGAGAATGTCTTAGTTGTGTGAATGCAAAATGGAGGAGAGAAGCTGAAGCAGGAGCTTCTCTTTGCATGCTAACCCGTATCCTTCTCAGCAAATATGTCATTCACCAACTTTTAACGTTTCAACCCAGGATTATTTGGGAAGCTCAGAAAGTGGCCATTGAAGTTGGCCATTCTGTGTGCCTCACAAAACAGGGCTATGCTATTGGGGCTGCAAAGCATGTGAAAGTGTTGTGAGAGTGTTTTGCTCCTCTTCTTGACAGTTGTGGGGACCTGTGCCTTTTGAGGACTCCCGTGGTGCCTTTAAGGATTAAGTGGACCCTGCTATTATCTATGTGTTTGGGGTTTATTTGGAATTGGTCTGCCCATAGTCAGGGAAGGGAAAAGTTCAAGTACAGAATGCTCTTTTATAAATTAACAGTTGTGTCACCAATATGATGCAGCAAGGATTTCATGTTCTCTCATTCTGGAAGAGACATCATTGTGTCCCTAAAACACACACACAAAAATGGTACCTGTAGCATTCCAGTTGATGTTGGACTGCAGCTTCAACCAGTCCGATCATTGGCACTGGACTGTGGGAACTGAACGCCAATAGCATCTCTGAGACTGGTTGCATCTAGCCAACCTTAGCTGGTCTCAGGCTGATCCATACCTGTAAATTAATCTGGGAAGTCAGACAAGACAAACAAACCCAACCCCAGAAATGGAGATGGCAAACCACTTCCATTCTGTTCTAAGATCATTACACTTGGCCGCAGGTGCCCTGTGCCTGCCCTATGTTTTGTACCCAAATAGACTTCTATATCATCTGTGTTACATTGTTATTTCTTTTTTCAGCTTTTCTGAATTAAACTTAGAAATATTATGAGAAGTGACTGTGGCTGGAAATTGTATTGGAAGCAAACTGATTGGAAAGCAGACCCCTGCTGTTTGATACCCAGTCTCCCTCCCCAAATAGGCAATGATAAAAGCACTTCTGTATTTCTGCCAATAAAACTGCACAGAGGTTGTTGTTGAGCACCATAACTTGGTGGTACCTAAAAACGACAAAATATTATGGGCTCAGTCTTGGAGTATGGCTTGGAGCTAGATTTTAATCCAGCTTCAGTCCAGAGTGAGATGATGCATCAGCAAAGCAACTTGTCTCTTTGCCAATGCACTATCTCACTCTGAAAGCAGACTGAAGCTGGATTACAATTCAGATGTAGACACAGCCACAGTGCTTTTTATGAAGATACACTCACTTTCAGTAGAATGACTAGACTGGAGCATAAAAACTGAGCAATCTCTCCAATTAGTGCCCATTTTGATATCTGCAAAAAGTGGCTTATGCCTAAATGTGAAGGCATATGCTTCTCAGTTTTATTTGGCATTCTCTGTTGGAAGACAGAACAGTTGACTTCCAGTTGTGATGTGTGCTGTAGATCTGTCTAGAAACTATGTGCCAAAACAGCTGTTATGTGCCGATAACATCCTTGTAGCTTGAAGAGGAGCATTGTATCATGATGTGAAAACATGTCATATCTCCAACAATGCAGTTATTCCTTCAGATTGAAAAAAAAATGTGGAGATAAGTTGTGACTGAATATCCCATTTACCCACATATAAGATGGTTGTAACAAAGTTTTAGGTTATTTCCTGCTACTGGTGAACAGCAAAGGCATTTTGGTTTAATTCACAGCTAGAAGTAGGTGGTGGTTATGTCTAACGAGAACAAACAAAGATAAGGTTCATCAATGATCTAGAAGAAGGGGTACATAGTAAAATAGCAAAGTTTGCTGATGATACTAAATTATTTAGGGTAGTAAAATCTGAAAGAGATTGCCAAGAGCTCCAGAGGGATCTCTTAGCATTGGGTGAGTGGGCAACCAAGTGGCAAATGTGCTTTAATCTTAACAAGTGCAAAGTAATGCACATTGGGGCCAAGAATCCAAATTACGTCTATAAACTGATGGGGTCTGAGCTTTCTGCAACACATCAGGAAAGGGATCTCGGGGTTTTGGTGGACAGTTCAATGAAGGTGTCAACCCAGTGTGCGGCAGCAGCGAAAAAAGCAAATTCAATGCTGGGAATAATTAGGAAGGGAATAGAAAATAAGACGGCAAGTGTTATTTTGCCCCTTTATAAATCTATTGTGAGGCCACATTTGGAGTATTGTGTACGATTCTGGTCACCACACCTCAAAAAAGGACATTGTGGAACTAGAGAAGGTGCAGAGAAGGGCAACCAGAATGATTAAGGGTCTGGAACACCTCCCTTACGAAACCAGGCTGCAATGTCTAGGCCTCTTCAGTCTGGAGAGACGGCGTTTGAGAGGGGACCTGATTGAAGTATATAAAATTATGCACGGTATAGAAAGGGTGGATAGAGAAAATTTCTTTTCTCTATCGCACAACACTAGAACCAGGGGGCACTCTATGAAGCTGATGGGTAGGAGAATAAGGTCTGACAGGGGGAAGTATTTCTTCACCCAGAGGGTCATTGGCTTATGGAATGTGCTGCCAGAAGAGGTGGTGACAGCTACCAGTCTGGATGGCTTTAAGGTAGGGTTAGACAAATTTATGGATGACAGATGTATCAATGGCTACTAGAACGAATGCCTAGATGCATCTTCCAGGCTGGGGGGGGGGGAGGAACTGGGGCGCTTCAAAGGCCATCTGCTGGGACTCGAGAGCAGGAGAAGGTTTGTCCTTGTCTCTGCTTGAGATGCCCATGAGCATTTGGTGGGCCACTGTGTGCGACAGGATGCTGGACTAGATGGGCTGTGGCCTGATCCAGCAAGACTTCTCTTATGTTCTTATGTTCTTATGTTCTAAGGTTCAAGGATGTTTCTCTAAAATTATAACATTACCAAATAACATGTCTTCTACTTTTGAAGCCTGTTTCTGCAAAGGAACTGCTTTATCTTTATGCAGAGCAGGAAAGGCATCATTTACCCCGTAATATTTAACTGATCTACTCAGCTTCACTTTCTTAGATTAAAATTACAGGCCCCCAGATACGTGTTTTCTTTTGATCATTGCCTTTGGCTTCTTACTGAACTCTATCAGCAACACCGTGGGTAACTGTAAGAGACCAGTGGGTCTGAATATATGAAGCCAGGAACAGCTCTCCCTCTCTCTCTCCCTCTCTCTCTCATGCACACACACCACCACCATCATAATTACTATTATAAATCATTCACTGTTATTAAAATCCCCCCTTTTAATTGAATGTCCCTTTTCTTTCCCCTTTTCCATTTTAAAGTATTGTGGATTATATTGCATAACAAGAATTATTTTGAAAACTCATTCTATTAGGCCTACTTTCTGTACAGAAATGTCCCTTATGACCTCTTCCACCCCTCCTTAAAACCAGTAACTTACACTTTAATGCCTTGTTTAATAGCACGCAGGATACTACTCCCATATTGACACTAAAGAGTATTTAGTTTTGATTAACCTTTGATCTGTACATTTTAGTGATACAAACAGATGAAAATCCATGACTTGTTAGGATACAGAATTACAGTACAGCTGTTTTTTGTGTGTGTTGATTTAGGGGACCTGTGATAAATTAAGGGTTTTCATGGGATTTATTTTCAATGACTCAGTTAAAATAACTACATAAACATTATTTGTGCTTAGTTTAGGATTCATTTTCATAATTTACCAAGGGATTTGTCTGCATATATTTTGGTGCTTAATGGCCCTCAATTGATTGAAGTTCTCTTTCAAGAAACTGCACACACAAAATGGCAAAATTGCTTTATAATGAGACAGCAGTAAAGCCCAATTGTACAAAAACAAAAAAGATTTAGCTGAAACAAATGTGTAAAATGTCATCTTTTGCTTTTAAGAAGAGCCATAGATACCTTTTCAATTCATTCCGCAGGGGATTTAACAAAGCTTGTTCTAAACACGCTGTCCTAAGTGTCTCACGTATAGATTTGTTGCTGTGAATTCAGACACGACACACACACACGCAAAAAAAAAAAAATCTGTAAAGATGCAAGATTAAATTTTCCATTGCCACTTTTACAGATAACAGCCCGACGACAATGGAAACATATTTATGATGAATTAGGTGGTAACCCTGGAAGCACAAGTGCAGCTACATGTACTCGTAGACATTATGAAAGGTAAGATAACAAATATGAAATGCTTGTTTAATAAAGGAGAAAAATTAATTTGGAGGTCCTTCACAGCCTTTCCCATGGCATTATGGGTGGAGCTGGGAGGAAGTGAGAAACCTCTTCCAAAGGCTTGATAAATGTTCCACCACTAGTTTAGCTCTGTGAGATGGTGTAATTTAAAGCAGAGTGTGTGTCTCCAACGGCAAAGCAAACAAACCTGGCACCTGATTACTTTCTGCTTCATACTTTCATTTTACCAAAGCTTCTCTAATATAGAAACTGTAACTAATGAGTAAAACAGGCTGAGAATGGAAGAAAGGATCATAACAAAGAAGCCTGGCTGTTTACTGTCTTTTAGAAATCATTCTGCCAATTTATGCAAATAAAGCAATATATGGCTGCCTTCAAATTAGTGGGATGTTCCCATTAGAAGACATGGAGGAGGGGAAAGCCACATTTCTCCCTTATTCTTGCAATGTTTTCTTCTCCCTTTTCTTCCTGCAGCTGACAACCATTTATCTTTGTAAACGGCAACAGACTCGCTGTTTTATAAACATTGATTTTTGTACCCTTTCTGAGTTAATAACAGTTTCTAAAGCTTGAGTATCCAGCATACATTGGATAACATGATACGGTTATAATGCTTCTTTAAAAGAAGCTTCAGAAAATATGGCCATTAATAAAATATGTGTGCTTTCAAGCTCTGAAATGAGCAATATGATCTCATGCTCCAGATCACTAACTAGTTGCCTGTAGGGGCCAAGAATGTGTTTGTTTATCACCATATTACAACACTGCATGTTTCTGACATACGCTGGGCATACATGCTTTTTCTAAAGTGCTAGCTTTCACCCGGACTGATATAAGCAAAGAAGTGTGTTGTAAATTGTGAATTTAAATTCCAGCATGGGAATCTGCTAAACGTTAGATGCAGTTAAGAAAATACATCAGTTTTGGGTTTTTGAGTTTTTCATATGCTAACGTGACCAAGAACGGGAAGCTCAGATGAAACTAGACAGATAGCAAATAGTGCGATGTTCTGTTTTATGGTATTTCTGTATTTTTCCTTGTTCTTTTTGTACATCTACTTGGCATTAAAGAAAGATAACTGATAAATTTGTTAATAATGATAACCAATACTGAAGAACAGATTCAATGCTCAGGGTTAAATTAGAAGCTAGACCGAAATACAAAAGCAGGCAATCCTACAGAAGAAGGGTGCTGTTTTCCTAGAAAGCGATAACTATGCAGGCAATAACAGCCAGGTTGTTTCATGAACTTCAATATGTAACACTCCCCCCCCCCGCCCCCAGCTACTTTTTCTGTTTCAATTTTGGTTCTTTATAAATGAAACTTGTTGGCATTTTTGATGATTCTGTGCTCCTCCTTGCCTATCAATGACAGCTTTCTAATGAACTATCATTTTCCAAAATTATCACAAACCTCCAAGCTGTTCTTCTTAACAATATCAGTCTTAGTTTGTTGACCTTACTAGTGATGTGATCAGACACTATTAAAGAGATACCTTCTGGACAACTTACAGTCTGAATCAGCAACTATCAAGTACCAACTTGCAACTTCTTAGGTCTCGAAGACTCGGAGACCCAAGAAGTGCATTCATTGATAGGCAAGATTTCTCAACACCAGGGTCATCTCTTTTTTCAAGCTGCACAACTGTCCTGTTTGGTGGGAAACCTGTGGAAACAGTACGTGGAAGTTTCCTGCCCTGACAGGAGGATACAACTAATGATGTCTATACATGTATATGAAAATCCAAAGGTTTTTCTCTTCCCCATGCATATACCAGCCTGCTCGATTTTTTTGTTTTTCCATTTGAATTTTTTTACTAATCGTCTTCACTGCTTCTTTGTTGATTCTTGTTTTACTCTAGTCGAGAGCTACAATAGATGCATCTAAGATCTGGACCTTGCTCTTTGTTTGCCCAAATGCTTGGGTCCAGTATCAGCTCTCCAGAGCCTCAGTAGTCACAGTAGCAGGGATAAAAGAGCCAAAGGAACTATGGCTTTGAGCCCAAAGTTCAGGAACTATCTTTTGGAAATTGGCCTTTTGTTGTTACGGCTTAAATTGATCTTCCCTTCTGCACCACCAAATGCACTGGGGTAGAGAGTCTTTTGGATAGATGCACCTGGAGTCAGCTCCTCAGCAGGGAGTGAGCAGATGGCCATGGGAGGTTGCAGGCAGAGGTGGCCAGTTTGGCCCCTTGAGTTGCAGCTGTGTGGCTGCAGCCAGCTGAGAGCCAATAAGTGCCACTTTTTCTAGATCTAAAGTCCTGTACTTCTATAACTATGGGGAGATTGTAGCCAATCAGTGAATGTGAATAGTTACTATATCTGTTTTACCAATCACAGGAAAAGGTAGGCAAACTGTTAGCCAATTAATGAATAGCAACCATTGTTAGGGGAGGTGTGCCTTGATCTGGAGCCAAATGAAGGCTGCATTGTGGCAAAATAGGCAGTCATATATACAGACTTCTTGTGCGGAAGGCACTTTTTGGGGTGCTTCTGACGATGGGGCACTTTTCCTAAAGAGACAACTTGAAAAAAACTTGTCTGATTGCATCCTTGATTGCATTAGATAGGCCTTTGGAGCTATTTGTTTTCTCGTATTTATATCATGTGTTTTGTCTGCCATGGAACCAGGATCTGGATACATATGGCTTGGAGTAGAAGTGCTGCCCAGGTGGATCCCAGTGAACCATCCTGAGCCAGCTGTTGATCAAAATCAACTTTGGCTGCAGGAGGCGATCACAAGCTGTTAACCTCATCTTCCGGCTCCTTTCATGATTGTTCCTCTTGTGAATGCATGGATGTCAGCCAGGACCCTGCCCACTTCCTTTGTGGACTTTTCTGTGTGCTTAGATGACATCCTTAGCAAGAGGAAGAGTCATGAAAGTAGTCAACAGACGGGAGTTAGCTTTGTAAATGTGGTATCACTTCTGGATTTTACTGCCTCCATATCCTGGGACTATATTGGGAATGCCACAATTGCATGTCACAATCCCATTATAATCCTGGGAGCATCACAGTTTCTGCCCCTATCAGTAAAGTGTTGTTCTTGGGTGCCTTCAGATCATAGCCAGGAAACATTCCCAATCAGTCCTGCGAATGAGAAGTTGTAAGTGCATTATCAAACCACATCAAACACTCCTTGATTGGTCTATACTACGATTTTCAGAAACTGAAAAACTTTATGCCAGTTGGTCCAAAGCTCAGCTAGAATAAACACTAGAATGGATTTATAGGTTACCCATTTTCTGAACATTTACATTGTCCACTACTAATGGTTTGGGCTAGGAGTGAACAGTGCTATAGCTCTGGAATGGTTTGCAGGGCACCAGGTCTTAAGCATAATCCCTGTGGTTTAAACAAATAGGCCTTAGATACTGGCATCGCCATCTGACATGTTGAACAGCTGTGACTAGTTAAGAAAAGGTGGGGGCAGGATTCAGAGAGATGGTCTGACAATAAAAAGCTTCACTTCTTTGCCATCTTTTAAATGCTTCTAAAAATGCTACTACCCCCCCCCCAAAAAAATTAAATACAAACCCCCAAACTGCTTAAATTGTTATGGCACAGTATGGCCCTCTTTCCGAGAAAAGTGGTGGGGGCTAAAAATACCTTAAGACATTATTGATAGAAGCATTTTTAATTGTAAATGGCTCAATTCCAGTAAACCTTGTTTTTAAAACAAGTCAGTTTTGCCAGTGGATTCAGTAAGTGTTATTTTGAGTATGCATTCTAGGCTTTCTTTTGCTTTATTAATAAGTGCAGTAATGCAAAGCACAGGTTGCTTTGCGTCAAATCAATTGATGTTTTTATTTAAAGCATAGCAGGAATCACATAATGCCCATGAATGCATTATTGTCGCTGTAGGGTTGACTGGTCTGAACCTGCCTCTCTGATTGGTTTAAATCAAATCAGTCCAGGCACTTCATAAAAATGTCTTTGTCAGCCTAGTTTTGCTTCCAAACCTATTCATCTCTGTCAGTTTTTAATATTAGTACCAAGCTCTTGGCCATAGTCCATTAGTACTGTACTTAATTGCTCATGTTACAGATGATTACCAATATAAAAAGCATTAATGTTTTCCCATTGTGCAGCTGTTGCTATGAACATGATTCAGCACATACAGAGTGTACCAGTTGTTATTTTGATCATGAGGCTTTAATTCTTTATGGTAGTACCTCAGGTGAATACATAAAGTAAAAACAGTATGTACCAGCTTTATGAAAAACTAATGGAACATTTTCTCTATTCCAACATCATAAGATTTCCTCTTCCAAAATTCTTCACAGCTTGCTCTCAACATCTTGTATTTCTTGTAGAACAAGAGATTTAGAAAGAATTGGGAATAGTCAGTTTTCTCCTAAAACTGCATTCTTTAAAATGGGTTCTAGGAATGATCATATCAAATCAGATATGGCTTTAGCTCAGAGGTTTATTTTTACTTCTGCCCAAAATATGTGGCGGATGACTTTAATTTCCTTGCGTTAAGAGGCCTAATTTTGCAAGCAAACAGGATGTTATGACTGTTGTTGGAGCTTTTAAAATAACAATAGCAGGTTATAAGGAAATTCTTTGTAATGCATTTTGAGAGGTCATATTTTTCTAACCAAAATGCAATTGAAAGGAAGCAAACTGTGTTTTAGTCAGGTGCCCTCATATTGGCAGGAAAAAAAAATGTTTCCCCTTCATGGGCTATGTGGTCAGATCCAGAGAAGGTATTCGTTCTTCATAGGAAGAATCCCAAAACAGGATAATGGTTTTGGAAAACTGGAAAAGATGTACAAAGGCTTGCTTGCTAAGTCTTGTGCATGTGTGAACATGTATGCATGCACACATCATGCATCCTATAGGAGAGTTAGTGTGTGTGAAAGGAGCAGTTGCATATCATCAATCTAAATCTGTTCCTGGCCACAAAAGCCCCTTTTCCTGAACTCAAATTGATTATAATATGTAAAAGATTAAGTTCCCCAGTCCTCCAATCTCAGAACAGTTTGGTTGTGGATGCCTTTCTTCCCCTAACATCTAGAATAGTTTGAAGAACATGTGAACATTTGGGGATGTTTAACCCTTTCCACTTACACAGCAGTCCCATTGATACCCTCCTCTTTGTCATGAGAGAAATGCTGCCATTGGTAGGTTTCTTCGAATGACAAAAAGGAGGTTTGGAAGAGAGGGGCCTTTTTTTGGAGGAAAACGCTTATGCTGCCCTTGCAGGCCATGCAAATGATCTTGTTTTACTTGGATTTTTCAGTTTGATTCAACTCAATAACTTAAAAAGCGGTATGAATTTCACAAATCAGTTCTAAAACACCAAAGGGCTTCCCCACCCCCTACCTGTAGTTCAAGCAAAAGCCCATTAAATGGTTAGAGCAGTGGTTCTCAACTTCTGGGTTGCGACCCCTTTGGGGGTCAAACTACTCTTTCACAGGGGTCATCTAAGACCATCAGAAAACACATAGGAACCGAGACACTGCTCCTATCTGTCTCCAGGCAGGTCTACCCACATGCAGATACGCCCACATATGAGTACCTGGCATGATTACATCACTGCACCAACCCCATCACATACACCCCATACAAATACAGTGCCTGACAAAAGTTCTGTCGCTTATCCATGTTGTTGAAACCAAAGCCTATAACCTGACTTAAAATTCATCCATTGGTTTTAAAAATGACTCATATGAAAGCTGAAACCCTCCCAAATGAGTTTTTTAAAAAGAAAATAAATTTGCTTCACTGCTGAAATATTGATCATTTAATGAACACAGAAAGGTCAGATTTTGGCTAGACAATTTATTGATGAAGTCATCAGGAATAGTAAAGAATGCAGTTTTACATGCCTCCCAGAATTCATCAAGATTCTTTGGTTTTGTGTTCCAAGCTTCCTCTTTCATCCTACCCCAAACATGCTCAATGATGTTCATATCTGGTGACTGGGCTGGCCAGTCCTGGAGCACCTTGATCTTCTTTGCCTTGAGAAACTTTGATGTAGAGATGGATGTATGAGATGGAGCGCCATCCTGCTGCAAAATTTGACCCCTTTTATGATTGGGAATGTAAGAGGTAGCTAATACATCTTGATATTTTAGGCTATTGATATTGCCTTCCACCTTGCAAATGTTTCGCACACCCCTATACTGAATGTAACCCCAGACCATGATCTTTCCACCACCAAACTTAACTGTTTTCTGGGTATATCTTGGATCCATACGGGCTCCAGTAGGTCTCCTGCAGTATTTGCGGCAGCTGTGGTGTAATTCAACTGAAGATTCATCTGAGAAATCCACCTTCTGCCACTTTTCCAGCGTCCATCCGTTTAGTAGGCTGTGGGCCTTGGCAAATACCACACGTTTTTTTAATTGCCTTTTGTTTAGTGCTGGCTTCTGGGCACTGATTCGACCATGGAGGCCATTTCGAGACAGAATCCTACAAACTGTTCTAGTTGACACAGGGACTTGAGGTGACCAGGCCTGTTGGAGCTCTGCTGCAGTGGAAGAAGGGCTGGCTTTTGATTTTCGAACCAACAAACGTTCCTCCTGAGCAGTCGTCTTGCGGGGTCTGCCAGACCTGGGCTTGTCAAAAACATCTCCAGTCTCTTCAGATCTTTTTGTAATTCTTTGTACTTGACGCTGAGACACATTAAAGGTGCCAGCCACCTCTGCAGAGGATCTGGTCTTCAGTCTCCTGATAATCAAGGCTTTGGGCGCAGGGTGGATTTTTGGCATGTTGTCAGAGGTCAAGTTGCAGTTCAAGTGAAGGTCTGGAGTGCTGGAGTTCTTTTTATACACACCCACCAATTATCTGATCAATTAGTGAGCACAGGTGAGGCTGTAAACTAGGATTAGGTGCATTATATGACAAGGCGACAAAACTTTTGTCTCGCCAAAATCTGACCTTTCTGTGTTCATTAAATGATCAATATTTCAGCAGTGAAGCAAATTTATTTTCTTTTTAAAAACCTCATTTGGGAGGGTTTCAGCTTTCATATGAGTCATTTCTAAAACCAATGGATGAATTTTAAGTCAGGTTATAGGCTTTGGTTTCAACAACATGGATAAGCGACAGAACTTTTGTCAGGCACTGTACAGTAGAGAGCAGCTACTGTGTAGAAAGCAGCAGTATTGGAGGTAAACCTACACTTTTATATTCAAAGCTGTGGCTGATGTGAATACTGTGCTTTAATTATGATCAGTTTGTAACAATGAAAATACATCCTGCATATCAGATATTTACATTACGATTCATAACAGTAGCAATGAAAATAATTTTATGGTTGGGGGTTAGGGTAGGGTTAGATTAGGTTAGGTTGGGGGTCACCACAACATGAGGAACTGCATTAAAGGGTCACAGCATTTGGAAGGTTGAGAACCACTGGGTTAGAGGGATTTACCTATGCCAGCAGCCTGGAAATCAAAGGGTTGCTGGTTCAATACCAAGCCTCTCCCCAGAAGTAGGCAATGACAAACCACTTCTGTATCTCTGCCCAAAAAAACTGTATGGAGGTGCTTTTTGAGGCCCCCATGCTGTCAACCAAGAGTCAACAATGACTCAAAGGGACCCAACAATAATACCTTTGGAAAAGTATCTATTGAGACTTCCCTCTAAAGGATGTCATTGCTACCTCTTCCATTTTATATTCTGAATTCTTTCCCCTCAAAATTGGCATCTCCTGATTTCAGTTGAAGGCCTCAAAACGAGATCTCGTCAGCAGAAGCTGTCTAATGCTATCAGATGTTAAATACTACTGCATGCCAGTTGCCAAACATGATTGCGTAACAACTGTGAAATGCAAATATTAAATACTATTGCATGCCAGCTATCAAATACAGTTAAATACTAAATACCATTGCATGCCAACTAACAAAAACTGTCAAATGCCATCTGTCAGATTTGCAATACTGAAATTAAATCTCAAGCTTAAACACTGTATAATAAGCTGATATAATAAACAGGGATATAAATTTAGAGATCAATTTTTTTGGCAAATATATTATTCAGAGAATATTTACTGGATATTCACATGGAAGACTGAGGAAGAAATTTTGGAGGAAAATATTTTGAAAGGGCTTTATGTAAGATGTTAAAAAAGAACACCATTATCGGCAGAAGGTTGAGATTTTGTTTGAATTAGCTGATGTGGTTCTAGTCACCATGGAAGCGGGCTGGCCCAAAAATGGCCTGATCAGAAACTATGAAGGCAGGGAACATTCATTCTCAGCCAAAGGTTCTCCGAACAGTCCTGTTGAATTGCAGAAGCAGAAGCAATCCATCCCAGCATGAGATGGGTTGCATATTCTAGGACAGAATGTCCTGCTCTCTCCCAGAACAGAGAAGGTAAATGTAGAAAGGCCCAGAATTTCTAAATTTCCTATGGTGGTTTTCCCTAAAGTAACACTTTGTGAATGTGCTTATTAATTTAGCTCAGGCTTTCCCAAACTTTGGAGATTCATAACCCCACCTATCAACAACCCAAAGATTTGGTAAGCCACCTACCCCCTCCTGCCTTGCTTCAGATGCTCTCTCATCCATTGCAGGGTAAAGGAAACAGGGTGGCTGCCGCTGTCCAGTAAAGTCACTGGTCTGCACAAGGCAAGGGGAGATCCAGGGAGGTGCTTGAATGCTTTGGGGCTGGTAGCTCAGAAACAGTTCCCTTTTCTGCACCTAAGTGGCTTGAGCAAGACTGTGTATGTACTACCAAACTCCCTATTTCAGGCTAGCAGCTGCAGCGTGATGGAGCCAGCTGATATCAAGGAGAGAAGCAAAAGGAGAGCCCGTGTAAGAACTTTGTTTCTAGGCAGCTGATTGGTAGGATAAGGCTACAGGCTCCCCAAAGATCTTCCGGGGTGGAGGTTGGGTTGTACGTTGGGCCTTGCACACTGGCTGAGTGATAGTGGTTGGGTAACCAAAATGTGTGATCCAAGAAGAGGGGCTTGACCATACTTTAGGAAATCACGTTAGTTGCTTGGTCTCATTTGTTTGCAAGGGCCTTTCTAGGAAGAGACAGAGGGAGGGAAGGACGGAAGGAAGGAAGGAAGGAAGGAAGGAAGGAAGGAAGGAAGGAAGGAAGGAAGGAAGGAAGGAAGGAAGGAAGGAAGGAAAGGGACAAAGAAAAGAACCAGTGTTTAAAGAACAAAGCTTGACATTATTGAAATAAACCCCTCTCTTTGGAACATAAGAATGTAATGTCAAAAGCTGATTTCTTTGAATATTATCTCTCCCCCTCCCCCAAACCATGGAGACTGTCACCCCCTCCAGTGCTTTGTGAATCTTTCCCACTTTGGAATAAACTGGAAGAATTATTCATATTGGGACGGCTGTTTTCTTTTCTTACATGCTCTAGTAAGGAGTGATGTCAGTTAGCAATGTTGACATTTAAAGTATCGTAGGCATCTGGATTAGGATCTGTTGAAATGAGTGGGGCACTTGACAACTCAAAGCTATTGTTACAGGTTCCCCGCATTCTCAGACAGATGGTCCTTTTTATTGGTTACACTGATTTCTTGGTTTAAAGGGCCTCATTCCACAGCCATAACAGCAAGAGGTTTATTATATTTTAAAATGTAACCTGATATGTTGGAGAACTCGTCAGGAGGCCTCCTGGCAGCCCCTGTGACTGGATCTTCATATTCCTTCAGACTGCAGATCCTGGCATGAAAAACAATAAGTTAATCTGTCTTGGTTTTAGACAAGTCATTTGTAATATATCAGAATAGCTCAGTTATGGACCTTTAAAGAGCGAATTAATGAGAATAACCAACTAAAGTATTGCAAATCTTGCATAAGGTAAAGCATTTCTTCTCCAATAGCCCTAATGACAACATAAAAAGCAAAATCTATTTTTACTCACAAAACTGAGCTAGGTCAAAATAAGAACTTGGAAACAGGCTCCTGCAACAGCTGTAAAGACATATTCTTACATTTTGGAGTAACTGAATACACAAGAGAATCTACCGTTCCAAGTGAAAACTTGTTTGGTTTGCTTAAAGTATTTAAAGATAACTTTGTAAAACTGTATATATTTCAAGAACATTTGTAAGCACCAACAGCCCGTCTCCTAGAAGAGGAAACGGAAGCGTCCATTACAACATTTATATAAAAATTCTTATGGTTATATTTACTACAGGTTGTAATTAATAGGAGGTTTCGGGCTCAGGCTGTGGAGTGCAAAAACATCCCAAGGCAAAAATTAATCAAGTGTTATTCCTTAATATAAAATACTGCTAGATTTTCTCCCCCCCCCCAAAAAAAAAAAAGCCAAGCAACAGATTTTTCTCTTATTAGCTTTACTGGTTCTCTTGTGGTTTGTTTGTTTTTTAATCGAAACTAGACTGTTGGGTCCTGTGCTTATTTACTCATAAGTAAGCCCTGTGAAGATGAATGGGGCCTGTACTCAAGCAATTGAGCCAACACTAATTTGTATGGGCTGTTCAGAGTAACAAAAATAAAGGTTCATTTTATGAAACTATTTACATGCAGCAAGCCTGCCAATTGTGGTCTATGTAGCTCTATGTTATTAGGAAGGTAAAGAAAGGTATAACATAACTATTGGAGGCAAATAGAGTTCTTCTTTTCTTTTGGGCAAAGCCCCTGTTCTGCAGTTTGCATAACAAATATGTCTTTCTGGAAAAGATCAGTTTCAGCCATGCTTAAGATATTTACCTTTTAAAAGCTGTTATTGTTTTTTCAAAGATACAAATATGTGTACATTTGAGGGGGGATGTTCAGCTGGGCACTGAACCTTCCAAATTCCAAGATGGGTCCTGACCTGAACCAGGTGCTACAGATGCGGTATTGAGCCCTTGTTGCTTCTATAGTGCAGAAAAAAGGCACTATAGGTTATAGTTATTGAGGTTATAGATGCCATTATATCAAGGTGACTTCTTTGAGGTTGTAGGACTGATGTGTGCCAGTTTGAGATCTGAACCAGCTTGATAAGTTCAAATGTACTACCTAAATGTAGCAATCCACCTCCCATCCCCTGTAGATCTAGTATGTATGTGGCCCCATCTGCAGAGAGAGGTATAAGATGCACCTTTGTGGAAAGGAGCAGGTTTGCCTGTTACTGTACCAAGTGTGTAGGTTCAGATTTTGCATTAAGGGCCATGTTCCCCAAGTTACCTACGGAGGGGCATACAGGGGACTGAACTGCCTGTGTAGTAAGAAGAGTTGAGAGCAATAACCTGCCCTTATTTACATTTCCAGTATGTATTCCTGCTACAGTGATTTTGGGAGGGGACCTGATTGAAGTATATAAAATTATGCATGGTATAGAAAAAGTAGATAGAGAAAATTTATTTTCTCTATCACACAATACTAGAACCAGGGGGCACTCTATGAAGCTGTTGGGTAGGAGTCGGGTCCAACAGGGAGAAGTATTTCTTTACCCAGAGGGTCATCGGCTTATGGAATGTGCTGCCAGAAGAGGTGGTGACAGCTTCCAGTCTGGATGGCTTTAAGGTAGGGTTAGACAAATTTATGGATGACAGATGTATCAATGGCTACTAGAACGAATGCCTAGATGCATCTTCCAGGCTGGGGGGGGGGGAGGAACTGGGGCGCTTCAAAGGCCATCTGCTGGGACTCGAGAGCAGGAGAAGGTTTGTCCTTGTCTCTGCTTGAGATGCCCATGAGCATTTGGTGGGCCACTGTGTGCGACAGGATGCTGGACTAGATGGGCTGTGGCCTGATCCAGCAAGACTTCTCTTATGTGCCCATATATTATCTCACATTGCAATAGAAGTCTGCACTCGCCATTTTCAAATGTAGCTAAAATATATTAACTAAAATAACAATTATTGATTATTTGGGGCCTTTGGTTCTACTTGATCTTAGTTTGGCAGCAATTGGGGCTTTTATCTTTCTCTAAAAAAAAACCTTTGCAATTTGTGAATCGTGCTGTAAATTTTCCACCAAGTGAGAGTTTGAGGATCAATTATTTGCCTTGGCATTTTTTCCTTCTTTGATAAATAACAAGAGGGTTTCTACTTATATTTCTGTCCTCAGGGCTTTATCATTAAGATTAAATAACTACTCTCAAGCATGCCACTGAACAAACAACTTTTCAATTATGTGAGTAATGGATGCTTTAACAAAAGGACCATTGAAAAGTCTGAAAGCACATTTCTCTGCTCCCTTCTCCTTCAACCAAAAAATATTAAAATTAAAGTATCTAGTGACAGAAGAATGAAATTGTTTATTCCTTCCAGCAGATTCGTAAATTCTTCAGTCAAAAACCTTTAGAATATCATGAGATTTTGCAAAACTCGATCACAGCTTGTTTTACAGTTTTGAAAACAACATGAAAGCCATAACTAAGCTGATTTTGCTTTTAAAGTGCTGCTTTTAAGAGAGGGATCTTCCCTTGAATCCCACTGAGAGAACAGTTTCAAAAAAAAAAAAGCCACAGGAATCAACTTTCCTCAAGCTCTGGGTACTCTGTAAAATCACCCAGAGAAAACTCTTAAGAAGATCTAAACAGTCTAGTTTCCAAATTAAAAAGAAAAAAAGAAAAAGTTAATTATCTGTTCCCTGACTGATTTAAAATAATTCAAAACAGACTAGCTTAGATCCAAAAGTACTAAGGTTGTGTTCATACTTAAGTGTCTCAAAAGCACCTTTAAAACAGGAGCTTGTGGCCCTTGTGTTCTCATTCCACCTCTCATCCACCTTTTCTAGCCTAGAATGTTCATGAGATGGGGAGGGACAGATTGGCATGTGAACAGTCCCACCTCTAAATAGTCTCAAAGCCACCTCAAAACCTCCTCAGAGCTGCAGCCACAGTAAAACTCTCTAGTGGCATAGAGATGGTTCCAAGGTAGGATTATTCACAAGCCAGCATGCCCTCCATTCTTTCATGCACATTCTAGGCTAGAAAGGGTAGATTAGGGAAGGGATGAGAACCTGACTGCTACACGCTACCCTCTCTGGCTGTAATCAGATGCAGCAAAAAGCTTCACAGAAAGCTTCAAGGGGGGGGACTGTTTACATAGCAGGCTGCTTCTCCCCCCTCTCATGAACATTCTAGGCTAGAAAAGGTGGATGAGATAAGGACTGGAAACATGAAGGCCACACACTGTCCCTCTGAGGTGCCTCTTTTGTTATGTCTGAATACAACCTCTAAGACACTTGAAAGCTGTTTTTAAATTTTTTTTGCTGTGTGTAAATGCAGTCAAAACAATGTAGGAGCTGGTATTGATGCCCTAGCCTTTTTCACTGTGCAAGTAGTACTTACATGTCTGCTTTTAAAACATATTCCACCCTTTATGAAAAAGGCATGTGACCATAAAAAAAATCATAAAGCTATCCTTTATAGATTTTTTTTAAAAAAATGAGAAATTAAAATAAGCTGTCTTCTTCTCTCAGATTGCACAATTCAAAGCTGACCTACAAATGTCTGGTGTGAAAGAAACATTTTCAGCTGGCTTCAGAAGCCAGCTAGGTTTTGTGTTAACAAAGCCTCTAAGGCGGTGATGGCCAACCTATGACACGCGTGTCACAGGTGACACGCCAGGCCCTTTTAGGTGACACACCTGGTCACCCTGGCACCTGGGCATGTAGTGCTTGCTTGTTCTTGAAGTGTACGAAATACCAACTTTCAATTGAAGATTTAGCAAATGTAAAGAATTATTCATTTTTGCTTTTAATAAAATACATATATCAAAAATATAACTTTCTTACTAGACCTACAAATATCACAAAATTATGGATATTTCTGGAAGTGACACAGCACCTGAGTTAAGCTAGGTTTTCTTGTGAATTTTGACACACCAAGCTCAAAAGGTTAGCCATCACTGCTCTAAGGGGAAAGAGCTCCAGTTAGCGCATGACCATTAAGAACATAAATGGGCACGTTGGTTTCTGCTTAGTAGTGTAATAAATGCTCATTTACAGTAGCTGTAGCTGCAATTTAATGTACAGTATATTGCAAGCAGGAAGAAAGATGGGATAGTCACCAGAATGTGAATATGGGAAGTTCATTCAGTTCCACATTACTGATTACAGTGTAATAATCAACTTTGTGGCTCTCCAGATGTTCCTGAACTACAATTCCCAGGCTGGCACAGAATGCTGGGAGCTGCAGTTCAGTAACATCTGGAGAGTTACAAGTTCTGTTCCACAGTATCTGATAGGGCCTTGCAGTTGGCTCCCTTCATCATAAGACCTGCACGCAATTCAGAGATAACCATCCAACTTCTTCTTGGCCCAAACGAGAGAACTACATGATGGAGTGACTCACTATGGCATGAGTTCATGGTCCATGGAATTATCCCAGCCCCTTGTTCTGAGTGAAACCCATTTGAGGGGGCATATTTAGGTGAGCTAAGGCTGTCCACACATCCAGGTGAAGACTGAAGCTGCAGCGTTTTCAGAGAGTGGTCTGTTGTGTGAATGGAGCATTCCCTGTGGGCTGCTGGGGTGGGACAGAAGCCTAGTGCCAAGAGGCCAAGAAGAGACTTCTTATAACATGTAATACCTGATGTTAGAGATATGCCTGTTGAGAACTCAGTTTACATTTTGTAGCCCCAGTTGATCCTGGTGGATTGTCAGAATTCTGCCACATCCATCATTCAAGGAAGCCAGACCACATTGCTTTCTCATGTGGCAGCTGCCTCCTTAGCACTTGGCTACATTGCATTCTGGTGTCATGATCCTTAACACATAGCCCAGTGTGGGCAGCCTCACTTGCACTAATTGTCTAGGATCGTGAAAGGGACCAAATCATGGGGAAGAATATTACTGTTTTCTAAAGGAAATCAAAATTTGTAAAATCTACAAAAAACAATTTCAAGAGAGATTGCTGGTTTCAGTGGAAAAATAGAAAATATTTGGCAGAACCCCTGATGAATACTCAGAAGCTGCTAAGAAATCAGAACTGGACTCAGTCAAGATACATAGAAGTCAAAGGCAAGAACTGAAGCTTCAGTTTTTCCTTTCCTCTTCCCTTTTTCTGTTCTCCAATAGAGCCTTTTCCAGCATTGTCATATCACCTTAACCATCCCTACTCCAGTTGACTTCTTTTTCCTTACAGGTCTCTACACACCTCAGTGGTATGCCAGGTATATCGCAATCATCCCTTCCAAGTTGTGGTACAAGTTTTGGGTTAAAGGAGTCACCAGACCTTTCTGTAAGCCATGAGTATTGTATGGGAAGAAAGCAGGGCTCTGGTGGTTTTGTCAGATTTTGTCATGCCTCCAGAGCATCTTTGATGCTCTTGAGACAAATATTTAGTTGAGATTATAATAGGCTTTTCTGTGTATTAGTTTAGAAGGGGAAATAGAGATCTATAGCTTTAAGAAAGAAAAGGATTGTGGGAAATTCTAGGGTCTTATACTGCCTCTCCAGTTAGTTTCAGTTTTGTGTGTAGTGAGTTTGCAACCAAGTCAGACCTGGAAAGAGTATTTTCCTTTGACAAAGACAAAGTCCACAGAAGAAAGACAAAGTCCACAGAAGAAGAAAGATAAAGTCCACAGAAGAGAGATAATGTCCACAGAAGAAGAAAGATAAAACACACAAAGAAGAGAGAGCAAGGTATTTAACCAAGACTATTGAGAGAGATTTCATGTTATATGTGTTTGTAACCAGTAAAGCCTTTAAAAATCTAAGAAGTTTGTGGACAAGTCTTATGTTCAGGCTGTGTTTCCTACAGCCAGAGATATTTCACTACATGCCAGTTCATAGCATTGCTCTGGGGACAAAACAGATTTGTACTGCATTAGATTGGAACTCCAGATTGGGACCACAGTTTTGGGTCAGAGTAAGACACTGCCAATGGTTTGTTTGTTTTTTTCCTTCCAGATGAAGATTTCCACAAATGCATAATGCTGCACTTCTTTCGTACAGTACAGTAGTATGAAAAACGTAGAACTCTCACTTGAATTAAAAGTATAGCTGGAGGCCACGCTTCACTCTACTAGTGAGATAGTTGTGTGCATCATGCACTAAAGTTGAAACATGTGAAGACCTTAAACCTGTGGAAGCTTCAGCGCCTTGCAGAAGTTAGCTAGGAATGAGATGGGGAACACCAAAGCAAACAGGGTCTCCATAACAACATGGTATAGCATGTTGCAGCATGTGGGTTAATGTGGGATGGAGTGCAGAGGACAGCTTACACATAGGGCAACAGGGGCAGAGCTGCCCACCTGCCTGCCTGCCTATTTCTCAGGGTGCTAAAACTGTTAGAATTGTGCCCCTGAGCCTTGGTGCTTGTTCAACCAGTTCATGGCTAGAGCAAGCCCTCTCGCTCCCAGGGCTGACTCAGCAATTGGGACACCGACCTCTCCATTGGGGCACTTTCAATCACCTCAGTGCTGACATGGCCACCATCAGAGTTCAAATGTACTGTGGTCTTATAAGTTAATGAAATTATTATAGCTTCAAAAATTTTGTCTGCATAGCTTCTTTGTTGGGGTGGTATCTTCCAAGTGCTTCAAAGGAAATGAAGTGGCTCAGGCTGTTTCACTCTAACATTATTAATCATGCTATTAATGTCTTATTATTTTCTGGGACTGTTTATGCATTTATTATAAGGGAGGACTACTTAGTGTGTGTGTAAGACTATCTGGAACTTAGGAAGTGAAAAATTAACTTAATTAACTTACAAATACAAATTGACAAAGTGTGCAGTTCAAAACCAATTGGTTAACTAAAGTGCAAATGCCTTTAGATACTCAGACTTTTCCAGTTCTTCGAAAGATTAAACAAGAAATTGTATTAGTTATAGTTACATAAAAGTGCAAAATTTGTCTAAAAATTTAATATTAGGCAAGTAAATGTGTTACCCAGACTTTTTAAGTGAATGAATCAGTGAACTTCTTTAGGAATTGAGTTAGCCGGATTTCAGTAGTACAAGGAAGTGGCACGTTCACCTATTTCCATAAATAATAACCACTGAGGCATTTAGGCTATGTAAAATATTTGTGTCTTGCCTGCATTAAGTCTTTCCAGGGATTTAAAACTCAAGAACATTGCAAAGTATTGAAGGCACTTTTTGTTCAAGAGATTTAGAATCACTGCCGCTGTTGTGATGCAAACATGAATCTAATTTCCCTATCACTGAAACCTGTATGAATTAATCATGACTAGAAAGGGGTTCTCACCAATGCTGTTAAATACCGACAGCACCACTTAGAACATAAGAGAAGCCTTGCTGGATCAGGCCACAGCCCATCTAGTCCAGCATCCTGTCGCACACAGTGGCCCACCAAATGCTCATGGGCATCTCAAGCAGAGACAAGGACAAACCTTCTCCTGCTCTCGAGTCCCAGCAGATGGCCCTAGAAGCGCCCCATTTCCTCCCCCCCCCCTCAGCCTGAAAGATGCACCTAGGCATCCGTTCTAGTAGCCATTGATACATCTGTCATCCATAAATTTGTCCAACCCTACCTTAAAGCCATCCAGACTGGTAGCTGTCACCACCTCTTCTGGCAGCACATTCCATAGGCCGATGACCCTCTGTGTGAAGAAATACTTCCCCCTGTCAGACCTTACGCTCCTACCCATCAGCTTCATAGAGTGCCCCCTGGTTCTAGTGTTGTGCGATAGAGAAAAGAAATTTTCTCTATCCACCTTTTCTATGCCGTGCATAATTTTATATACTTCGATCAGGTCCCCTCTCAAACGCCGTCTCTCCAGACTGAAGAGGCCTAGACGTTGCAGCCTGGTTTCGTAAGGGAGGTGTTCCAGACCCTTAATCATTCTGGTTGCCCTTCTCTGCACCTTCTCTAGTTCCACAATATCCTTTTTGAGGTGTGGTGACCAGAATTGTACACAGTATTCCAAATGTGGCCTCACTATAGATTTATAAAGGGGCAAAATGTCACTTGCTGACTTATTTTCTATTCCCTTCCTAATTATTCCCAGCATTGAATTTGCTTTTTTTGCTGCTGCCGCACACTGGGTTGACACCTTCATTGAACTGTCCACCAAAACCCCGAGATCCCTTTCCTGGCGTGTTGCAGAAAGCTCAGACCCCATCAGTTTATAGACGTAATTTGGATTCTTGGCCCCAATGTGCATTACTTTACACTTGTTAAGATTAAAGCACATTTGCCACTTGGTTGCCCACTCACCCAATGCTAAGAGATCCCTCTGGAGCTCTTGGCAATCTCTTTCAGATTTTACTACCCTAAATAATTTAGTATCATCAGCAAACTTTGCTATTTTACTATGTACCCCTTTTTCTAGATCATTGATGAATAAATTAAAAAGCATTGGTCCCAGTACTGAGCCTTGAGGGACCCCACTTTTTACTTCTTTCCACCCTGAGAAATTGCCGTTTACTACTACTCTCTGCTTTCTGCCCTTAAGCCAGTCACAAATCCAGGACAGAACCTGTCCTTTTATTCCATGGCTGGTGAGTTTACTCAGTAGCCTTTGATGTGGGACTTTGTCAAAAGCCTTCTGAAAGTCCAGATAGACAATGTCTACTGGTTCACCTTTATCCACGTGTTTATTGACACTCTCAAAGAATTCCAACAAATTTGTGAGGCATGATTTACCTTTGCAGAAGCCATGCTGGCTTTTGTTCAGCAATGCCTGCTGCTCCATATGCACACTAATTTTGTCTTTAATAATGGTTTCCATCACCTTACACGGAACTGACGTTAAGCTAACTGGTCTGTAGTTGCCTGGATCACCCCTGGATCCTTTTTTGAATATTGGTGTTACATTTGCTACCCTCCAGTCCTCAGGTACGGAGCCTGATGTTAGGGAAAGATTATATATTTTTGCTAGAAGGTCGGCAATTTCGCATTTGAGTTCCTTAAGGACTCTTGGATGAATACCATCTGGTCCCGGTGACTTGTTAACATTTAGTTTATTAAGACATGCCAGGACCTCTTCCTTGGTTATTTCTGTACAGTTTAACTCTTCAGAAAACACAGGCTCAGCTACTGGCATGTGTCTTCTGTCTTCCTCCGTGAATACGGAAGCAAAAAATTCGTTTAGTCTCTCTGCAATCTCCGTGTCTTCTTTAATTACCCCTTTCTCTCCTTTACTATCTAGTGGTCCAACTGCTCTCCTGGTTGGATTCCTACTTCTGATATACTTAAAGAAGTTCTTGTTATTTCTTTTGATGTTTTTAGCAATGTGCTCCTCAAAATCTTTCTTAGCTTTCCTAATGGCCGTCTTGCATTCGTGTTGCCAGTGTCTATGTTCCCTCCTGTTCTCCTCATTTGGACAAGCCTTCCATTTCCTAAATGAACTCTTCTTGTTTTTAATGACTTCATCTACTGCATTTGTGAGCCACATTGGTTTCTTCTTGGACCTAGAAGTCCCCTTTCTTCTTTTAGGAATGCATTCTAGTTGCACTTCCGTTATTGTGTTTTTAAGTAGTCTCCATGCATTTTGAAGTGATTTAACTCTTTTGACTTTCCCTTTCAATTTCCTTTTCACTAATTTCCTCATTTTGGGGAAGTTTCCCTTGTGAAAGTTTAAGGTCTCTGTGTTAGACTTTATTAAGAACTTACTCCCTGTATTTAAGTTGAAGGTTAAACTTGTTTAACCTTGTTTGGAACACCCCAAGAAATATGACCAAGAAAACCTAAGACATCTGGGTTTAGCTTGGAATTTGAATGTTATGTTGTTTGGTACCATCAAGCCAGGACCAAGTCTTGATAAGATATCAATACAGTGTTCTCTGAGGTACATAAATGAGTTGCTATCATTTTGGGGGAGAAAGATAATGGGGACTGGAGCCTGTTGCACTCTGGTTTCTAAGCAATTGCTGTATCACTTGGGCTGTAGAGCTCACATATCATTTTGTATTTCCTTGGGTCTGAAGCACTTCAGAAAAGCATTACTTATCAGTGGAAACAATCTGTGATTATTAAGGCAAAATTTAAGTCTGTTCCTTGATCTAGATATAGAACATTCACACACAAAAACAAGTGTTAGGAGGAAGCTCTACCAGTGGTCATAGACAGGGACTGCAGTAAAGAAACCCTGCTAAGTAAGGCTGTTTGGCGACAGCTTACAGATGCATCATAGGTAGAATTGTTGACATGCCAGTCGTCCCCTGGTTTAGAGGAGGGATGAAATCATGAGAGCTAGAGACTACCATCTCTATGGTGTTTTTGAAGCACTTTTTCTGCTACATGTGAACTCAGTTAAGAACTAGTATTAAAACAGTAAAGGGGTTAAAAATAAGCTGGTTTATAAAATGAGTAGTTTGGGGTGGGATCCTCGAGTCTAGAGAACCATAAAGCTAGTAAAACTGCTCCAGGATGACTGGTTTTCATTCATTTACTGTACCTACCAGAGTTGGCAATGAGTTATTATATTGTTCTGGAAACATTGTGATTTCAGAAACCAGGGTGGCTATGACTCATAGGAAAGTTATCAATAGGTCAGGTCTCATAAGCTACTACTTGAACTGGAGAAATCAAGGGTTAGACTGCCTCAGACGTCTCTTCTTTAACCTGCTATTTAGCAATATTTTGGAGTAACCTACATCCAGAATTATCCTTGGTTGCCCAGATGATAGGGCAACAGTGTCAGACAAGCACAGGCACTTACCCGTCTGGATGCTTGATCTCACAATGGTGCAACACATGCATCCAAGTATTTTGATGGTGTGCAGTACCTGGGAGTGTGATATTGTGACCCCTGCAGATGTGCAGCTACCATTTTCTACCTTGTTTGACCCTGCGCTTGCTCAGTAGCCATTCCCAAAATGGTGGATCACGCGAACAAGCTTCCAGATAAGGTAAGTATTCTCACTTTATAGTTAAAACCTGGGTTGGGAGTTGATTTTCCTGCAATAACATTACTGTGGGATTTTACTTCTATATCCTGGGGTTATGCTGAGATTTCCATGGACACCTACATAGTGCTGGCATAATCCCGGGTTTCACATCCTCCTGTATTTCTAGTGTGAGCCCATTCTTCCCATGAGGTTGTAAAATTCATACATGATCAAGGAAAAGCAATCAGTAAGCACACCATTCTATACCTTTTTTTTCTTCCCCAGAGTCATTCTAACCCATTTTATTGTCCTTACTTTTACTATAAATAGATGTATTTCCTGTACAATGTTTGGCTTTAAAGAACATTCTTATTTGGCCTCAGCCATAATCAGTATATGAAGTGTTAGTATTTATCACTTTTTTAAAAAAATAGGGTTGCATTTTCCCATGGCACGAGAAAAGAATTTTCACTAATGAAGGATAAGAGTTGTGTGGTTAATGCCTTTTATGAAATACTAATGATGAAGACATGTTTGACATGCTGTGAAATACATTTTTCTAATGTGAAGTTTCTGCCTTTTGTTGGAGAAGAGACAAACTCCCCAGAGGATTTTAGAATTTGTAAATATAAAATTATCTGCTTCTGTGGTTCCCTTCGCTAGCCTCCCCGCTTCTTTTAAAAGGTTGGCGGAATGCCAGATTACTTACATTACTGTAATAGATTTCATGACCTCTGATTTCTGCTACAGCAAAGTACATTGAATTTTTCATTACATCAGAGGATGCAGAACACTGAAATCTCAGAATGCTATACACTATTATTTAATTCAACATTTAGCCAGGCACAGTCTTTCTCTTTTTTCCATCCTAAAATAGAGAGGAAATAGCTACAATTAAATGTAATATATCTCTGATTGTGTCAGGATTAAGACAACATACATTTGTTCATCCAGCTAGTATTGACTTTTAAGTTGGGGGGGGGGGAGGAAGATAATCTTCCTTTTCATAGTCATTGAATTTAATCAGGAGCTCACTTCATGCCAAAGACTTCCCCACTGTTTCTTCTCTGGGTTGGAAAATGTTATTCTTGTATTATTCAAGGGGAAAAAAACAGCCCCGTGCTGTTCAGAAATCTGCTGCCTACGGAAGCATTGTTCTTTAATACAATACCACTTACACATTCTACTTATGTTAATTATTCCATAAATAATGCATTTTATTAATCTGAATGTATGAATTGTGTTTCTAATAATGGAATTTGCAATAAGAAAAAAAAAGAAGGGAAGAAAGGGAGGAAGGGAGGGGGAGAATAAAAACATCTCAGAGCAGAACACTACTAAAGCCCTGGGATATTTGGAACTAAATATCCATCTCTTCCTGTCTCTTTTCTTTATCTATATTCTTTCCCTTTGCCATAACTGATGCTAGTGGGTTTTTCTAAACTGAGATCAGGAAACTGTCTGTTGGACCTCACAAAATTCTGCAAAGCTCTGTCACCTGATTGTTTTCTTTTTAATAATAATAGCGATTGCACATACTACATCTCTTTGTGAAAAATTATTTACACCCGCATCAGATGTTGAAAACTTTTCTTGGTCCTGTTTTGTGACTTTATATGAGTTTTCTTAGTGTATGCGAAATGGTTCCTTTTATCTTACACAGAGGTTGATTTACATTATTTGCCGAGTGACAGCCATTTAACTCAAAATCAAGCTGTTAATATCTGTGCAAGCATTTTCTGCATTGGAGAACGTTTTTCCTGTCTTGGGCAATATTAACCCACTGTTTGCTAAATACTCCCTGAGCGTATTTGTGTATGTGTGTTATGTTTTAACAGCATGTTAGCTGAAGGTTTCACTATTCTACAAGCTTTGTTGCCCTGTACAATAATAGCTTCTAATAATCAAATGATAAGATCGCATCCTGTGGGTAATTGTGTTGTATCATGATAGGGCAACCGAGCGTAAAGTGAGGGGGAGAAAGCAGTGAAAATTCTACCAAATGGAAACCTCTCTGTCAGATTGTAACTGTGCACGGTATTAAACTTTTAATCCTCTAAGCCATACTATGCATATTTATGTACGCTTAAAAAAAATTATTTATTTTTTCTTTAAAATATAAAACTGCTTTGATGCTGTGGAGAAATAACACTGCATACGCGTCTTATGTAAAAAGAAGTTACTGCGCTAGAACAAGCAGTCCTTGTGTTTTGATTCAATTTTTACCTTAGTCATGCCTCTCTCCAGATACAAGAAACATTTAATTCCAGATTTCCTGTTGCTGGCACTAGGCCTTTGACCAGCTATGTGAAATGTATTTTTGCCATTACGTTCTGCCAACTGCTGAGCTCAATAATATTATAAAAAAAAATGCTAAAATGGAAACATGTGCCTAATATTGAACTCTCATTAAACATGAGTCCTAATTATCACTAAATCTAATGAGTTCTGAGGAAAAAATGTGACAGCGAAGAAGCACAAATTGCTTGGTGTGTGTGTGTGTGTGTGTGTGTGTGTGTGTGTGTGTGTGTGTGTAGCTGTGGTCAGATTTAAAATTGCCATAAAAGGTTCCTCAGAAAACATGCTTAAAAAAGTGATGAATCTTGTCAACTCTCGTCGTGTCCCATTCTCGCTTTAACTGTGAGGGTAATCACACAGAATATTTTATTGGAAGGGCTAGTGGTGGTTTAGTGTCATCCTCTAATTTAAAGCTATGAGCAGCTTTTGAAACATTTACTGATGGAATATGTAGATTTAAAACGGGCTGCCTGTTCCCATGGCAACCAAACAAAGTCAAACAATCCTTTCTGCAGCGCTAACAACTATTGCCACAAAAATGTATTTTGGTTATATCTGATTCTTTAAATATTTAACACATGGCAGAAAAGATATAAATATTGCTCTGGATGAAACCCAACCTCACCTCTTTTGCTCAAAGTTCCAGGCACAGAGGAAGACATTCGAGTGTGTCTTGAATATTTTGTGCTTGTTACCAATGAAATTTAGCAGCCTCAAGTATGAACAAGATTGCATCCTCCCCACACACACACACACACCATCCCCTGCTGCCGCCTTTATTCTTGCCTTGTTATGCTTCTTTTTTTTTCATTACATAAACATTAACTGTAATGTTACAGTGGGAAGCAAGTATTTGGCAAAGTACGTATTATTTTGCTAAGCCTGCATAGAGAGAGCCGTTTTCAGTTTTAGCAGCTGTAACATGTTTAAACTCAGTTTGTAATGGGATCTGAAGACCGGTGTTCCCCAGGGGCATTGCTTAGCTTCGTTTCTGGCCTGCTGCCAAAACGAGAGCTCAAAAGTATTATTCAAGCCTCTATGCACAGACCCATGTCAGAGCATGCTCAGTTAATGAATTTCGTTTCTAACATGGCATAAATTAGGTTTATATTTTATCATAATTTATGTTGTAGTTTATTAAAATGTGAAATACTCTCACCACAAGCAAGCTAATCCCAGCTCTCTGAA